>CM054808.1:6287037-6881789 GCA_028984105.1 Lavandula angustifolia | reverse complement strand
AATCCGACTGGACACAACCTACTAGTCGTAGCCCTCCGAGTTAGCTTACAACAACAAGAAACGGGATCAAACGGATGAGTAACTAGGGAGATATGGTGCGAAATGCAAAGCGCCACCGAAAGGCATGACGGAACGCTGAGCGCCATTTTGCCATATCTCCCTCGTTAGTCATTCTAAGCCACCCCGCTCTAGTGGCAACGTGAAGTTAACTTCATAGAAGTAACAACTTATCTCCATGAGACCGAGAAATCAGTTTTTGCGAGGTGGAGGGCAGGAACGCGAGGCATCACAGACGCAGGCCGCCCTAGCGGTGTCGTTTTGAAAGCGGGCAAACATGTTACGATTGCACATTAACCCGCATGTAGTCGTAGTCCTCTCGGTGCTAGCTGCAACAATAGAAAGCGGACAACGAGGAATGAGTTTACCGGAGTGCGCAGGATTTCGAGCCCACCCTATGGTTTCTCGATTTTGGCCACTCTCTCCGTGTCATCATTTTGACCATTGATGGCACGTCGAAGCACTGTAGGAGGTCATCTTATCGGTGAGACCGAGGAAATTGAGCTTTTGGTGAGGTAGATTTAGCGAGGAACGCGAGGTATCTGTGGGATGCATTATAGCGCTTCCATTTGAGCCCGTTTTGCTATTGTTGTGAAGCTAACTCGGAGGGCTACGACTTCATGTAGGTTGCGTCCGTCGGATTGCGCATTTACCCTTTCGAAACAAGACAACTAGAAGCGCTATAATGCATCCTACAGTATCCCCGCGTTCTCGCTAAATCTACCTCACCAAAAGCTCAATTTCCTCGGTCTCACCGATAAAAGTTGTTACTTCTACGAGTTAGCCGCGTTGCCAACACGAATGGGGTCAAAATGATGACTAACGAGGGAGAAGTGGCCAAAATCGAGAAACCGCGCAAGTTGGGCTCGCCAAATCCTTACGCCTTCCGGTAGGCGCTTGAATTTCTGTACCATATCTCCCTCATTTCTCATCCATTTGACCCCGCTTTTCTATTGTTACGAAGCTAACTCGTGAGGACTACGACTACATGCAGGTTGGTATCACGTGAATTGCGCGTTTACCCTTTCAAAACAAAGACTGCTAGAAGCGCTCATAATGCGTCCCGTAGATGCCTCACGTTCCTCGCCAAATATACCTCACCAAAAGCTTCGATTTTCTCGGTCTCACCGATAAAAGTTGTTACTTCTATGAGTTAACTTCACGTTGCCACTAGAACGGGGTGAAACCGATGACTAACGAGGGAGATATGGCCAAAATCGAGAAACCGGACAAGTTAGGCCCGACGTCCTCATGCCTTCCTGGTAGGCGCCCGCATTTCGCACCATATCTCCCCTCGTTACTCATCCATTTGATCCCGTTTGTCGTTGTTGTGAAGCTAACTCGGAGGGCTACGACTACAAGTAGGTTGTGTCCGTCGGATTGGGCACTTACCCTTTCGAACAAGCACAACCTAGAAGTGTTATAATGCATCCCGCAGATGCCCTCACGCTCCTCGCTAAATCTACCTCACCAAATGTAAATTTCCTCGGTCTCACCGATAAAAGTTGTTACTTACGAGTTAGCTTAGCTTGCCATCGAATCGTGGTTAAACTAATGACTAACGAGGGAGATATGGCCAAAATCGAGAAACCGCGCAAGTTGGGCAAGAAAACCTTACGCCCGCATTTTGCACCATATCTCCCTTTGTTTGTGCATCCATTAGACCCCATTTTTTCCGTTGTTACGAAGCTAATTCAGAGGGCTACGACTACATGCAGAGCTGTTCCCGTCTGATTGCGCGTTTACCCTTTCAAAAAAGGCACAGTTAGAAGCGTTATAATGCGTCCCGCAGATGCTCACGTTCCTCGCCAAATCTACCTCACCAAAAGCCTCGATTTCCTCGGTCTCACTGATAAAAGTTGTTACTTGCGGAGTTAGCTTGGCGTTGCCATCGTAAACGGGGTCAAACCGATCACTAACGAGGGAGATATTGCCAAAATTGAGAAACCGCACAAGTTGGGCCCAGAAAACCTTACGCCTTCCTAGGCGCATGCATTACGCACCATATCTCCCTCGTTTCTCATCTATTCGACCCATTTTAATGTCGTTGCGTGCTAATTCGTAGGGCTACGACTAAATGTAGGTTGTGTCCATCGGGATTGTGCGTTTACCCTTTCGAAACAAAGAAAGCTAGAAGCACTATAACGCGTCCTGCAGGCCTCCTGCGTTCCTCACCGCATCTTCCTCACCAAAAGTTCGATTTCCTCGCTCTCCACCGACAAAAGTTGGTACTTGCGAGTTAACTTCGTTTCCATAAGAACAAGGTCAAACCGATGACTAACGAGGGAGATATGGCCAAAATCGAGAAACCGTGCCCGCTAAAGCCCAATGTCCTAACCCCTTCCCGTAGGCGTTGCATTTCGCTCCATATCTTCCTAAACTACTCATCCATTTGACCTTTCGTTCGCTTTCATCATTGCGAAGCTAACTCGTAGGATATGAGTAAATATAGGTTGTATCCATCTCGGATTACGCGTTTACCCTTTCAAAAGCGAGTTAGAAGCGCTAACATGTGCGTCCCCGGGTACTTACGCTCGCGTTCCTCGCTGAATCTTCCTCGGCAAAAGTTCGATTTCTCGGTCTCACCGATAAAAGTTGCAATTAATCGTAGAATCAACTTCGCATTGCCATCGGAACGGGGTCAAACCATTGATTTATAAGGAGATATGGCCAAAATCGAGAAACCGCGCAGTTAGCCCCGACGTCCTCACGCCTTCCTGTAGGCGCCTCCATTTCGCTCCATATTCCTCGCTTCTCATCCATTTGACCCCGTTTTCTTGCTGTCGTTACAAAGCTAACTCGAGGGCTACGACTAAATGCGAGGAGTCAGGTCCGTCGGAATGCGCGTTTGCCTTTCGAAACAACAGAACTAGAAGCACTATAACGCGTCCCGCAAATGCCTCGTTCCTACCAAATCTTCCTCACCAAAAGTTTGATTTCTGTCTCACCGATAAATGTTGTTACTCTACGAGTTAACTTCTGCCAGCCACCGTAATCGGGGTCAAACCGATGACTAACGAGGGAGATATGGCCAAAATCGAGAAACCGCACAAGTTAGGCCCGACGTCCACACGCTTTTCCGGTAGACGCCCGCATTTCGCTCCATATCTTCCCTCATTTCTCATCCATTTGACCCCGTTTTGTCTGTCGTTGCAAAGCTAACTCGTGAGGGCTATGACTAAATGCCGGTGTGTGTCGGAATGCGCTGGTCATTACCCTTTCGAAACAGCCAGAACTAGAAGCGCTATAATGCGTCCATGTATGCCTCGCGTTCCTCACCGAATCTTCTCACCAAAAGTTCGATTTCCTCAATCTCACCGGATAAAAGTTGTTACTCAAGGGAAGTTAACTTCGCGTTTCCATCGAACAAGGTCAAACCGATGACTAACGAGCAGATATGGTCAAAATCGAGAAACCGCGGAAGTTAGGCCCGACGTCCTCACGCCTTTCCGAGGTAGGCGCCGCATTTCGCTCCATATCTTCCTCGTTCTCATCCATTTGACCTCGTTTTCTTGTCGTTGCGAAGCTAACTCGCAGGGCTAGGACTAAATGTAGGTTGTCACCGTCTGATTACGCATTTACCCTTTCGAAACAGTACGAGCTTGAAGCGCTATAACGTGTCCCGCCGATGCCTCGCGTTCCTCATCGAATCTTCCTCTACCAAAAAGTTCGATTTCCCTCGGTCTCACCGATAAAAGTTGTTACTTCTACGAGTTAACCCCGCTTGCCATCGGAACGGGGTTAAACCGATGATTTACAAGGGGAGATACGACCAAAATCGAGAAACCGTGCAAGTTAGGCCCGACGTCCTCACGCCTTTTTGGTAGGCGCCTACATTTCGCACCCTATCACCCCTCGTTTCTCATCCATTTGACCCCATTTTTGTCATTGCTAAGGGTTAACTCGTAGGATACGACTACATGTAGGCTATGTTTGTCGATTCCGCGTTTATCCTTTCAAAATAGCATAGCCCCTAGAAGCACTATAATGCGTCCGTTGCATGCCCTGCGCCTCACCGACATCTACCTCACCAAAAGTTTGATTTCTCGGACTCACAAATAAAAGTTGTTACTTCGTGAGTTAACTGTGTTGCCATCAAAAGGGGGTCAAACTGATGATTTACAAGGGAGATATGGCCAGAAATCGAGAAGCCGCCGAGTTAGGTCCGACGTCCCATATGCCTTTCCGGTACGCGCTATATCTCCGTCGTTTCGATCCATTTGACCCCGTTTCTTGTTGTCGTTGCGAAGCTAACTCGTGAAAGCTATGACTACATGTAGGCTATGTCCATTGGATCATGCGCGTTTACCCTTTCGAAACAGACACAGCTAGAAGTGCTATAATGCGTCCCGCAGAATACCTCGCGTTCCTCGCCGAATCTACCTCATCAAAATGTCAATTTCCTCGGTCTCACCGGAGCAATGTTGTTACTTTGGCGCGTTAGCTTCGCATTGCCATTAGAACAGGGTCAACTGATGACTAACGAGGGAGATATGGCCAAAATCGAGAAACCGCGCAAGTTGGGCCCGAAAACCTTACGCTTTTCCGTACGCGCTTTGCATTTTTGCACCATATCTCCCTCGTTTCTCATCCATTTACCCCATCTTTCATCATTACGAAGCTAACTCGAGAGGCCTACGACTACATGCAAGCCGTGTGTCGGATTACGCGTTTACCCTTTCAAAACAAAGACGACTAGAAGCGCTATAATGCATCCCTGAGATGCCTCATGTTCCTCACCAAATCTACCTCACCAAAAGCTCGATTTCCTCGGTCTCACCGATAAAAGTTATTACTTCTGCGAAGTTAGCTTCGTGTTGTCATCGAACGGGGTCAAACCGATCACTAACGAGGGAGATATTGCTTAAATTGAGAAACCGCGCAAGTTGGGCCCGAAAACCTTACGCCTTTATGGTAGGCGCCCGCATTTCGCACCATATCTCCCTCATTTCTCATCTATTTGACCTCGTTTTGTTGTCTTTGCGAGCTAACTCGCAGGGAAACGACTACATGTAGGTGGTCTCGTCGGATTGTGCATTTACCCTTCAAACAACACAACTAGAAGCGCTATAATACGTCCCCGCGACGATGCTCGCGTTCCTCGTCGAGTCTACCTCAAGCAAAAAGCTCGATTTCCTCGGGCCTCACGTATAAAAGTTTTTACTTCAATGAGTTCACTTCGGCGTTCCATCGAACGGGGTCAAATCGATCACTAGCAAGGGAGATATGGCCAAAATTGCGAAACCGCGCAAGTTAGGCCCGAAAAACCGTACGCCTTCCGGTAGGCGCCTTGCATTACGCACCATATCTCCCTCGTTTCTCATCTATTTGACCCCGTTTTGCTGTCTTTGTGAAGCTAACTCGAGGGCTACGACTACATGTGAGGTTGTGTCAGGTTGGATTGCGGGTTTACCCTTTCGAAACAAAGACAACTAGAAGTGCAATAATGCGTCCCACGGATGCCTCGCGTTCCTCGCCGAATCTACCTCGGCAAAAAGCTCGATTTCCTGGTCTCGCGGATAAAAGTTGTAACTTCGTGAGTTCACTTCGCTGCCATCGGAACGGGGTCAAAACCATGACTAACGAGGGAGAAGTGGCCAAAATCGAGAAACCGCACAAGTTGGGGCTCGAAAACCTTACGCCTTTCCGGCAGGCGCTTGCATTTCGCACCATATCTCCCTCGTTTCTCATCCATTTGACCCCGCTTTTCTATCCTTACGGTTAACTCGTAGGGCTACGACTACACGTAGGCTTGTGTCCGTCTGGATTGCGCATTTACCCTTTCAAAAGCAAGACAACTAGAAGTGCTACAATGCATCCCCAGATCCCTCGCGTTCCTGCCGAATCTACCTCTCCAAAAGCTTGATTTCCTTGGTCTCACCGATAAAAGTTGGTACTTCCGTGAGTTAGCTTCACGTTTCCATAAGAACAGGGTCAAACCGATCACTAACGAGGGAGGTATTGTCTAAATCGAGAAACCGCACAAGTTGAACCCGACGTCCTCACGCCTTTCCGGTAGGCATCTGGCAATTCGCACCATATCTCCGTCGTTTTTGATCCATTTGACCCCATTTTGCTGTCGTTGGGAAGCTAACTCGAAAAGCTACGACTACATGTAGGATGTGTCCGTCGGATTGTGCGTTTACCCTTTCGAACAGCCACGACTAGAAGCGCTATAACGCGGCCCGCGTGATACCTCGCGTTCCTCGCCGAATCTACCTCATCAAAATGTGAATTTCCTCGGTCTCACCGATAAATGTTGTTACTTCTATGCGTTAGCTTCGCTTGCATTAGAACAGGGTCAAACCGATGACTATCGAGGGAGATATGGCTAAAATCGAGAAACCGCACAAGTTGGGCCCGAAAACCTTACGCCTTTCGGTAGGCGCCTGCATTTCGCACCATATCTCCCTCATTTCTCATCTATTTGACCTCGTTTGTTGTCTTTCGAAGCTAACTCGGAGGGCAACGACTACATGTAGGTCGTGGTCCGTTGGATTGTGCATTTACCCTTCCGAAACAACACAACTAGAAGCTTATAATGCGTCCCGCAGATGCCTCGCGTTCCTCGCCGAGTCTACCTTAGCAAAAGCTCGATTTCCTCGGTCTCATAGATAAAAGTTTTTACTTCTATGAGTTCACTTCCCGCGTTGCCATCGAACGGGGTCAAACCGATCACTAGCAAGGAGATATGGCCAAAATTGCAAAACCGCTGCAAGTTAGGCCCGAAAACCATACGCCTTTCCGGTAGGCGCCGTATTACGCACCATATCTCCCCTCGTTTCTCATCCATTTGACCCCGTTTTGCTGTCTTTGTGAAGCTAACTCGAGAGGGCTACGACTACATGTAGGTTGTGTCGAGTTGGATTGCAGGTTTACCCTTTCAAACAAAGACAACTAGAAGTGCTATAATGTCGTCCCACGATGCCTCCCTGTCCTCGCCGAATCTACCTCAAAGAAACCTCGATTTCCTCGGTCTCACGCATAAAAGTTGTAACTTCGTGAGTTCACTTCGTCGCCATCGAACGGGGTCAAAATGATGACTAACGAGGGAGAAGTGGCCAAAATCAAGAAACCGCGCAAGTTGGGCTCGAAAACCTTACGCCTTTTCCGGCAGCGCTTGCATTTCGCACCATATCTCCTCGTTTCCTCATCCATTTGACCCCGCTTTTCTATCCTTACGAAGCTAACTCAGAGGGCTACGACTACACGCAGTCCGTGGTCCGGATGAGCGCATTTACCCTTTCAAAACAAAGACAGCCTAGAAGTGCTACAATGCGTCACGCAGATCCTCTGCGTTCCTCGCGAATCTACCTCACCAAAAGCTTGATTTCCTTGGTCTCACCAATAAAAGTTGGTACTTCAGGAGTTAGCTTCATGTTCCTCGCGAGTCACCACCCGATAGAAAAGCTCGATTTCCTCGGTCTCACAGGATAAAAGTTTTTACTTCTATGAGTTCACTTCTCGTTTCCATCGGAACGGGGTCAAACCGATCACTAGCAAGGGAGATATGACCAAAATTGAGAAACCGCGCAAGTTGGGCCCGAAAACCTTACGCCTTTCCGGTAGGCGCCTGCATTACGCACCATATCTCCCTCGTTTCTCATCTATTTGACCTCGTTTTGCTGTCGTTGCGAATCTAACTCGAGAGGGCTACGACTAAATGTAGGTTGTGTCCATCGGATAAGCGCTTACCCTTTCAAACAAGAGAGGTAAGAGCGTTACAATGCGTCCCGGTCACGCCCGCGTTCCTCACCAAATCTTACTCACCAAAAGTTTGATTTCCTCGGTCTCACCGATAAAAGTTGTTACTTCGCCAGTTAACTTCATGTTGCTATCGAATGGGTCAAACCGATGATTTACAAGGGAGATACGGCGAAATCGCGAAACCGCGTAAGTTAGGCCCGACGTCCTCACGCCTTTTCGGTAGGCGCCGCATTTCGCACCATATCTCCCTCGCTTCTCATCGATTTGACCCCGTTTTACTATCGTTGCGGAGCTAACTCGGAGGGCAACGACTACATGTAGGCTATGTCCGTCGGATTGTGCGTTTATCCTTTCAAAACAAAGCAGCTTAGAAGCACTATAACGCGTCCCGCAGATGCCTCGCTTACCTCACCGAATCTACCTCACCAAAAGTTTGATTTCCTCGGTCTCACCGATAAAAGTTGTTACTTCTGCGAGTTAACTTCGCATTGCCATCGAACGGGGTCAAACCGATGATTTACATGGGAGATATGGCTAAAATCAAGAAACCGTGCAAGTTAGGGTCCGACGTCCTCACGCCTTCCGATAGGCGTATGCATTTCACACCATATCTCCATCATTTCTCATCCATTTTACCCCGTTTTCTTGTCATTGGCGAAGCTAACTTAGAGGGCTATGACTAAATGTAGGTTGTGTCCGTCGGATTGCGCATTTACCCTTTCGAAACAAAGCAGAGCTAGAAGCGCTATAACGCGTCCCGCAATGCCTCGCGTTCCTCACCAAATCTTCCTCACCAAAAGTTCAATTTCCTCGGTCTCACCAATAAAAGTTGTTACTTCTGCAAGATAACTTCGTTGCCATCGGAACGGGGTCAAACCGATGATTTACAAGGGAGATATGGCCAAAATCGAGAAACCGCATAGAGTTAGGTCCGACGTCCTCACGCCTTTCCGATAGGGCGTATGCACTTCGCACCTTATCTCCATCATTTCTCATCCATTTTACCCCGTTTTACTATCGTTGTGAGCTAACTCGTAGGGCTATGACTAAATGTAGGTTATGTCCGTCGGATTGGGCATTTACCCTTTCGAAACAAAGACACCTAGAAGCGCTTATAACGCTTCCCGTAGACGCCTTCGCATTCCTCACCGAATCTACCTCATCAAAAGTTTGATTTCCTCGGTCTCACCGATAAAAGTTGTTACTTCGTGAGTTAACTTTGCGTTGCCATCGGAACAAGGTCAAACCGATGACTAACGAGGGAGATATGGCCAAAATTGAGAAACCGCGCAAGTTAGGCCCGACGTCCTCACGCCTTCCCGGTAGGCGCCTGTATTTCGCACCATATCTCCCTCGTTTCTCATCAATTTGAGCCCATTTTCCTGTTGTTGTGAGGCTAACTCGGAGGGCTACGACCACGTGTAGGTTGTGTCCGTCTGGATTGCGCGTTTACCCTTTCGAAATGTAATAGCTAGAAGCGCTATAATGCATCCCGTAGACGCCTCGCGCTCCTCGCTGAATCTACCTCACCAAAACTTCGATTTCCTCGGTCTCACCGATAAAAGTTGTTACTTCTGGCGAGTTAACTTCGCGTTTCCATCGTAACAAGGTCAAACCGATGACTAACGAGGGAGATATGGCCAAAATCGAGAAACCGCGCAAGTTGGGCCCGACGTCCTCACGCCTTTCCGTGAGGCGCCCGCATTTCACTCCATATCTTCCTCATTTCTCATCCATTTGACCTCGTTTTGCTGTCGTTGCGAAGCTAACTCGTGAGGGCTACAACTAAATGTAGGTTGTGTCCGTCGGATTGCGCGTTTACCCTTTCGAAATAGCAGAGCTAGAAGCGTTATAATGCGTCCCGCAGATGCCTCGCGTTCCTCACCGAATCTTCCCCAACCAAAAGTTCGATTTCCTCGGTCTCACTAATAAAAGTTGTTACTTCGCCAGTTAACTTCACGCTTGCCATCAAAACGGGTCAAACCGATGTACAAGGGAGATACGGCCAAAATCGAGAAACCGCGCAAGTTAGGCCCGACGTCCTCATACCTTTTCGGTAGGCGCCCGTCTTTCGCACCATATCTCCCCGGTTTCTCATCCATTTAACCCCGTTTCTTCGTCGTTGCGAAGCTAACTCGTAGGGTTACGACTACATGTAGGCTCGTGCCTGTCGGATAACGCGTTTATCCTTTCAAAATAGCACAGCCTAGAAGCACTATAACGCGTCCCATGGATGCCTTGCGTTCCTCACCGAATCTACCTCACCAAAAGTTCGATTTAGTCGGTCTCACCGATAAAAGTTGTTACTTAAGCGAGTTAACTTCGGCGTTGCCATCAGAACGAGGTCAAACCGATGATTTACAAGGGAGATATGGCCAAAATCGAGAAACCGCGCAAGTTAGGTCCGACGTCCTCACGCCTTTCCGATAGGCGTATGCATTTCGCACCATATCTCCATCATTTCTCATCCATTTTACCCCGTTTTACCGTCCTTGAGAAGCTAACTCGAGGGCTATGACTAAATGTAGGTTGTGTCCGTCGGATTACGCATTTACCCTTTCGAAATAGCACAGCTAGAAGCGCTATAAGCGCATACCGTAGATGCCTCACATTCCTCGCCAAATCTACCTCATCAAAAGTTTGATTTCCTCGGTCTCACCGATAAAAGTTGTTACTTCGCAAGTTAACTTCGCGTTGCTATCCGAACAAGGTTAAACCGATGACTAACAAGGGAGATATGGCCAAAATCGAGAAACCGCGCAAGTTAGGCCCAACGTCCTCACGCCTTTCCGGTAGGCGCCGCATTTCGCACCATTCTCCCTCGTTTCTCATCCATTTGAGCCCGTTTTTTCTGTTGTTGTGAGGCTAACTCGGAGGGCTACGACCACATGTAGGTTGTGTCCGTCGGATTGCACGTTTAGCCTTCGAAATAGCACGACTAGAAGTGCTATAATACATCCCGCAGATGCCTCGCGTTCCTCGCCGAATCTACCTCACCAAAGCTCGATTTCCTCGGTCTCACCGATAAAAGTTATTACTTTTGCAAGTTACCTTTGCGTTGCCATCGAACAATGTCAAACCGATGATGAACGAGGCAAGATATGGTCAAAATCGAGAAACCGTGGATGTTAGGCCCGACGTCCTCACGCCTTTCCGTAGGCGCCGCATTTTGCTCCATTTCTTCCTCGTTTCTCATCCATTTGACCTCGTTTTGCTATGGTTGCGTAGCTAACTCGGAGGGCTACGACTACATGTAGGCTATATACTGCCGGATTGGGCGTTTATCCTTTCAAAACAAGACAAATTAGAAGCACTATAATGTGTCCCGCAGATGCCTCGCGTTCCTCACCGAATCTACCTCACCAAAACTTTGATATCCTCGGTGTCACAAATAAAAGTTGTTACTTCTACGAGTTAACTTTGTGTTGCCATCAAAACGGGGTCAAACCGATGATTTACAAGGGAGATATGGCCAAAATCGAGAAACCGCCCTAACTTAGGTCCGACGTCCTCATGCCTTTCCGGTAGGCACCTACATTTCGCACCATATCTCCCTCGGTTCTCATCCATTTGACCCTTTTTGCTGTCGCTTGAGAGCTAACTCGTGAGTGCTACGACTACATGTAAGCTATGTCCATCGGATTGCGCTTTACCCTTTCAAAACATCACGACTAGAAGCGCTATAATGCATCTCGCAGATGCCTCGCGTTCCTCACCGAATCTACCTCACCAAAAGCTTTATTTCCTCGGTCTCACTGATAAAAGTTGTTACTTCTATGAGTTAACTTCGTGTTGCCATCGAACGGGGTTAAACCGATGACTAACGAGGGAGATATGGCCAAAATCGAGAAACCGCACAAGTTAGGCCCGACGTCCTCACGCCTTTCCGTAGGCGCCTGCATTTCGCACCATATCTCCCCTCGTTTCTCATCCATTTGAGCCCGTTTTGCTGTTGTTGTGAAGCTAACTCGGAGGGCTACGACTACATGTAGGTTGGGGTCCGTCGGATTGTGCGTTTACCCTTTCGAAACAAAGACAAATAGAAGCGCTATAATGCATCCCACGGATGCCTCGCGTTCCTTGCTAAATCTACCTCACCAAAAGCTTGATCTCCTCGATCTCACCGATAAAAGTTTTTACTTCTGCGAGTTAGCTTCGCGTTGCCATCGAACGGGGTCAAATCGATCACTAACGAGGGAGATATTGCCAAAATTGAGAAACCGCGCAAGTTGGGCCCGAAAACCTTACGCCTTCCGGTGGGCGCTCGCATTACGCACCATATCTCCCTCATTTCTCATCTATTTGACCCCGTTTGCTATTGTTGTGAAGCTAGTTCAAAGGGCTACGACTAAATGTAGGTTGTCTCCGTCGGATTGCGCATTTTCCCTTTCGAAACAAAGAAAGCTAGAAGCACTATAACGCGTCCCGCGAAGCCTCACGTTCCTCACCAAATCTTCCTCACCGGAAGTTTGATTTCCTCGGTCTCACCGATAAAAGTTGTTACTTTTACGAGTTAACCCCGCGTTGCCATCGTAACAAGGTCAAACCGATGACTAACGAGGGAGATATGGCCAAAATCAAGAAACCGCGCAAGTTAGGCCCACCGTCCTCACGCCTTTCCGGGTAGGCGCCGCATTTCGCTCCATATCTTCCTCGTTTCTCATCCATTTGACCTCGTTTTGCTGTCGTTGCGAAGCTAACTCGGAGGGCTACGACTAAATGTAGGTTGTGTCCATCGGATTACATGTTTACCCTTTCGAAATAGCAGAGCTAGAAGCGCTATAACGCGTCCCTAGATGCCTCGCATTCCTCACCGAATCTTCCTCACCAAAAGTTCGATTTCCTCGGTCTCACCAATAAAAGATGTTACTTCGCGAGTTAACTTCACGTTTCCATTAGAATGGGGTCAAACTGATGATTTACACGGGAGATACGGCCAAAATCGAAAATCCGTGCAAGTTAGGCCCGACGTCCTCACGCCTTTTCGAGCAGCGCCCGCATTTCGCACCATATCACCCTTGTTTCTCATCCATTTGACCCCATTTTGCTTGTCGCTGCGAAGCTAACTCGGAGGGCTACGACTACATGTAGGCTATGTCCGGCCGGATTGCGCGTTTATTCTTTCAAAACAAGCACACCTAGAAGCACTATAACGCATCCCACGGATACCTCACGTTCCTCACCATATCTACCTCACCAAAAGCTCGATTTCCTCGGTCTCACCGACAAAAGTTGTTACTTCTATGAGTTAACTTCGTGTTGCCATCAGAACGGGGTCAAACCGATGACTAACGAGGGAGATATGGCCAAAAATCAAGAAACCGCACAAGTTAGGCCCGACGTCCTCATGCCTTTCCGGTAGGCGCCGCATTTCGCACCATATCTCCCTCGTTTCTCATCTATTTGAGCCCGTTTTGCTATTGTTGTGAAGCTAACTCGGAGGGCTATGACTATATGTAGGTTGTGTCCAGTCGGATTGCGCGTTTACCCTTTTGAAACAAGACATCTAGAAGCGCTATAATGCATCCCGCGGATGCATCGCGTTACTCGCTAAATCTACCTCACCAAAAGCTCGATTTCCTCGGTCTCACCTGATAAAAGTTGTTACTTCTACGAGTTAGCTTCGCATTGCCATGAGAATGGGGTCAAAACGATGACTAACGAGGGAGATATGGCCAAAATCGAGAAACCGCAGCAAGTTGGGCCCGAAGACCTTAAGCCTTTCCGGTAGGCGCCCGCACATTCGCATCATATCTCCCTCGTTTCTCATCCATTTGATCACATTTTGCTGTTGTTGTGAAGCTAACTCGGAGGGCTACAACTACAGGTAGGTTGTGTCCGTCGGATTGGGCGTTTACCCTTTCGAACAAGCACAGCTAGAAGTGCTATAATGCATCTCGCAGATGCCTCACGTTCCTCGCTAAATCTACCTCACCAAAATGTCAATTTCCTTGGTCTCACCGATAAAAGTTGTTACTTCTGCGAGTTAGCTTCGCGTTTCCATCAGAACAGGGTTAAACTAATGAGTAACGAGGGAGATATGGCCAAAATCGAGAAACCGCGCAAGTTGGGCAAGAAAACCTTACGCCTTTCCGGTACGTGCCTGCATTTTGCACCATATCTCCCTCGTTTGTCATCCATTAGACCCTATTTTTCCGTCGTTACGAAGCTAACTCGTAGGGCTACGAATACATGCAGGCGTGGTGCACGTCGGATTGCGTGTTTACCCTTTCTAAATAGCACCTTGCAGATGCCTCACGTTCCTCGCCAAATCTACCTCACCAAAAGCTCGATTTCCTCAGTCTCACCGACAAAAGTTGTTACTTCTGGGAGTTAGCTTCGCGTTGCCATCAGAACGGGGTCAAACCGATCACTAACGAGGGAGATATTGCCAAAATTGAGAAACCGCACAAGTTGGGCCTAAAAACCTTACGCCTTTCCGTAGGCGCCTTGCATTACGCACCATATCTCCCTCGTTTCTCATCTATTTGACCCCGTTTTAATGTCGTTGCAAAAGCTAATTCGGAGGGCTACGACAAAATGTAGGTTGTGTCCGTCGGATTGAGTGTTTACCCTTTCGAAACAAAGAAAAGCTAGAAGCACTATAACGCGTCCCGCAGAAGCCTCGCGTTCCTCACCGAATCTTCCTCACCAAAAGTTCGATTTCCTCAGTCTCACCGATAAAAGTTGGTACTTCTGCGAGTTAACTTTGCGTTTCCATCAGAACAAGGTCAAACCGATGACTAACGAGGGAGATATGGCCAAAATCGAGAAACCGCGCCAGTTAGGCCCAACGTCCTCACCCCTTTCCGGTAGGCGCCTGCATTTCACTCCATATCTTCCTCGTTTCTCATCCATTTGACCTCGTTTTGCTGTCGTTGCGAAGCTAACTCAGAGGGCTACGAGTAAATGTAGGTTGTGTCCATCGGATTGCGCGTTTACCCTTTCAAAAAAGCTGAGCTAGAAGCGCTATAACGCGTCCCGCAGATGCCTCGCATTCCTCACCGAATCTTCCTCACCAAAAGTTCGATTTCCTCGGTCTCACCGATAAAAGTTGTTAATTCTGCGAATTAACTTCGCATTGCCATCAGAACGGGGTCAAACCGATGATTTATAAGGGAGATATGGCCAAAATCGAGAAACCGCGCAAGTTAGGCCCGACGTCCTCACGCCTTTTCGGTAGGCGCCTGCATTTCGCTCCATATCTTCCTCGTTTCTCATCCATTTGACCCCGTTTTGCTGTCGGTGCAAAGTAACTCGAGGGCTATGACTAAATGTAGGTTGTGTCTGCCGGATTGACGCGTTTACCCTTTTTGAAACAGCCAGAACCGAAGCGCTATAACGCATCCCGCGGGATGCCTCGCGTTCCTCACCGAATCTTCCTCACCAAAAGCTCGATTTCCTCGGTCTCACCGATAAAAGTTGTTACTTCGGGAGTTAGCTTCGCGTTGCCACTGAAACGGGGTCAAACCGATGATTAACGAGGGAGATATGGCCAAAATCGAGAAACCGCACAAGTTAGGCCCGACATCCTCATGCTTTTCCGGTAGGCGCCTACATTTCGCACCATATCTCCATCGTTTCTCATCCATTTGAGCCCGTTTTGCTGTTGTTGTGAAGGTAACTCGGAGGGCTATGATTACATGTAGGTTGTGTCCGTTGTATTACGCGTTTACCTTTTCGAAATAGCAAAGCTAGAAGCGCTATAATGCATCCCGCAGATGCCTCGCGTTACTCGCTGAATCTACCTCACCAAAAGCTCAATTTCCTCGGTCTCACCGATAAAAGTTGTTACTTCGTGGAGTTAACCCCGCGTTGCCATCGAAAAGGTCAAACCAATGACTAACGAGGCGGATATGGTCAAAATCGAGAAACCGCGGAAGTTAGGCCCGACGTCCTCACGCCTTCCGGTAGGCGCCGGCATTTCGCTCTATATCTTCCTCGTTTCTCATCCATTTGACCTCGTTTTGCTGTCGTTGTGAAGCTAACTCAGAGGGCTACGACTAAATGTAGGTTTTCACCATCATATTGCGCGTTTACCCTTTCGAAATAGCAGAGCTTGAAGCGCTATAACGTGTCCCGCAGACGCCTCGCGTTCCTCACCGAATCTTCCTCACCAAAAGTTTGATTTCCTCGCTCTCACCGATAAAAGTTGTTACTTCTACGAGTTAACTTCGCGTTGCCATCAGAACGAGGTCAAACCGATGATTTACAAGGGAGATACGGCCAAAATCGAGAAACCGTGCAAGTTAGGCCCGACGTCCTCACGCCTTTTCGGTAGGCACCTACATTTCGCACCCTATCTCCCTCGTTTCCCATCCATTTGACCCCGTTTTGCTGTCGTTGCGAAGCTAACTCAGAGGGCTACGACTACATGTAGGCTATGTTTGTCGGATTACGTGTTTATCCTTTCAAAATAGCACAGCTAGAAGCACTATAACGCGTCCCGTAGATGCCTTGCGTCCTCACCGAATCTACCTCACCAAAAGTTTGATTTCCTCGGTCTCACAAATAAAAGTTCTTACTTCTGTGAGTTAACTTCGTGTTGCCATCAAAAGGGGGTCAACCGATGATTTAAAAGGGAGATATGGCCAAAATCGAGAAACGCCGGGTTAGGTCCGACGTCCTCACGCCTTTCCAGTGCACGCACCATATCTCCGTCGTTCCTGATCCATTTGACCCCGTTTTTCTATCGTTGCGAAGCTAACTCGTAAAGCTATGACTACATGTAGGTCGTGGTCCGTCGGATTTGCGCGTTTACCCTTTCGAAACAAAGACAAACTAGAAGTGCTATAACGCGTCCCGCGATACCTCGCGTTCCTCGCCGAATCTACCTCATCAAAATGTCAATTTCCTCATTCTCACCGATAAATGTTGTTACTTCTGCGAGTTAGCTTCGCGTCGCTATTCGAACAGGGTCAAACTGATGACTTTCCGGTACGCGCCTGCATTTTGCACCATAGCTCCCTCATTTCTCATCCATTTGACCCCATCTTTTTATCATTACGAAGCTAACTCAGAGGGCTACGACTACATGCAGGTTGTGTCTGTCGGATTACGCGTTTACCCTTTCAAAACAGCACAGCTAGAAGCGCTATAATGCGTCCCGCAGATGCCTCGTGTTCCTAACCAAATCTACCTCACCAAAATCTCGTTTTCCTCAGTCTCACATATAAAAGTTATTACTTCTGCGAGTAAGCTTCGGCGTTGCCATCGAACGGGGTCAAACCGATCACTAACGAGGAGATATTGCCAAAATTGAGAAACCGCGCAAGTTGGGGCCGAAAACCTTACGCCTTTCTGGTAGGCGCCTGCATTTTGCACCATATCTCCCTCATTTCTCATCTATTTGACCTCGTTTTGTTGTCTTTGTGAAGCTAACTCAGAGGGCAACGACTACATGTAGGCTGTGTCCGTCGGATTGGGCATTTACCCTTTTGAAAAAACACAACTAGAAGCGCTATAATGCGTCCCGCAGATGCCTCGCGTTCCTCGCTGAGTCTACCTCAGCAAAAGCTTGATTTCCTTGGTCTCACAGATAAAAGTTTTTACTTCTATGAGTTCACTTCGCGTTGCCATCAGAACGGGGTCAAACCGATCACTAGCGAGGGAGATATGGCCAAAATTGAGAAACCACGCAAGTTGGGCCCGAAAACCTTACGCCTTTCCGGTAGGCGCCTGCATTACGCACCATATCTCCATCGTTTCTCATCCATTTGACCCCGTTTTGTCTGTCTTTGTGAAGCTAACTCGAGAGGGCTACGACTACATGTAGGTTGTGTCGGTTGGATTGCGGGTTTACCCTTTCGAAACAGCACAACTAGAAGTGCTATAATGCGTCCCACAGATGCCTCGCGTTCCTCGCCGAATCTACCTCAGCAAAAGCTCGATTTCCTCGGTCTCACAGATAAAAGTTGTAACTTCTGCGAGTTCACTTCGCGTTGCCATCAGAACGGGGTCAAAACGATGACTAACAAGGGAGAAGTGGCCAAAATCGAGAAACCGCGCAAGTTGGGCTCGAAAACCTTACGCCTTTCCGGCAGCGCTTACATTTCGCACCATATCTCCCCTCATTTCTCATCCATTTGACGCCGCCTTTCTATCGTTACGAAGCTAACTCGTAGGGGCTACGACTACACGTAGGCACGTGTCCGTCGGATTGCGCATTTACCCTTTCAAAATAGCACGGCCTAGAAGTGCTTACAATGCGTCCCGCAGATCCCTCTTGTTCCTCGCCAAATCTACCTCACCAAAAGCTTGATTTCCTTGGTCTCACTGATAAAAGTTGGTACTTCGTGAGTTAGCTTCACGTTTCCATAAGAACGGGTCAAACAAACATCACTAACGAGGGAGGTATTGTCTAAATCGAGAAACCGCGCAAGTTGATCCCGACGTCCTCACGCCTTTCCGGTAGGCATCCGCAATTTCGCACCATATCTCCATCGTTTTTGATCTATTTGACCCCCGTTTTGCTATCGTTGCGAAGCTAACTCGGAAAAGCTATGACTACATGTAGGATGTGTCCGTCGGATTGCGTGTTTACCCTTTCGAAATAGCACAGCTAGAAGCGCTATAACGCGTCCCGTTGCATACCTCGCGTTCCTCGCCGAATCTACCTCATCAAAATGTCAATTTCCTCGGTCTCACCGATAAATGTTGTTACTTCTCCGCGTTAGCTTCGCGTTGCCATTAGAACAGGGTCAAACCGATAACTAACGAGGGAGATATGGCCAAAATCGAGAAACCGCGCAAGTTGGGCCCGAAAACCTTACGCCTTTCCGTACGTGCCTCGCATTTTGCACCATATCTCCCTCGTTTCTCATCCATTTGACCCCATTTTTCTGTCGTTACAAAGCTAACTCGAGAGGGCAACGACTACATGTAGGCTATGTACGTCGGATTGTGCATTTACCCTTTCGAAACAACACAACTAGAAGCGCTATAATGCGTCCCGCAGATGCCTCGCGTTCCTCGCCGAGTCTACCTCAACAGAAACCTCGATTTCCTCGGTCCTCACGAATAAAAGTTTTTACTTCTATGAGTTCACTTCGCGTTGCCATCGAACGAGGGTTAAACCGATCACTAGCGGGGAGATATTGCCAAAATTGAGAAACCGCGCAAGTTGGGCCCGAAAACCTTACGCCTTTCCGGTAGGCGCCTACATTTCGCACCATATCTCCCTCATTTCTCATCTATTTGACCTCGTTTTGTTGTCTTTGCGAGGCTAACTCGAGGGCAACGACTACATGTAGGCTATGTCCGTCGGATTGTGCATTTACCCTTTCGAAACAACACAACTAGAAGCGCTATAATGCGTCCCGCAGGATGCCTCGCGTTCCTCGCCGAGTCTACCTCGCAAAACCTCGATTTCCTCGGGCTCACAGACAAAAGTTTTTACTTCTATGAGTTCGCTTCGCGTTGCCATCAGAACAGGGTTAAACCGATCACTAGCGAGGGGAGATATTGCCAAAATTGAGAAACCGCGCAAGTTGGGCCCGAAAACCTTACGCCTTTCGGTAGGCGCCCGCATTTCCGCACCATATCTCCCTCATTTCTCATCTATTTGACCTCGTTTTGTTGTCTTTGTGAAGCTAACTCGTAGGGCAACGACTACATGTAGGTTGTGTACGTCGGATTGTGCATTTACCCTTTCGAAACAACACAACTAGAAGCGCTATAATGCGTCCTGCAGATGCCTCGCGTTCTCGCCGAGTCTAACAAGCAAAAGCTCGATTTCCTCGGTCTCACGAGATAAAAGTTTTTACTTCTATGAGTTCACTTTGCGTTGCCATCAGAACGGGGTCAAACCGATCACTAGCAAGGGAGAGATGGCCAAAATTGAGAAACCGTGCAAGTTGGGCCCAAAAACCTTACGCCTTTCCGGTAGGCGCCTGCATTACGCACCATATCTCCCTCGTTTCTCATCCATTTGACCCCGTTTTGCTGTCTTTGTGAAGCTAACTCGGAGGGCTACGACTACATGTAGGTTGTGTCGGTTGGATTGCGGGTATACCCTTTTCGAAACAAAGACACTAGAGGCGCTATAATGCGTCCCACGGATGCCTCGCGTTCCTCGCCGAATCTACCTCAGCCAAAAGCTCGATTTCCTCGGTCTCACGAGATAAAAGTTGTAACTTCGTGAGTTCACTTCGCGTTGCCATCAGAACGGGGTCAAAACGATGACTAACGAGGGAGAACTGGCCAAAATCAAGAAACCGCGCAAGTTGGGCTCGAAAACCTTACGCCTTTCCGGCAGGCGCTTGCATTTCGCACCATATCTCCCCTCGTTTCTCATCCATTTGACCCCATTTTTCTATCGTTACGAAGCTAACTCGAGGGGGCTACGACTACACGCAGGTCGTGTCCGTCGGATTGCGCATTTACCCTTTCAAAATAGCACAGCTAGAAGTGCTACAATGCGTCCCGCAGATCCCTCTCTTGTTCCTCGCCAAATCTACCTCACCAAAAGCTTGATTTCCTTGGTCTCACCGATAAAAGTTGGTACTTCCGTGAGTTAGCTTCACGTTTCCATAAGAACGGGGTCAAACGGATCACTAACGAGGGAGGTATTGTCTAAATCGAGAAACCGCGCAAGTTGATCCCGACGTCCTCACGCCTTCCGGTAGGCATCCGCAATTTCGCACCATATCTCCATCGTTTTTGATCCATTTGACCCCGTTTTGCTATCGTTGCGAAGCTAACTCAGAAAGCTATGACTACATGTAGGATGTGTCCGTCGGATTGCGTGTTTACCCTTTCGAAATAGCACAGCTAGAAGCGCTATAACGCGTCCCGCAGATACCTCGCGTTCCTCGCCGAATCTACCTCATCAAAATGTCAATTTCCTCGGTCTCACCGATAAATGTTGTTACTTCTCCGTGTTAGCTTCGCGTTGCCATTAGAACAGGGTCAAACTGATAACTAACGAGGGAGATATGGCCAAAATCGAGAAACCGCGCAAGTTGGGCCCGAAAACCTTACGCCTTTCCGGTACGTGCCTGCATTTTGCACCATATCTCCCTCGTTTCTCATCCATTTGACCCCATTTTTCTGTCGTTACAAAGCTAACTCAGAGGGCAACGACTACATGTAGGCTATGTCCGTCGGATTGTGCATTTACCCTTTCGAAACAACACAACTAGAAGCGCTATAATGCGTCCCGCAGATGCCTCGCGTTCCTCGCCGAGTCTACCTCAGCAAAACCTCGATTTCCTCAGTCTCACAGATAAAAGTTTTTACTTCTATGAGTTCACTTCGCGTTGCCATCAGAACAGGGTTAAACCGATCACTAGCAGGGGAGATATTGCCAAAATTGAGAAACCGCGCAAGTTGGGCCCGAAAACCTTACGCCTTTCTGGTAGGCGCCTACATTTCGCACCATATCTCCCTCATTTCTCATCTATTTGACCTCGTTTTGTTGTCTTTGCGAAGCTAACTCAGAGGGCAACGACTACATGTAGGCTATGTCCGTCGGATTGTGCATTTACCCTTTCGAAACAACACAACTAGAAGCGCTATAATGCGTCCCGCAGATGCCTCGCGTTCCTCGCCGGAGTCTACCTCGGCAAAAAACCTCGATTTCCTCGGTCTCACGATAAAAGTTTTTACTTCTATGAGTTCACTTCGCGTTGCCATCGGAACGTGGTTAAACCGATCACTAGCGGGGAGATATTGCCAAAATTGAGAAACCGCGCAAGTTGGGCCCGAAAACCTTACGCCTTCTCGGTAGGCGCCCGCATTTCGCACCATATCTCCCTCATTTCTCATCTATTTGACCTCGTTTTGTTGTCTTTGTGAAGCTAACTCGAGGGGGCAACGACTACATGTAGGTTGTGTACGTCGGATTGTGCATTTACCCTTTCGAAACAACACAACTAGAAGCGCTATAATGCGTCCCGCAGATGCCTCGCGTTCCTCGCCGAAGTCTAACAAGCAAAAGCTCGATTTCCTCGGTCTCACGGATAAAAGTTTTTACTTCTATGAGTTCACTTTTGCGTTGCCATCGGAACGGGGTCAAACCGATCACTAGCAAGGAGAGATGGCCAAAATTGAGAAACCGTGCAAGTTGGGCCCAAAAACCTTACGCCTTTCCGGTAGGCGCCTGCATTACGCACCATATCTCCCTCGTTTCTCATCCATTTGACCCCGTTTTGCTGTCTTTGTGAAGCTAACTCAGAGGGCTACGACTACATGTAGGTTGTGTCGGTTGGATTGCGGGTATACCCTTTCGAACAAGACACGCTAGAGGCGCTATAATGCGTCCCACGGATGCCTCGCGTTCCTCGCCGAATCTACCTCAAGCAAAAGCTCGATTTCCTCGGTCTCACAGATAAAAGTTGTAACTTCTGTGAGTTCACTTCGCGTTGCCATCAGAACGGGGTCAAAACGATGACTAACGAGGGAGAATCGGCCAAAAATCAAGAAACCGCGCAAGTTGGGCTCGAAAACCTTACGCCTTTCCTAGCAGCGCTTGCATTTCGCACCATATCTCCCTCGTTTCTCATCTATTTGACCCCGCTTTTCTATCTTTATGAAGCTAACTCAGAGGGCTACGACTACACGCAGGCTGTATCCGTTGGATTGCGCATTTACCCTTTCAAAATAGCACAGCTAGAAGTGCTACAATGCGTCCCGCAGATCCCTCGCGTTCCTCGCCGAATCTACCTCACCAAAAGCTTGATTTCCTTGGTCTCATCGATAAAAGTTGGTACTTCTGCGAGTTTACTTCACGTTTTCATAAGAACGGGGTCAAGCTGATCACTAACGAGGGAGGTATTGTCTAAATTGAGAAACCGCGCATATTGATCCCGACGTCCTCACGCCTTTCCGGTACGCGCCTGCATTTTGCACCATATCTCCCTCGTTTCTCATCCATTTGACCCCATTTTTCTGTCGTTACGAAGCTAACTCAGAGGGCTACGACTACATGCAGGCTGTGTCTGTCGGATTACGCGTTTACCCTTTCAAAACAGCACAGCTAGAAGCGCTATAATGCGTCCCGCAGATACCTCGTGTTCCTCACCAAATCTACCTCACCAAATGCTTGATTTCCTCGGTCTCACTGATAAAAGTTATTACTTCTGCGAGTTAGCTTCACGTTGCCATCAGAACGGGGTCAAACTGATCACTAACGAGGGAGATATTGCCAAAATTGAGAAACCGCGCAAGTTGGGCCCGAAAACCTTACGCCTTTCTGGTAGGCGCCTGCATTTCGCACCATATCTCCCTCATTTCTCATCTATTTGACCTCATTTTGTTGTCTTTGCGAAGCTAACTCAGAGGGCAACGACTACATGTAGGCTGTGTCCGTCGGATTGTGCATTTACCCTTTCGAAACAACACAACTAGAAGCGCTATAATGCGTCCCGCATATGCCTCGCGTTCCTCGCCGAGTCTACCTCAACAAAAGCTCGATTTCCTCGGTCTCACAGATAAAAGTTTTTACTTCTATGAGTTCACTTCGCGTTGCCATCAGAACGGGGTCAAACCGATCACTAGCAAAGGAGATATGGCCAAAATTGCGAAACCCCACAAGTTAGGCCCGAAAACCGTACGCCTTTCCGGTAGGCGCCTGCATTACGCACCATATCTCCCTCGTTTCTCATCCATTTGACCCCGTTTTGCTATCTTTGTGAAGCTAACTCAGAGGGCTACAACTACATGTAGGTTGTGTCAGTTGGATTGCAGGTTTACCCTTTCGAAACAGCACAACTAGAAGTGCTATAATGCGTCCCACAGATGCCTCCCGTTCCTCGCCGAATCTACCTCAGCAAAAGCTCGATTTCCTCGGTCTCACAGATAAAAGTTGTAACTTCTGTGAGTTCACTTCGCGTTGCCATCAGAACGGGGTCAAAACGATGACTAACGAGGGAGAAGTGGCCAAAATCAAGAAACCGCGCAAGTTGGGCTCGAAAACCTTACGCCTTTCCGGCAGGCGCTTGCATTTCGCACCATATCTCCCTCGTTTCTCATCCATTTGACCCCGCTTTTCTATCCTTACGAAGCTAACTTAGAGGGATACGACTACACGCAGGCTGTGTCCGTCGGATTGCGCATTTACCCTTTCAAAACAGCACAGCTAGAAGTGCTACAATGCGTCACGCAGATCCCTCGCGTTCCTCGCCGAATCTACCTCACCAAAAGCTTGATTTCCTTAGTCTCACCGATAAAAGTTGGTACTTCTGCGAGTTAGCTTCACGTTCCTCGCCGAGTCTACCCAGCGAAAGCTCGATTTCCTCGGTCTCACAGATAAAAGTTTTTACTTCTATGAGTTCACTTCATGTTTCCATCAGAACGGGGTCAAACCGATCACTAGCAAGGGAGATATGGCCAAAATTGAGAAACCGCGCAAGTTGGGACCGCAAACCTTACGCCTTTCCGGTAGGTGCCTGCATTACGCACCATATCTCCTTTGTTTCTCATCTATCTGACCTCGTTTTGCTGTCGTTGCGAATCTAACTCAGAGGGCTACGACTAAATGTAGGTTGTGTCCATCGGATTGCGCGTTTACCCTTTCGAAATAGTAGAGGTAAGAGCGTTATAATGCGTCCCGCAGATGCCTCGCATTCCTTACCAAATCTTACTCACCAAAAGTTTGATTTCCTCGGTCTCACCAATAAAAGTTGTTACTTCTGCCAGTTAACTTCACGTTGCCATCGAATGGGTCAAACCGATGATTTACAAGGGAGATACGGCCAAAATCGCGAAACCGCGCAAGTTAGGCCCGACGTCCTCACGCCTTTTCGGTAGGCGCCTGCATTTTGCACTATATCTCCCTCGTTTCTCATCGATTTGACCCCGTTTCTGTCGTTGCGAAGCTAACTCGTAGGGCTACGACTACATGTAGGCTATGTCTGCTCGGATTGCGCGTTTATCCTTTCAAAACAAGACAGCTAGAAGCACTATAATGCGTCCCGCAGATGCCTCGCGTTCCTCACCGAATCTACCTCACCAAAAGTTTGATTTCCTCGGTCTCACCGATAAAAGTTGTTACTTCCGCGAGTTAACTTCGCATTGCCATCGAACGGGGTCAAACCGATGATTTACATGGGAGATATGGCCAAAATCAAGAAACCGTGCAAGTTAGGTCCGACATCCTCACGCCTTTCCGATAGGCGTATGCATTTCACACCATATCTCCATCATTTCTCATCCATTTTACCCAATTTTCCTGTCGTTGCGAAGCTAACTCAGAGGGCTACGACTAAATGTAGGTTGTGTCCGTCGGATTGCGCATTTACCCTTTCGAAACAGCAGAGCTAGAAGCGCTATAACGCGTCCCGCAGATGCCTCGCGTTCCTCACGAAATCTTCCTCACCAAAAGTTCAATTTCCTCGGTCTCACCGATAAAAGTTGTTACTTCTGCAAGTTAACTTCGCGTTGCCATCAGAACGGGGTCAAACCGATGATTTATAAGGGAGATATGGCCAAAATCGAGAAACCGCGCAAGTTAGGTCCGACGTCCTCACGCCTTTCCGATAGGCGTATGCACTTCGCACCTTATCTCCATCATTTCTCATCCATTTTACCCCGTTTTACTATCGTTGCGAGCTAACTCAGAGGGCTACGACTAAATGTAGGTTGTGTCCGTCGGATTGGGCATTTACCCTTTCAAAACAGCACAGCTAGAAGTGCTACAATGCGTCACGGAGATCCCTCGCGTTCCTCGCCGAATCTACCTCACCAAAAGCTTGATTTCCTTGGTCTCACCGATAAAAGTTGGTACTTCGTGAGTTAGCTTCACGTTCCTCGTCGAGTCTACCCAAATAAAGCTCGATTTCCTCGGTCTCACGGATAAAAGTTTTTACTTCTATGAGTTCACTTCATGTTTCCATCAGAACGGGGTCAAACCGATCACTAGCAAGGGAGATATGGCCAAAATTGAGAAACCGCGCAAGTTGGGACCGAAAACCTTACGCCTTTCTGGTAGGTGCCTGCATTACGCACCATATCTCCCACGTTTCTCATCTATTTGACCTCGTTTTGCTGTCGTTGCGAATCTAACTCAGAGGGCTAGGACTAAATGTAGGTTGTGTCCATCGGATTACTTCTGCAAGTTAACTTCGCGTTGCCATCAGAACGGGGTCAAACCGATGATTTATAAGGGAGATATGGCCAAAATCGAGAAACCGCGCAGTTAGGTCCGACGTCCTCACGCCTTTCCGATAGGCGTATGCACTTCGCACCTTATCTCCATCATTTCTCATCCATTTTACCCCGTTTTACTATCGTTGCGAGCTAACTCAGAGGGCTATGACTAAATGTAGGTTGTGTCCGTCGGATTGGGCATTTACCCTTTCGAAACAGCACAGCTAGAAGCGCTATAACGCATCCCGTAGATGCCTCGCATTCCTCGCCGAATCTACCTCATCAAAAGTTTGATTTCCTCGGTCTCACTGATAAAAGTTGTTACTTCTGCGAGTTAACTTCGCGTTGCCATCAGAACAAGTTCAAACCGGTGACTAACGAGGGAGATATGGCCAAAATCGAGAAACCGCGCAAGTTAGGCCCGACGTCCTCATGCCTTTCCGGTAGGCGCCTGTATTTCGCACCATATCTCCCTCGTTTCTCATCCATTTGAGCCCATTTTACTGTTGTTGTGAGGCTAACTCGGAGGGCTACGACCACATGTAGGTTGTGTCCGTCGGATTGCGCGTTTACCATTTCGAAACAGAATAGCTAGAAGCGCTATAATGCATCCCGTAGATACCTCGCGCTCCTCGCTGAATCTACCTCACCAAAAGCTCGATTTCCTCGGTCTCACCGATAAAAGTTGTTACTTCTGCGAGTTAACTTTGCGTTGCCTTCAGAACAAGGTCAAACCGATGACTAACGAGGGAGATATGGCCAAAATCGAGAAACCGCGCAAGCTGGGCCCGACGTCCTCACGCCTTTCCGGTAGGCGCCTACATTTCACTCCATATCTTTCTCGTTTCTCATCCATTTGACCTCGTTTTGCTGTCGTTGCGAAGCTAACTCAGAGGGCTACGACTAAATGTAGGTTGTGTCCGACGGATTGCGCATTTACCCTTTCGAAATAGCAGAGCTAGAAGCGTTATAATGCATCCCGCAGATACCTCGCATTCCTCACCTAATCTTCCTCACCAAAAGTTCGATTTCCTCGGTCTCACCAATAAAAGTTGTTACTTCTGCCAGTTAACTTCACGTTTCCATCAAAACGGGGTCAAAACCGATGATTTACAAGGGAGATACGGCCAAAATCGAGAAACCGCGCAAGTTAGACCCGACGTCCTCACACCTTTTCGGTAGGCGCCTGTATTTCGCACCATATCTCCCTGGTTTCTCATCCATTTGACCCCGTTTTGCTGTCGTTGCGAAGCTAACTCAGAGGGTTACGACTACATGTAGGCTATGTCTGTCGGATAACGCGTTTATCCTTTCAAAATAGCACAGCTAGAAGCACTATAACGCGTCCCATAGATGCCTCGCGTTCCTCACCTAATCTACCTCACCAAAAGTTCGATTTCCTCGGTCTCACCGATAAAAGTTGTTACTTCTGCGAGTTAACTTTGCGTTGCCATCAGAACGGGGTCAAACCGATGATTTACAAGGGAGATATGGCCAAAATCGAGAAACCGCGCAAGTTAGGTCCGACGTCCTCACGCCTTTCCGATAGGCGTATGCATTTCGTACCATATCTCCATCATTTCTCATCCATTTTACCCCGTTTTGCTGTCCTTGAGAAGCTAACTCAGAGGGCTATGACTAAATGTAGGTTGTGTCCGTCGGATTGCGCGTTTACCCTTTCAAAACATCACAGCTAGAAGCGCTATAATGCATCTCGCAGATGCCTCGCGTTCCTCACCGAATCTACCTCACCAAAAGATTGATTTCCTCGGTCTCACCAATAAAAGTTGTTACTTCTATGAGTTAACTTCGCGTTGCCATCGAACGGGGTTAAACCGATGACTAACTACGCCTTTCCGGTAGGCGCCCCGCATTACACACAATATCTCCCTCGTTTCTCATCTATTTGACCCCGTTTTGTTTGTCGTTGCAAAGCTAACTCGGAGGGCTACGACTAAATGTAGGTTGTGTCCATTGGATTGCGTGTTTACCCTTTCGAAACAAGTAGAGCTAGAAAAGCTATAACGCGTCCCGCAGAGATGTCTTGCATTCCTCACCGAATCTTCCTCACCAAAAGTTCGATTTCCTCGGTCTCACCGATAAAAGTTGTTACTTCGCGAGTTAACTTCACGTTGCCAACGTAACGGGGTCCAACCGCTGATTTACACGGGAGATACGGCCAAAATCGAAAATCCGTGCAAGTTAGGCCCGACGTCCTCACGCCTTTTCGCAGGCGCCTGCATTTCGCACCATATCTCCCTTGTTTCTCATCCATTTGACCCCATTTTGCTGTCGTTGCGAAGCTAACTCAGAGGGCTACGACTACATGTAGGCTATGCCCGTCGGATTGCGCGTTTATCCTTTCAAAACAGCACAGCTAGAAGCACTATAACGCATCCCGCAGATGCCTCGCGTTCCTCACCATATCTACCTCACCAAAAGCTCGATTTCCTTGGTCTCACTGACAAAAGTTGTTACTTCTATGATTTAACTTCGCGTTGCCATCGGAACGGGGTCAAACCGATGACTAACAAGGGAGATATGGCCAAAATCGAGAAACCGCGCAAGTTAGGCCCGACGTCCTCACGCCTTTCCGATAGGCGCCTGCATTTCGCACCATATCTCCCTCGTTTCTCATCCATTTGAGCCCATTTTACTGTTGTTGTGAGGCTAACTCTGAGGGCTACGACCACATGTAGGTTGTGTCCGTCGGATTGTGCGTTTACCCTTTCAAAACAAGATAGCTAGAAGCGCTATAATGCATCCCACAGATACCTCGCGTTCCTCGCTGAATCTACCTCACCAAAAGCTCGATTTCCTCGATCTCACCGATAAAAGTTATTACTTCTGCGAGTTACCTTTGCGTTGCCATCAGAGCAATGTCAAACCGATGACTAACGAGGCAGATATGGTCAAAATCGAGAAACCGTGGATGTTAGGCCCGACGTCGTCATGCCTTTTCCGGTGAGGCGCCGCATTTCGCTCCATATCTTCCTCGTTTCTCATTCATTTGACCTCGTTTTGCTGTTGTTGCGAAGCTAACTCAGAGGGCTACGACTACGTGTAGGCTATGCTTGTCGTATTGGGCGTTTATCCTTTCAAAATAGCACAGCTAGAAGAACTATAATGCATCCCGCAGATGCCTCGCGTTCCTCACCGAATCTACCTCACCAAAAGTTTGATATCCTCGGTCTCACAAATAAAAGTTGTTACTTCATGAGTTAACTTTGTGTTGCCATCAAAACGGGTCAAACCGATGATTTACAAGGGAGATATGGCCAAAATCGAGAAACCGCCCCAAGTCAGTCCGACGTCCTCACGCCTTTCCGGAAGGCGTCTGCATTTCACACCATATCTCCCTCGTTTCTCATCCATTTGACCCCATTTTGCTATCGTTGCGAAGCTAACTCAGAGGGCTACGACTACATGTAAGCTATGTCTATCGGATTGCGCGTTTACCCTTTCAAAACATCATAGCTAGAAACGCTATAATGCATCTCGCAGATGCCTCGCGTTCCTCACCGAATCTACCTCACCAAAAGCTTGATTTCCTCGGTCTCACCGATAAAAGTTGTTACTTCTATGAGTTAACTTCGCGTTGCCATCAGAACGGGTTTAAACCGATGACTAACGAGGGAGATATGGCCAAAATCGAGAAACCGCACAAGTTAGGCCCGACGTCCTCACGCCTTTCCGGTAGGCGCCTGCATTTCGCACCATATCTCCCTCGTTTCTCATCCATTTGAGTCCGTTTTACTGTTGTTGTGAAGCTAACTCGGAGGGCTACGACTACATGTAGGTTGGGTCCGTCGGATTGCGCGTTTACCCTTTCGAAACAGCACAGCTAGAAGCGCTATAATGCATCCCGCAGATGCCTCGCGTTCCTTGCTAAATCTACCTCACCAAAAGCTTGATCTCCTCGGTCTCACCGATAAAAGTTTTTACTTCTGCAAGTTAGCTTCGCGTTGCCATGAGAACGGGGTCAAATCGATCACTAACGAGGGAGATATTGCCAAAATTTAGAAACCGCGCAAGTTGGGCCCGAAAACACTACGCCTTTCCGGTAGGCGCCTGCATTACGCACCATATCTCCCTCGTTTCTCATCTATTTGACCCCGTTTTGGTGTTGTTGTGAAGCTAGTTCAGAGGGCTATGACTAAAGCTAGAAGCACTATAACGCGTCCCGCAGAAGCCTCGCGTTCCTCACCAAATCTTCCTCACCAGAAGTTTGATTTCCTCGGTCTCACCGATAAAAGTTGTTACTTCTACGAGTTAACTTCGCGTTGCCATCAGAACAAGGTCAAACCGATGACTAACGAGGGAGATATGGCCAAAATCGAGAAACCGCGCAAGTTAGGCCCAACGTCCTCACGCCTTTCCGGTAGGCGCCTGCATTTCGCTCCATATCTTCCTCGTTTCTCATCCATTTGACCTCGTTTTGCTGTCGTTACGAAGCTAACTCAGAGGGCTACGACTAAATGTAGGTTGTGTCCATCGGATAGCGTGTTTACCCTTTCGAAACAGCAGAGCTAGATACGCTATAACGCGTCCCGCAGATGCCTCGCATTCCTCACCGAATCTTCCTCACCAAAAGTTCGATTTCCTCGGTCTCACCAATAAAAGTTGTTACTTCTGCGAGTTAACTTCACGTTGCCATCAGAACGGGGTCAAACCGATGATTTACACGGCAGATACGGCCAAAATCGAAAATCCGTGTAAGTTAGGCCCGACGTCCTCACGCCTTTTCAGCAGGCGCCTGCATTTCGCACCATATCTCCCTTGTTTCTCATCCATTTGACCCCATTTTGCTGTCGTTGCAAAGCTAACTCGGAGGGCTACGACTACATGTAGGCTATGTCCAGTCGGATTGCGTGTTTATTCTTTCAAAACAAGACACGACTAGAAGCACTATAACGCATCCCGCGAGATGCCTCGCGTTCCTCACCGTATCTACCTCACCAAAAGCTCGATTTCCTCGGTCTCACCGACAAAAGTTGTTACTTCTATGAGTTAACTTCGTGTTGCCATCAGAACAGGGTCAAACCGATGACTAACGAGGGAGATATGGCCAAAATCGAGAAACCGCACAAGTTAGGCCCGACGTCCTCACGCCTTTCCGGTAGGCGCCTGCATTTCGCACCATATCTCCCTCATTTCTCATCTATTTGAGCCAGTTTTGCTATTGTTGTGAAGCTAACTCGGAGGGCTACGACTATATGTAGGTTGTGTCTGTCGGATTGCGCGTTTACCCTTTCGAAACAGCATATCTAGAAGCGCTATAATGCATCCCGCAGATGCGTCGCATTACTCGCTAAATCTACCTCACCAAAAGCTCGATTTCCTCGGTCTCACCGATAAAAGTTGTTACTTCTACGAGTTAGCTTCGCGTTGCCATCAGAATGGGGTCAAAACGATGACTAACGAGGGAGATATGGCCAAAATCGAGAAACCGCGCAAGTTGGGCCCGAAAACCTTAAGCCTTTCCGTAGCGCGCCGCATTTTGCACAATATCTCCCTCGTTTCTCATCCATTTGACCCCATTTTTCTATCATTACGAAGCTAACTCAGAGGGCTACGACTACATGCAGGCTGTGTCTGTCGGATTGCGCGTTTACCCTTTCAAAACAACACAGCTAGAAGTGCTATAATGCGTCCCGCAAATGCCTCGCGTTCCTCGCCAAATATACCTCACCAAAAGCTTGATTTTCTCGGTCTCACCGATAAAAGTTGTTACTTCTACGAGTTAACTTCACGTTGCCATTAGAATGGGGTGAAACCGATGACTAACGAGGGAGATATGGCCAAAATCGAGAAACCGCACAAGTTAGGCCCTACGTCCTCACGCCTTTCCGGTAGGCGCCTGCATTTCGCATCATATCTCCCTCGTTTCTCATCCATTTGATCACGTTTTGCTATTATTGTGAAGCTAACTCGGAGGGCTACGACTACATGTAGGTTGTGTCCGTCGGATTGGGCGTTTACCCTTTCGAACAAGCACGGCCTAGAAGTCTTTATAATGCATCTCGCGAGATGCCTCACGTTCCTCGCTAAATCTACCTCACCAAAATGTCAATTTCCTCGGTCTCACTGATAAAAGTTGTTAGTTCTACGAGTAAGCTTCGCGTTGCCATCAGAACAGGGTTAAACTAATGACTAACGAGGGAGATATGGCCAAAATCGAGAAACCGCGCAAGTTGGGCAAGAAAACCTTACGCCTTTCCGGTACGTGCCTGCATTTTGCACCATATCTCCCTCGTTTGTCATCCATTAGACCCTATTTTTCTGTCGTTACGAAGCTAACTCAGAGGGCTACGACTACATGCAGGTTGTGTCTGTCGGATTGCGCGTTTACCCTTTCAAAATAGCACAGTTAGAAGCGTTATAATGCGTCCCGCAGATGCCTCACGTTCCTCGCCAAATCTACCTCACCAAAAGCTCGATTTCCTCAGTCTCATCGACAAAAGTTGTTACTTCTGCGAGTTAGCTTCGCGTTGCCATCAGAACGGGGTCAAACCGATCACTAACGAGGGAGATATTGCCAAAATTGAGAAACCGCACAAGTTGGTCCTGAAAACCTTACGCCTTTCCGGTAGGCGCCTGCATTACGCACCATATCTCCCTCGTTTCTCATCTATTTGACCCCGTTTTAATGTCGTTGCGAAGCTAATTCAGAGGGCTACGACTAAATGTAGGTTGTGTCCGTCGGATTGCGCGTTTACCCTTTCGAAATAGCAAAGCTAGAAGCACTATAACGCGTCCCGTAGAAGCCTCGCATTCCTCACCGAATCTTCCTCACCAAAAGTTTGATTTCCTCAGTCTCACCGATAAAAGTTGGTACTTCTGCGAGTTAACTTCGCGTTTCCATCAAAACAAGGTCAAACCGATGACTAACGAGGGAGATATGGCCAAAATCGAGAAACCGCGCCAGTTAGGCCCAACGTCCTCACCCCTTTTCGGTAGGCGCCTGCATTTCACTCCATATCTTCCTCGTTTCTCATCCATTTGACCTCGTTTTGCTGTCGTTGCGAAGCTAACTCAGAGGGCTACGAGTAAATGTAGGTTGTGTCCATCGGATTGTGCGTTTACCCTTTCAAAAAAGCTGAGCTAGAAGGGCTATAACGCGTCCCGCAGATGCCTCACGTTCCTCACTGAATCTTCCTCACCAATAGTTTGATTTCCTCAATCTCACCGATAAAAGTTGTTAATTCTGCGAATCAACTTCGCATTGCCATCAGAACGGGGTCAAACCGATGATTTATAAGGGAGATATGGCCAAAATCGAGAAACCGCGCAAGTTAGGCCCGACATCCTCACGCCTTTCAGGTAGGCGCCTGCATTTCGCTCCATATCTTCCTCGTTTCTCATCCATTTGACCCCGTTTTGCTGTCGGTGCAAAGCTAACTCAGAGGGCTATGACTAAATGTAGGTTGTGTCTGTCGGATTGCGCGTTTACCCTTTCGAAACAGCAGAACTGTAAGCGCTATAACGCGTCCCGCAGATGCCTCGCGTTCCTCACCGAATCTTCCTCACCAAAAGTTCGATTTCCTCGGTCTCACCGATAAAAGTTGTTACTTCTGCGAGTTAACTTCGCGTTGCCACCAGAACGGGGTCAAACCGATGATTAACGAGGGAGATATGGCCAAAATCGAGAAACCGCACAAGTTAGGCCCGACGTCCTCACGCTTTTCCAGTAGGCGCCTACATTTCGCACCATATCTCCATCGTTTCTCATCCATTTGAGCCCGTTTTGCTGTTGTTGTGAGGGTAACTCGGAGGGCTACGACTACATGTAGGTTGTGTCCGTTGTATTGCGCGTTTACCTTTTCGAAATAGCAAAGCTAGAAGCGCTATAATGCATCCCGCAGATGCCTCGCGTTCCTCGCTGAATCTACCTCACAAAAAGCTCGATTTCCTCGGTCTCACCGATAAAAGTTGTTACTTCTGCGAGTTAACTTCGCGTTGCTATCAGAACAAGGTCAAACCAATGACTAACGAGGCAAATATGGTCAAAATCGAGAAACCGCGGAAGTTAGGCCCGACGTCCTCACGCCTTTCCGGTAGGCGCCTGCATTTCGCTCCATATCTTCCGCGTTTCTCATCCATTTGACCTAGTTTTGCTGTCGTTGCGAAGCTAACTCAGAGGGCTACGACTAAATGTAGGTTGTCACCGTCGGATTGCGCGTTTAGCCTTTCGAAACAGCAGAGCTTGAAGCGCTATAACGTGTCCCGCAGACGCCTCGCGTTCCTCACCGAATCTTCCTCACCAAAAGTTCGATTTCCTCACTCTCACCGATAAAGATTGTTACTTCTACGAGTTAACTTCGCGTTGCCTTCTGAACGAGGTCAAACCGATGATTTACAAGGGAGATACGGCCAAAATCGAGAAACCGTGCAAGTTAGGCCCGACGTCCTCACGCCTTTTCGGTAGGCACCTACATTTTGCACCCTATCTCCCTCGTTTCCCATCCATTTGACCCCGTTTTGCTGTCGTTGCGAAGCTAACTCAGAGGGCTACGACTACATGTAGGCTATGTTTGTCGAATTGCGCGTTTATCCTTTCAAAATAGCACAGCTAGAAGCACTATAACGCGTCCCGCAGATGCCTTGCGTCCTCACCGAATCTACCTCACCAAAAGTTTGATTTCCTCGGTCTCACAAATAAAAGTTGTTACTTCTGTGAGTTAACTTCGTGTTGCCATCAAAAGGGGGTCAACCGATGATTTAAAAGGGAGATATGGCCAAAATCGAGAAACTGCCGAAGTTAGGTCCGACGTCCTCACGCCTTTCCGGTACGTGCCATATCTCCGTCGTTCCTAATCTATTTGACCCCGTTTTTTTGTCATTGCGAAGCTAACTCAGAAATCTATGACTACATGTAGGCTGTGTCCGTCCGATTGCGCGTTTACCCTTTCGAAACAGCACAGCTAGAAGTGCTATAACGCGTCCCGCAGATACCTCGCATTCCTCGCCGAATCTACCTCATCAAAATGTCAATTTCCTCGTTCTCACCGATAAATGTTGTTACTTCTGCGAGTTAGCTTCGCGTCGCTATTCGAACAGGGTCAAACTGATAACTATCGAAGGAGATATGGCCAAAATCGAGAAACCGCGCAAGTTGGGCCCGACGCCTTTCCGGTACGCGCCTGCATTTTGCACCATAGCTCCCTCATTTCTCATCCATTTGACCCCATCTTTTTGTCATTACGAAGCTAACTCAGAGGGCTACGACTACATGCAGGTTGTGTCTGTCGGATTACGCGTTTACCCTTTCAAAACAGCACAGCTAGAAGCAATATAATGCGTCCCGCAGATGCCTCGTGTTCCTAACCAAATCTACCTCACCAAAAGCTCGATTTCCTCAGTCTCACATATAAAAGTTATTACTTCTACGAGTTAGCTTCGCGTTGCCATCAGAACGGGGTCAAACCGATCACTAACAAGGGAGATATTGCCAAAATTGAGAAACCGTGCAAGTTGGGCCCGAAAACCTTACGCCTTTCTGGTAGGCGCCTGCATTTTGCACCATATCTCCCTCATTTCTCATCTATTTGACCTCATTTTGTTGTCTTTGTGAAGCTAACTAGGAGGGCAACGACTACATGTAAGCTGTGTCCGTCGGATTGGGCATTTACCCTTTTGAAAAAACACAACTAGAAGCGCTATAATGCGTCCCGCAGATGCCTCGCGTTCCTCGCTGAGTCTACCTCAGCAAAAGCTTGATTTCCTCGGTCTCACAGATAAAAGTTTTTACTTCTATGAGTTCACTTCGCGTTGCCATCAGAACGGGGTCAAACCGATCACTAGCGAGGGAGATATGGCCAAAATTGAGAAACCGCGCAAGTTGGGCCCGAAAACCTTACGCCTTTCCGGTAGGCGCCTGCATTACGCACCATATCTCCATCGTTTCTCATCTATTTGACCCCGTTTTGCTGTCTTTGTGAAGCTAACTCAGAGGGCTACGACTACATGTAGGTTGTGTCAGTTGGATTGCAGGTTTACCCTTTCGAAACAGCACAACTAGAAGTGTTATAATGCGTCCCACAGATGCCTCGCGTTCCTCGCCGAATCTACCTCAGCAAAAGCTCGATTTCCTCGGTCTCACAGATAAAAGTTGTAACTTCTGCGAGTTCACTTCGCGTTGCCATCAGAACGGGGTCAAAATGATGACTAAAGAGGGAGAAGTGGCCAAAATCGAGAAACCGCGCAAGTTGGGCTCGAAAACCTTACGCCTTTCCGGCAGGCGCTTGCATTTCGCACCATATCTCCCTCGTTTCTCATCCATTTGACCCCACTTTTCTATCGTTACGAAGCTAACTCAGAGGGCTACGACTACACGCAGGCTGTGTCCGTCGGATTACGCATTTACCCTTTCAAAACAGCACAGCTAGAAGTGCTACAATGCGTTCCCGCAGATCCCTCGTGTTCCTCGCCGAATCTACCTCACCAAAAGCTTGATTTCCTTGGTCTCACCGATAAAAGTTGGTACTTCTATGAGTTAGCTTCACGTTTCCATAAGAACGGGGTCAAACAGATCACTAACGAGGGAGGTATTGTCTAAATCGAGAAACCGCGCAAGTTGATCCCGACGTCCTCACGCCTTTCCGGTAGGCATCTGCAATTTCGCACCATATCTCCATCGTTTTTGATCCATTTGACCCCGTTTTGCTGTCGTTGCGAAGCTAACTCAGAAAGCTATGACTACATGTAGGATGTGTCCGTCGGATTGCGTGTTTACCCTTTCGAAACAGCACAGCTAGAAGCGCTATAACGCGTCCCGCAGATACCTCGCGTTCCTCGCCGAATCTACCTCATCAAAATGTCAATTTCCTCGGTCTCACCGATAAATATTGTTACGTCTGTGCGTTAGCTTCGCGTTGCCATTAGAACAGGGTCAAACTGATGACTAACGAGGGAGATATGGCCAAAATCGAGAAACCGCGCAAGTTGGGCCCGAAAACCTTACGCCTTTCCGGTACGTGCCTGCATTTTGCACCATATCTCCCTCGTTTCTCATCCATTTGACCCCATTTTTCTGTCGTTACGAACCTAACTCAGAGGGCTATGACTACATGCAGGATGTGTCTGTCGGATTACACGTTTACCCTTTCAAAACAGCACAGCTAGAAGCACTATAATGCATCCCGCAGATGCCTCGTGTTCCTCACCAAACCTACCTCACCAAAAGCTCGATTTCCTCAGTCTCACCGAGAAAAGTTATTACTTCTGTGAGTTAGCTTCGCGTTGCCATCAGAACGGGGTCAAACCGATCACTAACGAGGGAGATATTGCCAAAATTGAGAAACCGCGCAAGTTGGGCCCGAAAACCTTACGCCTTTCTGGTAGGCGCCTGCATTTCGCACCATATCTCCCTCATTTCTCATCTATTTGACCTCGTTTTGTTGTCTTTGCGAAGCTAACTCAGAGGGCAACGACTACATGTAGGCTATGTCCGTCGGATTGTGCATTTACCCTTTCGAAACAACACAACTAGAAGCGCTATAATGCATCCCGCAGATGCCTCGCTTTCCTCGCCGAGTCTACCTCAGCAAAAGCTCGATTTCCTTGGTCTCACAGATAAAAGTTTTTACTTCTATGAGTTCACTTCGCGTTGCCATCAGAACGGGGTTAAACCGATCACTAGCAAGGGAGATATTGCCAAAATTGAGAAACCGCGCAAGTTGGGCCCGAAAACCTTACGCCTTTCTGGTAGGCGCCTGCATTTCGCACCATATCTCCCTCATTTCTCATCTATTTGACCTCGTTTTGTTGTCTTTACGAAGCTAACTCAGAGGGCAACGACTACATGTAGGCTGTGTCCGTCGGATTGTGCATTTTCCCTTTCGAAACAACACAACTAGAAGCGCTATAATGCGTCCCGCAGATGCCTCGCGTTCCTCGCCGAGTCTAACAAGCAAAAGCTCGATTTCCTCGGTCTCACAGATAAAAGTTTTTACATCTATGAGTTCACTTTGCGTTGCCATCGGAATGGGGTCAAACCGATCACTAGCAAGGGAGATATGGCCAAAATTGAGAAACCGTGCAAGTTGGGCCCGAAAACCTTACGCCTTTCCGGTAGGCGCTTGCATTACGCACCATATCTCCCTCGTTTCTCATCCATTTGACCCCGTTTTGTTGTCTTTGTGAAGCTAACTCAGAGGGCTACGACTACATGTAGGTTGTGTCAGTTGGATTGTGGGTATACCCTTTCGAAACAGCACAGCTAGAGGCGCTATAATACGTCCCGCATATGCCTCGTGTTCCTCACCAAATCTACCTCACCAAAAGCTCGATTTCCTCGGTCTCACCGATAAAAGTTATTACTTCTGCAAGTTAGCTTCGCGTTGCCATCAGAACAGGGCCAAACCGATCACTAACGAGGGAGATATTGCCAAAATTGAGAAACCGCGCAAGTTGGGCCCGAAAACCTTACGCCTTTCCGGTAGGCGCCTGCATTACGCACCATATCTCCCTCGTTTCTCAACAATTTGACCCCGTTTTGCTGTCTTTGTGAAGCTAACTCAGAGGGCTACGACTACATGTAGGTTGTGTTAGTTGGATTGCGGGTTTACCCTTTCGAAAAAGCACAGCTAGAAGCGCTATAATGCGTCCCGCAGATGCCTCGTGTTCCTCACCAAATCTACCTCACCAAAAGCTCGATTTCCTCAGTCTCACCGATAAAGGTTATTACTTCTGCGAGTTAGCTTTGCGTTGCCATTAGAACGGGGTCAAACCGATCACTAACGAGGGAGATATTGCCAAAATTGAGAAACCGCGCAAGTTGGGCCCGAAAACCTTACGCCTTTCTGGTAGGCGCATGCATTTCGCACCATATCTCCCTCATTTCTCATCTATTTGACCTCATTTTGTTGTCTTTGCGAAGCTAACTCAGAGGGCAACGACTACATATAGGCTGTGTCCATCGGATTGTGCATTTACCCTTTCGAAACAACACAACTAGAAGCGCTATAATGCGTCCCGTAGATGCCTCGCATTCCTCGTCGAGTCTACCCAGCAAAAGCTCGATTTCCTCGATCTCACAGATAAAAGTTTTTACTTCTACGAGTTCACTTCGCGTTGCCATCAGAACGGGGTCAAACCGATCACTAGCAAGGGAGATATGGCCAAAATTGAGAAACCGCGGAAGTTGGGCCCGAAAACCTTACGCATTTCCGGTAGGCGCCTGCATTACGCACCATATCTCCCTCGTTTCTCATCCATTTGACCCCGTTTTGCTGTCTTTGTGAAGCTAACTCAGAGGGCTACGACTACATGTAGGTTGTGTCAGTTGGATTGCGGGTTTACCCTTTCGAAACAGCACAACTAGAAGTGTTATAATGCGTCCCACAGATGCCTCGCGTTCCTCGCCGAATCCACCTCAGCAAAAGCTCGATTTCCTCGGTCTCATAGATAAAAGTTGTAACTTCTGTGAGTTCACTTCGCGTTGCCATCAGAACGGAGTCAAAACGATGACAAACGAGGGAGAAGCGGCCAAAATCGAGAAACCGCGCAAGTTGGGCTCGAAAACCTTATGCCTTTCCCGGCAGGCGCTTGCATTTCGCACCTTATCTCCCTCGTTTCACATCCATTCGACCCCGCTTTTCTATCGTTACGAAGCTAACTCAGAGGGCTACGACTACACGTAGGCTGTGTCCGTCAGATTGCGGATTTACCCTTTCAAAATAGCACAGCTAGAAGTGCTACAATGCGTCCCGCAGATCCCTCGCGTTCCTCGCCGAATCTACCTCACCAAAAGCTTGATTTCCTTGGTCTCATCGATAAAAGTTGGTACTTCTGCGAGTTAGCTTCACGTTTCCATAAGAACGGGGTCAAACCGATCACTAACGAGGGAGGTATTGTCTAAATCGAGAAACCGCGCAAGTTGATCCCGACGTCCTCACGCCTTTCCGGTAGGCATCTCAAATTTTGCACCATATCTCCATCGTTTTTGATCCATTTGACCCCGTTTTGCGGTCGTTGCGAAGCTAACTCAGAAAGCTATGACTACATGTAGGATGTGTTCGTCGGATTGCGCGTTTACCCTTTCGAAACAGCACAGCTAGAAGCGCTATAACGCGTCCCGCAGATACCTCGCGTTCCTCGCCAAATCTACCTCATCAAAATGTCAATTTCCTCGGTCTCGCCGATAAATGTTGTTACTTCTGCGTATTAGCTTCACGTTGCCATTAGAACAGGGTCAAACTGATGACTAACGAGGGAGATATGGCCAAAATCGAGAAACCGCGCAAGTTGGGCCCGAAAACCTTACGCCTTTTCCGGTACGCGCCTGCATTTTTCACCATACCTCCCTCGTTTCTCATCCATTTGACCCCATTTTTCTGTCATTACGAAGCTAACTCAGAGGGCTACGACTACATGCAGGCTGTGTCTGTTGGATTACGCGTTTACCCTTTCAAAATAGCACAGCTAGAAGTATTATAATGCGTCCTGCAGATTCCTCGTGTTCCTCACCAAATCTACTTCACCAAAAGCACGATTTCCTCAGTCTCACTGATAAAAGTTATTACTTCTGCGAGTTAGCTTCGCGTTGCCATCAGAACGGGGTCAAACCGATCACTAACGAGGGAGATATTGCCAAAATTGAGAAACTGCGCAAGTTGGGCCCAAAAACCTTACGCCTTTCTGGTAGGCGCCTGCATTTCGCACCATATCTCCCTCATTTCTCATCTATTTGACCTCATTTTGTTGTCTTTGCAAAGCCAACTCAGAGGGCAATGACTACATGTAGGCTGTGTCCGTCGGATTGTGCATTTACCCTTTCGAAACAACACAACTAGAAGCGCAATAATGCATCCCGCAGATGCCTCGCGTTCCTCGCCGAGTCTACCCAGCAAAAGCTCGATTTCCTCGGTCTCACAGATAAAAGTTTTTACTTCTATGAGTTCACTTCGCGTTGCCATCAGAACGGGGTCAAACCGATCAGTAGCAAGGGAGATATGGCAAAAATTGAGAAACCGATTGCTTAGACCGGCTCTAGAAAGTGAAAGTCATACCGAGACGAATTAATAAATCGAGCGCTTGCATTTCGCACCTTATCTCCCTCGTTTCTCATCCATTTGACCCCGTTTTTCTATCGTTACGAAGCTAACTCAGAGGGCTACGACTACACGCAGGCTGTGTCCGTCGGATTGCGCATTTACCCTTTCAAAACAGCACAGCTAGAAGTGCTACAATGCGTCCCGCAGATCCCTCGCGTTCCTCGCCGAATCTACCTCACCAAAAGCTTGATTTCCTTGGTCTCATCGATAAAAGTTGGTACTTCTGCGAGTTAGCTTCACGTTTCCATAAGAACGGGGTCAAACTGATCACTAACGAGGGAGGTATTGTCTAAATCGAGAAACCGCGCAAGTTGATCCCAACGTCCTCACGCCTTTCCGGTAGGCATCTGCAATTTCGCACCATATCTCCATCATTTTTGATCCATTTGACCCCGTTTTGCTATCGTTGCGAAGCTAACTCAGAAAGCTATGACTACATGTAGGATGTGTCCGTCGGATTACGCGTTTACCCTTTCGAAACAACACAGCTAGAAGTGCTATAACGCGTCCCGCAGATACCTCGCGTTCCTCGCCGAATCTACCTCATCAAAATGTCAATTTCCTCGGTCTCGTCGATAAATGTTGTTACTTCTGCACATTAGCTTCGCGTTTCCATTAGAACAGGGTCAAACTGATGACTAACGAGGGAGAAATGGCCAAAATCGAGAAACCGCGCAAGTTGGGCCCGAAAACCTTACGCCTTTCCGGTACGCGCCTGCATTTTTCACCATATCTCCCTCGTTTCTCATCCATTTAACCCCATTTTTCTGTCGTTATGAAGCTAACTCAGAGGGCTACGACTACATGCAGGCTGTGTCTGTTAGATTACGCGTTTACCCTTTCAAAATAGCACAGCTAGAAGTACTATAATGCGTCCTGCAGATGCCTCGTGTTCCTCACCAAATCTACCTCACCAAAAGCTCGATTTCCTCAGTCTCACTGATAAAAGTTATTACTTCTGCGAGTTAGCTTCGCGTTGCCATCAGAACGGGGTCAAACCGATCACTAACGAGGGAGATATTGCCAAAATTGAGAAACTGCGCAAGTTGGGCCCGAAAACCTTACGCCTTTCTGGTAGGCGCCTGCATTTCACACCATATCTCCCTCATTTCTCATCTATTTGACCTCATTTTGTTGTCTTTGCGAAGCCAACTCAGAGGGCTGTGTCCGTCGGATTGTGCATTTACCCTTTCGAAACAACACAACTAGAAGCGCGATAATGCGTCAAGCAGATGCCCGCGTTCCTCGCCGAGTCTACCCAGCAAAAGCTCGATTTCCTCGGTCTCACAGATAAAAGTTTTTACTTCTATGAGTTCACTTCGCGTTGCCATCAGAACGGGGTCAAACCGATCAGTAGCAAGGGAGATTTGGCCAAAATTGAGAAACCGCGCAAGTTGGGCCCGAAAACCTTACGCCTTTCCGGTAGGCGCTTGCATTACGCACCATATCTCCCTCGTTTCTCATCCATTTGACCCCGTTTTGCTGTATTTGTGAAGCTAACTCAGAGGGCTACGACTACATGTAGGTTGTGTCAGTTGGATTGCGGGTTTACCCTTTCGAAACAGCACAACTAGAAGTGCTATAATGCGTCCCACAGATGCCTCGTGTTCCTCGCCGAATCTACCTCAGCAAAAGCTCGATTTCCTCGGTCTCACAGATAAAAGTTGTAACTTCTGTGATTTCACTTCGCGTTGCCATCAGAACGGGGTCAAAACGATGACTAACGAGGGAGAAGTGGCCAAAATCGAGAAACCGCGCAAGTTGGGCTCGAAACCTTACGCCTTTCCCGGTAGGCGCTTGCATTTCGCACCTTATCTCCCTCGTTTCTCATCCATTTGACCCCGTTTTTCTATCGTTACGAAGCTAACTCAGAGGGCTACGACTGCACGCAGGCTGTGTCCGTCTAATTGCGCATTTACCCTTTCAAAACAGCACAGCTAGAAGTGCTACAATGCGTCCCACAGATCCCTCGCGTTCCTCGCCGAATCTACCTCACCAAAAGCTTGATTTCCTTGGTCTCATCGATAAAAGTTGGTACTTCTGCGAGTTAGCTTCACGTTTCCATAAGAACGGGGTCAAACTGATCACTAACGAGGGAGGTATTGTCTAAATCGAGAAACCGCGCAAGTTGATCCCGACGTCCTCACGCCTTTCCGATAGGCATCTGCAATTTCGCACCATATATCCATCGTTTTTGATCCATTTGACCCCATTTTGCTGTCGTTGCGAAGCTAACTCAGAAAGCTATGACTACATGTAGGATGTGTCCGTCGGATTGCACGTTTACCCTTTCGAAACAGCACAGCTAGAAGCGCTATAATGCGTCCCGCAGATACCTCGTGTTCCTCACCAAATCTACCTTACCAAAATCTCGATTTCCACGATCTCACAAAAAAAGTTGTTACTTCTATGAGTTAGCTTTGCGTTGCCATTAGAACGGGGTCAAACCGATCACTAACGAGGGAGATATTGCCAAAATTGAGAAACCGCGCAAGTTGGGCCCGAAAACCATACGCCTTTCTGGTAGGCGCCTGCATTTCGCACCATATCTCCCTCATTTCTCATCTATTTGACCTCGTTTTGTTGTCTTTGTGAAGCTAACTCAGAGGTCAACGACTACATGTAGGCTGTGTCCGTCGGATTGTGCATTTACCCTTTCGAAACAACACAACTAGAAGCGCTATAAGGCGTCCCGCAGATACCTCGCATTCCTCGCCGAGTCTAACAAGCAAAAGCTCGATTTCCTCGGTCTCACAGATAAAAGTTTTTACTTCTATGAGTTCACTTTGCGTTGCCATCAGAACGGGGTCAAACCGATCACTAGCAAGGGAGATATGGCCAAAATTGAGAAACCGCGCAAGTTGGGCCCGAAAACCTTACGCCTTTCTGGTAGGCGCCTGCATTACGCACCATATCTCCCTCGTTTCTCATCCATTTGACCCCGTTTTGCTGTCTTTGTGAAGCTAACTCAGAGGGCTACGACTACATGTAGGTTGTGTCAGTTGGATTGCGGGTTTACCCTTTCGAAACAGCACAACTAGAAGTGTTATAATGCGTCCCATATATGCCTCGCGTTCCTCGCCGAATCTACCTCAGCAAAAGCTCGATTTCCTCGGTCTCACAGATAAAAGTTGTAACTTCTGTGAGTTCACTTCGCGTTGCCATCAGAACGGGGTCAAAACGATGACTAACGAGGGAGAAGTGGCCAAAATCGAGAAACCGCGCAAGTTGGGCTCGAAAACCTTATGCCTTTCCCGGCAGGCGCTTGCATTTCGCACCTTATCTCCCTCATTTCACATCCATTCGACCCCGCTTTTCTATCGTTACGAAGCTAACTCAGAGTGCTACGACTACACGTAGGCTGTGTCCATCGGATTGCACATTTACCCTTTCAAAACAGCACAGCTAGAAGTGCTACAATGCGTCCCGCAGATCCCTCGCGTTCCTCGCCGAATCTACCTCACCAAAAGCTTGATTTCCTTGGTCTCACCGATAAAAGTTGGTACTTCTGCGAGTTAGCTTCACGTTTCCATAAGAACGGGGTCAAACCGATCACTAACGAGGGAGGTATTGTCTAAATCGAGAAACCGCGCAAGTTGATCCCGACGTCCTCACGCCTTTCCGGTAGGCATCTCAAATTTTACACCATATCTCCATCGTTTTTGATCCATTTGACCCCGTTTTGCTGTCGTTGCGAAGCTAACTCAGAAAGCTATGACTACATGTAGGATGTGTCCGTCGGATTGCGTGTTTACCCTTTCGAAACAGCACTGCTAGAAGCGCTATAAAGCGTCCCGCAGATACCTCGCGTTCCTCGCCAAATCTACCTCATCAAAATGTCAATTTCCTCGGTCTCGCCGATAAATGTTGTTACTTCTGCGTATTAGCTTTGCGTTGCCATTAGAACAGGGTCAAACTGATGACTAACGAGGGAGATATGGCCAAAATAGAGAAACCGCGCAAGTTGGGCCCGAAAACCTTACGCCTTTCCGGTACGCGCCTGCATTTTTCACCATATCTCCCTCGTTTCTCATCCATTTGACCCCATTTTTCTGTCATTACGAAGCTAACTCAGAGGGCTACGACTACATGCAGGCTGTGTCTGTTGGATTACGCGTTTACCCTTTCAAAATAGCACAGCTAGAAGTACTATAATACGTCCTGCAGATGCCTCGTGTTCCTCACCAAATCTACTTCACCAAAAGCTCGATTTCCTCAGTCTCACTGATAAAAGTTGAGCTTGAAAACCTTACGCCTTTCCGGTACGCGCCTGCATTTTTCACCATATCTCCATCGTTTCTGATCCATTTGACCCTGTTTTGCTGTCTTTACGAAGCCAACTCAGAAAGCTACGACTACATGTAGGCTGTGTCCGTCGGATTGTGCATTTACCCTTTCGAAACAGCACAGCTAGAAGCGCTATAATGTATCCCGCAGATGCCTCGTGTTCCTCACCAAATCTACCGCACCAAAAGCTCGATTTCCTCGGTCTCACCGATAAAAGTTATTACTTCTGTGAGTTAGCTTCGCGTTGCCATCAGAACGGGGTCAAACCGATCACTAACGAGGGAGATATTGCCAAACTTGAGAAACCGCGCAAGTTGGGCCCGAAAACCTTACGCCTTTCTGGTAGGCGCCTGCATTTCGCACCATATCTCCCTCATTTCTCATCTATTTAACCTCGTTTTATTGTCTTTGCAAAGCTAACTCAAAGGGCAACGACTACATGTAGGCTGTGTCCGTCGGATTGTGCAATTACCCTTTCGAAACAACACAACTAGAAGCGTTATAATGCGTCCCCCAGATGCCTCGCGTTCCTCACCGAGTCTACCGCAGCAAAAGCTCGATTTCCTTGGTCTCATAGATAAAAGTTTTTACTTCTATGAGTTCACTTCGCGTTGCCATCAGAACGGGGTCAAACCGATCACTAGCGAGGGAGATAAGGCCAAAATTGAGAAACCGCGCAAGTTGGGCTTGAAAACCTTACGCCTTTCCGGTAGGCGCCTGCATTACGTGCCATATCTCCCTCGTTTCTCATCTATTTGACCCCGTTTTGCTGTCTTTGTGAAGCTAACTCAGAGGGCTACAACTAGATGTAGGCTGTGTCAGTTGGATTGCGGGTTTACAATTTTGAAACAGCACAACTAGAAGTGCTATAATGCGTCCCACAGATGCCTCGCGTTCCTCGCCGAATCTACCTCAGCAAAAGCTCGATTTCCTCGGTGTCACAGATAAAAGTTGTAACTTCTGTGAGTTCACTTCACGTTGCATCAGAACGGGGTCAAAACGATGACTAACGATTGAGAAGTGGCCAAAATCGAGAAACCGCGCAAGTTGGGCTCGAAAACCTTACGCCTTTCCGGCAGGCACTTGCATTTCACACCATATCTCCCTCGTTTCTCATCCATTTGACCCCGTTATTCTATCGTTACGAAGCTAACTCAGAGGGCTACGACTACACGTAGGCTGTGTTCGTCGGATTACGCATTTACCCTTTCAAAACAGCACAGCTAGAAGTGCTACAATGCGTCCTCCAGATCCCTCGCGTTCCTCGCCGAATCTACCTCACCAAAAGCTTGATTTCCTTGGTCTCACCGATAAAAGTTGGTACTTCTGCGAGTTAGCTTCACGTTTCCATAAGAACGGGGTCAAACTGATCACTAATGAGGGAGGTATTATCTAAGTCGAGAAATCGCGCAAGTTGATCCCGACGTCCTCACGCCTTTCGGGTAGGCATCTGCAATTTCGCACCATATCTCCATCATTTTTGATCCATTTGACCCCGTTTTGCTGTCGTTGTGAAGCTAACTCAGAAAGCTATGACTACATGTAGGCTGTGTCCGTCGGATTGCGCGTTTACCCTTTTGAAACAGCACAGCTAGAAGCGCTATAACGCGCCCCGCAGATACCTCGCGTTCCTCGCCGAATCTACCTCATCAAAATGTCGATTTCCTCGGTCTCACCGATAAAAGTTATTACTTCTGCAAGTTAGCTACACGTTGCCATCAGAACGAGGTCAAATCGATCACTAACTAGGGAGATATTGCCAAAATTGAGAAACCGCGCAAGTTGGGCCCGAAAACCTTACGCCTTTCCGGTAGGCGCCTGCATTACGCACCATATCTCCCTTGTTTCTCATCCATTTAACCCCGTTTTGCTGTCTTTGGGAAGCTAACTCAGAGGGCTACGACTACAAGTAGGTTGTGTCAGTTGGATTACGGGTTTACCCTTTCGAAATAGCACAACTTGAAGTGCTATAATGCGTCCCACAGATGCCTCGCGTTCCTCGCCGAATCTAGCTCAGCAAAAGCTCAATTTCTGTCTTTACCAAGCTAACTCAAAGGGCTACGACTACATGCAAGCTGTGTCCGTCGGATTGCGCGTTTACCCTTTCGAAACAACACAGCTAGAAGCGCTACAATGCATCTCGCAGATACCTCGCATTCCTCGCCGAATCTACCTTACCAAAAGCTCAATTTCCTCGGCCTCACCAACAAAAGTTATTACTTCTGCGAGTTAGCTTCGCGTTGCCATCAGAACGGGGTCAAACCGATGATTTACAAGGGAGATATGGCCAAAATTGAGAAACCGCGCAAGTTAGGCCCGACGTCCTCACGCCTTTCCGGTAGACGCCTGCATTTCGCACCATATCTCCCTCGTTTCTCATCCATTTGAGCCCGGTTTGCTGTTGTTGTGAGGCTACCTCGGAGGGTTACGACTACATGTAGGTTGTGTCTGTCGAATTGCGCGTTTACCCTTTTGAAACAGCACATCTGGAAGCACTATAATGCATCCCGTAGATGCCTCGCGTTCCTCGCCGAATCAACCTCACCAAAAGCTTGATTTCCTCAGTCTCACCGATAAAAGTTTTTACTTCTGCGAGTTAACTTCACGTTGCCATCAAAACAATGTGAAACCGATGACTAACGAGGGAGATATGGCCAAAATCGAGAAACCGCGCAAGTTAGGCCCGACGTCCTCACGCCTTTCCGGTAGGCGCCTGCATTTCGCTCCATATCTTCCTCGTTTCTCATCCATTTGACCTCGTTTTGCTGTCGTTGCAAAGCTAACTCAGAGGGCTACGACTAAATGTAGGTTGTGTCCGTTTGATTGTGCGTTTACCCTTTCGAAACAGCAGAGCTAGAAGCACAATAACGCGTCCCGCAGATGCCTCGCGTTCCTCACCGAATCTTCCTCACCAAAAGTTTGATTTCCTCGGTCTCACCGATAAAAGTTGTTACTTCTATGAGTTAACTTCGCGTTGCCATCAGAACAAGGTCAAACCGATGACTAACGAGGGAGATATGGCCAAAATCGAGAAACCGCGCAAGTTAGTCCCAACGTCCTCACGCCTTTCCGATAGGTGCCTGCATTTCACTCCATATCTTCCTTGTTTCTCATCCATTTGACCTCGTTTTGCAGTCGTTGCGAAGCAAACTCAGAGGGCTATAACTAAATGTTGGTTGTGTCCGTCGGATTGCGCGTTTACCCTTTCAAAAAAGCAGAGCTAGAAGCGCTATAACGCGTCCCACAGATACCTCGCGTTCCTCACCGAATCTTCCTCACCAAAAGTTCGATTTCCTCAGTCTCACCGATAAAAGTTGTTACTTCTGCGAGTTAACTTCGCGTTGCCATCGGAACGGGGTCAAACCGATGATTTACAAGAGAGATATGGCCAAAATCGAAAAACCGCACAAGTTAGGTCCGACGTCCTCACGCCTTTCCGGTAGACGCCTGCATTTCGCACCATATCTCCATTGTTTCTCATCCATTTGACCCCGTTTTGCAGTCGTTGCGAAGCTAACTCAGAGGGCTACGACTACATGTAGGCTATGTCCGTTGGATTGCGTATTTACCCTTTCAAAACAGCAGAGCTAGAAGCGCTATAACGCGTCCCGCAGATGCCTCGCGTTCCTCAACGAATCTTCATCACCAAAAGTTCGATTTCCTCAGTCTCAAAAATAAAAGTTGTTACTTCTGCGAGTTAACTACGCGTTGCCATCAGAACGGGGTCAAACCGATGATTTACAAGGGAGATATAGCCAAAATCGAGAAATCACGCAAGTTAGGTCCGACGTCCTCACGCCTTTCCGGTAGGCACCTGCATTTTGCACCATATCTCCCTCGTTTCTCATCCATTTGACCCCGTTTTGCTGTTGTTGCGAAGCTAACTCAGAGGGCTACGACTACATGTAGGCTATGTCTACCGAACCTAACTTGCGCGTTTACCCTTTCAAAACAGTAGAGCTAGAAGCGCTATAACGCATCCCGCAGATGCCTCGCGTTCCTCACCGAATCTTCATCACCAAAAGTTCGATTTCCTCAGTCTCACCGACAAAAGTTGTTACTTCTGCGAGTTAACTACGCGTTGCCATCAGAACGGGGTCAAACCGATGATTTACAAGGGAGATATGGCCAAAATTGAGAAACCGCGCAAGTTAGGCTCGACGTCCTCACGCCTTTCCGGTAGGCGGCTGCATTTCGCACCATATCTCCCTCATTTCTCATCCTTTTGAGCCCGTTTTACTGTTGTTGTGAGGCTAACTCGGAGGGCTACGACTACATGTAGGTTGTGTCTGTCGAATTACACGTTTACCCTTTCGAAACAGCACATCTAGAAGCACTATAATGCATCCCGTAGATGCCTCGCGTTCCTCGCCAAATCGACCTCACCAAAAGCTTGATTTCCTCAGTCTCACCGATAAAAGTTTTTACTTCTGCGAGTTAACTTCGCGTTGCCATCAGAACAAGGTGAAACCGATGACTAACGAGGGAGATATGGCTAAAATCGAGAAACCGCGCAAGTTAGGCCCGACGTCCTCACGCGTTTCTAGTAGGCGCCTGCATTTCGCTCCATATCTTCCTCGTTTTTCATCCATTTGACCTCGTTTTGCTGTCGTTGCGAAGCTAACTCAGAGGGCTACGACTAAATGTAGGTTGTGTCCGTCGGATTGCGTGTTTACCCTTTCGAAACAGCAGAGCTAGAAGCGCAATAACGCGTCCCGTAGTTGCCTCGCGTTCCTCACCGAATCTTCCTCACCAAAAGTTTGATTTCCTCGGTCTCACCGATAAAAGTTGTTACTTCTATGAGTTAACTTCGCGTTGCCATCAGAACAAGGTCAAACCGATGACTAACGAGGGAGATATGGCCAAAATCGAGAAACCGCGCAAGTTAGTCCCAACGTCCTCACGCCTTTCCGGTAGGTGCCTGCATTTCACTCCATATCTTCCTTGTTTCTCATCCATTTGACCTCATTTTGCAGTCGTTGCGAAGCAAACTCAGAGGGCTATAACTAAATGTTGGTTGTGTCCGTTGGATTGTGCGTTTACCCTTTCAAAAAAGCAGAGCTAGAAGCGCTATAACGCGTCCCACAGATACCTCGCGTTCCTCACCGAATCTTCCTCACCAAAAGTTCGATTTCCTCAGTCTCACCGATAAAAGTTGTTACTTCTGCGAGTTAACTTCGCGTTGCCATCGGAACGGGGTCAAACCGATGATTTACAAGAGAGATATGGCCAAAATCGAAAAACCGCACAAGTTAGGTCCAACGTCCTCACGCCTTTCCGGTAGACGCCTGCATTTCGCACCATATCTCCATTGTTTCTCATCCATTTGACCCCGTTTTGCTGTCGTTGTGAAGCTAACTCAGAGGGCTACGACTACATGAAGGCTATGTCCGTTGGATTGCGCATTTACCCTTTCAAAACAGCAGAGCTAGAAGCGCTATAACGCGTCCCGCAGATGCCTCGCGTTCCTCACCGAATCTTCATCACCAAAAGTTCGATTTCCTCAGTCTCACCAATAAAAGTTGTTACTTCTGCGAGTTAACTACGCGTTGCCATCAGAACGGGGTCAAACCGATGATTTACAAGGGAGATATAGCCAAAATCGAGAAATCATGCAAGTTAGGTCCGACGTCCTCACGCCTTTCCGGTAGGCACCTGCATTTTGCACCATATCTCCCTCGTTTCTCATCCATTTGACCCCGTTTTGCTGTTGTTGCGAAGCTACCTCAGAGGGCTACGACTACATGTAGGCTATGTCTACCGGACCTAACTTGCGCGTTTACCCTTTCAAAATAGTAGAGCTAGAAGCGCTATAACGCATCCCGCAGATGCCTCGCGTTCCTCACCGAATCTTCATCACCAAAAGTTCGATTTCCTCAGTCTCACCGACAAAAGTTGTTACTTCTGCGAGTTAACTACGCGTTGCCATCAGAACGGGGTCAAACCGATGATTTACAAGGGAGATATGGCCAAAATTGAGAAACCGCGCAAGTTAGGCCCGACGTCCTCACGCCTTTCCGGTAGGCGCCTGCATTTCGCACCATATCTCCCTCATTTCTCATCCTTTTGAGCCCGTTTTACTGTTGTTGTGAGGCTAACTCGGAGGGCTACGACTACATGTAGGTTGTGTCTGTCGAATTACGCGTTTACCCTTTCGAAACAGCACATCTAGAAGCACTATAATGCATCCCGTAGATGCCTCGCGTTCCTCGCCAAATCAACCTCACCAAAAGCTTGATTTCCTCAGTCTCACCGATAAAAGTTTTTACTTCTGCGAGTTAACTTCGCGTTGCCATCAGAACAAGGTGAAACCGATGACTAACGAGGGAGATATGGCCAAAATCGAGAAACCGCGCAAGTTAGGCCCGACGTCCTCACGCGTTTCTAGTAGGCGCCTGCATTTCGCTCCATATCTTCCTCGTTTCTCATCCATTTGACCTCGTTTTGCTGTCGTTGCGAAGCTAACTCAGAGGGCTACGACTAAATGTAGGTTGTGTCCGTCGGATTGCGTGTTTACCCTTTCGAAACAGCAGAGCTAGAAGCGCAATAACGCGTCCCGCAGTTGCCTCGCGTTCCTCACCGAATCTTCCTCACCAAAAGTTTGATTTCCTCAGTCTCACCAATAAAAGTTGTTACTTCTGTGAGTTAACTTCGCGTTGCCATTAGAACGAGGTAAAACCGATGATTTACAAGGGAGATATGGCCAAAATCGAGAAACCGCTTAAGTTAGGTCCGACGTCCTCACGCCGTTCCGATAGGCGTCTGCATTTCGCACCATATCTCCATCGTTTCTCATCCATTTTACCCCGTTTTGCTGTCTTTGCGAAGCTAACTCAGAAAGCTACGACTACATGTAGGCTGTATCCGTCGGATTGCGCATTTACCCTTTCGAAACAGCATAGCTAGAAGCGATATAACGCATCCCGTAGATGCTTCGTATTCCTCGCCGAATCTACCTCATTAAAATCTCAATTTCCTCTGTCTCACCGACAAAAGTTATTACTTCTGCGAGTTAACTTCGCGTTGCCATCAGAACAAGGTCAAGCCGATGACTAACGAGGGAGATATGGCCAAAATCGAGAAACCGCGCAAGTTAGGCCTGACGTCCTCACGCCTTTCCGGTAGGCGCCTGCATTTCGCTCCATATCTTCCTCGTTTCTCATCCATTTGACCCCGTTTTGCTGTCGTTGCAAAGCTAACTCAGAGGGCTATGACTAAATGTAGGTTGTGTCCATCAGATTGCGCATTTACCCTTTCGAAACAGCAGAGCTATAAGCGCTATAACGCGTCCCGCAGATGCCTCACGTTCCTCACCGAATCTTCCTCACCAAAAGTTTGATTTCCTTAGTCTCACCGATAAAACTTGTTACTTCTGCGAGTTAACTTTGCGTTGCCATCAGAATGGAGTCAAACCGATGATTTACATGGGAGATGCGGCCAAAATTGAGAAACCGCGCAAGTTAGGCCCGACGTCCTCACCCCTTTTCGGTAGGCGCCTGCATTTCGCACCATATCTCCCTCATTTCTCATCCATTTGACCCCGTTTTACTTTCGTTGCGAAGCTATCTCAGAGGGCTACGATTACATGTAGGCTATGTCTATCGGATTGCGTGTTTACCCTTTCAAAACAGCAGAGCTAGAAGCGCTATAATGTGTCCCGCAGATGCCTCGCGTTCCTCACCGAATCTTCATCACCAACAGTTTGATTTCCTCAGTCTCACCGATAAAAGTTGTTACTTCTGTGAGTAAACTTCGCGTTGCCATCAGAACGGGGTCAAACCGATGATTTACAAGGGAGATATAGCCAAAATCGAGAAATCGCGCAAGTTAGGTCCGACGTCCTCATTCCTTTCCGGTAGGCACCTGCATTTCACACCATATCTCCCTCGTTTCTCATCCATTTGACCCCATTTTGCTGTCATTGCGAAGCTAACTCAGAAGGCTACGACTACATGTAGGCTATGTCCGTCGGATTACACATTTACCCTTTCAAAACATCACAGCTAGAAGTGCTATAATGCATCCCGCAGATACCTCGCGTTGCTCGCCGAATCTACCTCAACAAAAGCTCGATTTCCTCGGTCTCACCGATAAAAATTGTTACTTCTATGAGTTAACGTCGCGTTGCCATCAGAACAGGGTTAAACTAATGACTAACGAGGGAGATATGGCCAAAATTGAGAAACCGCACAAGTTAGGCCCGACGTCCTCACGCATTTCCGGTAGGCGCCTGCATTTCGCACCATATCTCCCTTGTTTCTCATCCATTTGAGCCCGGTTTGTAGTTGTTGTGACGCTAACTCGGAGGGCTACAACTACATGTAGGTTGTGTCCGTCGTATTGCGCGTTTACCCTTTCGAAACAGCACAGCTAGAAGCATTATAATGCATCCCACAGATGCCTCGCGTTCCTCGCCGAATCAACCTCACCAAAAGCTCGATTTCCTCAGTCTCACCGATAAAAGTTATTACTTCTACGAGTTAACTTTGCGTTGCCATCAGAACAAGGTGAAACCGATGACTAACGAGGGAGATATGGCAAAAATCGAGAAACCGCGCAAGTTATGCCTGACGTCCTCACGCCTTTCCGGTAGGCGCCTGCATTTCGCTCCATATCTTCCTCGTTTCTCATCCATTTGACCTCGTTTTATTGTCTTTGCGAAGCTAACTCAGAGGGCTACGACTAAATATAGGTTGTGTCAGTCGGATTGCGCGTTTACCCTTTCGAAACAGCAGAGCTAGAAGCGCTATAACGTGTCCCGCAGATGCCTCGCGTTCCTCATAGATTCTTCATCACCAAAAGTTCGATTTCCTCAGTCTCACCGATAAAAGTTGTTACTTCTGCGCGTTAACTTCGCGTTGCCATCATAACGGGGTCAAACCGATGATTTACAAGGGAGATATGGCTAAAATCAAGAAACCGCGCAGGTTAGGTCCGACGTCCTCACGCCTTTCGGGTAGGCACCTGCATTTCGCACCATATCTCCCTCGTTTCTCATCCATTTGACCCCATTTTCCTGTCGTTGTAAAGCTAACTCAGAGGACTACGACTACATGTAGGCAATGTCCGTCGGATTACGCGTTTGCATCCCGTAGATACCTCACATTCCTCGCCGAATCTACCTCAACAAAAGCTCGATTTTCTCGGTCTCACTAATAAAAGTTGTTACATCTGCGAGTTAACTTCGCGTTGCCATCACAACGGGGTCAAACCGATGATTTACAAGGGAGATATGGCTAAAATCGAGAAACCGCGCAAGTTAGGTCCGACGTCCTCACGCCTTTCAGGTAGGCACCTGCATTTCGCACCATATCTCCCTCGTTTCTCATCCATTTGACCCCGTTTTCCTATCGTTGTAAAGCTAACTCAGAGGGCTACGACTACATGTAGGCAATGTCCGTCGGATTACGTGTTTGCATCCCGCAGATACCTCGCGTTCCTCGCCAAATCTACCTCTACAAAAGCTCGATTTCCTTGGTCTCACTAATAAAAGTTGTTACTTCTGCGAGTTAACTTCGCGTAGCCATCAGAACGGGGTCAAACTGATGACTAACGAGGGAGATATGGCCAAAATCGCGAAACCGCACAAGTTAGGCCCGACGTCCTCAAACCTTTCCGGTAGGCGCCTGCATTTCGCACAATATCTCCCTCGTTTCTCATCCATTTGAGCCCATTTTGCTGTTGTTGTGAGGCTAACTCGGAGAGCTACGACTACATGTAGGTTGTGTCCGTCGGATTGCGTGTTTACCCTTTCGAAATAGCACAGCTAGAAGCGCTATAATGCATCCCGCAGATGCCTCGCATTCCTCGCCGAATCAACCTAACCAAAAGCTCAATTTCCTCAGTCTCACCAATAAAAGTTGTTACTTCTGCGAGTTAACTTCACGTTGCCATCAAAACGGGGTCAAACCGATGATTTACAAGGGAGATATGGCCAAAATCGAGAAAACGCGCAAGTTAGGTCCGACATCCTCACGCCTTTCCGGTAGGCGCCTGCATTTCGCACCATATCTCCCTCGTTTCTCATCCATTTGACCCCGTTTTACGATCGTTGCGAAGCTAACTCAGAGGGCTACGACTACATGTAGGCTATGTTCGTCGAATCATGCGTTTACCCTTTCAAAACATCACAGCTAGAAGCACTATAATGCATCCCGCAGATACCTCGCATTTCTCGCCGAATCTACCTCACCAAAAGCTCGATTTCCTTGGTCTCACCGATAAAAGTTGTTACTTCTGCGAGTTAACTTCGCGTTTCCATTAGAACGGGGTCAAACCGATGACTAACAAGAGAGATATGGCCAAAATCGAGAAACCGCGCAAGTTAGGCCCGACGTCCTCACGCCTTTCCGGTAGGCGCCCGCATTTCGCTCCATATCTTCCAATTTTCTCTTCTATTTGACCTCATTTTACTGTCGTTGCGAAGCTAACTCAGAGGGCTACGACTAAATTTTGGTAGTGTCCGTCGGATTGCGCGTTTACCCTTTCGAAACAGCAGAGCTAGAAGCGCTATAACGCGTCCTGCAGATGCCTCGCGTTCCTCACCGAATCTTCCTCACCAAAAGTGTTATTTCCTCGATCTCACTGATAAAAGTTGTTACTTATGCGTGTTAACTTTGCGTTGCCATCAGAACTGGGTCAAACCGATGATTGACAAGGGAGATACAGCCAAAATTGAGAAACCGCGCAAGTTATGCCCGACGTCCTCATGCCTTTTCAGTAGGCGCCTGCATTTCGCACCATATCTCCCTCGTTTCTCATCCAGTTGACCCCGTTTTACTATCGTTGCGAAGCTAACTCAGAGGGCTACGACTACATGTAGGCTATGTCCGTCAAATCACGCGTTTACCCTTTCAAAACATCACAGCTAGAAGCGCTATAATGCATCCCGCAGATACCTCGCATTCCTCGCCAAATCTACCTCACCAAAAGCTCGATTTCCTTGGTCTCACCGATAAAAATTGTTACTTCTGCGAGTTAACTTCGCTTTGCCATCAGAATAGGGTCAAACCAATGACTAACGAGAGAGATATGGCCAAAATCGAGAAACCGCGCAAGTTAGGTCCGACGTCCTCACGCCTTTCCGGTAGGCGCCCGCATTTCGCTCCATATCTTCCAAGTTTCTCATCTATTTGACCTCGTTTTGCTGTCGTTGCGAAGCTAACTCAGAGGGCTACGACTAAATGTAGGTAGTGTCCGTCGGATTGCGCGTTTACCCTTTCGAAACAGCAGAGCTAGAAGCGCTATAACGCGTCCTGCAGATGCCCCGCGTTCCTCACCGAATCTTCCTCACCAAAAGTTCGATTTCCTCGATCTCACTGATAAAAGTTGTTACTTATGCGTGTTAACTTCGCGTTGCCATCAGAACTGGGTCAAACCGATGATTGACAAGGGAGATACGGCCAAAATCGAGAAACCGCACAAGTTAGGCACGACGTCCTCACGCCTTTTCGGTAGGCGCCTGCATTTCGCAGCCTATCTCCCTCGTATCTCATCCATTTGAGCGTGTTTTGCTGTTGTTGTCAGGCTAACTCGGAGGACTATGACTACATGTAGGTTGTGTCCGTCGGATTGTGTGTTTACCCTTTCGAAACAAAACAGCTAGAAGTGCTATAATGCATCCCGCAGATACCTGGCATTCCACGCCGAATCTACCTCACCAAAAGCTCGATTTCCTTGGTCTCACCGATAAAGTTGTTACTTCTGCGAGTTAACTTCGCGTTGCCATCAGAACGGGGTCAAACCGATGACTAACGAGAGAGATATGGCCAAAATCGAGAAACCGCGCAAGTTACGTCCGACGTCCTCACGCCTTTCCGGTAGGCGCCCGGATTTCGCTCCATATCTTCCAAGTTTCTCATCTATTTGACCTCGTTTTGCTGTCGTTGCGAAGCTAACTCAGAGGGCTACGACTAAATGTAGGTAGTGTCTGTCGGATTGCGCCTTTACCCTTTCGAAACAGCAGAGCTAGAAGCGCTATAACGCGTCCTGCAGATGCCTCGCGTTCCTCACCGAATCTTCCTCACCAAAAGTTCGATTTCCTCCATCTCACCGATAAAAGTTGTTACTTATGCGAGTTAACTTCGCGTTGCCATCAGAACTGGGTCAAACCGATGATTGACAAGGGAGATACGGCCAAAATCGAGAAACCGCACAAGTTAGGCCCGACGTCCTCACGCCTTTTCGGTAGGCGCTTGCATTTCAGAGCCTATCTCCCTCGTATCTCATCCATTTGAGCGCGTTTTGCTGTTGTTGTCAGGCTAACTCGGAGGACTACGACTACATGTAGGTTGTGTCCGTCGGATTGCGCGTTTACCCTTTCGAAACAGAACAGCTAGAAGCGTTATAATGCATCCCGCAGATGCCTCGCATTCCTCGCCGAATCTACCTCACCAAAAGCTCGATTTCATCGGTCTCACAGATAAAAGTTGTTACTTATGCGAGTTAACTTTGCGTTGCCATCAGAACAAGGTCAAACCGATGACTAACGAGGGAGATATGGCTAAAATCGATAAACCGCGCAAGTTAGGCCCGACGTCCTCACGCCTTTTCGGTAGGCGCCTGCATTTCGCTCCATATCTTCCTCGTTTCTCATCCATTTGACCTCGTTTTGCTGTCGTTGCAAAGCTAACTCAGAGGGCTACGACTAAATGTAGGTTGTGTCCATCGGATTGTGCATTTACGCTTTCGAAACAGCAGAGCTAGAAGCGCTATAACGCGTCCCGCAGATGCCTCGCGTTCCTTACCAAATCTTCCTAACCAAAAGTTCGATTTCCTCGCTCTCACCGATAAAAGTTGTTACTTCTGCAAGTTAACTTCGCGTTGCCATCAGAACGGGGTCAAACTGATGATTTACAAGGGAGATACGGCCAAAATCGAGAAACCGCGCAAGTTAGGCCCGACGTCCTCACACCTTTTCGGTAAGCCCCTACATTTCGCACCATATATCCCTCGTTTCTCATCCATTTTACCCCGTTTTACTGTCGTTACGAAGCTAACTCAGAGGGATACGACTACATGTAGGCTATGTCTTTCAGATTGCGCGTTTATCCTTTCAAAACAGCAGAGCTAGAAGTGCAATAATGCGTCCCGCAGATGCCTCGCGTTCCTCACCAAATCTTCCTCACCAAAAGTTTGATTTCCTCAGTCTCACCGATAAACGTTGTTACTTTTGCGATTTAACTTCACGTTGCCATCAGAACGGGGTCAAACCGATGATTTACAAGGGAGATATGGCCAAAATCGAGAAACCGCGCAAGTTAGGTCCGACATCCTCACGCCTTTCCAGTAGGCGCCTGCATTTCGCACCATATCTCCCTCGTTTCTCATCCATTTGAGCTCGTTTTGCTGTTGTTGTGAGGCTAACTCAGAGGGTTACGACTACATGTAGGCTATGTTTGTTGGATTGCGCGTTTACCATTTCAAAACATCACAGCTAGAAGCGCTATAATGCATCCCACAGATGCCTCGCGTTCCTCGCCAAATCTACCTCACCAAAAGCTCGATTTCCTCGGTCTCACCGATAAAAGTTGTTACTTCTGCGAGTTAACTTCGTGTTGCCATCAGAACGGGGTCAAACCAATGACTAACGAGGGAGATATGGCTAAAATCGAGAAACCGCACAAGTTAGGCCCGACGTCCTCACGCCTTTCCGGTAGGCGCCTGCATTTCGCACCATATCTCCCTCGTTTCTCATCCATTTGAGCCCGTTTTGCTTTTGTTGTAAGGCTAACTAGGAGGGCTACGACTACATGTAGGTTGTGTTCGTCGGATTGCGCGTTTACCCTTTCGAAATAGCACAACTAGAAGCGTTATAATGCATCCCGCAGATGCCTCGTGTTCCTCATCGAATCTACCTCACCAAAAGCTCGATTTCCTCGGTCTCACAAATAAAAGTTGTTACTTCTGTGAGTTAACTTCGTGTTGCCATCAAAACTAGGTCAAACTGATGACTAACGAGGGAGATATGGCCAAAATCGAGTAACCGCACAATTTAGGCCCGACGTCCTCACGCCTTTCCGGTAGGCGCCTGCATTTCGCATCATATCTCCCTCATTTCTCATCCATTTGAGCCCGTTTTGCTGTTGTTGTGAAGCTAACTCGGACGGCTACGACTACATGTAGGTTGTGTCCGTCGGATTGCATGTTTACCCTTTTGAAACAGCACAGCTAGAAGCGCTATAATGCATCACGCAGATGCCCCGCGTTCCTCGCTAAATCTACCTCACCAAAAGCTCGATTTCCTCGGTCGTACTGAGAAAAGTTGTTACTTCTACGAGTTAGCTTCGCGTTGCCATCAGAATGGGGTCAAACTGATGACTAACGAGGGAGATATGGCCAAAATCGAGAAACCGCGCAAGTTGGGCTCGAAAACCTTACGCCTTTCCGGTAGGCGCTTGCATTTCGCACCATATCTCCCTCATTTCTCATCCATTTGACCCCAATTTTCTATCGTTACAAAGCTAACTCAGAGGGCTACGACCACATGCAGGCTGTGTCCGTCGGATTGCGCATTTACCCTTTCAAAACAGCACAGCTAGAAGTGCTATAATGCATCCCATAGATCCCTCGCGTTCCTCGCCGAATCTACCTCACCAAAAGCTTGATTTCCTTGGTCTCACCGATAAAAGTTGTTACTTCTTCGAGTTAGCTTCACGTTTCCATAAGAACGGGGTTAAACCGATCACTAACGAGGGAGGTATTGTCTAAATTGAGAAACCGCGCAAGTTGAGCCCGGCGTCCTCACGCCTTTCCGGTAGGCATCTGCAATTTCCCACCATATCTCCATCGTTTTTGATCCATTTGACCCCGTTTTGCTGTCGGTGCGAAGCTAACTCAGAAAGCTATGCCTACATGTAGGCTGTGTCCATCGGATTGCGCATTTACCCTTTCGAAACAGCACAGCTAGAAGCGCTATAACGCGTCCCGCAGATACCTCGCGTTCCTCACCGAATCTACCTCATCAAAATGTCAATTTCCTTGGTCTCACTAATAAAATTTGTTACTTCTACGAATTAGCTTCGCGTTGCCATCAGAACAGGGTCAAACTGATGACTAACAAGGGAGATTTGGCCAAAATCGAGAAACCGCGCATGTTGGGCCCGATGTCCTCACGCCTTTCCAGTACGCGCCTGCATTTTGCACCATATCTCCCTCGTTTCTCATCCATTTAACCCCATTTTTCTATCGTTACGAAGCTAACTCTGAGGGCTACAACTACATGCAGGCTGTGTCTTTCGGATTGTGCGTTTACCCTTTCAAAATAGCACAGCTAGAAGCGCTATAATACGTCCCACAGATGCCTCGCATTCCTCACCAAATCTACCTCACCAAAAGCTCGATTTCCTCGGTCTCACCGATAAAAGTTGTTACTTCTGAGAGTTATCTTCGCGTTGCCAACCCATCACTAACGCGGGAGATATTGCCAAAATTGAGAAACCGCGCAAGTTAGGCCAGAAAACCATACGCCTTTCTGGTAGGCGCCTGCATTTCGCACCACATCTCCCTCGTTTCTCATCTATTTGACCCTGTTTTGCTATCGTTACGAAGCTAACTCAAAGGGCTACGACTACATACAAGCTGTGTCCATCGGATTGCACGTTTACCTTTTCAAAACAGCACAGCTAGAAGCGCTATAATGCTTCCCGTAGATGCCTTGAGTTCCTCGCCAAATCTTCCTCACCAAAAGTTTGATTTCCTCGGTCTCACTGATAAAAGTTGTTACTTTTGCGAGTTAGCTTAGCGTTGCCATCAGAACGGGGTCAAACCGATGACTAACGAGGGAGAAATGCCCAAAATCAAGAAACCGCACAAGTTGGGCCCGACATCCTCACGCCTTTCCGATAGGCGTCTGCATTTCGCACCATATCTCCGTTGTTTCTCATCCATTTGACACCGTTTTGCTATCATTGCGAAGCTAACTAAGAAAGCTACGACTACATGTAGGCTGTGTCCGTCGGATTGCGCATTTACCCTCTCGAAACAGCATACCTAGAAGTGCTATAACGCGTCCCGTAGATGCCTCGTGTTCCTCACCGAATCTTCCTCACCAAAAGTTCGATTTCCTCGGTCTCACTGATAAAAGTTGTTACTTCTGCGAGTTAACTTCGCGTTGCCATTAGAACAAGGTCAAACCAATGACTAACGAGGGAGATATGCCAAAATCGAGAAACCGCGCAAGTTGGGCCCGAAAACCTTATCCCTCGTTTCTCATCCATTTGACCCGTTTTTCTGTCGATACGAAGCTAACACAAAGGGCTACGACTACATGCAGGCTGTGTCCGTCGGATTGCGCATTAACCCTTTCAAAACAGCACAGCTAGAAGCGCTATAATGCGTCCCGCAAATGCCTCGCATTCCTCGCCGAATCTACCTCACCAAAAGCTTGATTTCCTCGGTCTCACCGATAAAAGTTGTCACTTCTGCGAGTTAGCTTCGCATTACCATCAGAACGGGTCAAACCGATGACTAACGAGGGAGAAATGGCCAAAATCGGGAAACCGCGCAAGTTGGGCCCGACGTCCTCTCGCCTTTCCGGTAGGTGTCTGCATTTTGCACCATATCTCCGCCATTTCTCATCCATTTGACTCCATTTTGCTGTCGTTGCGAAGCTAACTCAGAAAGTTACGACTACATGTAGATTGTGTCCGTCGGATTGCGCGTTTACCCTTTCGAAATAGCACAGGTAGAAGCGCTATAACGCGTCCCGCAGATGCCTCGCGTTCCTCGCCGAATCTACCTCATCAAAATCTCGATTTCCTCGATCTCACCAATAAAAGTTGTTACTTCTGTGAGTTAGCTTCGCGTTGCCATCAAGCTATGTCCGTCGGATTGCGCGTTTACCCTTTCGAAACAGCACAACTAGAAGCGCTATAACGCGTCCCGTAGATGCCTCGTGTTCCTCGCCGAATCTACCTCATCAAAATCTCGATTTCTTCGGTCTCACCGATAAAAGTTGTTACTTCTACAAGTTAGCTTCGCGTTGCCATCAAAATAGGGTCAAACTGATGACTAACGAGGGAGATACGGCAAATTCGAGAAACCGCGCAAGTTGGGCCCGAAAACCTCACGCCTTTCAGGGAGGCGCCTGCATTTCGCACCATATCTCTATCGTTTCTCATCCATTTGAGCCCGTTTTACTGTCATTACAAAGGTAAGTAAGAGGGCTACGACTACATGCTGGATGTGTCCGTCGAATTGCGCGTTTACCCTTTCGAAACAGCACAGCTAGAAGCGCTATAACGAGTCCCGCAGATGCCTCGCGTTCCTCGCCGAATCTACCTCACCAAAAGCTCGATTTCCTTGGCCTCACTGATAAAAGTTGTTATTTCTACGAGTTAACTTCTTTTTGCCATTAAAACAGGGTAAAATCGATGACTAACCAGGGAGATATGGCTAAATTCGAGAAACCGCGCAAATTGGGCCCGACGTCTCACGCCTTTTCGGTAAGTGCCTGCATTTTGCACCATATCTCCGTCATTTCTCATCCATTTGACCCCATTTTGCTGTCGTTACGAAGCTAACTCAGAGAGCTACGACTACATGTAAGTTGTGTTCGTCGGAATGCGCGTTTACCCTTTCGAAATAGCACAGCTAGAAGCGCTATAACGCGTCCCGTAGATGCCTCGCGTTCCTCGCCGAATCTACCTCATCAAAGCTCGATTTCCTCGATCTCACCAATAAAAGTTATTACTTCTGTGAGTTAGCTTTGCGTTGACATCAGAACGGGGTCAAACCGATGAATAATGAGGGAGAAATGGCAAAAATCGGGAAACCGCGCAAGTTGGGCCTGACGTCCTCACGCCTTTTCGATAGGCGTCTGCATTTTGCACCATATCTCCATCGTTTCTCATCCATTTGACCCCGTTTTTCAGTCATTGCGAAGCTAACTCAAAAAGCTACGACTACATGTAGGCTGTGTCCGTCGAATTGTGTATTTACCCTTTCGAAACAGCACAGCTAGAAGCGCTATAACGCGTCCCGTAGATGCCTCACATTCCTCACCAAATCTACCTCATCAAAATCTCGATTTCCTCGGTCTCACCGATAAAAGTTGTTACTTCTGCGAGTTTGCTTCGTGTTGCCATCAGAACAGGGTCAAACTGATGACTAACGAGGGAGATATGGCCAAATCGAGAAACCGCACAAGTTGGGCCTAAAAACACCACGCCTTTACAGTAGGCGCTTGCATTTCACACCATATCTCTATCGTTTCTCATCCATGTGACCCCATTTTACTGTTGTTGTGAAGGTAACTAAGAGGGCTACGACTACAAGCAGGCTGTGTCCGTCGGATTGCGCGTTTACTCTTTTGAAACAGCACAGCTAGAAGCGCTATAATGCGTCCCGCAGATGCCTCGCGTTCCTCGCCGAATCTACCTCATCAAAATCTCGATTTCCTTGGTCTCACTAATAAAAGTTGTTACTTCTGCGAGTTAACCTCGCGTTGCCATCAGAACAGGGTCAAACTGAAGACTAACGAGGGAGATATGGCCAAAATCGAGAAACCGCTCAAGTTGGGCCCGAAAACCTTACGCCTTTCCGGTAGGCGCCTGCATTTCGCAACATATCTCCCTCGTTTCTCATCCATTTGACCCCGTTTTTCTATTGTTACCCAGCTAACTCAAAGGGCTACGACTACATGCAAGCTGTGTCCATCGGATTGCGCGTTTACCCTTTCAAAACAGCACAGCTAGAAGCGCTATAATGCGTCCTGCAGATGCCTCGCGTTCCTCGCCGAATCTACCTCACCAAAAGCTCGATTTCCTCGATCTCACCGATAAAAGTTGTTACTTCTGCGAGTTAGCTTCGTGTTGCCATCAGAACGGGGTCAAACCGATGACTAACGAGGGAGAAATGGCCAAAATCGAGAAACCGCGCAAGTTGGGCCCGACGTCCTCACGCCTTTCCGATAGGCGTCTGCATCTCGCACAATATGTTCGTTGTTTCTCATCCATTTGACACCGTTTTGCTATCGTTGCGAAGCTAACTCAGAAAGCTACGACTACATGTAGGCTGTGTCTGTCGGATTGCGCATTTACCCTTTCGAAACAGCATCGCTAGAAGCGCTATAATGCGTCCCGCAGATGCCACGCGTTCCACGCCGAATCTACCTCACCAAAAGCTTGATTTCCTCGGTCTCACCGATAAAAGTTGTTACTTCTGTGAGTTAGCTTCGCATTGCCATCAGAACGGATCAAACCGATGACTAACGAGGGAAAAATGGCCAAAATCGGGAAACCCCGCAAGTTGAGCCCGACGTCCTCACGCCTTTCCGGTAGGCGTCTGCATTTCGCACCATATCTCCGTCATTTCTCATCCATTTGACTCCTTTTTGCTGTCGTTGCGAAGCTAACTCAGAAAGCTACGACTACATGTAGGCTGTGTCCGTCCGATTTCGCGTTTACCCTTTTGAAACAGCACAGCTAAAAGTGCTATAACGCGTCCCGCAGATGCCTCGTGTTCCTCGCCGAATCGACCTCATCAAAATCTCGATTTCCTCGGTCTCACCAAAAAAGTTGTTACATTTACGAGTTAGCTTCGCGTTGCCATCAGAATAGGGTCAAACTGATGACTAACGAGGAGATATGGCCAAAATTGAGAAACCGTGCAAGTTGGGCCCGAAAACCTTACGACTTTTACATAGGCGCCTGCATTTCGCACCATATCTCCCTCGTTTCTCAACCATTTCACCCCATTTTTCTATCGTTACAAAGCTAACTTAGACGGCTACGACTACATGTAGGCTGTGTTCGTCGGATTGCGCGTTTACCCTTTCAAAACAGCACAGCTTGAAGCGCAATAATGAGTCCCGTAGATACCTCTCCTTCCTCACCGAATCTACCTACCCAAAAGCTCGATTTCCTCGGTCTCACTGATATAAATTGTTACTTCTGCGAGTTAGCTTCGCGTTGCCATCAGAACGGGGTCAAACCGATGACTAACGAGGGAGATATGGCCAAAATCGGGAAACCGCGCAAGTTGGGCCCGACGTCCTTACGCCTTTCTGGTAGGCGCCTGCATTTTGCACCATATCTCCCTCGTTTCTCATCCATTTGACCCTCTGTTTGCTGTCATTGCGAAGCTAACTCAGAGGGCTACAACTACAGTCAGGCAGTGTCCATCGGATTGCGCGTTTACCCTTTCGAAACATCACAACTAGAAGCGATGTAACGTGTCCCGTAGATGCCTCGCGTTCCTCGCATAATCTACTTCACCAAAAGCTCGATTTCCTCGGTCTCACTGATAAAGTTGTTATGTCTGTGAGTTAGCTTCGCGTTGCCATGAGAACAGGGTCAAAACGATGACTAACGAGGGAGATATGACCAAAATCGGGAAACCGCGCAAGTTGGGCTCGATGTCCTTACGCCTTTCTAGTATGTGCCTGCATTTCGCACCATATCTCCCTCGTTTCTCATCCATTTGACCCCGTTTTTCTGTTGTTGCGAAGCTAACTAAGAGGGCTACGACTACATGCAGGCTTTGTTTGTCGTAATGCGCGTTTACCCTTTCGAAACAGCACAGCTAGAAGCGCTATAATGCATCCCGCATATGCCTCGCGTTCCTCGCCGAATCTACCTCACCAATAGCTCGATTTCCTCGGTCTCACTGATAAAATTTGCTACCTATACGAGTTAGCTTCGCGTTGCCATCAGAACGGGGTCAAACCGATGAATAATGAGGGAGATATGGCCAAAATCGGGAAACCGTGCAAGTTGGGCCCGACGTTCTTTCGCCTTTCCGATAGGCGCCTGCATTTCGCACCATATCTCCCTCGTTTCTCATCCATTTGACCCCATTTTGCTGTCGTTGTGAAGCTAACTCAGAGGGCTACGACTACATGCAGGATGTGTCCGTCGAATTGCGCGTTTACACTTTCGAAACAACACAGCTAGAAGCATTATAACGTACCCCGCAGATACCTCGCGTTCCTCGCCGAATCTACCTATCCAAAAGCTCTATTTCCTCGGTCTCACCGATGAAAGTCGTTACGTTTGCGAGTTAGCTTCACGTTGCCATCAGAACGGGGTCAAACTGATGACTAACGAGGGAGATATGGCCAAAATCGGGAAACCGCGCAAGTTGGGCCTGAAAACCAAACGCTTTTCCGGTAGGCGTCTGCATTTTGCACCATATCTCCCTCGTTTCTCATCCATTTGATCCCGTTTTTCTGTCGTTGCGAAGCTAACTCAGAGGGCTACGACTACATGCAGGTTGTGTCCGTCGAATTACGCATTTACCCTTTCGAAACAGCACAGCTAGAAGCGCTATAAGAATTTATACTTTTATTCGTAACAAGTGATATATTTAGAATAATAGATACTTTTTTCATGTAAAGTGACACTTTTATTAAGAACAAGTGATATTTTTATTATCTCTATATATTCCCCATTGTGTTCTATCTTTTCTATGTGTATATTATGGGATGAGATCACCTGTCCAATTAATCCCTGTCCAATTGGTGTTCAATTCAAAACGACGTAGTTTTGTATTGAAAAACTGCACTTTTTATTATTTATTAAATTATTTTTTTAATCTTATCCTTTTAATTTGTAGTTTTTCAATACAAAACTACGTCGTTTTGAATTGAACACCAATTGGACAGAATTTATTGGACAGGTGATCTCATCCCGTATATTATCTACACAATCATAAAATTCTTTAAAAAAAATTTTTTTTTTTTTTTTTTTTTTTTAAAAAAAAATAAGTAAGGGGTTTGAATATGTTAGAGGAGTATTTTAATTGAAAAGGAGGGATTGAGTGGAATTTAAAAAAGGGAGAAGAAGAGTACTCCTGCTCGGGCCCCACTACATTGGTTTCATTTATTTCGATTTCGGTATCGAGCTCGATTCAAAGCTCGATAAAATTAAGAAAATATATTTTTGGTTTAATCGGATCTAAAGCTCAAATCGATAAAAGTTATGGGGTCCATTGAATATGTTAGATGCAGTGGGGGAACCGAATATTGTATTGTTAATTATCGAAATCAAAAGGAAAGTGGAGATACGAATTAGCCGAGCTTGAGTGGACCAACTAAAAAAGTGATTCGATAATGAAATGAGACCAATGGAGTGGGATGGATGGAGTATGTTTTTTACAAGAATAATTTTAATATACATATTAATATTCTTTGTCATATATTAATTTTCTAAAAATTAAAAAAAAATTATGAAAATTTAAAAAGAACAATAAAAACTCATTGATAGACTCGAACCTGGTATCTCGGGCTTGAGGCCCAACTTGATCATGTGCGTTGCCAAAGCGATTCTATAATATTACAACCGGTTGCACCTACAAAACCAAAGTTATTACGTAAGATATATTATCTTATTTTAAATATAATATACATGTTTTTCCGGTTGCAATTTTTTCAACAAAATACGTAAACAATTAAATATGGACCAACTCGCAGTTGGGACTGTGGCCACGGTGCTGGTGGAAATTAGAGACTTCTGCCATCAGAGCTGTTTTGTTGTAATTCGCAAGGGAGTTATTTTTTTCAATTTAGTTGTGATTTGAATGAATTTATGGGGAGAATTGCAAATAATTTATTTGCAGACAAGAATACTGAGGATTGATATGAATGTCAATCGAGGATGTTGCTCAGGACTTGTGTAAGATAAGAGAGCATTTATCTTAACTATTGAACTGATTTTTGTTTATGCAAATTTATTAGTAAGGTTGTAGTTGAGTTTCCCATGACATCTAGGATTTCACAAATTTATTACATACTTAAATGTTATCTATGAAGAAAAACTCTTTGATTGTTATTCCAAGACAAAAATACATACTAGCATCTTAATGATGGAAATAGAAAATTCGTTCTTTTATTTGAATGACATACAGAATTAATGAAAAACTATAGATACTCAAAGTGGAAACAAAACAAATATAAAAGTAAACCACCGTAACAATTTAAGTCATCTTCCAACTTATTTTCCAAGTCGTGAAAATCAACTCCCAAATTGCTCAAGAACGACTAATAATAATTATAACATGATACGAAAGAAATAATAACGCTGATAAGAGTATAGTCTTTTCCCAAATGTGTGTTCATCTTCCTTTGGTTAGTACCTGTAATGAGCAGGCTTGTATGGACCCTCAATTGGGACACTAATGTAGTCAGCCTGGTCCTTGGTAAGCTTGGTGAGCTTGGCACCAAGTTTTCCAAGGTGGAGGGCTGCAACCTTCTCGTCGAGGTGCTTAGGCAAGACGTACACCTTCTTCTCGTATTTGCCCGTGCTCCTCTCATTCCACAGCTCGAGTTGGGCAATGACTTGGTTGGTGAAAGAGCATGACATGACAAAGCTGGGGTGGCCGGTAGCACAGCCCAAGTTCATCAGACGACCCTCGGCCAAGATAATGATGCCGGTCTTGGTGTCTGGGAAAACCCATCTGTCCGTCTGAGGCTTGATGGTGATTCTCTTCACTCCGGGGAAAGTCTCGAGCCCGAGCATGTCGATTTCATTGTCAAAGTGACCGATGTTGCAGACAATGGCGTTGTTCTTCATCTTCCTCATGTCGTCGACCATGATGATGTCCTTGTTGCCGGTGGTGGTGACGAAGATGTCGGCCTCGGAGACGACGTCTGCAAGGGGGAGAACTTGGAAACCCTCCATGAGGGCTTGTAGGGCGCAGATCGGATCGATTTCGGTGACTATCACACGAGCTCCAGCTTGTTTCAAGGCAGCAGCACAGCCCTTGCCCACATCTCCATATCCGAAAACGACACCAACCTTTCCTGCAATCATCACATCTGTGGCCCTCATCAGCCCATCGGGCAGCGAATGGCGGCATCCATACAAGTTATCAAACTGGCAAAAACACATTCTCATTATTACTACTTTATACCAAGAGAATCATAAGCAATATTATCTAATGAAGTGTTGAATCTGTATAGATAAAATTTCTCTATCACAAATTGTGTACTCACACTCTTTAAATGTATTGGCGTATGCTTGGGATATATAATATCATAATAGGAAATTAGATTTGAAGTGAAACTCTTGCTACTTTTAAAGAGAAATCCTACTAAGGATGGAAGATTACACAAGCAAATCCATAGCAGCAAGGCAGAGAACCAATTCATTGAACAGAGCAGCACAGTAAATCAAATTTGAAACTCAAGCAATTTGAGCATGAACAAAGCTGTTAAATACATTTATATCCATATGCATGATGAAAATATTCCTAAAAAGCACGAGATGAATCTGAACTAGGTGGGCTAAGCAAGTACTGAATCTACACACTATGCATAAGAAAATGTGATTGCGCGCATAAATAGATAGTGGATCTGAAAAGTATATCTATGAAAAGAAAGAAGCAATAATAATATGATACCTTGCTCTTGGTGACAGAATCATTGACATTAATGGCAGGGAAAAGCAGAGTTCCATTAGCCTGCATCTGGTACAACCTCTTGACTCCGGTGGTTGTCTCCTCCGAAACACCAACCAATCTCTCCTTCATCTTGGTGTACTTCTTGGGGTCATCCTTCAACCCATCTCTGATTATCTGCAGTACGATCTGGAACTCGGCGTTGTCGGTGGAGCTCGGATCTGGAACCTTCCCGGACTTGGCGTACTCCTCCTCGGCCTTGACCCCCTCGTGGATCAAGAGAGTGGCGTCGCCGCCGTCATCGACAATGAGATCGGGTCCGCCGCCGGGGCCCCAGTCTAGGGCGCGCTCGGTGCACCACCAGTACTCCTGCAGGGTCTCTCCCTTCCAGGCGAAGACGGCGGCGCTATCGCGAGCAATGGCAGCGGCGGCGTGGTCCTGGGTGGAGAAGATGTTGCAGGAGCACCATCTGACCTCGGCGCCGAGGGCGGTTAGGGTTTCGATGAGGACGGCGGTCTGGATGGTCATGTGGAGACTGCCGGTGATCTTAGCGCCCTTGAATGGCTGGGAGGGGCCAAATTCAGTGCGGCAGGACATGAGCCCGGGCATCTCCACCTCAGCAAGGTCCAGCTCCAGCCGCCCGAAGTCGGCCTGGGACATGTCCTTCACCTTGTACTCGCGCCCAGAGGTAGTCTTCTCCACTAGAAGCGCCATTTGCGGAGAATAAATTGAATTTCTGCCTTCTTGGTGAATGAAGAAGAAGATGGCGCAGAAATTTGTATGTGAGAGCGTAGACTGAGGAGGGGGATTATTAATAGGTTTTAGCGTGAGTAACGGATGGTTGAGATTTGGAGGGTTTGGTGGATCTGAGATTTGGTAAAAAGGGTAGTAGTTGGGTGGGGCCGGCTGGGGTGGTATTTTAGAATGAGGGTTTATGCTTCCATGAAACTAAAATTTCTTTTTTATCTTAATTTTTCATTTCCTTTTTTAATACGCATATAAATATCAAGAAACCCATACAATATTTTTGCATGAAAGTATCCAGAATGGATTCATTATACTAAACTAAAAAAAAAGGTTTTAACCAACTCAATGGAAAGAACTAAGCTTAAAACTCAAAGTGATCACTTAAAAAATAAAATAGCTAAAACTATTAAGACGAAATCTAAGGTTAGAATAACAAATGTAATTCATCCTTAACCAATAAGAAAAAAATTCTATATAATGTTAAATCGTACAACATGAGTTCCAGTATTTGAAGTATTTGATAAGTTAAGAAATTTCTCGGCTTATTTCCTTTCAATAATGAGCATCTCCAATGCATATTTCGTCTCCAACGCTATTCCCCTATATCAAGGTTGTCAAACTCGCGATCCTAGGTAGGATCGTTGGGCCCTACTAGGATCGTGAATCGTAGAATCGTGGTAGGATCGTACGATCCTATCAAAATTAAATTTTAAGTAAATTAACATTAACTTATAAAAACTTAGGATATAATATCCATAAACAACATCTAAAAAGTCATTAAGTCTCTAAAAAATACAAAAATTCAATCAACGAATAAGCTATTTCATTCGGCGTTGGTCATATCAATAAATAATTAAATATAGAATTAACATGTGCATTGTATGGTTTATGTCTTGAACAAGCATCCTAACAGTAATAAAAACTGTAAACTGTAAAGAGACTCATATCATATTTGGTAAGGGAAAAAATCAGACATCTCTCATTTTTTTAGTATAACTTATGTCTATAAAAACACGTTTTTCAGCCTTATCATCATCTAGTTTCTTTTTGAAAATTATTTTTAGAAATCAAACAAAATTCTAAATAATGAAACATATAAAAAAATTTAACATTACAATAAACTCAAAAAGGCAAGGAATTACTTCGAGAAGCCAAAAATTTCGAATCTTGAGGCAGATCGAGAAAACAATTAAAATCACATATGGTCCACACATTCCGAAACATATCATTTCTTCAGCAATCGAAGCTCTTTGAGAGATGAAGTCATCAAGTCACGATTGATTGGGAACTCGAATCAATTGATTGGGTTTTTTTTGAAGAATGAAGATTGAAAAGGCGATTTAGGGTTTTTAGTTTACTTGGAGTCATTTACGGTTTTTAGGGAAAAACAATAATATATCTTTATTTGAAAAAAATAAAAAAATAAAAAAAATAATTTGATCTTGTAGACTCGTGCTGACTCGCACGATCCCACGAGTCTACCTGCTGACTCGCGATCACACCCGATCCTATCACACAAGCGATCCTACACCGATCCGACTCGTTTGAGCCTTGCGACACGTAAACTCGGACGAGTCTACGTGTTGACTCGCGAGTTTGACAACATTGCCCTATATTTTCTCGTAAAAAGGAATATTTCATAATATTCTTTTTTATACTCTTATAAATCAAATTAAAATACTATTATATAATATCTTTAATTATAACTTAATAATATAATTTTATAATTGTAATTTAATTATATAATTAAATTAAATATAATAATATATTTATTTGAAAATTTAAATTAATTGCAAAAAAATAATTTAAATGACTTAAATAAAAATCATAGGTTACATGTGCATTACATCTTGTCTATCTATTTCAATTCAAAAAGCTAAAAGAGAACTTGGCATTTGGTTTCAATCAATAAAAGCTGGTTTTCAAGAATAGGTATTCATTTGATTTCACAGTTTTGTAACTGAAAAATTGAATTGTGCCAAATTTGTAATTTTTTCACATTAAATTTAAAAGAAAAAAAGGGATAGGGGAGAGATTGTTGGTCCGGAGACGAGAGTCAGGTGTAGAGGGGGGGGGGTTGAATACACCTGAGTACTGTTTCTTTTTCTCAAACGTGAAGGACAGCTGAGCTGTAGGTTGCTACTGATGAACAGTGCCAAATAGTAACCTTTTGATCGCGGGTCAGAGTGTGCCAACTACTGAGTCTCTCCTACTGACTTTTGTCAGTTCTTGATTCTCAGTCGAAGACTTAGTGCGGATAAGTGTGTAGGGCCCGGAGATATCGTCTCAGTTGAAAACGTGATTTTCACAAGTTAAATAATTTTGGCTTGTTCACTTCTAGAATACGTTTTATACAAAGTATGAGTTTGTAAGAGATTTGTATGCAATGCAATAAAACAGTAAACGACACAAGCAATTTTTACGTGGTTCGGATACGCAAGATCCTACGTCCACGGTCCTGCTGAACAGGAGGTCTTGTTGATTAATCTGAGCAAGCCTCAGCAAGGTATACGTTCGCTAGACCGGATCACCCTTCTAAGTTATAGTCCTTAGAGACTTTACGCTTCAAACCTAAGTTTGAAGGGGAGGGGATTTTCTCCAACAATGAAGGAGTTCTTACAATAAGAACAGTCACTAAATGTGAACTCCTTCGAGGGTTCTAAGCTATAGATATGAGCGATTGAGCTTAGATAGAGAAGAGGGATCTAAAGAAAGAAACTCTAAAGAGAAGAACTAGAAATATTCTGCTAGGCAAGTTCTTCGCTGGATCTTCTTTGAAAGCGCTAGAGTGTTTTGAGAGCTTGAGTGTATTGTCCCTTTTTATATCCCATGCGTGGAGCTCGGAAATGCTTCTCTATTTATAGTTGTGACCCAAGCATTTGCCCGTTGGAGAGGACGATGCCACGTGTCACAAGCGTCCAAGGAAAACGGCCATAAGTTCGAATTGTTGCAGCAGAGTTGTTGGTTACTGTGCATGAGAGCAGCTTTAGTAGGTCAGAGTAGGTAAAGCTTAGACGGCTTCTCATTGGTCGATATTTGTGGTAGGTGAGATCTGTCAGACATCGGTCTTCATCGGAGTTGACTCTCACTCTTCCTCGTATGATCTTCTGCTTACTTTCGAATGATGTTAAAAGCTGGGTCATTTCCGGTCGGATACAGTAGACCTGATACGGTCTCTTTCTTCTTCGTCTGAGTCGGCTGATAGTGAATATACTACTGAGTGTAGTCAGCTGATGACTCTGAAGGTACTGAGCTTGAATAATGAGTTCTTCTACTGATGTCGGTCAGCTGATGAGATATCTTCTACTAAGTGATCATCAGCCGATGACTAGAGAACATAAGCTCTTACACTGATGACGTAGGGTTCTGGAAAGTAAGCTTCCTACTGAAGATCAATCCAATATTTTCCCCGTACAGGACTTAGACACAAACGATAGAAAAAATAAAATATGTCTAGCCTATTACATCATCTAGTCCTATCGACACAAAGGATACAAGCCGGGTTTTGGGATCTTCAATTCCATAGCATGAAACACTATGATTTCCCAAATATTGATTTCTCTCAATATTACTAAGTATCCTCTAAGTGGTTGTTAAGACAACCCACTGACTCATAACCCAATAATTTCCCCCTAATTGATGTTGCCAAAACCTCTATAAATTCTAAGAGCATTGAGATCCAAGCTACTGACATAATAAAAACTTCAGTCAAGACTGAGAATAAGGTAAGACAGTCAGCAGCTGACAGATAGGCATATCAGAGAAACGGTTATGTGTGTGTGTGTGTCAGATCACTTTAGTGATCAGTCGTGATAAATATAAAACAAACAAAGCCGTAAGACAATGAGTGATTGTCTGGCCAGAAGAAAGAACTGATATATATATATATATATATATGAGAATGGACTACACAATCCTATCTTCTATACAGAGATAAAGAACTACTGCTATCGCCTGAACTTCTTGGTCTTGCTCTTGAAATCAGCAGACTTGGCAGCAGGAGGATCCAAACCATATGCTTTGTAGATTCTGGAACAGAGGGTCTGGATGTCCTCAAGATGCTTTTTCACGAGAAGCTCAAGGCCCAGCCCTTTAAGAGCCGAAAATACGGGCTAGTTATGGAAGGTCCGCCTGATGAAGGACCATCGTCGGTTCGAACTGAACCCTTAATTTGATGATCTCCTCAACTTGGGGTGGGGTCAAAACGATCGCCATGAATATCTGCAAAAAAAAACTCGTTAGCACTTGAAAATAGAGTAAGTTAGTTTGAGTTTAAGCAGAGGATGAAGAAATTACCGTAAACGAAGAGCTTGAGTGAAAAACAGAAACAGTTTGTAGAAGATGAAAAACTAAATGCAGAGATAGCTCTAAGTGTTAAAATAGCGAAAAGATAGATTAGAGGAGAAGACGAGTGATTTTATAAGAAATGAAGATCAACCGATTTTAATCGGACGGTTGGGATGAAAATTCGCTTTTTAATGACGGTTGTGATCTGATGTTATAAATGGAATGATTACTAAAGCCGCCTCTAACCTAGACCCACGTAAGATATGCGCAGTTAAAGTAAGGTGAGAAGACATGCATTAAATGCGTTGCAGGCAGCATTAAAGTCTAAGCTTTTTAAATGAAAACGGTTTCTACTGACTTAAACCTTAAAAACTTAATGGTGGGGAATAAATGCTCATTAATCTACTGAGTGCAAACGACTGATATAATAAATGCGAGCATGCTTCTGAGAATATTAAGTATTTAAACTACGCAAACCTCTTCAGCTGAACTTTTACGATCAGCTGGTTACCATTAAGACTCAGGAGGACATTTGTTGTTCTGATGGAATTGTTCCCCCTTACTGTGTATTGTCTGATTCACCCGACTGAATCAAAGTACTGAGTCTTCTGACCTGTCGTACAGTTTCCTTCTACTAACCAGACTGAGTAGGATCCAGTAGACCTAGCTCAACTGATAGTTCTCTGAATCTGTTCTCAGCTAGTGGTTTGGTCAGTATGTCTGCCCTTTGTTTGTCAGTATGGATCTTTTCCATCCTGATATCCTTTTTCTCGACATGGTCTCTGATGAAGTGGTGCCGGATATCCACGTGTTTGCATCTCGTATGAAGAAATGGGTTCTGAGTTATAGCAATCACACTAGTGGAGTCGCAGTAGATGGGCACTTCATCCTGAGAAATACCATAATCTCGCAATTGTTGTCGAAGCAAAAGGATCTGGGCACAGCAACTTCCAGCAGCCATATACTCAGCTTCAGTAGTGGACGTTGCCACTGAATGCCTGTTTCTTTGAAAACCATGATATCGCTTTACCTCTAAGGAACCGACATGTTCCGGAAGTTGACTTTCGATCTATCCCGCATCCTGCATAATCAGCATCAGAATAACCTGTTAGTATAAGATTATCATCAGTAGGATACCATAACCCTGCGTCAGATGTTCCCTTCAGATATCGCAGAATCTTCTTCGCTGAGTCCAAATGACTTCGCTTGGGATTCGCTTGAAATCTTGCACATACACCTACAACATAATTTATATCAGGTCTGCTTGCTGTTAAATATAATAAAGAACCAATAATAGCTCTATAATCAGTAGAGTTAACAGAAGCTCCCTCTTTGTCTAGATTGATTTTAAAATTTGTATTCATGGGGATCTTGACTGGCTTGCTTGAGTCGCAGTCGAATCTTTTCAGGAGGTCTCGAGTGTATTTTGCTTGATTTATGAATATTCTTTCAGGTGATTGCTTTACTTGAAATCCAAGGAAGTAGTTCATCTCTCCCATCATGGACATCTCGAACTTCTCCTTCATCATTTTCTCGAATTGTTGACATATAGTCACGTTTCTGCAACCGAAAATGATATCGTCCACGTAGATTTACACCAGTAGGATGTCCTCTCCTGACTTTATAATGAACAGGGTGTGATCTACTGTCCCCTTCTGAAAACCTTTTTGAAGCAGAAAGTCTGATGGGGTATCGTACCAAGCCCTGTGTGCTTGTTTTAACCCATACAGAGCTTTCCGAAGTCTGTACACCTGATGTCCCTGCTGAAAGTTAGGCGGTTGTTCCACATAGACTTCTTCCTTCAGTACGCCATTCAGAAATGCTGACTTTACATCCATTTGATAGACTTTAAATCTTTGATGCATTGCATAGGCTAGGAACAGACGAATAGCTTCCAATCTGGCGACTGGAGCGAAAGTTTCATCAAAGTCTATTCCTTCTACATGACAGTATCCCTTGGCAACAAGTCGAGTTTTGTTTCTGACAATGACGTTGTTTTCATCTCGCTTGTTCTTGAAGACCCACTTCGTGCCGATCACATGTTGATGTCTAGGTCTGTCAACAAGCTCCCAAACTTCGTTTCGAACGAACTGGTTCAGCTCTTCTTGCATTGCTATGATCCAGTCAGCATCGTTAAGAGCATCCTCTATCGTTTGAGGTTTTTCAGTGGACAAGAAGAAGGAGTAGAGTGAGCTTTCTCCTTGGCTTAATCTGGATCTCGTCCTTATTGTTGCTAATGGATCTCCTATAATAAGATCAGAAGAGTGAGCGTCAAGCCATGAACGTCTAAGTTTGGCTTCTTCTTCTGAGATTACTTCTGTACAATCAACAGGAGTGTTAGGCATTTCAGTAGTGCTATTCTGTGACTGAAGCAATTCAGTAAGAAGGTTAGGATCTACTGAGTTTCCAGGTCCAGGGGCATTTAGCTCAGGAACATTTGACGTTCCCCTTGAGTTTATATTCTCAGTAGAGGTCTCAGTTACCACGGGGGCTTCCTCATCGATCGTTGTTACCTGATGTTGATTCTGTTCAGTAGAATCAACTAGGTCAGCTACAGTGCCTGTGGGATGGGTCTGAATTTCCTCATCGTCTGACTCATCATCCCAACAATGATGGATCTCTTGTGCTTTATCGTTCCGTGCGAGATCCTGTAGCTTGCTGCTGACATCTTTAGTATTTGTCTTCTTAGATTTCCTGTCCTCAGTAACAAACTCATCAAAGACAACATGAGGGCTTTCCTCCACGCAAAGAGTCCGATAGTTAAAGACTCTGAAAGCTTTACTGACTCAAGAGTATCCCAAGAATACTCCTTGATCATATTTGCTATCAAAGACCTTCAATTGATCTTTCCCATTATTGTGAATAAAGCAAGGACAACCGAAGATATGAAAATGAGAAATAGAAGGAATTCTCCCTTTCCATGGTTCGTAAGGTGTCTTCATGTGTTGTTGTGTAAGCAGTGAGCGATTATGAGTGTAACAGGCGGTGTCAGTAGCATCAGCCCAGAAATTTGAGGGTAGTCCAGAGTCTGCTAGGAGCGTTCTTGCTGCTTCTTTAAGTGTTCTGTTCTTTCGTTCAGCAAGTCCGTTCTGCTGAGGGGTGCGAGCAGCTGATGTCTCGTGCTTGATTCCCTCTTTATTACAATACTCTTTTACTACTGAGTTGAGAAATTTTGTTCCTCTGTCTGAGCGAATTCTTTGTATCTTGATGTCCTTTTCCACACTGAGTTTCTTCAACAGCTTAGGTAACTCAGCCATGACATCAGACTTCTTGGCTATGAAGATGACCTGCGTATATCTTGAGTAGTCGTCAATAACGACGAGGGCATACTTCTTGCCTCTTATAGTCACTGGAGAGACTGGCCCAAACAAGTCCATGTGCAGCAGTTGAAGGATTCCATCAGTGGAAGGTGACGGAATTGGTGGATTGCTATTCTTTGTCTGCTTTCCCTTCAAGTATGCTTCGCAATTTCTGTCTTTGATAAACGCTTCATTGGGCAGTCCTCTGACTTTAGAGTTCTTGGCTAGCTTTTTCATAGTCTTGAAGTTCAGGTGACTGAGTCTCTTGTGCCACAGCCATCTTGTCTTATCACTAGATTTCGTCTGAGCTAGTATGCAAGCCTCAGGTTCTGCGGTTTTCCAATTTGCAACGTAGATATTCTTTCTCTGCGAACTTGATAACACTGTTTTCCCTGTAGATTTGTCAACAACATCACAGAAACCAGCGTCAAAGATAACTCTATTCAGATTATCACGGAATGGTGACGAAGAAAGGAGATTATGTTGAAGTCCTTCAACATATGTTACTCTTGGAACTGAAGCAGTCCCAATGTTCAGTGTTCCATATCCCCTTGTATAGCCTTTAGAGTTGTCACCAAACTCAATTCTGGGACCATCTTCTTGTACGTAGTTGGTCAGCAGGCTCTTTTGATACGTCATGTGTCTCGAGCAGCCGTTGTCCACAATCCAAGGGTCCTTACGCACCTGCAAAATAGAAACAGTTTTAGGTACCCTTTGGTTCAGTTTGGGTCCTTAAGTGTTAGTGGATGATTTCGGGACCCAGATCTGTCTCGGGACCTTAGGAGTCTGAGACTTCTTCTTCTGAACTTTGTCAGTCTTCTTCCCCACAGGACTTGGAGATACTGATTTTCTGACAGTTTTGGGTTCAGGGGCTTTCTTCTTCTGAGGCTTTGTGCTCCTCCTGACCCTGGGCTCATAATAGTACAAATCATACTGTGATGGATGCTCATATAGTGGTTCATTGTACTGCTCTGCCCACCTGACCTTCTTGGTTCCCCCTGAATTTGATCCTGGTGTCCTAAGGCTAGAACCTTTGGTCAGTTGCTTCTTGTTGCTCGGCTGAGGTGCAATCATCTTCTGTTTGTTCTTCGCCTGAGGTGTTGATTCAGTGACCTGAACTTTTCCTCTGACGAACCTATCAGCCAACATTTCTGAGCTTTTCGATGTTGAAGTGGAAGCTTCATGAGTGTAGCCAAGTCCTTCTTTCATGACCATTGGCCTTTGAGCTCTGAGCATACTTTCCAACTTCTCTTTAGTTCATAGGTACTGTTCAGTCATCAGTCCTCGCCAGACTTCATCACTTCTCCGAAGTGATTCATAATCTTTTTCGACCTCTGCGAGCTTCTAACTGAGTCAGGCTATTTCAGTATCTTTCTTAGAATTGTCCTTGGTCAGAACTGATAGCTGAGTTTCTTGAAGCTGAGACTTAGTCATAAGAGATTTAATCTCTTCCTTGAGTCTCACAACTAGATTCTCCAAATCAGTAGAGACCTGAAAATTAGAAGAAACTCTCTGATTTTCAGCCTTTACCTGTTCTAGTTCTTGAATGGTTCTGCTGAACTCTCTACTCAGCTGAATCTGCTCCTCTAGTAGATCATCGTATGCTTGTACCACGTCTAGAGGTTCATCTGTGACCGAGCATGTGTCGTGTGTGTTGTGTGAAGAAGAGGTTATATTAAGTTTTGAGTTTACCTCAGCCTCTTCTCCGGCCCTCAGACAATATTCAGCTGTTGATTCAGGGTCTGATTCTCCGATCTCAACGGCGACAAATGCAGCTTCGTCTTCAGAAGAATACATGAACGTCTTCAGAAGAATACATGAACGTATCTTCAGAATGTATGAAACACTATGATTTCCCAAATACTGATTTCTCTCAATATCACTAAGTATCCTCTAAGTGGTTGTTAAGACAACCCACTGACTTATAACCCAACAGAGATAATTCTTCCCCCAAAAGTAGGGGGAAAATCTGGCCTCCCATATTATATGGGACGGTTTTGAGTAGCTTTGGGGGAGAAACAGTGTAAAAATATAGGGAATTCCCCAATTTTACAGCAGCCTTGGAGATGGCAATGTGAAATGAAACTAATACCAATGTGCAATGCATTTCTAAAATATTTTCTGACTGTCGTGTCAATGCACTTAATCAATCATTATAAGAGATTTTCTATAAATAAAAGTTATTCGCATCACATTATCATTTTTTTATATTTTCTATATTTAATAAAGTTTGTAGTGAAATAACTTGTTGGTCCCGCGAGTAACGTTCAGGTGTAGAGGGGGGGGGGTGAATACACCTGAAGACCGATTTCTCAACTTAAAATGCGAACAGTCCTTTTCAGGAGAGTGTCGTACTGAACGAGTTCAGCAGACCAGATAAGCTATTCTGAATCGCGTGGCTGAGTGACTGACTTTACTGAGGCCTACTAGCTGATTAGAGTAAGAAGTCAATACCGTTCAGATAGAGTTCAGTAGTGCGGAAATGTGTAGGCCCAAATTCAGTTGAGTTAGGAAAACGTTTTTATCAAAACAGTTTCAGTAGATTAGTGCAGTCGATTAAGCTTGCTGAAACTTAGTTGAATGATTTTAAAGAAATTTCAGTATGCACAGTAAATTAATGCAACAGTAAATAATGAACACAGAACACAGCGATTTTTAAAGTGGTACGGATCCAACAATCCTACGTCCACTGTCCCTAAAGATCAGGAAGCTATGTATTATACTGAGATAGTCTCAGTCGGTTTGTACACTGAACAAACACTGGTCTTGAGATTTATACTAAGTAAGTCTCAGTTTATAGGGTATCAAACTAAGTGTTTGAAAAACTCTCCAACTATGAAGGAGTCCTTTACAATAAGGATCAGTTCGACTATGAACTCCTTCGTCTAAGCTATAGATATGAACAGCTGAGCTTAGGTTAGAGGGATAGGGAACGAGAAAGTGGCTTCTAGAGCGACGAACGGCTAAGTATAAGCTTGGGTTCGTGTTCAGTCAATTGGATACTAGAAGCTGTATAATTCTGGTTCAGCTTGGTTCCCTATGAGCAGGTATGTAGTCTTTCGCCGGAGATTACTTCTTCGAATTACTTGCGGAAGACTTAGGACATTTATGAGTTGCTCTATGAATGCTTTGGTGTTCTTGTGTGCTTCGTATATGCTCGTGTTCGCTCGTGAGCTTCAATTTGATTTTATCCCTCTATTTATAGAGCAGAGATCAGGATAGATCCGTTGGAGACGACGATCATTTGTCTCTCTTTTGGGTAGCTAACGGCTCTTTCAAAGTATGGTTGCAGTGTCCATTCCCTCCATTTCTGGAAAGTTGTTGACTTGCAGCTTTATCATATATAGGACAGGTGGCTGCTTGTCATTGGTCGAGGTTCAGGAAAGTAGGTGAGACAGAATAGACTTCAAGGAGATTTGAAGCTGACTTCTCTCTTCCTCGTATTGACTCTGCTGATTTGACTTTTAGAGAATCTGACAGTCAGAAGACTGTCTAGCCGTTGCTGAGTCTGATCTCTTATTCAGTAGCATGCTCCTACTGAGCCGACTCTTACCGAAGATCGAGATCCGAGTTCGGTGAACTACTCTGCCGAGTTCGGTTCCACCGACTCCTTTCGCATATCGCTCTCCGCTGAGTCAAGTATCATCGAGTCTTCTACTTCAGTCTTGAGGCGGGTAATCTGCGGCGCCGAACCGGATGCGAGTGTCTATTGAGTCTGAAACCTCAGAGACAGAACAAAACAGGTTACAACTGAATGGTTCATCAATCAAGATAGGGTTTTGGGATATTTAAATCTTCAGTAAATATTCAGAGCATAGGGCTACTGAGTTAAGTCTCAACTGATTGTGAGAAGACTGAATCATCTCCCAACAATTTCCCCCTATTTAATGATGCCAAAACCTAACACTATGACTTATCAGAACCAGAACTCCTTACAAATATTACAAGTAGGATCAGTGGAGTTGTTCTTCAAAAACTAGACTACTGAGGGAATCAGGGAAGAAATATCAAGACCTATACAGAATCTAATCAGCATTTCCCCGTTTCTAACAACATATTCCCCCATCTATGCAATCTATCAGAATCTAGCTAAGCAAAAACTGACAACATAAGTAAGAACAGTGAGTGTGTGAGTCAGTAATCACTTTAGTGATTCTGAGTATTAAGCATAAAAACAAACAAGGACATTTAAACAATAAGGAATTGTCAGGGCCAATAACAGAGATGTTTTATAGATTTGAAAAGTTCAGTACAGTTACATCATCTGCTACACTAAGAAGAACAGAAAGAAGATACAAAGAAACACAGACGCTAATAGTCATCTGAACCGCTTAATCCTGTTTTGAAGTCCTTTGATTGGGTTTTGAGGAAGAGGCAGTCCATACATCCGGTAGGTGACCTTCCTCAGCTTCAGTATCTCAGCGAAGTCAGCTGGATCTTCTTCATCTAAGAGCTTGGCTTCAGCAGCATCCTTGACTTCTTTCTCAATGACCCCATAATGAACGGAGCCGTCTAGTTTCAGTGGGGGCGGCATGATTCTGGGAGCAGGTACTCTTACATCTACCTTGTCTTTTACAACCTTTTGAACTCTGGCGAACATCTCTATGTCGGCCCTCATTGGCTATTCAGCAAAGGCTACAGACTTATGCTTCTCAGCCCAGGACCTCCATAAATAATTCCGCTTAATGAATTCAGCTTTCAGCGTCTCCCACCTCTGAGTAACTTCCCAAGGTATCCATTCATCAACTCTTGGCCATCTATGAATCTTGAGATCAGTAGGCTTCCTGAACCTTCTGTATCTGTACGGAATGTCAGCTTTCTAGGAATCCTATGACTCGCTTCTTGTTCAGCTTTCCGCCTCAAAGCTTCAAGGTTTGCTAATCTGAGCCTTTCTCGAGCTGCTTCTATCTGTCTAGCTTCTTCTCCTCTATACAAGTACCTCTCCATCTGAGCCCATATTTCTTGCATTTCCAGATCTTTTTCTTTAGAAGGGACATAGGAGGGTTTGTGAGGCTCTTCTTCTGAATCAGCAGGTGTGGTTGATTTTTCCTTAGAAGTACCCTGCTGTCCAATAGTCTGTTGCTGCTGCTGCTCCTTCTCCTTTTCCTTGTCTGCCTCATCACTGAGTTTCAGCATTCTGGAAGGAATCCTGGGTCCAGTCTTCTTACCTCCTGGTGGAGCCTTTGTCTTGCCTTTAGCAGGCTTCTTCTTAGGCTTATTTGCAGCTACAGCTTCAGTGATTTCCCTTGCTAACTTCTCGTCAGCAGCTATCTGAGCTTCCTCCTCTGGAATAACATTCCTCTTGGGTCCTTTCTTCTTGGGAGGGGTAGGAAGCGTCATAACTTTCTTGCCTTTCCCAGAATCGGAGGAGGTAGAGGAACCTCTTCCTCTTCTGACTCCTCATCAGCATACTCAGCAACCTCTTTGATAATATCAGAGGGTGTTTGGGTTGCCTGAGTAGCTACTTCCTTGGGTCCTGAGCCGCTTGGGCCAATCTCAGCAGACACTACATCGCTTGCTGTTGAGACACCCAGGGCCTCGCCAGTCTGAATAGAGGGTCCAGTGGGAGCAGTTGTCTGAGTCTGAGTTGCTCCTGCCACTGACCTTACTCTTTTTGGTACTTTCAGTACCTGTTCCGGTATCTTTCCTTTTCCTTCTTTTCCTTCCCCCTTTTTGGCATCAGCAAATCGGCTCGGGGGAACCGATACCTTCTCGTCCGGACTCTTGTAAGCTTCTGCCAGATCGTCTAAGGTATTCTGCAGCTTAGTCAGCTTCTCGTGCAGCTCGTTCCTCTCCTCAGTGAGTTGAGCACTGTATTTCTTATGGGAGGCGTCTGGTGCTGTCTGGAATTCTTTCAGCTGGTTTTCCACTCTCTCTTCAGTCGCCTTCTGAATTGTTTGGAGTCTGAGATCTGCGGCTTGAGAGATGGAGGATACAGATTCAGTATGTGTTGTTTGTGCAGCCTTATAGTCTGCTAGAAGTTGAGCTTGGCCAGCCTGAATTATCTTCAGCTGTTCATCAAAGTCGGCTCTCTGTGCGGCAAGTGCGTTGTTCAGAATGTTGGAGAAATCAGGGATTGGAGATGTTTGAATAGCTGTTCTCAGTCCCTTGAGTTCAGCACTTTGAGCCTCAGGGGTTTGCCTCCACGTCTTGTGGACGATGCGGGCGAGTAATCGGTTCTAAGTACCTTGATTCCTCAATGCCCTGTCCACTGACTTCGAGCGTCGGCTTCTCGGGCTGGGCGCTACTTCAAAGGCAGAATCAAGTAGTAGCTGAGATGGTTCAGCTGCCTTTGAAGTACCAGCCACCGACTGACCTGGACCAAGGATACTGAGCGGCGGTTCAGCAGTGGATGTTGGAGCATCCTTATCCAGTTGAGATCCCTCATCAGGCTTCTCAGGGTCTGAGTCACGGGGTGGGTCCTGACCGTCGGGGTCAGACCCATCTGAGGGTGCTGATGCTTAGACTGGTTGTGTGTCGTTCAGCATTGCGAGCATCGCAGCCCTCAGGTCTTCAAGAGTGCCGAGATCGGATGGCTCTGAGTAGCCAATCTTCCCTCTAATTATCACCTCCTCCTCATGGAGTTGTTCGAAGGAGTGGTGAATAATGAGGCGCTTCAGGTTGTGCCACTCCTGGAATCGGATCAGCATGTGGAGCCTAGCCTTCCTTGCTAATAAGACCAAGTCGTTGTGGCTGGCTATCTCCGGGATCCGTTCAACTATCTCTCGGGAGGCTCGTGATTTAAGAGCTGAGGCCTCTATCTCGATTGATTCGGATTCTGAAGCTGTCTCCGAGTCTTCTACTTCAATCGGAGACGGCTGCTTCTCAGCAGATGGTATACTGCTGAGTGGTGGAACATCCAAGGGGCTGTCCAGAGTTTGTACTGATTCAGCTTGGACCCCTTGGTCCACTGTTTCACCACGCTCAGTGGAGACTGCCTTCTCCACTGATGGTGTCTTCTCTGATGACTCAGGTTCATCCCTCAGCTGCAGAGGAGGATCAGCAACCACTGCCTCAGGCTCTGCCTCTGGCACGACCTCACTGACTTTCTTCAGCTTCTTGGTCGGTGTTTTAGGAGTAGACTTGGGAGGGGACCTCTTCTTGCTTGGTGTAGAAGTCTTCTGAGTCCCGGACTTAGGATCAGCGGGCTCTGATCCGGTCGGCTGAAGGGCCACTGCCCTGTTCTGGAAACGAACCTTCTTCTGGTTGAAGTATTGCTTATCAGCGAGGGTAATGTTGTCCGTTCTGCAGTAATCTTCGATCATTACGAATAGCTTAAGTCCACACAAAAGCTTTCCTTTGACGCTCAGCCGCCTGGATATCTTGTCGAACTTAGCTGACTGCGTCATGAATTCTTTGAGGAAGAATTCTATCCAGTTGATTTTAGCTCTGTCGTGTATGGCCATCATTAGCTGGATCTTTGGCCTAGACACTTGATTGAAGGAGCCAGCCTGACTCGTTAGCAGCTGAGTCACGACGTAGGCCAAGGCTCTGTATTGTGGGAGCATGGCATTTTTTGAAAATGTGGCTCTGAAAGTTGTCAGCTTCCCACAGAACTCTGTCAGGTATTCATCCATTAGATCGTCTTTGTATGCTACTGTGGTGAATCCTTCATTGGGTAGGTTGAAGCTTCTCTGGAGTTCTTCTCGGATAGACATCTGCTTAACTTCAATATCAGTACGGAGGGGTCGCCTACTGTGAACGACGAAGCGGCAGTGAATGTCTCCCTCTACTGATTCCGAGTTCAGATAGAGCTCAACTATCTAGCGCGGAAGAAAGAATGATGGCTTCCTCGTCAGAAAACCTTCAAGCCCGGTTTCTCGAAGGGCGTAGAAGATTTCTTCCATGTAATCAAGGTCACAAGCCTCGAACTCCATCACTGTTCGCACCAAACCCGATCCTTCTCGAGGATCTCTTACATATCGGCAGGAGCATACACAATATGTCCTGTCATATTCTATAATCTGCAAACACAGTAGATCAGTATCCAATAAAAAATAAAAATATAAATGTATAAGATACTGAATGATCATTGAAATTTACCAAAGATTTTTCTGAGTAGTTTTGAAAGATAAGTTTTGTAAAGGAGTAGGGATAGTCTCAGAAAATCTAGGGTTCAAAAGATATTTGCAGAGTAGAAATAACGGTTTCAAACATTTGAACGTATATATATATCTTAAGGAAGATAAATAGTTAATTATCTACGGTTCAGTTTGAACATGCTTTTTGAGATGGACGGCCAGGATTAGATTTTTATAAAATAGGCAATGATCATATTAGTCGCCTAAGTCAAAATACAGTTGTATATAGCCAAAGAAGTAACTTGATACGACATGCATTTAATGCGTTGCAGAGTTCAGCATGCTTTTACATAGAATGTCGTGTATTAAATGTAAACCGTTAATATTAAATAACATTTTCTAAGGCATTGAATACGATGTTGAATCTGAGTCGTGAAAGCACAGAACTATTCTATTGGCTACTAAGTATAGAGACGCAAACCTGTCAGCTGAATATCGTAGTCAACTGATACCTCGTGTAGATGGTTGTTGAGTCTCTACGTACTGATTTTACTCAGTACTGAGAGTGAGCATTCCCCCTTACTGAATGCTCCTCTCTTGAATCCACTTACTGACTAGAGTCAGTAGGGTCCAGCAGACCTAGCTATATTGAAAGTTCTCTGAATCTGGCTTCCGCTAGAGGCTTGGTCAGTATATAAGCCCTTTGATGGTCAATATGGATCTTTTCCATCCTGATATCCTTATTTTCGACATGATCACGAATGAAGTGGTGTCTGATGTCCACGTGCTTGCAGCTCGTATGAAGTACAGGATTCTAAGTGATTGCAATAGCACTGGTACTGTCGCAGAAGATCGGCACTTCATTCTGAATGACATCATAGTCGCGTAGCTGCTGTCTCAGCCAAAGGATTTAGGCGCAGCAACTTCCGGCAGCCATATATTCAGCTTCAGTAGTTGACGTTGCTATTGAATGTTGTTTCTTTAAAAACCATGAGATCAACTTACTGCCAAGGAACTGACACGTTCCAGAAGTTGATTTTCGGTCAATTCTACATCCTGCATAGTCAGCATCAGAATAAACAGTTAGTTCAATATTATCATCAGCTGGATACCATAAACCCATGTCAGGTGTTCCTCTGAGATAGCGGAGAATCTTCTTTGCTGAGTCCATGTGACTCTGCTTCGGATTCGCCTGAAATCGAGCGCAGACACCTACAACATAAGTTATGTCAGGACGAGTAGCTGTTAGATATAATAATGAACCAATAATAGCACGAAATTCAGTTTGGTCTACTGATACTCCCTCTTTATCAAGATCAATTTTCATGTTCGTGTTCATCGGAATCTTGATTGGTTTGCCGGATGTGCAACCGAATTTGTTGATGAGGTCTCGAGTGTATTTGCCTTGATTGATGAATGTTCCCTTCTTAGATTGTTTGACCTGAAATCCAAGGAAATAGTTCATCTCTCCCATCATTGACATTTCGAACTTATCCTTCATCATTTTCTCAAACTGCTGACACATGATGACGTTCTTCGAGCCAAAGATGATGTCATCTACGTAGATCTGCACAAGTAAAATGTCGTCTTCCAGTCAAATGCTGAATAATGTGCGGTCTACCGTGCCCTTCTGAAAACCTTTCTGAAGAAGAAACTCAAACAGGGTATCGTACCAAGCCTTAGGTGCTTGTTTTAACCCATACAGAGCCTTTCTGAGTCTATAAACCTGATGTCCCTGCTGAAAGCGGGGAGGTTGTTCTACATAGACTTCTTCTTTCAGTACGCCATTCAGGAACGCAAACTTCACATCTATTTGATAGACTCTGAATCTCTGATGTGTTGCGTAGGCTAGGAATAGTCTGATTGCTTCCAATCTTGCAACTGGAGCGAACGTTTCGTCGAAATCTATCCCTTCAGCTTGATAGTAGCCTTTTGCCACGAGCCTTGCTTTGTTCCTTACTATGACGTTCTTTTCATCTCGCTTGTTTTTGAAGACCCATTTGGTTCCGATCACATGTTGATGCCGGGGTCTGTCAACAAGCTCCCAAACTTCATTTCTCGTGAACTAATTCAGCTCCTCCTGCATGGCTATGATCCAGTCAGCGTCCTTAAGTGCATCCTCAACTGGCTGAGGTTCTTCAGTAGACAAGAAGCAGGAATATAAGGCGCTTTCTCCCTGACAGAATCTGGATCTTGTCTTTACACTTGCTGAAAGATCTCCAATAATCAAATCAGAAGTGTGAGCGTCCAGCCACGATCTACGATGTTTCAACTCTTCATCTGAAATTTGTTCAATACAGATAGTAGGTGAGTTAGGCATTTCAGTTGTACTATTCTGAGATTGAAGCAATTCAGTTACAAGAGTGTAATCTACTGAGTCTCCAGGTTTAGGGGTATTGAGCTTAGGAACATCATTAGTTCCCCCTGAATTATTATCCTCAGTAGAGGTCTCAGTTACTACTTGGGTTTCTTCATCGACCTGAGTTACCTGGGATTGACTTTGTTCGGTAGAGTCAATCTGTTCAGCTACTTCTACTGCTGGCTGAGATTCAGTCGACTTGTCTTCAGTTTCTTCATCTGAATCATCATCCCATCATATCTGGATCTTTTCAACTTTATCTTTTAAGCTCAGATCCTATAGCTGCTTACTGATTTCCTCAGATTCAGGTTTAGAGTTTCTGCTCCTGTCTTTAGTAGCGAACTCATTAAAAACAACATGAGGGCTTTCCTCCATGCAAAGGGTTCGATAGTTAAAGACTCTGAAGGCTTTGCTGACCCGGGAGTATCCTAAGAACACTCCCTGATCTGACTTGCTATCAAAAGTCTTTAGCTGATCTTTCCCATTATTGTGGATAAAGCATGAACACCCAAAAATATAGAAATAAGATAAAGAAGGCTTCCTATCGTTCCATAATTCATATGGTGTCTTCTTATTGCTGCTTTGTCACTAGAGATCTATTCTGAGTATAACATGCAGTATCAGTAGCTTCTGCCCAGAATTTGGTTGGGAGTCTTGAGTCTGCGAGAGTGTTTGATTCTTTCTCTCAGCAACCCCATTTAGTTGAGGCGTGCGCGCGGAAGACGTCTCATGCTCTATGCCTTCTGCTTCGCAGAACTCCTCCACCATAAAATTCAGGAACTCAGTTCCTCTATCTGAACGTATCTTGATGATCTTGGTGTTCTTTTCGACACTGAGCCTTTTCAGAAGCGTTGGTAACTCTGTTTTGACGTCAGACTTGTTGGCAATAAATATTACCCATGTGTAGCGCGAATAGTCATCAATGACCACTAATGCATACTTCTTGCCTCTGATCGTCACCGGAGAGACTGGACCGAACAAATCCATATGTAGCAGCTGAAGGATTCCATCAGTGGAAGGAGATGGAACAGGTGAATTTTGATTCCTTGTTTGCTTTCCCTTCAGACATGCTTCACACTGAGTGTCTTTGCTAAATACTTCATTCGGCAGTCCTCTTGCTAGAGTGTTTCTAGCTAATTTTTTGAGCGTCTTGAAGTAGAGATGGTTGAGTCTTCTATGCCAGAGCCAACCCGTTCTGTTGTCATTCTTCACCAACAAACAAGCTTCAGGTTCAGTTGAGTTCCAGTCAGCTACATAGATATTCTTTTTGTGCGAACCTGACAACACTGTTTTCCCTGTAGATTTATAATGACATCACAGAAACCAACGTAAAAAATCACTATATTCGAGTTATCACAAAATTGACTAACCGAGAGAAGATTATGCTGAAGTCCTTCAACATATGATACTCTTGGAACTGTTGTTGTTCCAATGTTGAGTGTTCCGTAACCTCTGGTATAGCCTTTTGCGTTGTCTCCAAACTCGATTCGGGGTCCTTCTTCAGTAGTATAATTCTTCAATAGGTCATTTTGCTATGTCATGTGTCTTGAGCATCCGATGTCCACATACCAAGGGTCCTTGTACACCTGCAAAACAAAATTTTATTTAGGTACCCTTTATTTTTGATTTTGGGTCCTTAGATGTTAGTTTTGGAAACCCAAATCTGTCTTAAGACCTTGGTGGTCTCAGACAGTTTCTTTTCACTTATGTCAACATATTTGACCACTGGACTGGTCGATGCTGACTTCTGAGGCTTTTCAAGTTCAGGAGTCCTGATCTTCTAAGTAGGTGGACTTCTGACCTTTGCCTTCTGTACGACTTTCTTCTTCTTCTTCTGACTTTTGGATCCTCTCCTGACTATAGGATCATAGTAATATGACCCATATTGAGATGGATGAGTCAGCTGTGGAGGTCCATACAGATCAGCCCGATATTGCTTTGCTAGTTCCCCCTTGACTGAACTGGGGTGATCTAGGTGCTGATCTTCTTGTCAGAGTGCTGATAACAGGGATGAGCCTTCATCTTCTGTTTGTTCTTGGCTAGGGGGTTCAATATCTCTGCATTGATGGTCTCCCCTTGAATAAACCTATCAGCTAGCCTGTTTTCTGAGCGTACGGGGGCAGATGAGGAGGCTCCATGGCTGAATCCAAGTCACTTCTTACAATGCTTGGGCTTGTTGCTTGCTAGCTTAGCTTCAAGCTTCTTCTTAGCGCCCATGTACCGCTCTATCATCAGGTTCCTCCAGACATCATCGCTTTTCTTCAGCAATTCATGCTCGGTCTGAAGTCCTGACAATTCTTGCTTTAGTAGACTGAGTTCAGTATCTTTCTGAGTCAAGTTATTGGTCAGTACAGAGATCTGATCTTCTTGATTCTGAGACTTGGCCATCAGAGAGTTTATCTCCTCCCTGAGTCTCAACATAAGTCCTTGTGACTCAGTAGCAACCTGACTCTCCTGAGAAAGTCTCTGATTTTCCACTTTTAGGGTATCCAACTCCTGAAGAGTCTTACTGAGCTGCAGACTCATCTGAATCTGCTCGTCGAGTAATTCTTCTTATGCAATTGCGATGTCCATATTCTCATCTGCACCTGAAATAGTATCGTGTGTGCAGTGTGAAGAGGGATTAAATGGTGCGTGAGAGTTTACCTCATCCTCTTCTCCTGCCATGAGACACTTTTCAGCGTCTTCTTCAGCTTCAAGCTCTATGGCCATGAATGCTGCTTCATCATCTGATGAATCCATGAAGGAGTCGACTTCATCTGAGTCATCTGAGAGTTCACCGACAATGTATGCTTGTCGCTTCTTGATAAACTTCTCCCTTCGTGCTTTTCGTTCTGCTCTTTCAGCAGTACTGAGCTCAGGACAGTCATATTGTTAATGTCCTAGCTTTTTGCAGTTATAGCAGGTTGTGACTCTTTCTTCTTTGCTTTCGTTGTCTTTCGACTGAGCTGAGTCTTCCTGTTTCCTGCATTCAGAAGTATGTGAGTCAGGAGTGCGCTTGGGTGTATATTCAGTCTTACCCTTAGAGTCTCTGACGACTCTTGAGAGCTTCCTGCGCCTCTCCTTCTCCTTCTGATACTTTACGGCAAGCAGCGCGTACTTCTTGGCTAAGTTTCCTTCTTGTATGTCGTTGAGTGAAGGTTCAGCCTTGCTAGATGCCGGAGCTGCTGTGCTGACTGATGCTTTAAAGGCATGGTCGACTTGGGTGTTAGCTTCAGCTCGCTGCTTCCTTTGAGGTAAGCCAAACTCGAACTCCTCAGCTTTAAGTTCTGAAAAGATATTGTCAGGAGTAACAATATCTAAATCAGAATGACGTAATAAAGTAGCAAAGGGAGCCTAGTGACCGTCTGGTAGTGCCCTCAAAATTTTGAGATTCATCTCTCGGTTGGAGAATGTCTTTCCCAGCCCGTTGATAGAATTCATCATATCCGTAAATCTGACGTTAAGATCTTCAATAGAGTCACCAGGCATGAGAGACAGTCTCTCCAGCTTCTTAAGTTCCAGAGCGAGTTTGTTCGCCTTGATCTTTTGAGTCCCGACTCAATAGCGCTAAAGCATCCCAGAGTTCTTTTGCGGACTTGCATTCCTGAACTCTTCCGAGATAAGAATCGCTCAGAGTGGTCAGTATGGCGTTTCTGGCGACGCGGTCTAAGTTGTGAAGCTTCTTCTCCTCAGGGGTGAAGAGACTTCTGTCTTTGGGGATCTTCTTCCCGGTTACCATACCTCCTCCTTGTGCTGGATCCTGAGCTACGACGCTATCTACCATTGGAACAATAGGTCCGTCCTCTAGAACCTCTATCATGCTGTCGTGGAGGGAGGTCAGATGTGCCTCCATTCTGACCCGCCATACACCATAGTTCTCTCCTGAAAACATGGGTACCATCCTGATTCCTGACATATCAGACATGATAGATAATGATATGAATGAAGAATGATATGCAGTGAAAACGTTTTCCGGATCCGTTCAAGTAGACCAATTTCAGAATAACAAGAGTCTTAGAGAACTCCTGCTCTGATACCAATTGTTGGTCCCGAGAGTAACGTTCAGGTGTAGAGGGGGGTGAATACACCTAAAATCGATTTCTCAATTTAAAACGCGAACAGTCCTTTTCATGAGAATTCCGTACTGAACGAGTTCAGCAGACCAGATAAAATGTTCTGAATCGCGCGGCAGAGTGATTGACTTTACTGAGGCCTGCTAGCTGACTAGAGTCAGAATTCAGTACCGTTCAGATAGAGTTCAGTAGTGCAGAAATGTGTAGGCCCAAATCCAGTTGAGTTAGGAAAACATTTTTATCAAAACAGTTTTAGTAGATTAGTGCAGTCCATTAAGCTTGCTGAAACTCAGTTGAATGATTTTAAAGATATTTTCACTATGCACAGTAAATCAATGCAACAGTAAATAAAGAACACAAAACACAGCGATTTTTAAAGTGGTTCGGATCCAACAATCCTACGTCCACTGTCCCCGAAAGATCGAGAAGCTATGTATTATAATGAGATAGTCTCGCCGGTTTGTACACCTGGACAAACACCGGTCTTGAGATTTATACCGAGCAAGTCTCGGTTACGGGGTATCAAACTAAGTGTTTGAAAAACTCTCCAACTATGAAGGAGTCCTTTACAATAAGGATCAGTTCGACTATGAACTCCTTCGTCTAAGCTATAGATATGAACAACTGAGCTTAGGTTAGAAAGATAGGAAACGAGAAAGTGGCTTCTAGAGCGACGAACGGCTAAGTATAAATTTTGGGTTTGTGTTTAGTCGCTTGGATACTAGAGACTGTATAATTCTGATTCAGCTTGGTTCCCTATGACCAGATATGTAGTCTTTCGCCGGAGATTGTTTCTTCGAACTACTTGCGGAAGACTTAAGGCGTTTATGAGTTGCTCTTTGAATGCTCTGTGTGTTCTTTGATTTATTTGTCTCGTGAGCTTCAATTTGATTTTATCCCTCTATTTATAGAGCAGAGATTAGGATAGATCCATTGGAGACGACGATCCTTTATCTCTCTCTTTTGGGTAGCTAACGGCTCTTTCAAAGTATGGTTGCAGTGTCATTTCCCTCCATTTCTGGAAAGTTGTTGACTTGCAGCTTTATCAGATATAGGACAGGTGGTCTTGTCATTGGGTCGAGGTTCGGGAAAGTAGGTGAGATCAGAACAAACTTCAAGGAGATCCGAGGCGACTTCTCTCTTCTTCGTATTGACTCGCCGATTTGACTTTTAGAGAATCCGAGAGTCAGAAGACTGTCCAGCCGTTGCCGAGTCTTGATCTCTTATTCAGTAGCATGCTCCTGCTAAGTCGGCTCTACCGAAGATCGGATCCGAGTTCGATGAACTACTCTCGCCGAGTTCGGTTCCACTCGACTCCTTTCGCATATCGCTCTCGCCGAGTCCAAGATCACCGAGTCTTCTACTTCTATGACCGAGGCAGATAATCTACCGAGCACCCCGAACCGTATGCGTAGTGTCTCACCGAGTCCGAAACCTCGAGAGACTGAAAAATAGGGTACAACTGAATGGTTCATCAGTCAAGATAGGGTTTTGGGATCTTCAAATCTTTAGTAAATATTCAGAGCACAGAACTACTGAGTTAAGTCTCAACTGATTGTGAGAAGACTGAATCATCTCCCAACATAACTCTACATACAAGATACTAAATAACATCTTAAAAAGAGAGGTCACTTGCCCAAAGAAGTAGGAATTAGTTCGTTACTTTTTCTAGGTTCGGGTCGGGATTCGTAATCGAAAGACTCAGTTGTTCATTTTTCGAAAGTTTATGATCATTTTTATTCCAGAATAGATATATATTAATTTGGGGCTAATAAAAGAAAATAAGTGGATATAAATATAACTCCTTTTTAGATATTTTCTTAAAAATACCCTAATACCGGACTGGGCCATGAAGAAGAAACACACCCCATATATCATCAGAATTCAATTTGTAGTGTGTTCATAATCTAGTAAATGGGAAATAATAAATTGGTTATAGGTCCATATATTCATCTGAATGAACATCACTTTGCAGTCAAATTTCTTAAAACGTGTCATTAAAGTAAAAAGAAGTAATAATGCTAGTTAAAGAAATTCGAAAGATATAGAAATAACAATAAAAAGAAAAAGAAAGAACATGACCAATAAAAAGTGTTTTAAATATCAATCGGTAACGAAATATCTAATAATTAGAGCACATTCATAAATTCTTTAAAAGGAACTAATGCCCTCATATAATTCCATATAATTATGTTTAATTAACAAAAATGACAAATATACTTCTATATCATCAGTATGTTATTAAGAATCCCCATCACGTTTAATTTAGTGAGTTTTCTTCTATGATTAGTTGCATTGTATTGCGAAACTTGAGATACCATTTTACACATAAATAGAGATATGATATGACAACTCAAAAGTAGTTAAGAAAATAAAATTTGGTCACCGTCTAAATTAATGCGATGAAGATATTTGGATATAGAGAAATAAAGTGGGTTATTAATAGCATGGTACTTGCTAGGGATACCCAACAACATCTGAGATCCAGATCTAGTTTTCATTCAACAGATCTAAGTGTTTAATTGTTTACCCCACTCCTAGTTATAGGCCACCTCCTGTCTCAGCTGAACTCTCTCTCTCTCTCTCATACACACACAAAGACAACTAATATATACTACGTGACTCTTTTATGAGTGTCGGTGGAGCCGTGGTGGTCGTACGATACCATGTGGGGATAAAGGTAAAGGGGGAGACATGAGGAATAAATTCTAACGTCAAGGCTTGCCGACGCGAAATAAGATACTGCATATCATGTCCAAGCCAAGGAACTTACAAGTGATGCAGAGATGGTGGAGGAGTTCACGCAATATAATTGAAAAGAGTCATTGTGCCCACCACGTTAACTATGAACTTGCAACTTAGTGGGTGTTTGGAGTAGCTGAAGCTTATTGATAAGTGCTGAAAGCGGCTGAAAGCTGCTCATTTGATAATTTGTAGATGTTTGAAAATAAGTGTTGAAAGTTACTGAAAGTGGGGAAAATAGTGTTTGGAAAACTACTGATATCAGTAGCTTAATTTTTATATTATATAAATTTATAATATATCATATTAGCATACACATATCATACTATAATATTTTAAATATTATCTATTTGCTTAAATTCATAATAATAATATATCATATTAGCATACACATATCATACTATTAAGTATAATTTTAATAATTACGTAGCTAAGAAATAATTCACTAAATGAAAATAGAAAAAATATTAATTTAAAATTCAAACTTTTTAAACCCACTATTTTAATTAATCTATATTTAATTATATTTAATTTTAATAATAATTATTTCATTAAATTTGAAGAATTTATAAATAATAAATATAAAATAATTTTTATCAAATTATTAACTAATATATTAAAATATAATTATAATTATATTTATAATTAAGAAAAATATTAATTTTAAATTAATAATTTTTTTTAGAATTATAGAAATATTTAAAGAATAAAATAGTCCAATAAATTAGATAAGCTGTAAGCTGCAGCTTAAGCAGCTTCTCTATCTTGACTATATTTGATAGGAAATTTCACCTGAAAACCGAGTATTCCAAACACTCCAACTATATCTGAAACCTATAAACATGCAGTTGAAAGTTGTTCCAAACATCACTTTAATGGTGGGCCTGGACATACTGCTATTCATAGCTCTCCTAGCTAATGGTGCTATTCATAGCTCTCCTAGCTAATTGGTTAGAGTTGGTTGGAGTTTGGTGGATGAAACGTGACAAATCAGTTTTCTGTGTGATTAATAATTCATCAGATTGTTTTTCATCAACTCTTTCTTTAAATAAGTTGGTAATGCGAGATTAAGCTCTCAACGCGCACTTATAAAATTAAGGCCATATTTAGACCGTCAATTACAAATTTATGGGACGAGGTAGATTGTCAAAATTGTTGGTGTTTGGTGATCTTCAATTGACAAAAAACGCCACTCACCCACTTTCCTGTGAAAAGGAGATATTATATTTTATAATTGAATCTTTATTTATTTATTCATCAACACGCTTACAAGTCATTTCATGAATGTGCACCTCCGCTGTAGTTACCAAGTTTCTTATGAATTGAAGTGAACAATAGAAAATAGTTCATTTGTTTATGTTTATGTTTAGGTATACACTAGTGCTGCACCCGTGCATTACACGGGTTTGAATATTTAACTAATAAAAAACAACATAAATCATTCTGAAACACTAAGTACTTATCCTTAATAGGACAAAATAATTTTAACATTGCACAACTGCAATGAAGATAAATGAATTAATCCGAATTAAAATAAATATATAATTTGATCTCCAGATAATTTTTCAAACATGGGAATATTTAAAAAAATAAACATATAGAACCATACACAGTCAGTTATTTAAAACTTGTAGAAGTTCGAAAAACAAACTACAAAATAAAGATGTCCACTACTAGAAAGACAACACTAATAAAATATTGAAATATATTCCCTCCTACCTAATCCTGTTTAGCACCAGTACTGGTATTCAACAATGGCAGCTCAGTCTTCAAACATTCATTAGGAAATGCCTGGATTAGCATCCTCTGTATCATATCCCACGTCACCTTCATCTGATTCTTTACGGTTCTCTACAAAATAGGTCTCTAAAAGATCATACACTCTATTTTCACTTAATGTTTTCCTCTTGAAGAGAGAGCATAGCCGTTCATCACATATTATAATTTTCTTTTTCTCTGGATGAAGCAGTTTATTTTCTTTTGCATACTCATACACAATTGATGTCACATTATGCTCATCAGTACTTCTACCAATGGAACTGAGAAAGTCAATAAGGGATGTTGAGACCCAGCCTTCAAAATAATTCTTATTTGATTTTGTAGATGTTAAGTTTTCGGACTTTGTTCTCCCATATCTCTTTCCCTTACGTGTTCTCCTACTTTTTCTAGCATTATCCTCACTCTCATAATCAGTTGTCTGGTATTCTTCATCAATTTCTTCAGAGCCAGAGTCGAATACTTGTTTGGTCTTCATTCCATGTTCTCTAGTTTGAAGATCCCCCAACTTAAATCCTTCTTGTTTGTTTCAATGGTTATGTTTCGTTGTTTAGATTTGATGCTTGTTCACAAATCAAAGTTGAAATCTTAGATTTAAAACAAATATAACCATATACAAACAACCCGTAAAATTCAAGAAATTGTGTGTGCCTAATTGCCTAAATGCATTAAACATAATCCATTATACTGTGAAGATTCAAATATAAGAATACAAAGATAAATTAAGTTTATGTTTTTCATTAATACAACCTAATGTAATTTTTATTAAAAAAAGAACAGAACCTAATGTGAAAGTTCGCATTATTTTTTAGGTCATTATATAAGGTGTTTATATAATAAGGTGTATTAACTCGAGTATGTTGATCTGTAATTGGTATGTGAAAGTCCCAGAACAAGAATAATTCTATGAAATACTATTATAAGTTGAAATCTTACAGAACTCTTGACATGTTTATTAAACTTAATCATATATAATGTTTTTCATTAAACATAAAGACTTGATAAGTGTGTTTACAACCTAATGCAAAAAAATTTCAACATCGTATTAAGTTTTTTTATAAATAAACATTAAAACATAATATGCCATAATATTTTACCTCATGGTATGTAATTACGTCACGTAATTACATAATATCTGGACCAAATGCATGATTATGCATGTTTTTATATCATACAAATAGAATCCCAAGTTTATATCGCAATTGAACTGTGAAGAATCAATTGGGTTGAGGTGGGATATGATAGAGAGGATGATAATCGAGGCATTTTGATGTAGGACAACCTGTCCCAGAAGTATTTAATGCTCATTTGTGGAAGACGTTTGGGCCTTTGAAAATATGATGTTGTATTAAGAATTGAAATCAAGAGCAGTGCTCTTTCGCCTTAGGGCTTTTATCTTCTTCTTCAATTTGTTGCAATTGGATCAATTGCTCGAATTCGTGTTCTGTACTTCATCACATTCCCTATGAACGTAAAATAAAAAGAAAGTTGGACATGTAGAGAAAATCCCCGCGGGAAGAGCTGGTAGATAATCTCCCACTGGGTTGTTTTCCTTACTTCGCGAACTACACAACTCTTCATTGTACCAAAAATAAGCATCACACGTAGCACAAGTGAAAATGGGATCACCAATATCCCAAAAATATGAAATAAATATAAAATATAAAATAAAGAATAACAATAACATTCAGAAAAAATATAAAATGATGGAACACAATAACTACCCAAGAACACAAAAATATTTAAAAAAAGATCAGTAAAATATTTAAAAAAAGATCAATAACTACCCAAGAACACAATAAAATGATGGCAGCCATTTGGTCATTATCAAGATTTCATTTTATTTTTGTCATGTGATTCCAAATTGTCGACAAGGGAAAGAGATGCCACTAAATATTCCATGCCCATTTTGACAATCTAGATACCACTGAAACGGACAAAACATAAACTAACCAAAAAAATTATGTAAAGTAAAAAAACTAGTAACAATAGTGAAGAAAACAGAGAATTTAACCTCATCAACATGGAACAAAAGGAGAAAAAGAAAAACAACTTACCATCTGAAATATCATTTCTCTCACTTTTTCATCCAGCCAGAGTGCATTTTTCACATTAAACCTTATGTCCACCTTGGTGTTAATTGCTGATAAAGAAATGCAATTAGTGCACATAAGTCAACTTAGCATTGAAAAATGAGGTACCATATGCATACCTTTGTTGAAATTTTGCCCTCCAGATCCACCACTGTTTGCATAGCTTATTTTAACATGGTCTGCAAGGCAAAATGAACATTTAATCGAGTGACTCAGAGACAGACAGAACAATAAAATAATTTTCCATAAACTTTACTCCGAAAAAGAAACAAAAGTTAAAAGGGAATTGAAGCATTTACAAAATATAAGTACAAAAACATAGAGGTAGAGATATTCCAAATGATAATTGTTTTGCAAGGTCAATAATCCCAACTCCCAAATAATTGTTTGATTCGAAAGATACACCTAGTCAATCAACCCTAACAATTTGAAGACCCTAATCAACCCTGCAATTTCAAAACCCAAACTTTAATACACTATAACACTAGAAGCACTACAACGCCAAGTTTGGACTCTACATTAGACCACGTAAGGAGAAATAGAACATTCATGATACATAGAAAAACCAACTTGAAAAACAAAAGTATTCAAGGTTAGGGACGCCTAGAACACAAAACAAGATTACGATCAAATCCATCTACAATTTGAAGACCCAACTTCACTTTGAAGAATTAATTAAATTATTGTAAATAAAAAGAAACCCATGGATGTACCTTGTCAAAGCACCTTCAAGAAACTTCATTTTAACCGCAAATTCGATAAAAGTTGCGCTCGATTTCTATGAAGGCATTTGACGAGCCTCCGTGCTTATACAAGTAACTATCATCATCGAAAAGAGAAGAATAAATAATTCGATGAAGATAGAAGGAGAAGAATGACTTAATGAAGAGCGAAGTTGTTGGCATCGATGTAGAATGCAGAAACAGATTATCACGTACATAAATTTAATAACATTGGATATTATAAAATACATAGTAGTATACTTCTGAATATAACAAGAACAAGCAAACCTTAAAAAAGCGGCAATGTCCACATGCTTTCCACTTCAGATCCATATATCTATTTCCTACACTAATAATACAAACCAAATAAACATTCAATACACTTATGATAAGACCATGATGAAAAACTGAAAGAAAAAGATCAATAATCAGCTAACGTAGACGGAAAACTCCTACCATTACCGACCAATTTCAAACATTCTTGGCTGCTTTAACATAATCAAAGCCACATCAACCCAATTGTCCGTTCGTTCCCATAAGATGTACCTGTACCTCCTCCTAAAATAAAGACCGCAAAAACAACCATGATTTCAAACACAAAAGAAATTAGGTAAAGCAAAGTATTAAACCAAGATGGAATACAAATAACCAGAAAAAATGGAAAAAAAAGTAAAGGCAAGAAATACAATAGCCGAAGAGAATGGTGGATACCATATTCGTAAGAACGCGATACTGCAAAGAAAGAGAAAATGATTTTTAAAGAAAGAAGATGAGAAAGATTTTAACTCAAAAACACGCAATGGGCATGACCAACCACCCCTAAACCTAGGGCTGAGCGCGTCGGATAGACGCCGTTGCCGTCCCGCAGAACGCCCAAAAAGTAGAGCGAAAAGAAATGGGAAATTCTTGTATGAACAGTGCGACGAACAGTGTTTTTGTGAGAGATGCACCAGACGGAGTTTGAGGCCAGTAAAGAACACTAAGTAATCACCAAATTGTAAAAATCCAAATCTAAATCAAATGGTAAAAATCCAAATGATAAAAATCCAAATCTAAATCCCCAAAGCAGTAAATAATTCAACAAATGGTAAAGAACACTATGTACTCAATCACAAGCCGAACGTCCTGCACCAGAAGATGTGAATAGTATGATTGAATCAACAAAATAGGGTTGTAAACGAGTCGAATTATTTTATTATTTGAATCAACTTTAACTCCACCTCTAATGCATCAATCTCCTCTAAAGATGGCTTCCTCTTTGGAGCATCTTCTTCAATCTCAATATCAGATGAAGTTGGATTGGATTGCCTTTGTGTGGAAGTAAATGAATCCATCCCAAGAATCATTCTTAAAGCCTTCACCATTTGTGCCATTGTGGTGGACTGAGAAACACAAAGAAGATTTCATCTATGATTATGAATATCAAATCGGATGCTTTTTGTTGGATAAAGATCACATTTTTGGCATACCTTGACGACAAAAACCGGTAGCTGGTGTAACTTGGCTACGCCACGTATACAAGGATTCTGCTTTATTTCGTGGCTCGATGCAAGAATAGCATCAACAGAAGTAATGTCATGAGTTACATCTATCTTCTCCTCTAGTCCCATTACACCAGCTACTTGCAGCAGATCAGCTTCTTGGATCTAAAACACAAAACATATTTAGTATTAATAGATTAGAAAAGAAATGAAAAATGGAGGCCTAATTAGTACCTTATGAGTGTAAACATATAAAGGGTAGCTCTTTCTCACTGCAGATGCATTAGAGCCAACTTTCTTGGACTTAAGAGAATAATCCTCATCATTCAAGTACGAGTCATTCAACTTAATGTATCGAATGTGTTGTTCTTAGCTCAATTTTAGTGGACTATTAGCTTCATCATCTACTACAGGGAGGAGTTCAGTAAAGTGGGATTTCTGAGGTGCCACATTTGCCTCTTCCTTATGCTCTTCTTGAGTAGGTTGGCTTGATTTTGTGGTATCGTTTGTTTCATTATCGATATACCTTACTTCAAACAACGAAGTTTTTCCTGGGAAAAAAGTGGGATTTGCAGTCAAGCAATGAAGTCATAAATTTTACTCCGACAAACTCAAGCTACCTGCAAGTAGAGCATCCACAGTTGCATCTAATCTATGATGGACTCGACATTCAGTTTTCGATATCATCTCAACTGCACACGTAAACGATGGAGGGCCCTTCCTCTCGAGGATAGTCTTCTGCACCTTCCTCTTCCGCGCTTGTTCATCACCCAGAGTAACACTCTATTTCAACAAAGCAAAATGATGTTTACATTTTAACTGATGACTCTAATAGATACAGTACATGTTACCAATACACACACCCCTTGTATAATCAAAACGTTACAAGGTTGTACGAACCTCTATGCCACCGACGAGCGTCTGCAAAGAGGGATTTTTTATGATGCTTTCTATAGTGATTCCATGAGCCGTGGCAACAAGCTGAACTCCTCTTTGAGCTATTGTACTTGCAGCCAATGCTTGAAGCTCTGTTCCAATTTCGTCGATTATGATGGTCTGTGGCATGTGGTTTACGACTGCCTCAATCATCACCTTATCAAAAACAAAACATAAGAGTCAATATTCAGACCCAAAAATATGAAATTGCACTCAAAATTACCACTCACATTATGCTGCATATAAACATTTGGTACTTGCGTTCTTCTAGCACGCCCTATACCAGAATGACGAACATCCCCATGACCACCAATCTCATTCGAAGTATCCACAATCACAACGCGTTTGTTCTGGTCATCAGCCAGTATTCTAACAATTTCTCTGCAAAACCAAGCCTAACTATCATCAACTTCCTTCTCACATTCACAACTCAACTTTTTCTAAAATTACATCTTCAAGAAAGCAAGATTAACTGATGAAAAGAGTTACTTCTTGGATGATCAACATAGATATGTACCTGATTAAGGTTGTTTTGCCAACTCCGGAAGGCCCTATGACAAGTATGGACCCTCCATTTTCGATTAAGTCGCGTATAATTTCAGCACTTCAGGATACAACTCGTCCCACCCGGCATGTAAGGCCTATAATTTGGAGTTTTCGGTTTCGTATGGCGCTTATACGATGCAGAGAGTGGTTAATCCCGGATCGGTTGTCGTAAGAGAACTCACCTACCTACAAGCATGATCAAACTAACTTCATACAAAACTCTTAAAAAAGCTAATGTTTCTACAAACAAATGCATTTATGCATCAAGGGAGCTTATGACAGCAAATTGTTTAGTTTCTTCCACAATGATGAGTATGTTGATCTAAACATCATTATAAGCAACAACTGGCCAACTAAACATATGAATTCCCTAATAAATCATTGTTATTATCCTATAATGATGATGATCACTAAAACAACCTTAGAGATGGCATGCAGGAGATCCTCCGGCATCACCGCCTTCTCTGAGATCACCCAATCGCCGCTCGGAAATCGAGCAAGCAGCTTCCTCCCCAAGTTCATAACCACCTCAATCAGCTCGCCAATCTGCTCATTCCTAATTTGTCGACGACAAATACTGAATCTCGTCTCGTAGGGAACGAAACAGTATTGGCAACCAATTTTTTTCCAAATCAAGAAGACAAGGTTTCCGAATAAAGGTAAACCAAATATATTAACTCACCCACAACGAAATATACATAAACCAAATATACATCTGCCTTGCTGGAGTTCGGAGATTTTTTTGTACATTCCAGGTAAAGCACTCCAATCCATTCAAACTGATGCATGTAATCTGGACTTCGTAAACAATAAACCAACAAAGCGTAGCAATAAGTAATCATGCATAACCAAACAATTATTTAGCTAATGATAGATTTGTGAATGAGAAGGTCATACAACAATTTGGTAGAAACACCCTAAGAGAGACAGTCATACAACAAACGCGAGGTGCCATTGAACTTTACAGCTACTTCGATGTCCAAAGATTAACAACATGAGGCCTAATAAAACAGAGCAGTGCAAACCAAGCAAAACCAGAAATGTGTCCAAATATCCTCATTTAAAGAGTCCTAAGACTTCTGAAAATCGAGGAGAAAAACTAAATCAAGGGGGAAGTTTAGAGAGGACTATAGATAAATAAATGGATAAAACAATTTTCACTCCCTCTGCCTTGATGTAGTTCGAGCATTTTCTTGAAGGACTCCAAAGCATTTCAATAATAAAGATCACAATTCTAGAAATAGTTTGTCTAAAGAAATTATTATCTAAGCAAGATTATTACTCTATCAAACATTATTTTATCGAGGTTTAACTTTGAATTAATTATCGACACAAACAATTAGCATCCATTTGTACTTCAATATACAATGCTAGACCACCCACTTCCCATAATAAGGATTATGGAATATAAAGTTGAGAACAAAAGAGAAAAACCAGGCCAGGTACCACGAAAAAAACGAATTTATTCCCATTTGAACTCTAGCATTACTCAAAAAAGGTTGCACATATTGTGCATATCAATGTGATCCTTCACATGCGTATCTAAAAAGATTACCATGTACATGACAAATATAAACTGTCATCAGAAATCAGAAGTAAAAGTTAAAGAGGAAAGTGTCAATAGAGAAATCTTCCACTTGGGTACACGGAAAGTATTTAAACTCCTTTTCATAAAATCAAAACATATATAGACAGTACAAAATGATCATCTAGCCCCATGTTAGGGATACAAGCAAGGAGCCCTAACTCTCCCCAAAACCATGGTTGTAGGGAAATGATTGACACTCACTTATATACCACTCCACACTTGCGTGTGGAGTCGATGTGGGATATCCCACATCATAACAATACCTTCCCCTTCGAAACCGTACGTCCACGGACGACCTACTCCGGAAGTCTTTCCCACCCACGGCTGGGTCCGCGGTGGGGCCCACCCACCCAGGTTGCTGGCCCACCCACGACTCCATTCGCTGTGATACCAGTCCTGGGCGTACCCGGGGACTATTCCCCCGGGCCCACCCGGTTTCCCGGGCCTATCAACGGGTCGCCCCTTCCTGCAGACGTACGATCCGGCAGGTCGGACCATTGTTAGGGATACAAGCAAGGAGCCCTAACTCTCCCCAAAACCATGGTTGTAGGGAAAGGATTGACACTCACTTATATACCACTCCACACTTGCATGTGGAGTCGATGTGAGATATCCCACATCATAACACCCAAGTACAGAGCATTATCATCATCTTTTAATACTCCCAAGTCCAGTATTTAAAAACATACCACATTCCCCTTCAAAAGCTTCATTTCCTGATATAGATGCTGAATTAGATTTGTCGCTCAGGTGCTGATCATCTTGCTTAGAAAGCAATGAATAAGTTGATTTATCTTTGTTGCTCACAATCTTGGAACTGTCCCTCATTATGTACTGCTAAAAATACAATGGAGTAAGTGAGTAAGATATTAGTACTAAATTCTCAAATCCAGTAAAACACCACGAACTTTATTACTATGTTTTTGCTATACTGAGATGTCAAGTGGATGAGAAGGGTACACAAAATTGGTCGACAAGCACCAACGTCCATCAACAAAATCCATAAAGGGAAGTTACAACCATGCATAATGTTCTGATAATGTGTGTGAATACTCAATGTTACAATCAATAGCAATTCCAAAAATCACATCTAAGAAACTGGTTTACCTTGGCAGAAGATGTTCTCTTCTCTGAGCCTCTTTTTGAAGAACCAGAGACTGAGTTTCTAGATGACATTCCACCAACTCTTCTAGCTGGTTTCCCATTCAACACGGTCCTCTACAATTTTTTTAGAAATCAGGTATACCATTTACGTGTTAAACCGAGGAGCTCCGTTGAAAGAAGCAACAAAAACAAGCTTATCCCAATACAATAATTGATGAAAATCTAGAAATAACTGACAGGCAAATAAGAAGTTGCTTCTCCTAACTGCTGCCAGAGATGTAACAGTTCATTCCAGGGGTAAGCCCCCACATGGAGCAGAGCAAGAGGATAAATAAGAATATTTCAAACTCAAATGTGATGCAATTAAGAACAACAAATAAAAAACAAAAAGGAATTGCATAAAATAGGAAAAAAGAAACAAGAAGTATTTATCCAAACAACCTTTATTGAAGCAAAGAATAGAATTTCATAGGCACCGATACCCCAGCCCCAACCCCACCAAATAACATCATCCCCAAGTACAAGGACCCGATATTGAAAAAAGGAATTGTCAGTCAGTCTCGAGAAGTGATAAGATTCCTACCCGAGAGCCGCCCTTTGCAGCTATTTTCTGACGAACAAAATCCATCAAAGGAGTGACTATAGGAGCATCCTTTGGAGCACCTAAAAGAAATTGGGCAGTTGCTTCAGCTAGAAAATCCTAAATACGTGCTTAGTGTATAAAATATTAAATATCAAATATTACTTCCAATAAGTATTTTCATTTTTTAAAAGGTTGTCATTTTTTAAAAGGTTGTCATCTCAGGCTCGGTTTCAGCAGCGGCTGGCTCCTCCTCTTGAGCTGCTTCTTTGATAATTTCTTTCTCATATTCGACTGCTTCCTCAGCGCTCTCACCTGCTTCGGGAGCTGGCGAATCCTCCACTTTCTCCTTTTCTTCAAGAACGAGTTGATTCTTGAAGAATTTAGGTGGTGGGGAAAGGTATGATTCAAGAGGCTTACAGTAAACTGGTTGAATAGTTGGGAGTGGAGAAATTTCAGAATACCAGTCACCGTTCGTAAATCGGCGAGCCTCCGATCTACGAGTGCAGCTATCAAACATTCTCTGCATTTCGTTGACACAAAGAGCAGTGGCTCGCTCGAACACCGCCGCCATCGATTGTTCGATAGTCTTCAGCATCTGCTCTGAATATCCCGCTCTAATCGCCTTCTGTCGGAGTACTAGGTAATTGTCGCAGTGCTGCGGTTCTGATTGGATCGACTTCAACATTTCAGATCTATGATTTTGAAGAACTCTAGGAACATATCTGCAAAAACACAAATTAGCTTAAAACATTTCAGATCCGCCGGATCGGCGGCTCTGATACCACTGTAATAGACCAACAATCTATTAGATGTAGAAATCGATATAGCAACTGATTTGTATTTGATTGGAATGTAAACTAGCCAGATCTAGACCTGGATCTGTGAATTAATGGAATTGAGAGGGAGGCCGAGAGAGAGAGAGTTGATTGAGAGAAGAGTTGAGAAAGATTAGAGTTGAAAGAGATTGAGAGATTGAGAGATCGAGAGACAGAGAGTAGAGTTTGAGAGAGAGGAACCGAGAGGAAAGAGAGAGTGCAGAGAGAAGAGAGTTTTGGGAATTTTCTTATGTTTCATTTACTAAGGCAAAAGAGTACTTATACTACTCTACTACTAAAAACGTTAACAACTCTTAATAGGAAATAACAACTTAGCATATATCATATATTAAAAATAGACACTCCTGATATCACCCGAGCCCATTCGACGATCTTTAAGGCTATCCGATTCCAGTTTTATCTACCGGATTACCCGATTCTCTTCCGTCCTCCAACCGGGTCATGACAATAATTGTCACACCCCGTTCTGGAGGGAGCGGGTTTGGGAAGGATATCGGTGATCCGGACGAAAAAAGGGGAATCGGATAGGATAATTTTCGTGGCGCGGCTAGATGGCGAGATCGGGAGATGAGACACACGTGGATGGTTCGGATGAATCCACGAATTATCTTTATATTATGGTTAAGTATCTTTGATCAAATTATTATGTCTAATGTTTAGGTAATACTTTGTAGCCTATATAAGGCATGATCGAGAATGATATTGGATATGAAAAGAAATTATTCTCTAGCTCTCTTCTCTCTCTCGTCAACTCTCTCTCTCTCGTTCTCAATTAATTCTCTCTCCAATCCTTTTCCTCTCTCAACTTTACTCAATCAATTATCTTTCGTGTTCAATCAATTATCTCTCTCAATCACTTGTTCATCTTCTTCGTGCTCATCAAAGATCTGTCAAATATGTTTAACAATCCGGCGTATCGACACCGGGCTGTTACAGTGGTATCAGAGCCACCGATCCGGCGGATCTGAAGTATTTTAACCAGATTTGGTGAAGAAGCGAAGAACAGAGGTGGCGTCTTCTTACTGACGCCTGCAATCAGTGAGAGAAGAACCGCGATGGACACGATGTTTTCGGAGCATCTAGTGAAGGCGATCGAACAAGGGATGGCGGCGGCGTTCGAGCGATCCACTGCGCTCTGTGTAAGCGAGATGCATAGAATGTTCGATAGATGCACTCGTAGATCGGAGGCAGAGTATGAGGCGCGGCGATACGGAATAGCAGATGAAGGTGTTGATAATGAGGAGTGGATGAAATTTCCAAGTGGGGAGGATTTGGGGTTAAATCCAGTTAGTCTAGAAGGTTCGGAGAAGGACAGGACTGAGAATCTTCTCGAATGTCCGAGCAGTGTTGATGAGGTGAAGGCGGAGGAGAGCTGTCATACTCATAATGTAATAAAAGAAGGCGAGGATAGTCAAACTGCAGAGGTGCAGGATTTCGATGGTTCGCGATTGGCTAACAATGACGAGGCCAAAGATTTGGAAAAGACTCATGCTGATGGGCTCAGTCCACATGAGAAGAGTGAATCATCGTTGGTTAAGGAAAATGATATTATAAACAGCAGAGATGATTCTGCAGTTCAGAATGCGATTGGGAATGAGGGATAGAATGATGAGGTGGTGCGGATTCCCGTGCTCGGGCCACAGGAGAGGAGTGAGCCCTCACCTGGCGGAATGATTTTCCAAGCGTAAGAGATGATTCGGGGCGGCGGCTTACTAGGAATGAGGAACGAATGATGGGATGATGCGCGGTCCTTTTCAAGTTAATGGAGTAAAGTTTAGCAAAGAAGCGCAAACGTGATGAGGATGATCCCGCAGTCTCCTGTAGCTTGGTTAATCTGCTTAAGAATGGAGATTGCTCCCATGCATCTTCAAGGACAACCAAAAGAGATCTTCTGTTTTCTGGTAATATTGCTATCAGGCATTTGCTATACAATCCGGCGGATGATATATTGCATTGGCATAAGGCTATTGAGAAGGTTGAGATTGATGAGAATCTGGAAGTAGATAAAAAGGATGCAAAAGAGGAGAGTTTTGTTTCTGAGAATTGTGATGAGCCGAAATTGTTAGATATGGAGAAAGAGAAGGAAATTGTGGAGATAGATCTGACACTTGTTGATCTCGAAGGATTTTTGCCAACTGCCATTATTATGGTTGTTTCTGTTACTGCATCAACTACTAGTGGCAAGCCGCTTCCGGAGGATATCTTGCAAAAGATAATTGATGCTTGTGATCGTGCTCTTGCTTTAGATTCAGCAAAGAAAAACATCATTGAATTTGTGGAGAGTCGTATGGGATATATTGCTCCAAATCTCTCGGCTATAGTTGGAAGTGTTGTTGCTGCAAGACTAATTGGTATTGTCATGACCCGATCGTCAAACATCCGAGTCTTGGGGACAAGACTCTCTAAAGGGGGGAGTATTGTCATGACCCGGTTGGAGGACGGAAGAGAATCGGGTAATCCGGTAGATAAAACTGGAATCGGATAGCCTTAAAGATCATCGAATGGGCTCGGGTGATATCGGGAGTGTCTATTTTTAATATATGATATAGGCTAAGTTGTTATTTCCTATTAAGAGTTGTTAACGTTTTTAGTAGTAGAGTAGTATAAGTACTCTTTTGCCTTAGTAAATGAAACATAAGAAAATTCCCAAAACTCTCTTCTCTCTGCACTCTCTCTTTCCTCTCGGTTCCTCTCTCTCAAACTCTACTCTCTGTCTCTCGATCTCTCAATCTCTTTCAACTCTAATATTTCTCAACTCTTCTCTCAATCAACTCTCTCTCTCTCTCTCTCGGCCTCCCTCTCAATTCCATTAATTCACAGATCCAGATCTAGATCTGGCTAGTTTACATTCCAATCAAATACAAATCAGTTGCTATATCGATTTCTACATCTAATAGATCGCTGGTCTATTACACACCGTAACCAGTCCACGACAACGGCGTACGGAGGACACGAACGGATCGAGCCGCCATTACGATGTTAATTTCAGTTGCAGACGGAGGTGTAGGATGTGATTGCGAACTCTTAACAATAAATGAAGGATGTGATTGCGAACTCTTAACATCACATATTGAAATTGAAAGATAGAGAAAGAGGAAGAGAGAGATGATTACATGATTGGCTAAGAAAACACGATCGGAGGTGTAGTTATCGGCGGGATACATCCAGGAATTGCAGACGAAATGGATGGGAGCATACCTTGCAACAGTATGGTAGATGGTAGAATCGAATTGCAGACGAAATGGATGGGATGGATGGATGGTGGATGGGATGGGATACACACGCGCTTACTTGGCAGGGACGAAATGGATGGGATGGTGGATGGATGGGATACATCCAGGAATTGCAGACGAAATGGATGGGATACACACGCGCTTACTTGGCAGGGACGTCTTCGAGAGTTAGGGTTTTGAGAGCATACCTTGCAACAGTATGGTAGATGGTAGAATCGAATTGCGTCCGGACCAAGTAAGCGCGTGTGTTCCGTCTCGGGAGTGGCGCAGAACGCGTGATGACGGCTTGCACGTGCGAAAGAGGCTGTCGAAATTCCGTTGCAACACGTGAATGAATACTGAACAGCATTTGTGTGAGAGGGAGGCATACGATGTGACGGGATGAACAGGGAAAAATTGGTTGCTCCTTTAATATTATATAAGATAAGATAGGGGAGTGATAGTTCGATTCCACTTTCCTATGCATTTTAGAAGGTGAACCAAATATTTAAATGTGGTTTAATTTGGTTCAGTTTAAAATGTATTTTAGTGTCGAAACGAAACGAATCGAGCTACTTATAAATCGTTCCTTCATCAGTTCATTTATTTAATTTTTTTTTAAATCCTACACAAATGTAGAACTCGATGTTAGATTTATACTGAAAGCACTTTATTGTCTTGTTTCTATACAATATTTCCAATTTACCAATACTATTTTCTCATATTTTAATTCATTATCTCATATAATGTTACATCATACACTGTGTAATAAATCACAGTAGATTCGACTGATTGATTGAACTATTGAGACATAAGCCTGAATCATAGCTGATGCAACTTTGGAACAAGTTGTTGATATAAGCTACAATATCGATAAAAAAGTATCTTGTCTTGGTTACTTGTGTTATATTGGTGAGTGAATACATATTGAGGATCACAAGGAACGTGTTCTTCTAACTGACCTTAGTAGGTGTTTGGAATAGCTTATTAAAAGTTGCTTTTAGCTTTAAGCTGGTGTGGAAGTGTTTGGGAGACCCAGCTTAAAGCTGAGATTCTCTAAAATTGTATCGAAAATAGAGAAGCAGCTGAAACTGCTCCACTTTAGCTTTCAGCTTTCACAACTTATGGCTTATTTTTTTGGACCAAATCACCATTAATAGTTTTATCAAATTCCAGGAATATCCCTAACCCTAATATTTGTGAGAATTTATTTTCTTCAACATACCAACCGTGTCTCTTCTTCTGTTTCTCTCTCTCTCTCCTCTTACATGTTCAAAAATTCATTCGTCTTTCCTTGAAAAATTATTCGTCTTTTCTTATAATCTCCTCGTTACTGGTCTTATATGATGAAACACAATGAATTTGTTGGATAAAGTTCATTCTTTAATTGGGAAATTTTATAGAGCTATATGTATTTGGTGATAAATTATTTATTTTCTTTTTATGAATTTAATTAGCATGCTAATTTTATTTTCTTATTTGGATTTATATAAATTTGGGGTGCTTGGAGGATCATTCTCAGAATAGCATGTACTGCATGTGATTGTGTTTCTAATTATATCTTTCTCGAGACGAAGAAGTATTGGGGGGTCTTGTAGGATTACGGCTTTTCCTTTTAATATCACACATTTATGTTCTCCTTCCTTCTATCTGGTGATGTAATGATTATGAGATTGATATATAAGATGTTTGCCAAGGTTTTTGTTCTTATATGACATTGCACATGTGCTTGTGCGGGTGGAAAGACTGAAGTTCAGTTATTCACATTACTTCCAAATTTTGAATTGATGCTTTCATAATGTCTTGGTTGCCTCAATTCTATTCCTAAGGCAGTCTCAATTCTATTCCTAAGCTCACAACATCAGTTTCTCCTCGTTTGATCTGCATCTTTAGACCTCTAGATGGACTAATTATTAAAATCTTAATATTTATCTTGGATCATATAAATCTTAGGTATGGGATCACCAATGAACTCTTCACTATATCAACCATATCTTTTTCAATCTTTTCCACCATAAAATTCTCAAATCCGAGATGAGGTTGGAAACCAAAAAGGGAAGAGTGTCGTAATAGCACATTGGGATGATAACAAAACTATGACGTTCATCAATTTTTTTGTTATTGAGGTACCGACAGGAAATAGGTCTGGCAACCACTTTAGTGTTATAGGATGGAAAAACCTTGTTGAAAAGTTTAACATGGCATAAAAACTAAACTACTCTAGAATTCAATAGAAAAAACATTGGGATAGCCTAAAAAGTAGGTGGAAAGATTGGAAAAGACTTTTGAGAAATGAAACTAGACTTGAATGGGATAATGAAAAAAACTATTGATGTTACTGATGAGTGGTGGGAAAGAAAGATAAAGGTATGTTTTTTAGTTATTCACTCCTATTTATTTATTTAATTTTTTGTAATGGTACTATCTTTGTAATTTTTAGGAAGCCGCTAAAGTTGCTAACTTCAGAGATGGGGGATACTTTTGAAAGCTCAACAAGAATTTATGTTTGATGATGTGATTGCTACCGACTCTCGTAGATGGGTTCCAACTTTGGGTGTGCTACCGCCACATATGCAAGAGGATGATAATACTTCTGATGTGAAGCAATTAATCGACTCGGCGAAGGATGAAGCATCGACTCGGGATAATCGCTTTGCAAGATTCTACGTTCGGCGTGCGAGGAGAAATCATGAGGGGGGAATAACGACGTGCATGTGCATGACGTTAGAAGGAGAAGATTTGACGGGATATGGAAAGAAAGATTTTGAGATATTAGAAGGAGAAGATTTGACGAGATATGGAAAGAAAGATTTCGAGATATGAGAAGATATGTTCGTTCCTTTTTTATTATTATTTCTATAGTTTTAATTATAATATTTTTGGTATGTTTTGTGGGTATCCATCCTTATAAAAAGGGATGAGAACCCTTAGTACTAGTCATGTTTTGGATTTGGATTGAATAGGGCAAGACTTGGTCTTGTGAAGGACGAAACCCTTCGGTTTCGTAGGAACCTTTTTTTCCGTTTGAATTGTTTTTCTCTTTTCGCACTTAACAAAAGTTGTTTGGAGTTGGGCAACGACTGGTGCTATTGAATTGATTGCATTATTATATTATCTTAAATCTGAAAATTGATTACATTATTATATTTCCTCTCGGCAAAACAACAAAACAACGATTTGGCTTGTGAGGAAGGTGCAAGAGAATTACGAGAGCAACAGAAAAACGAAGGAAACATCAATTACGAATTTGGTGTTCATCAACTTGGTCCGACCTACCGGATCTGACGGTGTATGATTTCAAACGAGAGCCAGTCGAAATCTGCAATCAAATTCATGGCGAAGTGTATTATGACCAATGAGCAATTCATGGGATTGGGGAATGCCCGAGATCCAGATATGCCTAAAAATGATAGAGCAGCTATTATTTCTGATACGATTCAAATGATTAAGGATTTGATCTCTCAAGTTGAAAGATTAAACTCCGAATATGTTGCACTAAGTGATGAGTCACGTGAGCTGACCCAGGAAAAGAATGATCTCAGAGAAGAAAAGGCATCTCTTAAAACCGATTTTGAGAACCTTAATGGGCAGAACTTACAGAGAGTTAAGACCGTGGACCCATGGGCTGGAATGGACCACTCTGTTATGATGCATCCACTACCGATTCCTTCGCGAAATTGGGAGGATATTTCAATGGATTTCATTTCCGGTCTTCCGTCACCAAAGGGAAATTCTTGTGTTTTGGTTATGATGGATAGACTGCCAAAGTATGGACTTGTTATCCCATGCTGTACTCCGATCACGGCTTGTCGCGTGGCTACTCGATTTGAGTTGGCCTATGGACGGCCGCCGCCTAGAGGGATGAGACATTTGTCAGAGGAATGCCGCATGGCCACGGACTCGGACGCAGTATTGTATCGGGATGAATTTGAGAAGCAATTACGGGTGAATTTAGAACAGGCGCATGATCGAATGCGGAGAATGCGGAATCAAGCAAAGAAAAGTCGTCGTGGAGTGAAATTTAGGGTGGGGGTTCATTCGGTGGAGCCTACGTTGCCGAAATCGCTAGATTTTAAATTTGGTGACATCTTTGAACCGAAGAAAGTGTTGTGCGTGCGTGATAATGTATCTTCTCATGGTCGGGTCCGAGAGATAATAGTTTGTTGGAAAGTGCGAGGAGAAGAAAAGTCTATGTGGGTGGAATTGGAGGAGTTACGAAAGAAGTTTTCGGATTTCCGCCTTGAGGACAAGGCTGTTTTTGAGGGGGAGGAAGTTGATGTGAAGCAATTAATCGACTCGGCGAAGGATGAAGCATCGACTCGGGATAATCGCTTTGCAAGATTCTACGTTCGGCATGCGAGGAGAAATCACGAGGGGGGAATAACGACGTGTATGTGCATGACGTTAGAAGGAGAAGATTTGACGGGATATGGAAAGAAAGATTTCGAGATATTAGAAGGAGAAGATTTGATGAGATATGGAAAGAAAGATTTCGAGATATGAGAAGATATGTTCGTTCCTTTTTTATTATTATTTCTATAGTTTTAATTATAATATTTTTGGTATGTTTTGTGGGTATCCATCCTTATAAAAAGGGATGAGAACCCTTAGTACTAGTCATGTTTTGGATTTGGATTGAATAGGGCAAGACTTGGTCTTGTGAAGGACGAAACCCTTCGGTTTCGTAGGAACCTTTTTTCCGTTTGAATTGTTTTTCTCTTTTCGCACTTAACAAAAGTTGTTTGGAGTTGGGCAACGACTGGTGCTATTAAATTGATTGCATTATTATATTATCTTAAATCTGAAAATTGATTGCATTATTATATTTCCTCTCGGCAAAAAAACAAAACAACGATTGGGCTTGTGAGGAAGGTGCAAGAGAATTACGAGAGCAACAGAAAAATGAAGGAAACATCAATTAAGAATTTGGTGTTCATCAACTTCTCAAGATGAGATGACTGAAACAAATATGACACAAGATTCAACTCACGTCCGAGTTGATCAGATGATGAAGGTTCCATCTTGAGGAGGAAAAAAACCTTTCCAAATGTCATATGTAATAACTCTAAGAAGGTCAATACCGTTGAGAGTATTGCAAAGTCTTTCTCAGCCGTAGTTGAACTCATAAAGAATAAGCAAGCTACTCCAAACCTTCATCCTCTTGAAAGTAATACACCATCAAAGAATGCATGGAAGAACTTGACAAAATGGATGCCATCCCCCTTTTTGGCATCAGCAAATGAGGAAAGGGAGGTATTCATAGCAGTTACCTTTTCCTGAAGAGTCTCAACGTATGACTTGAGTGTCTCTACCTTGGCGTCAACATCTGTTATATCATCAGTATAGTGTTTCCACTGAGAGTCGTGTGCCTTGCTGATGGTATTTAGTAGAGCAGATTCTTTTGTGTCAAACGTGGATAAGTATGTCTCCACAATTCTTACTTCATCATCTCTAATCGCTTGTCCAGCTAGTGCCTATTTAGTAAGAGCTTTTGATAGGCTGGCTGTGGCAATTTGATTTCTTTCATCCACGATCTTCAGCGTTCTTGTCATAGCTACTTCCAGTTTCTCAGCATAAGATTTGCTATAAGCTTCTAAGATTTGCTGGAACTGAGCTGAGAGATTGGTTTTCTGTGCTTCAAGGGCCTTCAAGAGAATAATGTCAGCGTCGATAGATGTTGGAGTGTTGACTCTTTGAAGTTCAGTAGTTAAGGCCCCAATCTTGGTTGTTTGATCCTCGGTGTACTGGGACCATTAGATTTGAACGTCCTTTGCTAGAAGACGGTTCTTATCACCTTGGTGTTTGAGTCCCTTGTTGAAGCTCTTTGCAGAGGCATAGGTACTGGCCTTGCCTGATACCGACACGTGCTGAGTCTCACTTCAATACTGGTTACGATCAGCTGAGTGGGAGGTTCAGCTACGCTGGCACTTGATGCTGGCAGTAAAGGTGGTGCATTATCGTCATCGCTGGGAGATTTTCCCTCAGTAAATCCTCCCTGGTCTGCATCCTTGGATGCTGAATCAGGATCAGCATCGTTTTTCTCCTGAGTATGAGGTTGAATGGGCTCAGCTGAGTTGCCCTTCAGACTCAACAGATAGAGCATCGCTGCTCTTAAGTCCTCCATGGACGCAATGTCAGCTGGCTTTCCGTAGCCAATCTCTAACTTAAGAGTCTGTTCTATGGCTTGCAATTTAGGGACAATCCCGAGGTCGATGGTCTCGTCAAGGATATCCCAGTCCTGAGGTCGATGGTCTCGTGTGGACCCTAGCCCGTATTGTTATGTTTACTAGATCAAAATGATCTAGAATTTCCAGAATCTGTTCAGCGATCTCTTTAGTGGCTCTGTCCTTAGCCAGTTGCACAAACTTGGGAATGACTTCAGAAGTCTCAGTTGTAAGAAGTTCAACAGTATGGGTGGACTCAGTATCTTCTGAGTCAATTATTTTTACTTTGTCTTTAAGAGTGGGTGCCTCTTTCCCCCGACTTTGAATCCTGAATTTCACCTTGATCTATAACTATCATAGGTGGTTCAGCTTTCTTATCCAATTTCCTTTTCTTTGCTGGTTGAGGACGAGGCTCTTGAATATCTGGTGTTGAGCGTTATCATAGGTGGTTCAACTTTCTTATCCAATTTCCTTTTCTTTGCTGGTTCAGGACGAGGCTCTTGAATATCTGGTGTTGAGCGTTGTCATGGACTCATCTCCCAATTTATTTTTCAGCTGCAACCTTCGTCTGAAATTTTATGTGTCAAAGGTCTTGAGTTAGTAAAGGCAACTCGGGTCCTCAATCATTATGGAGACTCGGCTTCCGTATAGTAGCTTTCCAGTGGAACTGAGCTTCAATGCTCCATTTTCGTTCACAAATTTCTAAGTTTGTTAGTTGAACTCGTTTAGAAAGAATTCGGTCAAGATCCCTCAACTCTATCTACGATCGCCATCATAATTTGAATTTTGACCCATTAGAGTTGGTCAAATGACCAACTGAGCTCGTTAGTTTGTGATTGACGATATATGCTAGTCCCCTGTATTATGGCAAAAGCTTGTTCTTGGGGAAAGCAGCTTTGAAACTGATATCCTTCTGTCCGCTGAAGCGATAGAGATACTCATCTATGTCCGTCTCCTTGTATCCATTGGGAGATATGCCATTGTCAGGAAGATCGAAGCTTTGAATCAAGTATTCTTGTACATCAAGGAAGGCAGTTACTGGTTTCCACACGTGTTGCCCTGCCTTCTTTTTATAAGTGATATTGGAGATATCTAGAATATTGTCATTGTCCTTCCTAAGGTTGAAGTAAAATTCCACCACTTGTCTAGGAAGCAATCTATGAGGCACTCTTGTGAGGAACTTCTCAAAGCCTGATGCCTGAAGTGCATCGAAAATCGACCCTATGAATCCGAGGTTGCAACTTCTGAAAGCGAGAAAAGGCTCGAACGACACGCGGTTGCCTGAAAGAATCTCTTCCATGTCACTAGGAATAAGTACATTGTGATCTGGTGAATGCGCCATAGTTGAGAATCTGCAAAACAAGTATTAGCACTTGAAAATAGAATAAGCTAAATTGCAGATATAGGCTAGGAGATGTACCGATCAATGATGTGCGAGAGAGTAATGGAAGTCTGTATGCAAGATGATATGCACAACACAAGCAGTTTGATAATGGCAGAAAGTGAGATTTGATTTTGATCAAGTTGAATATATATGACTAAGTGAATATGGAACGGTTTTACAGATGGTTGAGATTTTATGTTATTAACAGTAACGATTACAAAGTCGCCTATAATCTTGGCCTACGTATCTATCGCAAATAGAGTAAGGTGAGATGGCATGCATTAAATGCTTTACAGTCAGTATATGAAATGTCGTGCTTTTATGAAAATGATTTTATTAAAAACATCCTTTATGAATTAATGGTGGGAAATAAATTCATGTAGTAAATAGCATATACTGAATCGTTAAATACTGAGTTAGATATGCAAACCCGTCAACTGAACATAGTAGTCAGCTGATGTGTCGATTTTATACTACTCGAATTCATCCATTTCTAATGCTCATCTTGTCCAAGTTGATGTTGTTTTGTGTCAAGAAATGCCTATTTTCAGCCGGATATTCGACGATGATGATGTGGAGAGTTGGAGCTGACTTAGAGATATTTTGGGCACGTTTTGGAGATAAAAAAGGGGCTTGGATCGAGAAGGAAAGATATGCTAAAGATTTGGAAGCTTGAAGATATTTTAGGGTCGAGTTATAATTGGAAAAGGAGTCTTGAAGATCAAGATCCACACAAGATTTTCCCCAGATATTCTTTCCTTTGGAGGATAGGCTTCGAGATCTATATAAAGAGGCTGAAGACGACTACTTCATATCGCTTACACTATTCTCTCCATCATCTTTTAGTTTCGTTCTCCAGCCACTTCCATCCTTAGTCCCATAGTTTAGTTTTTAGTTTCAGCATCAAGAATATAAAACACTTTTATTCGCTTTCTTTAGTTTTCAGTTTTGCTTTCTTTCGACTTTACTTTTCAGCATTAGAAGAATTCAGACTTCCGTTTCAGATTTTCAGTTTTAATTCCAGATTTTGTTCAGTTCATGGTTTCGGTATTTTCTTCTTTAAGTTTCTCACACTTTAATTTACGTTGCATGCTTTCATACTTTCGCACTTTAATTTATGTTCTGATCATGTTCGTTACTGCTTTCTACTTGTCCAAGTTAATCATGCGTAGCTAATCTTTTTAGGGCTTTGGCGAGGGTGCCGAGTATGAGATACAAACTTTATGAGATCTAATTGAACGTAGTAATTAAAGACTAGGGTTTCGACTTAATTCGGGGTAGCAGGATTTAATTGGATTAACTTAAACCTGATCAATTTAGGTTATGAAGATTAGTGCCAGATTGTCCAACACTGTATCTTATAACTGGTTGATCCTAGGAATTAATTAAATCTATGCATCAATGATCGAAGTATTTGTCTCATACGAGTTATCGAAAGCCGAGTTCGCCTTTCTCTACTTGTTTTCTCTCGATTTGCTTTTTTGCTATTTAATTTTCTTTGCCTAGGTAGTAAACCCAAAATTTACGCGTGGTGGCATCACCAAAACTTGATCAAGAGGATAGATTTAGTTGATTTCTACTGTTCCCTGAGTTCGACCCTATTCTATACTCATTATTAGATTGTAAGTGTGTGCAAGAATTTTATTTTGTGTGAAACATCGATCACCATTAGCTGATACCACAATGTTGATACTGAGTTCATTCAGTATTACTGAACACGTTTCCCCTTAAATAAAATCTCAGGATCTTCTTACTAAATCGAGTCAGTAGGATCCAATAAACCTAGTTCTACCAAGAGTTCTCAGAATCTGGTCTCAGCTAGAGACTTGATCAGTTTGTCGGCCCTCTGTTTATCAGTATGGATCTTCTCCATCATGATATCCTTCTTTCGACATGATCTCTGATGAAGTGATGACGTATATCTACGTGCTTGCATCAAGTATGTAGAACTGGATTATGAGTGATAGAAATAGCACCGGTATTATAACAGTAGATTGACACTTCATCTTTATTTATATATATTCCCTCAGTTGTTGTCTAAGCTATAGGATTTGGGCATAGCCGCTTCCGCTAGCAATATATTCAGCTTCAGTAGTGGACGTTGCAATCGAGTGTTGTTTCTTTGAGAACCATGATATGAGCTTGCTGTCCAGGAACTGACAATTTCCTGAAGTTGATTTCCTATCGATTCTGCAACCTACATAATCAGCGGTAAAGTATCCAGCTAGTTCAAGATTATCTTAAGTAGGATACCATAACCTAACATCAGGTGTTCCTTTCAGGTAACAGATAATCTTCTTAGCTGAGTCTAAGTGACTCCACTTGGGATTCTCTGGAAATCTCGCACATACACCTACAACATAGGTTATATCAGGTCTGACAGTTAAATATAATAAAGAACCAATAATATCTCTATAATCAGTAGAGTTTATAGATACTCCCTCTTTCTCAAGATCAACTTTCATATTTGTGCTCATCGGAATCTTAACTGGCTTGCTGGAATCACATCCAAATTTCTTGATGAGATCTTTCGTGTATTTCGCTTGATTTAAGAATATTCCATTCTCAGATTGTTTGACTTAAAGTCCAAGGAAATAATTCATTTCTCCCTCGTACACATTTCAAACTTTTCTTTCATAATCTTCTCAAATTGTTTGCACATAGTTTCATTTCTTGAGCTAAAGATGATGCCATCTACGTAAATCTGCACAAGTAGAATGTCGTCGTCTGACTCGATGCTGAATAAAGTGTGATATATGCTTCTCTTCTAAGAACCTTTATGAAGTAGGAACTCTGAAAGGGTATCATAACAAGCACTACCCATATAGATCCTTTTTGAGTCTGTATACTTGTTGTCCATGCTGAAAGCCAGACGGTTGTTCTACAATACGCCATTTAGAAATGTTGATTTCACATCCATCTGATATGCCTTAAATTGTTGATGTGTTGCATAGGCGATAAATAGACGAATAGCTTCAAATCTGGCGACTGGAACGAATGTTTCATCAAAGTCTATTCCTTAAGCTTGACAGTAGCATTTGGCAACTAGTCTAACTTTATTTCTGACAATGACGTTGTTTTCATAACGCTTGTTCTTGAAGACCCACTTAGTTCCAATGTCGTGTTGGTGCTTTGGTCTATCAACACGCTCCCATACTTCGTTTCTGACTAATTGGTTCAGGTCTTCTTGCATTGTGGTGATCCAGTCAACATCATTCAGTGCATCCTCTATGTTCTGAGGCTCTTCAGTAGATAGAAAACAAGAATATAGTGCTCTTTCTCCTTGACAGAATCTGGATCTTTTTTACACTAGCTGACGGATCCCCTATAATAAGAGCTATAGTGTGAGCATCGAGCCACAATCGTCTTTTTCTTGTTTCTTCTTCTGAAGTTACTTCTACACATATAGTAGGATTATTAGGAATTTCAGATGTACTATTCTGTGATTGAAGAATCTCAGTAACAAAGTTAGGATCTACTGAGTTTCCAGTTCAGGGGCATTCAGCTCAGGAACATTAAGTGTTCGCCCTAAGTTGTTATTCTCAATAGAGGTCTCAGTTACCACTCGGGTTTCTTCATTGACTTGAGTTACCTGGGATCGATTCTTGTTGGTCTTGAGACGTGGTTCAGGTGTAGAAGGGGGGGTGAATACACCTGAATACAAATTTCTTTCTCAAACGCGAAGTCATCTCTAGCTGAGTTTGCTACTGAACTGAGTCAGATAGCCAAATATGCTTCAGATCGCGTGGGCAGAAAATCTCCTACTGAGTTCAGCTCTACTGACCTTAGTCTGTTGACCACTCGTTCAGTATCAGTGTGTGTGCGGAAGTGTAGGCCCTATCAAACGTCTCGGTTATAAAACACCATTTTTTTATGCTGAGTTTTATGAAGTACAATTTTGTATGCAGTATGAGCAGTTAAGGAAAACAGTAAATCAACACAACAATTTTTAAAGTGGTTCGGACACACTGGGTGTTGGTCCCGAGAGCATGTTCAGGTGTAGAGGGGGGGGGGGTGAATACACCTGAAAACCGATTTCTCAACTTAAACACGAACAGTCCTTTTTCAGGATAGTGTCGTGCTGAACAGGTTCAGCAGACCAAATAAGTTGTTCTGAATCGTGTTGGCATAGTGACTGACTCTACTGAGATCTGCTAGCTGACTGAGAGTCAGAATTCAGTATCTTGCAGATAGAGTTCAGTGGTGCGGAATAGTGTAGGCCCAATCCAGTTGAGTTGGAAAACGTTTTTAATAAAACAGTTTCAGTACATTAGTGCAATCAGTTAAGTTTGCTGAAACTCAGTTGAATGATTTAAGAAGGCTTTTCAGTATGAACAGTTAAAACAATGCAACAGTGAAAAAGAATACGAGACACAAGACACAGAGATTTTTAAAGTGGTTCGGACAAAAAAAATCATACGTCCACTGTCCCGAATGATCAGGAAGCTATTTATTATATTGAGGTAGTCTCAATTGGTTTGTACGCTGGACAAACTCTGATCTTGAGATTTATACTGAGCAAGTCTCAGTTTACAAGGTTATCAAACTGAGTGTTTGAAAAACTCTCCAACTATGAAGGAGTTCTTTACAATAAAGAACAGTTCAAAGATGAACTCCTTCGTCTAAGCTATGGATATATTCTATTGAGCTTAGGTTAGAGGGATAGGGAACAATGAAGTGGCTTCTAGAATGACGAACAACTGAGTATGACTTTGGGTTCGTGTATCGTCGTTTGGATACTAGAGGCTGTATTTAACAGTTCAGCTTGGTTCCCTAAGAGCTAGAATATAGTTCTTCACCGGAGATGAATTCTTCGAACTTCTTGCTGAGAACTTAAGCTTTTCGAGTTTGCTCATTTGAATGCTCTGTGTATTAGGTTTTTCTTTTTCTTTTGTTTCTCGTATGTTCGCACTCTTTTTTCGTGAGCTTCAAATTTGATTTATCCCTCTATTTATAGAGAAGAGACTAGGAAAGATCCGTTGGAGACGATGATCCTTTGTCTCTCTCTTTTGGGTAGCTAACGGCTCTTTTGTAGCATTTGCAGAGTCTTTTCCCTCTTTTCCGGAAAGTTGTTGATTTGCAGCTTTAGTAGGTGTAGGACAGGTGTCTGCTTGTCATTGGTCGATGTTCAGAAAGTCGTTGAGACAGAACAGACTTCAAGGAGATTTGAAGCTGACTTCTCTCTTCCTCGTACTTGACTATGATGATTGTCTTTGAAAGATCTAACAGTTCAGACGACTGTCTGGCCGTTGCTGAGTCTGATCTTTGATTCAGTAGTGAACTCCTGCTGAGTCTGCTTTACTGAAGATCAACTCTGAGTACAGTGAACTACTCCTGCTGAGTTCAGTTCCCACCGACTCCTTTCGCATATCTTTGCTCCTACTGAGTCCAGTATTTACTGAGTCTTCTACTTCTGGTGCTGAGGCAAATAAGCAACTGAATGCCTGAACCAGAGCAGAGGGTCTACTGAGTCTGAAACCTCAGAGACAAAAACAGGTTACAACTTAAAGGTTCACCGATCAAGATAGGGTTTTGGGATCTTCAAATCTTCAGACTAATTCAGAGCACAAGGCTACTGAGTATCGGTTAGTAAAGAAGATAGAATCATTTCCCACTACATCTAATACTGCTGAGGATAGAATCATCACCCAACAATTTCCCCCTATTTGATGATGCCAAAACCTATCAACAAAAATCAACATCTAACACTATGACTAGTCAGAAACAGAGCTCCTTACAAATATTACAAGTAGAATCAGTGGAGTTGTTCTTCAAGTCCTAGACTACTGAGGGGATCAGGGTAGAAAGTCAGAATATAGAGACTAAGCATATTCTCCCTGTTTTAACAATATTTTCCCGAAATACAACAAGTCTAATAGAATCTGGCTAAGCAATAAACTGACAGAAAATCAGACAGTGAGTGTGTGAGTCAGTAATCACTTCAGTGATTCTGAGTGTTAAGCATAAAAGAACACGGCTATTCAGACAATAAGATATTGTCAAAGCCAAAAATAGAGATATCATATATAATGTAAGAAAATTCAAGCATGATACATCTCTGCTATACTAGAAAAACAAAAGAGTACAGAAGCAAGGAATCATTTGAACTGCCTAATCCTGTCTTTGAAATCTTGCGATTGAGATTCAGGAAGGGGCACTCCATACATCCTATATGTGATCTTCCTCAGCTTCAATATCTCAGCAAAGTCCGCTGGGTCTTCTTCATCAAGGAATTTGGCTTCAGCAGCGGCCTTCACTTCTTTCTCAATGACACCATAGTGAATAGATCCATCCAGTCTTCGTGGGGGTGGCAGTATTCTGGGGTCTGGGACTCTGACTTCGACATTCTCTTTGACAGCTTTCTGCATCCAGGCGTACATGTCTAAGTCTGCTCTCATCGTCCATTCAGTGTAAGCTTCAGCTTTTCGTTTTTCAGACCAGAATCTCCAGAAGTAGTTCCTTTTGATGAACTCTATCTTCAGTGCTTCCCATCTCTGAGTGTATTCTACTGGCATCCATTCATCAGTTCTCGGCCATATGTAAGTCTTCAGATCAGTAGGCTTCCTGAATTTCCTGTATCTGTAAGGAATATCAGCTTTTGAAGGAATCCTCGGCGACGGCTTCTTTTTGGTTCGCGATTCTGAGTGCCTCAAGATCTGCCATTCTAATCCGTTCTCTGGCAGCTTCTATTTGCCTGGCCTCTTCTCCTCTATAAAGATATCTGTCCATTTGAGCCCAGATTGCATCCATTTCAGCATCCTGTGCCTTAGAGGCAGTATAGGAGGGCTTGTGAGGCGGCTCTTCCTCTGAGTTAGCAGGAGTTGATGATTTCTCTTTTGAAGTACCCTGCTTCTCAGTAGACTTTTGTTATTGCTTCTCCTTTTCTCTGTCAGCTTCATCGCTGAGTTTGAGCTTCCTAGGAGGCAACCTAGTAGTAGATGGTCTTTTGCCGCCGTGAGCTGGAGCCTTTGTCTTACCTTTAGCAGGCTTAGCTTTTGGTTTGTTGGCTGCTTCAGCTTCGGCTATCTCCCTAGCCAGTTTCTCATCTCGCGGCTATTCGAGCCTCCTCCTCCCGGAGTAATATATCTCTTAGATTTCTTGGAGGGAGGGGTCGGGAGATTAAGGATTTTCTTTCCTTTTCCAAGAATGGCGGAGGTGGAAGAGGAGCTTCTTCCTCTTCCGAGTCCTCCTCGTCTCGCGTACTCAGCAACTTCCTTAATGATGTCAAGTGGAGTCTGAGTTGCCTGAGTCGCTACTTCTCTGGTTCCTGAGCCACTTGGGCCAGTCTCAGTTGATGCTGCAACTGCATCTGAGACACCCTGGGCCTCACCAGTTGTGGTAGGTTCAGTAGGAGCAGATGTATGAGCTGAGCTTGCTCCTGCTACTGATCTTACCTTCTTGGGAGTCTTCAGTACCAGCTCCTTGGTGGCTTCCCCCTTAGTTGATTTTTCAGTATCAGCTTTTGTCTGCTTAGCCAATCTTTCCCCCTTTTTGGCATCATCAATGATAATAGGAGGTGGAGCGGATACCTTCTTGTTCAGGCTGGAGTACGAGGCTGATAATTCGTTCATTTTGGTGTGGATCTTGGTCTGCTCCTCGTGCAGCTCGTTCTTCTCATGGATCATCTCAAGTTTGTACTCTTTATGAGACTGATCTGCTGCAGCCTTGAACTCGTTCAGCTTTTGTTCAACAGTCTCTTCCAGGGCCTTCTGAATTGAGTTGAGTCTGAGGTCGTTGGCCTGAGAGATGGTTGTGACTGACTCAGTATTAGAAATCTGAGAGGCCTTGAGATTTTCAATCAACTTATCCTGGCCTTCCTGAATCAATCTGAGCTAAGCCTCGAAGTCAGCTCGCTGATTGTCTAGCGCTTGAGATATGATGTTGGAGAAGTCAGGGACAGAAGATTCTTACAATGTGGTTCTGAGTCCCTGAATCTCTGCGCTTGTGGCTTGGGTAGTCTGTCGCCATGTCTTGTGGACTGCACGGGCAAGAAGCCTGTTCTGAGTACCCTGGCTTCTGAGAGCCTTCGCCATTGACTTTGATCATCGGATTTTGGGGCTGGGCGCTACTTCGAACGTCGATTCTAGCAAGAGCTGAGCAGGCTCTGCAGAAGTCAAAGTACCAGCCACCGACTTCCCAGGAGCAAGGATACTGAGAGGAAGTTCAGTAGGCGCGGGAGTATCCTTGTCCGGTTGAGTTCCCTCATCAGGCTTCTCAGGGCCTGAATCACGGGGCGGGTCCTGACCATCGGGGTCAGACCCATCAGAGGGTGCTGAGGCCGATGCTGGCTGACGGTCATTCAGCAAGGCCAGCATGGCCGCCCTCAAATCCTCCAAGGTTCCGAGGTCAGCTGGCTCGGAGTAACCAATGTGCTTTCTGATCCTCAGTTCCTCCTCATGGAGTTGTTCGCAGGAGTGATGTGTGATGAAACGTTGCAAATTGTGCCACTCCTAGAACCTGAGCAGCATGTGGAATCTCGCATGTCTCGCAATGAGAACTAGATCGCTGTGGCCTGAGATCTCTGGTATGTGCTCTGTGATCTCTCAGGATGCTCTGGATTGAAGAGCTGAAGCTTCCATCCCGATAGACTCTTCTTCTGAGGCTGTCTCTGATTCCTCTATCTCGATATGAGACACCTATTTCTCAACTGAGGGGAGACTGCTGAGAGGAGGGACATCCAAGGGGCTCTCCAGGGTTTGAACATCTTCGACCTGGACTTCTTCAGCTGGGACCCCTTGGTCCACTGCTTCTTCATGTTCAGTGGAGACGGCTTTCTCCACTGACGGAGTCTTCTCAGAAGACTCGGATTCATCTCCGAGCCGCAGAGGCCGTTCGGAGGCCGCTGCCTCCCGGCTCTGCCTCTCGTCTCGCAGGAACAACGCTATGCTGACCTTCTTCAACCTTTTCGACGGTGCCTTAGGCGTTTTAGCTTGAGGAGACCTTTTCTTTGAAGGCGCGGTCTTCTGAGGCGTTGTTTGCAGAGTTGTAGGCCCGGAGCCAATCTGCTGAAGGGCTGCTACCCTATTCTAAAACCTGACCTTTTTAACGTTGAAGTACTACTTGTCAGCAAATGTGATCTGGTCAGAAGTGCAGTAGTCTTCGATCATCACTGAGATCTTCAGTCCATAAAGTAGCTTCCCTTTGGCGCTCAGCCTGTTAGATGCTTTGTCAAATTTTGCGGACTGCACCATAAATTCCCGTAGGAAGAACTCTGTCCAGTTGATCTTGGCCCTATCATAGATGGCCATCATCAGTTGTAGCTTTGGTCTGGACACCTGATCGAATGATCCTGCTTGACTCGTTAGCAGCTGAGTCATGATGTATGCAAGAGCTCTATACTGAGGTAGCATAGTATTCTTGGGAAATGCGGCTCTGAAGACTGTGGGCTTCCCACAGAAAATGGATAAGTAGTCATCCATTTCATCATCATTGTATCCCACGGTGCTGACGCCTTCGCTTTGCAGATTGAAGCTTCTCCGAAGAGCCTCTCTGATTGACATCTGCTTCACCTCTATATCCGTCCTCGAGGGATCGCCAACTGTGTGGATGACGAATCTCCCTCGGATATCTCCGTCTACTTAATCGGAATTCAAGTAGATCTCCATAACTTGTCGGGGAAGGAAGAATGTGGGCTTCTTTGTCAGAAAGCCTTCTAGACCGGTTTCTCTGAGAGCTGAGAAAATCTCCTACATGTAGTCCAGATCGCAGACGTCAAACTCCATGACTGGCTCGCACCAGACACGGTCTTTCTCTAGGATTTCTTGCATATTCTCTGGAGCATAAACAACATTTCCTGACATTTTATCTGTAACAAACAAGATTATCAGTATCGAATGGATATATATAAAAAATATAGCGATGCTGAGTAATCATATAAGTTGTCAGAAAGATTTGATATCATACCACTGAAGTTTTTGAGAAATTTTTGAAGATTTGAAAGAGATTGCAAGTAAGGTTTGCAAGTAATGAGATCTCAGAAATTTTGGAGTTAAAGATTTGATAGTTCGCAAATGGCGGTTTCAAAGATTTGATCGTAAACATATATCTAAGAGAATGTGAACAGTTAATGATCAATGGTTCAGTTTAAAACCCGCTTTTTGAGATGGACGGCTAAGATTAAGTATTATAAAATAGGCAATGATCAAATTAGCTGCCTAAGTCAAAGACAGTTGTATATAGCCAAAGAAATAACTATGATACGACATGCATTAAATGCGTGGCAGAGTTCAGCAAGCTTATGCATAGAATGTCGTGCATTAAATGTAAACCGTTAATATTAAATGACAATTCTTAAGGCATTGAATACGGTGTTGAATCTGAATCATAAATGCATAGAACTGTTCTATTGGCTACTACTGAGTAGAGATACGCAAACATGTCAGCTAAACATCGTAGTCAGCTGATACCTCGTGTAGATGGTTGCTGAGTCTCTACGCATTGATTTTACTCAGTACTGAGAGTGAACATTCCCCCTTACTTAATGCTCCTCTCCTGAATCCTCTTACTGACTGGAGTCAGTAGGGTCCAGCAGACCTAGCTCTACTGAAAGTTCTCTGAATCTAGCTTCAGCTAGAGGATTGGTCAGTATATCGGCCCTTTGTCGGTCAGTATGGATCTTTTCCATCCTGATATCCTTTTTCTCGACATGGTCACGAATGAAGTGATGTCTGATGTCCACGTGCTTGCATCTTGTATGAAGTACAAGATTCTGAGTGATTCCAATGGCACTGGTACTGTCGCAGAAAATTGGCACTTCATTCTGAATGACGTCATAGTCGCGTAGCTGCTGTCTCAGCCAAAGGATTTGGGCGCAGCAACTTCCGGCAGCCATGTATTCAGCTTCAGTAGTTGACGTGGCTACTGAGTGCTATTTCTTTGAAAACCATGAGATCAGCTTACTGCCAAGGAACTGACACGTTCCTAAAGTTGATTTTCGGTCAATTCTACACCCTGCATAGTCAGCATCAGAATAACCAGTTAGTTCTATATTATCATCAGCTGGATACCATAAACCCATGTCAGGTGTTCCTCTGAGATAGCGGAGAATCTTCTTTGCTGAGTCCATGTGACTCTGCTTTGGATTCGCCTGAAATCGAGCATAGATACCTACAGCATAAGTTATGTCAGGACGAGTAGCTGTTAAGTATAATAAAGAACCAATTATAGCACGAAATTCAGTTTGGTCTACTGATACTCCCTCTTTATCAAGATCAATCATCATATTCGTGTTTATCGGGATCTTGATAGGTTTGTCGGATGTGCAACCAAATCTTTTGATGAGGTCTCGAGTGTATTTACCTTGATTAATGAACGTTCCCTTCTCAGATTGTTTGACTTGAAAGCCGAGGAAATAGTTCATTTCTCCCATCATTGACATCTCGAACTTATCCTTCATCATTTTCTCAAACTGTTGACACATGATGACATTCTTCGAGCCGAAGATGATGTCATCTACGTAGATCTGCACGAGTAATAGGTCGTCTTCCAGTCGAATGCTAAATAATGTGCGATCTACTGTGCCTTTCTGAAAACCTTTCTGAAGAAGAAACTCAGATAGGGTATCGTACCAAGCCCTGGGTGCTTGTTTTAACCCATACAGAGCCTTTCTGAGTCTATAAACTTGATGTCCCTGCTGAAAGCCGGGCGGTTGTTCCACATAGACCTCTTCTTTCAGCACGCCGTTCAAGAAAGCAGACTTCACATCCATTTGATAGACTTTGAATCTTTGATGTGTTGCGTAGGCTAGGAATAGTCTGATTGCCTCCGATCTTGCAGCTGGAGCAAAAGTCTCGTCGAAATCTATCCCTTCAGCTTGACAGTAGCCTTTTGCCACGAGTTTTGCTTTATTCCTTACTATGACGTTATTTTCATCCCGCTTGTTCTTGAAGACCCATTTTGTTCCAATCACATGTTGATGCCAGGGTCTGTCAACAAGCTCCCAAACTTCGTTTCTCGTGAACTGATTTAGCTCCTCCTGCATGGCTGTGATCCAGTCAGCATCGTTCAGTGCGTCCTCGATTGTATGAGGTTCTTCAGTAGATAAGAAGCAGGAGTATAAGGCGCTTTCTCCCTGACAGAAACTTGATCTTGTCTTTACGCTTGCTGAAGGATCTCCAATGATTAAATCAGAAGTATGAGCATCCAGCCACGATCTTCGATATTTCAGCTCTTCATCTAAAATTTGTTCAACACAAATAGTAGGTGAGTTAGGCATTTCAGTTGTACTATTCTGCAGTTCAGTTATGAGAGTGTGATCTACTGAGTCACCAGGTTCAGGGGCATTTAGCTTAGGAACTTCAGTTGTTCCCCCTGAGTTGTTATTCTCAGTAGTGGTCTCAGTTACCTCTTGGGTTTCTTCATCGACCTGAGTTACCTGGGATTGACTCTGTTCAGGAGAGTCAATCTGCTCAGCTACCTCTGCTGTAGGTTAAGATTCAATAGAGTTGTCTTCAGTTTCCTCATCTGAATCATCATCCCAACATGGCTGGATCTTTTCGACTTTATCTTTTAAGCTCAGATCCTGTAGCTACTTACTGATGTCCTCAGATTCAAATTTAGAGTTATTGCTCCTGTCTTCAGTAGCAAACTCATTAAAAACAACATGAGGGCTTTCTTCCACGTAAAGGGTCCGATAGTTGAATACCTTGAAAGCTTTGCTGACCCGAGAGTATCCTAAGAACACTCCCTGATCTGACTTGCTATCAAAAGTTTTCAGATGGTCTTTCCCATTATTGTGGATCCACGAACACCCAAAAATATGGAAATGAGATAGAGAAGGCTTCCTACCGTTCCATAGTTCATATGGTGTCCTCTTATGCTGCTTTGTCAGTAGAGATCGGTTCTGAGTGTAACATGTAGTATCAGTAGCTTCTGCCCAGAATTTGGATGGGAGTCCTGAGTCTGCGAGTAGAGTTCTTGCTGCTTCTTTGAGTGTTCGATTCTTTCGTTCAGCAACCCCATTCTGCTGAGGGGTACGCGCAGTAGATGTCTCATGCTCTATTCCTTCTGCTTTGCCTAACTCCTCCACTATGAAATTAAGGAACTCAGTTCCTCTGTCTGAACGTATTTTGACAATTTTGGTGTTCTTCTCGACACTGAGCTTTTTCAGAAGCATTGGTAACTCTGTTTTGACGCCAGACTTGTTGGCAATAAATATGACCCATGTGTAGCGTGTAATAGACCAAGGAAAGTCTATTAGCTTTTGCAAACAAACAATCGGGAAATCGAATTCGATCGGAGTTGTAACTGGATTTAGATCTGGTAAATAAAATAGAGAGAGATCGTTAGGGAATTGAGTGGGAGAGACGAACTGAGAATGAGGAGAGTTGAGAGAGAATTGATTGAGTTGAGAGAGATGAGAGACAGAGAGTAAGAGAAAAGTAGAGCTCGAGAACAGAGAGGTTGAGTTCGAGAGAGAGGAGCAGAGAAAAGTTGAGAGAGAGAAAAGTTTGATAATAAAATCTTTGTTGCCTTTCTCATTCGTTTCCACCCCTATTTAAACAAGAACTACAACTAATAAAATGTTAAACACTTTTTTAAAGGAAATAACAACTTATAGCCTATATCCTATAGTAGACCTCCAAATATCATCTGAGCCCATTTGACGATCTTTAAAGCTATCCGATTGCCCTTTTGTCTACCGGATTACCCGATTCTCTTTCGTCCTCCAACCGGGTCATGACAATACTCCCCTCTTTAGAGAGTCTTGTCCCCAAGACTCGGATGTTCGACAACGCTAGGATTCCTACTTGGCAAATAACAGTCTCAAGCTGATCAACTTCAATTGCAAAATCACAACCCCTAAAATCGCATAGGCACTTGGAGAAGCAAGCAGCTTCTTTTATCATGGAATGCAGCTGAAACGACATCATGACCAAAGGGAATCTTCTACCAAGCAATCCTTTTCCTTCAGCAACAAGAAGATATTCCTTAGCCACAGCAGGAGCAAACCCTAGAGTCCTTGAAGCCTCAACCGAACTGATTCCGTTTAATAAGGCCTCGGCTTCATTATCAGTGATGCAATCCTGGCAATTACCTCTTCGTCACTGTGAGTTTTGCTCTGGAGCACCACAACGCCACTATCAAATTTCCGAAGCATAACTGGGACATCAAACTTTTCCCCGAGAGAACATGCTTGCAGTAGATCATCAGGAGATATCAGCTCTGTGCCTCGGCCTCGACTGAATAGGCAGTAGACATCAATCAAATTATTCATTCCTCCAGTCCTCTCTAATGGCATCTTTATGAAATCTGCCAACTGACTAGATAGTTGTTGATGATACAAAGCACCAGCAGACTCCTTAGTAACAGGAGATACAATACCAACACTCAACAACCAATCTTGCTTCTCCTTGGTACCCATCTCATCATCCTCTGCCTCTCTAATTTCTTGGAGATCGGATACTGCTTTTGGTTCATCAGATTCCACTCCTCTTGATTTCTCAGATATCCCATCAACCAATCCATTCTTCCGAGCATCATTGATCTGCAGAGTTCCACCATTGGAGATGCCAAGTCGATTTGCATCTGTCTCCGACTCTGCTGTCTCATCCCCAATGCTGGCTTCCCCATCAGTCTGAACCTTGGCTGCAGTGCTGTTCTTTAAATGAGCAGCAGCTCCGGCATCTGAACTTTCATCCTTGACACCGCCAACTACAAGAGTTTTAGGCTTAAGCAACTTCTACCTAACCACATCAATTGTATCATCAGATGCAGGTTCAGAGTTTTGGAGATCCTCTACAACTTCCCTAGTGCTGACATCTTCCAACACACCATAACCATGTTCATTTGCACCACCAACTGCATTCCCATTCACTAGTTTTTCTACCATTTATGCATCAACTTCTTCAATAGGAATGATTGGGATGATTGGTGTCCCCCAATCATCTTGACCATCACTTTCCATAAGCGGGCAAGTGAGGGGACTAGGACGTATTGCAGTGAGATTAGTAGTAACAACTTCAACAACAGATGTCGCCATACACTTTTGAACATCTACCTCCTCACTTCCTTCACCTCCTCCATTGCCGAAACCACCCCTTCGGCCACCACAAAATCCACCACGAGGAGCAATTACTTCATCCACGCATGAATTATAATTCCCAGCCGACTTCGATCGGACCATCCCTGAATTACAATCCTCCTCGCCGCGCCGAGCCTCCGATCTACAAGTGCATCTATCGAACATTCTATGCATCTCGTTGACACATAGCGCAGTGGATCGCTCGAACGCCGCCGCCATCCCTTGTTCGATCGCCTTCACCAGATGCTTCGAAAACACCGTGTCCATCGCGGTTCCTCTCTCACCGATTGCAGATACGCCGGATCGATGGCTCTGATACCACTGTAATAGACCAAGGAAAGTCTATTAGCTTTTGCAAACAAACAATCGGGAAATCGAATTCGATCGGAGTTGTAACTGGATTTAGATCTGGTAAATAAAATAGAGAGAGATCGTTAGGGAATTGAGTGGGAGAGACGAACTGAGAATGAGGAGAGTTGAGAGAGAATTGATTGAGTTGAGAGAGATGAGAGACAGAGAGTAAGAGAAAAGTAGAGCTCGAGAACAGAGAGGTTGAGTTCGGGAGAGAGGGGCAGAGAAAAGTTGAGAGAGAGAAAAGTTTGATAATAAAATCTTTGTTGCCTTTCTCATTCGTTTCCACCCCTATTTAAACAAGAACTACAACTAATAAAACGTTAAACACTTTTTTAAAGGAAATAACAACTTATAGCCTATATCCTATAGTAGACCTCCAAATATCATCCGAGCCCATTTGACGATCTTTAAAGTTGTCTGATTCCCGTTTTGTCTACCAGATTACCCGATTCTCTTCCGTCCTCCGACCGGGTCATGACACTCTGCGATATGGCGCATATTAGTGGACTCGTTGCGGCTCAGGTGATTTTTGATCTTCATTGTTTTATGCATTTTGCTTTTCATGTGATTAACTTGTCTTCGAACTAGAGTTTTCTTGTCAGATACATTTTTTCCAGATCAGATCTTTGGAATGGTTTATATAGATTAGTATTGGTTATGAAATCTTGAATTCCTTTATGCATGTAATGTTCCTTACCAAGAAAAAAGAAATTGAAGTCTTATAGTTTATATGGGAACTTGGTGCTTCAATCTGGATATTATAGTTATGGTTAACTTGTTTTAGGAAGCGGCTGATCCTTTCGAGTACTGCGACTTGGTCACAACTACCACTCACAAGAGCTTGAGGGGCCCTAGAGCTGGCATGATTTTCTACAGGAAGGGTCCAAAGCCACCGAAAAAGGGCCAGCCAGAAGATGCCGTATATGATTTTGAGGACAAGATTAACTTTGCTGCGTTTCCCTCACTTCAGGGAGGTTCACACAATCATCAAATCGATGCTCTTGTTGTGGGCTTGAAACAGGCAATGTCTCCTGGTTTCAGGGCCGGCCCTGAGATTCCGGTGGCCCTAGGCGAAAGCAAAAATGGGGCCCTTGTCGAAGCTTCGTGAATCATGTTGTCAGCGAAAGCTAGCACATGCTTCCATGTTTGTGTGCCTACATAACTTTAAAAGTAGAAATCGTAAAGTGCAATCATTATCTTTTTGCGGTTTTGTCTTTTATCAACTGTAATCTCTAAGGTGCAGAGAGAGCCGACTGTTGCTGCAAGAAATGAAGAAAGAGCCATTACTGCACTTGGCCGTTGGGTACTTGATTTGATAAATAGTGAGTAATGGATTAATGGGCTTAAAAAAAAGTGACCCTTAAATCATTAATTTGAAGTTGGATTTATAATTGTAAGTAATAGGCTCATATTAAACTTTTTTTTTTATGTGTGTTATGAGAGCCTAGCCTTAAAAATTGATATGAGATCATATTATTTTTTTTAAAATGGGCTACTATATTGGGCCGTGTTTTATAATTTGGGGCCCCTTAAGATTGGGGGCCCTAGGCAAAGGCCCCACCCGCTATTCGGGTGGGCCGGCCCTGCCTGGTTTCAAGGCGTATGCCAAGAAAGTTAGGGTCAATGCAGTTGCCCTCGGTAACTATCTTATGAGCAAAGGATACAATCTTGTTACTGGTGGAACTGAGAACCACTTGGTTCTGTGGGATCTTCGTCCTCTTGGATTAACAGGTCGTTTTGATTAATCGTTATTTCCATTTATGAACCGCTGCTCATCTCCTGTGGCATTTTTCAGGGAACAAGGTTGAGAAACTCTGTGATCTGTGCAACATTACTGTTAACAAGAATGCTGTGTTTGGCGACAGTAGTGCATTAGCCCCTGGAGGGGTTCGCATTGGTGAGCATCATTGTATCTTCTTCACTACAAAAATTGTCTTTTTTTTGAAAATTCGACGGTTTATTTGTAAAATCCGGGGGTGTTGGGGGGGGGGGGGGGGGGGGGGGGGGGGGGGGGGGGGGGGGGGGGGGGGGGGGGGGGGGGTGGGTGTGCGTTGGGGTTAAGGGGGGGGGGGTTGTGGTGGAGGTGTGTGGTAAATGGTATTATTGTTTGTTAAATGTGGGGGGGGGGGGGTGTGGGGGGGGGGGGTTTGTGGTTTTTGTTGCGGTTGGGGTGTTATTAAATTTACCGACGGGGGTTTTTATATATATTGGGGTTGTTGTAAATCAAGGGGGGTTATCATAGAAAAAAAAGGGTAAAGCGGGAAAAATCGGGGTGTTTTTTTGGTATATTTTGTTTTTATGTTTTTTTTTTTTGTACAAAGGCTTTTGGGGGGTTCGTCCTTTACTAATTTTTTTGTTTTAAATTAAATTTATTATTTTTTAATTTAAGTGTGGTTGGGCGGGGGGGGGACCACCCCGACTCGCCGCCTGTCTTGGGTGGGTGGGGGGCGGGTTAGAGTGGGAGACGGCGGGAGGGAGGTTTTTTAAAAAAATTGAGGGCGACGGTGGTCGGGCGGGGGGTGGGAAAAATGGGTGCGGGCGTGCGTGCGCAATGTATAACAAGATTCTTAATACTTAGGAAGTAGTTTGATATATAAAGGTGGAAAAAGTTTGTCAAAAATTCGATGTGGGATGCAGAAATTTAAGTGGTACCGGAAGATTACCGACGGGAATTTTCCGTCGCTAAATATCGACGGAAAATTATGGGTTTAATCCGTCGGTAACGAGATGAAATAGCGACGGAATTTTCCGTCGGTATTTAGCGACGGAAAATTCCGTCGGTAATCCGTCGATACACTTAAATTTTGAATTTCCGTCGGTAATCCGTCGGTAAATGCCGACCCGTGTTTTGTCCGTCGGTAAATCCGTCGGTAATTAGCGAAAATTTTGTAGTGCTTGTTGCTGCTTACTTTGAACTATTCTTAAACTGTTACTTGCTCTAATTTTTTTTGAATTTTTCTCGGCACTAATGTGATGAGAATCAGCGTTGAAAATGTTACGGGTTTGTATTGATCAATGTAGATTCAATATAACAGTTAATCCTTCACAATGTAATCTGGTGATTGTTTCAGGTGCTCCTGCCATGACCTCTCGAGGTTTGGTTGAGAAAGACTTTGAGCAGATAGCGGAATTCCTCCACAGGGCTGTTTTCCTGACACTGAAGATCCAAAAGGAGCATGGTAAGCTGTTGAAGGACTTCAACAAGGGTCTAGTTAACAACAAAGAGATTGAAGAGCTCAAGGCCGACGTCGAAAAATTTGCGTCCTCATTTGACATGCCGGGGTTCAAGATATCTGAAATGAAATACAAGGACTAAGCCAAACATCTTAGCATAATATATTTTCTTTTATCAGCTTCTGCAACTGCATGTTTTATAATTAAATTTTGGCTCCCACTTCAGTCAATATGGCATATGCATTTGGGTGAAAAGAATAAGTTATGTATTCACGAAGTGTTACTGTTTTCTACTACTATAGGTGAATCAAATTTTCTTGTATTTTGGATATCTGTAGCTGTTCATGAATGTTGGAATAATAGCTGTATTTTTGGTTGTTTTTCGCTATTTCCTCATTATTTTAAACTTTCTGCCTACTTGAATGACCCAAATTTGTCGGAATGAAATATGACCACGCAAAATTAGTGATCTAGAGTGATAAAATTACTACTTTGACTATATATATTATTATGATGATGTGATGAGTTTCTCCTCTTCAATTATTGGATTTACTAGTCGTTTTAAATTTACCCTACAACCACTTTTTGTGTTTATTTGTGGGTATTAATTTTTATTTATTTATTTATTTATATATTTTATTTTCGTACATATTGTATTTTCGCAAGTCTTGACACTATTTATACATAAATATAATAGATGAAGGTTACTATGGTGATCCATAACCTTAATAACAAGTGACAAACCAAATAGATAGAGTCACAAACATTTACTTCAATAGCATAAATCTAAGTAAACTTAAGTTTTTTCTTTAGATGATAATGAAATAAAAGAAACATAACGTGGTGATTGAACAAAATTTACATACTTAATACACTTCAATAATGCTCACAAGTTATAAAATCATATATGAGCCTTTCGAGCTACTATAAATATAATTCTTAATCAAGTTTGTAACATATTTATCCAAGAGGAAGATATAAACATAAATTAGCATATCACAATTTTAAAAAAACTATCTTTAAGGCTTAAGTTGTTTTAAATTTTCTTTTTATATATTTCCAAAGCATTAATAATATAGACTACATAAAGAGATGCAATAGAAATACTATAACAACTTAACATTCTTATGTAAGCTTCATAAAATAATTAGACATTGTAATTATGTGCATATCAAGTAGACAACTCGAAAACACAATGACGAAACACTTAAAGCAAAACATCTCTTGACATGTCTAGGAGATAAACATATTAGAGATAAACAAAGGATATGAATTCTTTTTTTTGGAAATTCACTAGCTAAGTCAATCTTTTGAAATTTCTTTTTATTTATGAACTAATTGTGTGATGTTAATTTGTGTATGACTTTGAAATGGTGGTGATCTTATTTTAGGAGCGAAATTGAGATTGTACCAGTTGTACCTGCAATTGCATCGGCTGATGCAGCTATACCCGCGAAGCTAGACCTCTATGCCTTTGCTCGTTTGAGCAGCCCGATGTTACTAAAGCCATAATGTCTCTAGTTATTGTTGGGCTTCCAACTATGATTGCCAGTCTTAGTTCGGTCACAGTTGCTTGCTGCTCGTACTCCTATAGGTAAGTTTCTTATAGACAATCATGTTATATTACTTTTCTTTTCAAATATAAAATATAATAATTATTTTTTCATGTCTAATTGAATGTTGATATTTACGGTGAGTGTGCATTCTATAGCACTTGGAGTAGTATTTTCATCACTCGTGCTCGCTTTTCTCGATGTAAGTTGTCCATTTTATTGTAAGGTATAAGCATAGCTAGAAATGTCCCCAAATGGCCCAAGCCAATGGAATAGGCTGGCATGACCCGCCGGGCTCAGAGTTTATAGGGTATTTACAAGGCTAAAGTCATAGGTCATATCTGGCTTCGTAATGGTGAGATATATAATTTACCAGGTAGAGGTTCACCTTTATCTTAGGTATTCAGATCACTTGGTAAAGATGATTTGTGCTTTTACATCTTTAAGAAGATGCATAACAGGTCAGAAGCTGAATATATAGTCCATTGGAACTGACTTGTTCAGATGCTAGAAGGTGCTGACTTTGAAAAGGAAAAACAAATTCATTAAACCTTACATCTCTAGAGATGATTATGCTTCTATAGACAAGATCTAAACACCTATACCCTTCTTAGAAGTAGAATATCCAATGAAAATTTGACAAGTCTTTCAATTGATTTATGTTGATATTTTTATCCTATAGAGTCTCAAGAGGAGAGTTGTAGTTTAACACACTGCTTGGAAGACAGATTTATGAAATAAAGCCTGAATTGCATGAGACCAAAAACACAACTCGCTTGATGCAAAAACACAACTCCCTTAGGCATATGAGACTGCAATATAATAGACCTTGTTTTCAACACAATATCTTTCTTTATTTATTTTTTCTACGATACCATCTGTTAAGGAGTTCCAACACAACTCGCTTGATGCAAAATTCCATTTCAGTTCAGAAAAGTAGACATGAAGTTTGAGGTGTGTTTCCTTTCATTATAATTTCTTAAAGTTCCAATGGTGGATTTGAAATGGTTTCTAACAAGATTAAGAAAGTTTTGAAAATGTATGGAACTACCTTTTTGATTTCCTGATATATATGAATGTGGATCTAAAGAAAACTTGCAAGAAGCTGGATTAGTTTATCTTGTTCAGCCCTCTTAGAATAAGTTTTCCGCATTTGTAGTTGTACTTGTACAGAAGAACATAGCACATCCTTTGGTTAGGATTATGATCAATGTTGGCTTTAACCTTTTCTTTTTCAACTATCTTAATTAGTCATAGTTTTCATCTATAAGTTCTGCTTTCTACATTGTATACTATGAAGCTTCATCACTTGCTAACTTCGTTATAAAATTTTCAGCTCTGTATCTTCAGAGGAGAGAACTGGGCTCCAGACGCGAATCCTAGCACGCTGCTTCATGCAGTGATGACTATGATAGGATTTCTTGTGAGTAGCATACTTCCTTGTCATGACCTGCTACAATGCGTTACGGGGTTCGGACGATAAAAAGCCAAAATTTGTTGTTGCTGCCACTAGGGTGTTGGGATTTTGTATACTGGAAGCAAATTTTATGCTTGTATACAATGTGTTTTGTCCCTACCACTATTTTATTTTCCTATCTACTAAATATATATATTTGCACATGTAATCATTTATCTTGTATAAAAGTTAGATTTGTGTAGTGTGTTGGGTATCACAGAAGACTACACAAATTGGTTGAACTGACAAGATATAAACAGTCATTATAGCTGAGACAACTTAAGGATAAGTTGTCGGTTTAAGCTGCAGTTTAGATAAGAAGTGGCTTGTCTTGGCAGCTTGTCTTTACTGGTACACTTAAGATGGTATATGGATGGATCACAGTGAGATGTGTTCTCCTTAACTGACCTTAGTGGAGAACCAAGATCTCGGTGACTTAGCTGGTCTTAAGCTTGGTAAGACTTCAGCTAAACGCATTTGACTATCTATCACTTTGACCTACTATGGTGAACGTCATCGCGATCGGATCTACGTATCTTGGGTGTTAGTAGTTATTTGTGGCTTAGGCTGGTTGTCTGTATCTTGCAAGAGTATCTTAGTAAAATGGGTTGATAATATCCCCTGAGGAACTCGTAAGGATTAGCACACTAAACCCGACCGGTTGATTAATTTCAGGTGTGTTAATAAGGTCGAGTGGTACTACTCAGGAATATAATAAGATGTCATTAATTTAAACTGTCAGTGAGCTTAATTAATTAAAAGATATTTCTATCTTAAATACGGAGATCGATTAAGTTTAAAATACAAGCCCTTGCTCAATTTGGGATAAATGGGTAAGTTAGCACAGATTCTCTAGTGGAATGAATCTGTGTCTATTAATTAATTTTGTTCTGTGCTGAGCATAGATAATTAATTAATTTGAGGCCCTGCTTTATTTCTTGTATTAGATCCCTGATCTGACCCAATTAGTTGCCTAGTTATTTATTGTCTCTCATAAATCATTATTAATAGATTAATGTAATTTTATTTTATTTAATAATGTTATTTATCTGTAAGTAATTGGTCAGGCCAATTAATTGATAACTATTAGTAGCCCGATTGATTAATGAATTATATTATGGGCTAATTATGTGGAAGTTCATTAGGAATATAATCAAATTAATGGGCTACAAATATTAATATTATATTGGCTTTTGAAGTCTATATATATTAGTATTCTGCTCAGAAACAGAAACACACACACATCATTCACGCTCTACACTCGAGATTGAGAGGGACGATAATCCTAATTTTCTCCAGTTCTCTGACCACCCAGAGGGAGAAAAAGGCCGGGACACAGATCAGAAGATCTGACACACGAGCAACAATCAGAGCTGCAACAACATACGTAGGAGGAAGGTAATCGTTCTTCACCTCAATTTTCCTTCAATTGGTATCAGAGCCTGTTTTAGGCTCCGATTGTTGCTGTTAGGAGCATGATTAGGGTTTATTTCCATCGTTATCGGGCTAATTTCGTGTTTGGGACGGCCTGCGAGCCACTGTTTTGACCCCATTGTAACGTTTTTGTTGGTCCCGAGATAAAAGTTCAGGTGTAGAGGGGGGGTGAATACACCTAAAAACTTTCTCAACTTAAAACGCGAACAGTCATTTTCAGGAAGATGCCGTACTGAACAGGTTCAGTAGACTAGATAAGCTGTTCTGAATCGCGTGGTAGAGTGACTGACTTCACTGAGGCCTGCTAGCTCACTTAGGTCAGAATTCAGTATCGTTCAATAGAAGTTTAGTAGAGTGCGGAAATGTGTATGCCCAATTCAGTTGAGTTAGAAAACGTTTTTAGGAAAACTATTTCAGTATATTAGTGCAATATTTTATGATTTGCTGAAACACAGTTGAATGATTTGAAAGATATTTTTAGTATGAGCAGTAATCAATGCAACAGTAAAGAAAACACACAGAACACAAGCGATTTTAAAGTGGTTCGGATCCAACAATCCTACGTCCACTGTCCCGGAAAGATCAGGATGCTATTTTATTATACTGAGTTAGTCTCAGTCGGTTTGTACACTAGACAAAAAATGGTCTTGAGATTTATACTGAGCAAGTCTCAGTTTACAAGGTATCAAACTGAAGTGTTTGACAAACTCTCCAACTATGAAGGAGTTCTTTACAATAAAGAACAATTCAGGAATGAACTCCTTCGATCTAAGCTATAGATATGGTATGCTGAGCTTAGGTTAGAGGGAAGGGAACGAGAAAGTGGCTTCTACAGCGACGAACGGTAAAGTATAAACTCTGGGTTCGTATTTAGTCGCTTGGATACTAGAGGCTTATAGTCTGATTCAGCTCGGTTCCCTTTGAGCAAGTATGTCGCCTTTCACTTGGAATAACTCTTTGAAGATCTTGCGGAAAGCTTTAAATCGATTCTGAGTTGCTCTTAAATGCTCGTGTGTTCTTGTATTCTAGGTGAGCTTCGATTTGAATTCTTCCCTCTATTTATAGATGAGAGGCATGGAAAGATCCGTTGGAGACGATGATCCATGTGTCTCTCTCTTTTGGGTAGCTAACGCTCTTTCAAAGTATGGTGACAGAGTCCTTTCCCTCCATTTCCGAAAAGATGTTGACTTGCCGCTTTAATCAGAAAGTAGACATTGGTTGCTTGTCATTGGTCGAGGCTGAAGAAAGTAGGTGAGACAAATAGACTTCGAGGTAGATCTGAAGCTGACTTCTCTATACCTCGTATGACTCTGCTGATTTGACTTATAAGATCTCTAACAGTTAGGAGACTGTGTGGCCGTTGCTGAGTCTGATCTATGTTTAGTAGCATACTCCTGCTGAGTCTAGCTCTACTGAGGATCAACCCTGAGTTTAGTGAACTACTCCTGCTGAGTTCAGTTCCACTGACTCCTTTCGATATCTTGCTCTGCTTGAGTCCAAAGCCTACTGGAGTCTTCTTCTCATGGTACTGAGGCTGATAGTCTACTGAAGAACTAGCAGACATAACTGAACGCCTGAACCATGTAGGAAGGATATCTACTGAGTCTGAAACACTCAGAGACAGAACAAAACAAATACAACTGAATGGTTCATCAATCAAAGTAGGGTTTTGAGATCATTCAAATGCACTGAGCACTAGGCTACTGAATCATCTCCCAACAGCGTTTCTCGTGAGAAAATCCACGAGTAGATGATAGGACCTATTTGTTATGTGATTGTACTGTTTTTGTACTGTAATTGGTCTGGGAGGCTGTTGGTCCCGAGATTAAACGTTCAGGTGTAGAGGGGGGGGGGGTGAATACACATGAAACCAATTTCTCAGCTTCAAACACGAGCAGTCCTTTTTAGGAGAGTGTCGTACTGAACGAGTTCAGTAGACCAAATAAGTTGTTCTGGATCGTGTGGCAGAGTGACTGACTTCACTGAGGCCTACTAGCTGACTTGAGTCAGAATTCAGTACCGTTCAACTGAAGTTCAGTATAGTGCGGAAATGTGTAGGCCCAAATTCAGTTGAGTTTAGAAAATGTTTTTAATAAAATAGTTTCAGTATGTTAGTGCGATCGATTACGCTTAGCTGAAACTTAGTTGAATGATTTTTGAAATACTTTCAATATGCACAGTAATCAATGCAATAGTTAAAACAGAAAAACAAACACAGAACACAGGCAGTTTTTAAAGTGGTTCGGATCCAACAATCCTACGTCCACTGTCCCGAAAGATCAGGAGGCTATGTATTATACTGAGATAGTATCAGTCGGTTTGTACGCAGGACAAACACTGGTCTTGAGATTTATACTGAGCAAGTCTCAGTTTACAAAGGATCAAACTAAAGCGTTTGACAGACTCTCCAACTATGAAGGAGTCCTTTACAATAAGGATCAGTTCAGAATATGAACTGCTTCGTCTAAGCTATGGATAAGATCAGCTGAGCTTAGGTTAGAGGGATAGGGAACAAGAAGGTGGCTTCTAGAGCGACGAACGGTTAAGTATGGACTTGGGTTCGTGTTCAGTCGTTTAGCTACTAGAGGCTTTATGATCTGATTCAGCTCGGTTCCCTATGAGCAAGTATGTCGCCTTTCGCTGGAGATTACTCAATGAAGTTATTGCGGAAAGCTTAAGTCGTTTCTGAGTTGCTCGTGAATGCTCGTGTGTTCTTGTCTGTGTCGTGAGCTTCAATTTGAATTGTATCCCTCTATTTATAGAGCAGAGACTATGATAGATCTGTTAGAGATGACGATCCTTGTGTCTCTCTCTTTTGGGTAGCTAACGGCTCGTTCAAAGATGGTGGCAGAGTATTTTCCCTCCATTTTTGGAAAGTTGTTGACTTGCAGCTTTAATAAAAAAATAGACAGTTGGCCGCTCGTCATTGGTCGAGGCTAAAGAAAGTAGGTGAGACAGAACAAACTTCAAGGTAGATCTGAAGCTGACTTCTCTCTTCCTCGTATGACTCTGCTAATTTGACTTAGTAAATTTTGACAGTTTAGAAGATTGTCTAGCCGTTGCTGAGTCTGATCTATATTCAGTAGCATGCTCCTGCTGAGTCGGCTCTACTGAAGATCAACTCTGAGTTCAATGAACTACTCCTGCTGAGTTCAGTTCCACTGACTCCTTTCGCATATCTTGCTCTCGCCGAGTCCAAGATCACTGAGTCTTCTTCTTCTGGTACTGAAGCTGGTAATCTACTAAGCGCCTGAACCAAATGAAGGGTGTCTACTGAGTCTGAAACCTCAGAGACAGAACAACACATTACAACTGAAAGGTTCATTAGTCAAATTAGGATTTTGGGATCTTCAAATATTCAGCAAATATACAGAGCATTGGGCTGCTGAGTTATCTCCCAATGAGTTGAGAAGCGACTGAATCATCTCCCAACATTTTTCCCCTATTTGATGATGCCAAAACCTAACACTATAACTATAAAAAGTAGAGCTCCTTACAAGTATTACAAGTAGAATCATTGGAGTTGTTCCTCAAGTTCTAGACTACTAAGGGAAATCAGGGAAGAAGTATCAGAACATATACAGAAAACTATCAACAATTTCTCCCTTTCTAACAACATTCTCCCTCATCAATAAGCAATCTAACAGACTAGAATCTAACAAGGTCAAAACCGACAGAATAAATATATTCAGTGAGTGTGTGAGTCAGTAATCACTTGAGTGATTCTGTGTGTTAAGCGTAAAGTAAACCATGCCATATAGATAATAAGGAATTGTCAGGGCCGAACAACAGTGATGTTTTTATATATAATGAAAGTTCAGTACAGATACATCAGACTGCTATTCTAAGAAAACAGAACAGAAAGGAAATACAGAAGCTATCTATCATCTGAACTGTTGAATCCTATCTTTGAAGTCCTTTGATTTTGATTCAGGAAGTGGCAGTCCATACATTCTGTAAGTGATCTTCCTCAACTTCAGTATCTCTGTCAAATCAGCAGGCTCATCTTCATCTAAGTGTCTTGCTTGGGCAGCATCCTTAATCTCTTTCTCAATCACCCCATAATGAACAGAGCCATCAAGTTTCAGTTGGGGAGGCATGATCCTTGGAGCTGGGAATCTAACATCAATTTTATCTGCTATGGCCTTCTGAACTCTAGCAAATATCTCTAGATCAGTCTTCAGAAGCCATTCAGCAAATGCAATAGACTTGTGCATTTCAGGCCAGTATCTCCAGAAGTAGTATCTTTTAATGTAGTCTGCCTTCAATGACTCCCACCTCTCTGTCCGTTCCCATAACATCCATTCATCCACTCTGGCCATCTGTGAATCTTAAGGTCAGTAGGCTTCCTGAGTCTTCTGTATTTATAAGCAATATCTGTCTTCTCAAGAATCCTTTGGCTAGCTTCCTTCTAAGCCTTCAGCCTCAGAGCTTCTAGATCTGCCAATCTGAGCTTTTCTCTTACTGCTTCAATTTTCCTTGCTTCAGCTCCTCTGTCGAGATACCTCTCCATCTGATCCCATATCTCTTGCATTTCAAGCTCTTGTCTCTTCGAGGGGACATAGGAGGGTACATGAACTTCTTCTTCTGAGTCAGCAGGAGTAGATGATTTTTCTTTTGAAGTTCCTTGCTGACCAGACTTCTGCTACTGTTATTCCTTTTCCTTTTCTTTATCAGCTTCATCGCTCAGCTTTAATTTCCTAGGAGGCAGCCTTGTCGGAGGCTTCCTACCTCCTGCTGGGGCCTTAGTCTTGCCTTTGGCTGGCTTTTTCTTTGGCTTGTTGGCAGCCTCAGCCTCGGCAATTTCTCTTGCAAGCTTTTCATCGGCAGCTATCTGAGCTTCTTCCTCCGGAGTGATATATCTTTTAGTTTTCTTCGAGGGAGGAGTGGGAGGCTTCAGTACTTTCTTGCCTTTTCCTTGCACTGGAGGAGGCAGAGGAACCTCTTCATCTTCTGAGTTCTCCTCTGCATACTCAGCAATCTCCTTGATTATATCACTGGGAGTCTAGGTTGCTTGAGTAGCAGAATCCTTGGGTCTTGAGCCACTTGGGCCGGTCTCAGCAGGCATTACATCTCCTGCTGCTGAGACACCCTGGGCCTCACCTTGTGCAGTCTGAGTAGAGGAACTAGTGGGAGCAGATTCTTGACTCTGAGTAGCTCCAGTCACTGTCCTTACTCCTTTAGGTACTCTCAGTACCTTTTCCTTCCCTTCCGTAATCTTTAGTTTTCCTTCCCCCTTTTTGGCATCAGCAAATAAGCCAGGGGTGGGAATCTGCACCTTCTTATCCAGACTCTTGTAGGCTGCTGAAAGGTCATCTAATGCATACTGCAGCTTTGTAAGTCTCTCATGCAGTTCGTTTCTCTCCTCAGTAAGTTGTTCGTTGTACTTCTTATGAGAGGCATCTGCTGCTGTATGAATATCTTGCAACTTTTGATCCACCTTCTCTTCCATAGCCTTCTGAATTAATTGGATTCTGAGCTCGGAGGCCTGAGAGATGGAAGAGATGGATGCAGTGTGAGCTGACTGGGCGGCCTTGTAATCTTCCAGAAGTTTTGTTTGGCCAGCCTCCATCAACTTCAGTTGCTCTTCGAAGTTGGCTCGTTGAGTGGCGAGTGCTTCAGTAAGGATTGTTGAGAAGTCGGGGGCAGGCGTGTTCTGAATTATCGTTCTGAGCCCCTTGATCTCTGCACTCTGAGCCTGAGTGGTCTGACTCCACGTCTTATGGACGGCACGGGCGAGGAGTCGGTTCTGAGTTCCTTGACTCCTCAGGACCCTAGCCACTGACTTCGATCGTCGGCTTTTAGGGCTGGGCGCTACCTCGAACGCAGACTCAAGTAAGAGTTGAGCTGGTTCTGCCGCCTTCGAGGTACCAGCCTCCGACTGACCTGGTCCTAGGATGCTGAGAGGAGGTTCAGCAGTAGAAGATGGAGCATCCTTGTCCAGTTGAGTACCCTCATTAGGCTTCTCAGGGCCTGAATCACGGGGTGGGTCCTGACCATCGGGGTCAGACCCATCTGAGGGTGTCGTTGCTGATGTTGGTTGGCGATCATTCAGCAAGGCTAGCATGGCAGCCCTCAAGTCATCTAGGGAACAGATGTCTGATGGCTCGAAGTAGCCTATCTTGTCCCTTATGATTAACTCCTCTTCGTGGAGTTGTTCGCAGGAGTGGTGGAGGATCAACTTGTTCAGAGTAGACCACTCCTGGAACCTAATCAGCATATGGAGTCTAGCCTGCCTTGCCAAAGTGACTAGATCAGTGTGGCTGGCTATCTCTGGTATTTGTTTAGTAATCTCTCGGGAGGCTCTTGATTGCAGAGCAGATGCCTCCATCCCGATTGATTCTGACTCAGAAGCAGTCTCGGAATCTTCGACTTCAATCGGAGACTATTGCTTCTCAGTAGACGGAATGTTGCTTAGTGGAGGAATGTCCAAGGGGCTCTCAGTCGTAGGGACTTGTTCAACTTTGACCCCTTGGTCCACTGTCTCATCTCGTTCAGTGGAGACGGCCTTCTCCACTGACTGATTTTTCTCTGATGACTCAGTCTCGTCCCTCAGCTGCAGAGGTGGTTCAGCCACAACTTCTGGTATGACCTCACTGACTTTCTTCAGTCTCTTGGTCAGCGTCTTAGGAGTAGACCTGGGAGGTGACCTCTTCTTCGTAGGAGTGGAGGTCTTCTGAGTTCCTGACTTGGGATCAGTAGGCCCAGACCCAATCTGCTGAAGAGCCGCTGCCCTGCTCTGGAATCTGACTTTATTCGGGTTGAAGTATAACTTGTCAGTGTACACCACATTGTCAGCTCTGCAGAGGTCTTCTATCATGACAGATAGCTTTGTGCCGTATAACAATTTTCCCTTGACTGACAGGCAGTTGTCTGAGCGATCGAACTTGGCAACCTGAGTCATAAACTCCTTCAAGAAGAATTCAGCCCAGTTAATTTTTGCATGATCATGAATGGCCATCATAAGTTGAATCTTCGGTCTCGATACTTGGTCGAACGAGCCGGCCTGACTCGTCAAAATCTGAGTCACTGTGTAGGCAAGAGCTTGATACTGCGGAAGCATAGCGTTCTTTGGGAAGGAAACTCTGAATGTTGTAGGCTTCTCGCAGAACACTTCCAGATACTCATCCATGAGATCGTCCTTATAGCCCACTGTAGTAAAGTCTTCGCTCGGGAGTTGGAAGCTTCGCTGAAGCGCTTCCTTGATTGACATCAACTTGATCTCAGAAATAACATGAGCGGGGTCTCCAAGAATATGGGTGACGCATCTGCATCGGATGTCCCCATCTACTGACTCAGAGTTCAGATACAGCTTAACTATCTGGTGAGGGAGGAAGTATGATGGCTTCCTAGACAAAAACTTCTCCAGACCAGTCGCCCTCAACGAATCAAAGATTTCCTCCACGAAATCTAGATCGCATGAGTCGAACTCCATCATCGGCTCGAACCAGACACGATCCTTCTCGAGGATCTCTTTCATGTTCGCCGGAACCATAACATCTCTTCCTGCCACATCTAGTAATCTGGAAGGACAAGAAATCAGTATCGAACAAAAAGTATTAAAATTATCATATACGATGTTGAATGATCATGAAAGATTTACCAAAGATTTTCTGAGAGTTTTGTTGGATACGGTAGCTGGGGAATTAAATCAACATTCGCCTTATCAACTTGGATAACTCTTTTTGATATTATATGGCCAAGAACAATTCCTTCCCTTACCATGAAATGACACTTTTCGTAATTAAGAACCAAGTTCTTCTCCACGCATCTTCTTAGAACCACATCTAGATTTCTGAGACATTGATCGAAAGAATCTCCATAGACGGTGAAATCGTCCATAAATACTTCGATGCATTTTTCAATGAGATCGGAGAAAATACTCATCATGCAATGTTGGAAAGTTCCGGGAGCGTTGCACAATCCAAAAGGCATGCGGCGATAAACATAAGTGCCAAACGGACATGTGAAGGTGGTTTTCTCTTGATCATCCTTGTTGACATAAATTTGAAAGTATCCACTATATCCATCAAGAAAACAAAAATAGGATTGACCGGTAAGTCTCTCAAGCATCTCATCAATGAACGGTAAAGGAAAATGATCCTTTCTTGTTGCCATGTTCAATTTCCTATAGTCGATGCACATTCTCCATCCGGTTACCAATCTCATCGGTACCAACTCATTCTTTTCATTCTCAATGACTTGAAAACCTGATTTCTTTGGTACAACATGTACCGGGCTGACCCATTTGCTGTCCGAGATCGGATAGATAATTCCCAAATCGAGCAACTTTAAAATCTCCTTCAGAACAACTTCACGCATGTTGGGATTTAACTTCCTTTGTGGGTCTCGGCTTGGATTACTATCCGGCTCCAATAGGATGTAATGTATGCAAACATCCGGACTGATTCCGGTGATATCGGCCAATGTCCAACCAATAGCTCGAGTATATTTTTTCAGAATTTCGACCAATCGCTCTTCTTGCTCTTTTGATAATTCACTGCTAATGATCACAGGAAGAGTCTTATCTTGGCCAAGGTAAACATACTTTAAGTTGGTTGGCAGCTTCTTAAGTTCCAGAACGGGCGGTCTGACATGTGACGGAACTGGTCTGTCTTCTACATTCTGCTTAGGCAAGCAGATGCCGCTACTGGAGGTAACGACTTCTGGAACTGCATATAGAGATAAGCTGGCTTCCTTTACTTCTTCATCTAACATCCCTTGGACATCCATCTCAGAGAGGCTTTGTGTCAATGCTAACTCTAACTTATCCTGCATTAATGTCGTCTCAAGATGTTCTTGGACAAGAGGCTCAATAACGTCAATAGAATAAGCATTTTCACAATCAAGGGGTTTTTTCATAGCATCATCAATACTATAAGTAAACTTCTCACCATGATAGTCCAAACAGATAGTACCCTTACAAACATCAATTAATGCCTTAGCAGTTTTAAGAAAAGGTCGACCTAGCAAAACTCCCGAAGTTCCCTTCTTTCCCTCACAAGTGTTAATCACATAAAAATCCGCAGGATATACGAAATCATGAATTTTAACAAGAACATTTTCTAGAAGGCCTTTAGGGGATATGCATGATCGGTCAGCTAATTGAATAACAACTTTAGTATAGGTTAACTCAACCCCAACTAAACTGTTAAACACAGATAAAGGCATCACATTGATTGAGGCTCCTAAATCACGAAGGGCTTTTGGGATCATCTTAGTTCCAATCAAACGGGGCAAGGTAAACATACCTGGATCATGGCACTTCTCGAGAAGCATATTTCGAATACATGCTGAGACATTTTTTCGTTTACCACAATTTTTTCATTTTTGCTTGTCTTTCCAGCAATGAACTCTTTCAGAAACTTCCCAAGATGCGGGATCTTGATAGCATGAAGAAATGGCAGATTAACTTCCAGCTTGCCAAAGATGGACATGTAATCCAGCGTCTGCTCCATGAGATTTGGTTTCTGCACCAATGCTTGTGGAAATGGTGGATCAATCAGTATTTCTTCTTGGACAACCTGCTTCTTTCCTTTTTCCTCTTCATCGAATTTTTCCTTGTCTTTCTTTGAGTTGGATGACTTAGAGATATTTAGCTTAGGCAAGTTGATAATGGCATCAGTGTCACTTTCTTCAGCCTTCTTCGATGCCTTGCTTGGCGGATCAGGGAGATCTCTTCCACTTCTCAGAGTAACATGGCTAACATTCTTGGGATTAATCTGGACTTGAGAAGGTAGCTTTCCTTGGTTCCCTCGAATCTCATTGATTGAGGCAGATAGCTGCCCTATCTGTCCGGCCAAGTTGTCTAGTCCGATTTTCTGCTCCTTCTGTGAATTTTGGATGTTCAGGATAGCTTCATTATGAGTCAGAATAGTCTGTTGCATGGTTTGTTGTGAAATAGCCATCTCAGTTAGAATTTCTTCAATGGTCTTGCCAGTCTTTGCTTGGGTAGGTGGAGGTAAAAGCGGTGGATTTGTTGGGTAAGTCCTTTGATTAGGAGGGCGATAAACTTGCTGTTGTGGTTGTTGGTGGAACATATGCGGTTGATGCTGGGCAAACTGCGGCTTGGGATGATTATCCCACTTCAGATTTGGATGATCCTTCCATCCAGGATTGTAGGTGTTGGAGTATGGATCTCTTTTCTGCTGGTTGTTGTTCCAGTTCCCAATCTCGTAGCAATCTTCAGTAGGGTTTGCTTGGGTGTTACATTGCAACGAGGTGTGTCCAGACTGTCCACACGCTCCACATGTTTGTTCAACCGAGTTGACTGAGGATGTTTTTTCCAACATAGAGTGCATCAGTTTCTCCAACTTTGAGTCCATCATCCTTTCCAGCTTCTCAAAACGATTATCCATCCTTTCCATACTAGTATCCAGCTTGGTCTCCAGATCTACGGAATCAGCTGAATTTGCAGATTTTTTTATGATACGAACTTCTCCATAATCTTTAGTTGCCTTAGCCAATTCTTGAATAATCTTCTCGGCATCATTGACTCTGCAACTGGAGAAATTTCCTCCACTTGATGAATTGACAAGATTCTTTGTAGTGATTATCATTCCTTGATAAAAGTAGGTCAGCAAATCTCCCTTGGAGAAATTATGATTTGGACAACTTTCGATGAGAGCTTTGTATCGAGTCCAATAGCCATTTAGTGTTTCATCAAACTCCTGCTGGACTCCAGAGATCTCCTTGCGAAAGGCATTGGTCTTTGTAATTGGAAAGTAGCAATCCAGAAATATTTGTCTCATCTCTGTCCAAGTACTGATTGAGTTTGCTAGGTAGACTTGTGAACCAGTTTCCTTCATGGTCCGTGAGAGCAAATGGAAAAGCAGATAGTTTGAATTGTTCCTTTGTTCCATGCGAATTCTTTTGAGCATTGCAGAATCTCACGAACTCATTCAAAAAGCGGAATGGATCTTCATTCTTCATTCCATGAAACTTTGGTAGAGCTTGGATAAGCCCATACTTGATCTCAATCGGCTCAGGGAGCCCTTCAATTTGGATTGGTGTTGGAAGATCTTCACCACCATGCTTTCCAAACTGATCTAGCCTCGGATTATTTGGATTGTCGGCCATCTTCTCGAGTTCAGTCTCGAGTTTTTCTTCAGAAAAGACTTCTGCTAGGCTAAACAGAATGTCTTCAGAGTCAGCTTCTGCTTGGCCAAACAAAGTGTCCTGCTTCGGCAATTGCTGTTTTTGCAGCTTTGTCTCCTTCCTTAGCCTCCTTGCGGTTCTTTTGATCTCAGAATCAAATACGAGGTTCGGGTTGGAGGACCTGCTCATAAACTAGTTAAAGTACGAAAGATCAAAAAGGTAAACACGGTTAATTAGAAACACCGGTCCCCGGCAACGGCGCCAATTTGGTGATCGCTGTTTTCACACCAAATAAAATTCCTGCACACACTTAGAATTTTATAATTAGTATAGAACAGGGTCGAACTCAGGGAACAGTGAAAAGCAACAATATTTATCCTTTTGATCAGAGTTTTGGTGATGCCACCACGCATAAGTTTGGGTTTACTACCTAGGCAAAGAAAAGTAAATAGCAAGAAAAGTAGATAAAAATAAACAAGTAGAGAAAAGCGGACTCGGCTTCGGGTAACTTGTATGAGACAACTACTTCGATCATGGATGCATAGATTTGATTAATTCCTAAGATCAACCAGTTATAGGATACAGTGTTGGACACGTACATACCCCAATTCCTACTTACTTAGTCGGTAATGGCTTGTTGAACAAATTTCCACTACTCCGTAACCTAACCACAACCTAGCTTGTTGAACAAACCTAGATTTAATGTTTAGATAGCATTACGAGGAAGGAACCCAATTTTAATCTCTACCATTGTTGGACAAGCTGACATAGATGATTAACCTCCTTAATTCGACTACCGTTACGATAGCTTCGCCACCTAAGTTGTTGAACAATCTGGCACTAATCTTCATAACCTAAATTGATCAGGTTTAAGTTAATCCAATTAAATCTTTCTGCCACGAATTAAGTCAAAATCCTAGTCTTTAATTACTACGAACAATTAGATCTCACAAAGTTTGTATCTCATATTCGTCACCCTCGCCGAAGCCCTAAAAAGTTTAGCTACTCATTATTAACTTGGACAAGCTAAGTGAAACGAACATAGTAAGAACAGAAAGTAAAGTGCAGAAAGCTGGAAACATAAATTGAATTTAAGAACTGAAATTAAATACTGAATACCGAAATTAAAATGCTAAACGTAAGTACTAAATCTGAACGGACAAGCTGAATGATTTAAACTGCTGAATAAACTTCAAGTGCTGAATCTGAAAGTTAACCAAACTAAGAAAGCGATAAAGAAAGTGTTTGAAATCTTGTGCGGAAAATTAAACCTAAACTACGGGACTAAGAACGAGATGGCTGGGACGAAAACTAAACTAATGAAGCAGCGAGAGAATGAATTGTGGTGTAGATCGGGGTCAAATTGGTTCGTCTCCAGCCCCTTTATATAGATCTTGAACTTGATCTTCAAAAGGAAAGATATCTTAGGGAAAATCTTCTAAATCTTGATCTTTAAGATTCCTTTTCCTTGTATAACTCCAGCCCTAAAATATCTTTAAGCTCCAAATCTTTAGCTTATCTTTCCTTCTCGATCTCAGCCTCGTTTTATCTTCAAAAAATTACCAAAATATCTCCAATTCGGTTCTGGATCGCCACCTCATCATCTGATCATAAACCTGCTGAAAATAGACATTTCTGCGCACAAAACAACATCAACTTGGACAAGGTAAGTGTCAGAACCGGGTGAATTCGAGGGGTATAAAATCGACACATCAAATATCCTCACACTTGAATCATACTTGCCCTCAAGCATGGGATGAACAAAAGAATATTCCCACTCGAATCACCATTCCCCAAGACTCAAAACAGACTCAAGGAACGAAAATAAAAAACACTAAGACACGAGACTCAGATTCAAAGAAGAGAAATAAATCAAAAGACTCAAACATAATAGACTAAACATCGAAACATACCAAGCAGCCATGAAATGTCCATGATTCTCAATCTCTGACCAAACATGCAATGCAATCAAAAACTTCATCAAACAAGTCAAACAGCATAATTCGCAAACCATGGATTCAGATATCAGCTTGGTCAAAACATAAGCATAACTGAACTAGCTCACCGATTCACTCATCTCTCTCTAATCTAGTCCGGGCAAGCCGCTCTTAAAAACAACATAGTCACGCAGTTACAATAGCAAGTGGTCAATCTAGCAACTCAAAGAGGTCTTTCTCTTGGATGTAATGGGGCTTAAGGACTCATTCAAATATAAGACATGGTAGGGAATCCTAGGGGTCCTAAGCTTCTAAAATTAAGTACAAGTATGCAGCATGCTATTCACTGAAGCATTTGATTAGGCAAGCAGATAATAAGCATAAGAGATATACAATTCAACGCTGATGGAGATTTATTTTCGCATACAGACTTGGGCAAGGCAGAGTATAAACATTCAGACTTCATCCTTCCCTTTATTTTTTCGACGGGTGCTCTCTCTTTTTTTTCTTTTTCCTTTTCTTTTTCTGCACCTTCAACTTTTTTTTTTTTTTAGCCCCCCTTCAATATTTATTTCTTTTCAGTACAACACTCTGCCTGGCCAAACTGATCGCCAGAGAGTTCGTAATGTAAAACAAAGACAACCTGTGGGGGTATCAATTCAAACACTATCTCCAACTAATCATAAAATCTCTTCAATAAAAATTGCCTCAAATTATGAATATCCACAGCAAACAGATGCATGCATAAGGTCAAGAGAAAGGCTTTGAAAGGCTTGGCTTCTTTAAATAACTCATGAAAGAACACAGTCAAGGCTTCAAAGTGGCTAACTAGGGGTTGAGCGAAGGTAGGAATTGAAAGAATTAAAAGCTCAAAATGGTTAACCCTAATTTGCCTCCTATCATCTGTCACACATGACCACAAGCTATGGAGACTTTGCAACACATCACTCTCAAGAAAATAGTGGGAAGTGTCCCGCTTTTAAAGGCTCAAATCTCTCTTTAGTGATGGGGTTTAAAATTCAGTTTTATCATGCTTAAATTTCCTCATCCCAGGCCACATACAAAATTCTCCATGGAAAGAGAAAATAGACTCCAATCATGCATAATTCAGTCAATGAAAGCACGCAGAATATGGGCAATTTTATCCTAAAATCACATCAACAAATCATGTAAACCTAGCATACTTCGACCTAGGACGAAGGACACAAACCTAAAATAACCTCCTCACACTTCAACCTTGCTCGCCCTCGAGCAAGTAACAGAAAGAAAACATAGAAGCATGCAGAGGAAACAAACATAGACACACAAAGACTGAAAACAAAAAAGACAGAAAAAAAAAACTGACTGACTAGGGGAATGGTTCACCGGTTCTTCAGCTCGTCTAAGCGAGCTATCACGTCCTTCTAAAATTATTCCAGCTGTTCAGCAATCTTCTCCAACCTTGCTTCTATCCGGCCGAGCCTGTCCTGCTCCTCCTCCTGCCCTGCACCCACAGATTGACTCGGGACACCAGGTCCCAGCCTAAAGAACTTGTTCAGACCGTCAGTACCAACATAGGTCAGCTTAGCTGACCTCAACCGACTGAGGCTCATAGTGGCAGGTGGATCACACATAGACAGTGGTACACGGGATATTAAAGCAAAGTTGTGAAAAAAAATGTGGCAAGCAAATTACAAAGAGTATGGTGCCGATTCGGCCTAGCAACTATACCCTCCAAACAATGCGCTATCCAATACCCTAAATCCAACTTGGTTCCTGTATGCATGCACCATAAAAAGTACAACTCCGTAGCACTCACTTTAGAAAAACCCGTGGTAGTTCCAGTCTAATTATAAGCAATGTAGTAATGACACATCCTAAGAACATGGCTCTCAACATGATAAACATGAGAACGTGAGGCATAAAATTCATTCGGATCAGATGGAGCAAGCAACTTCCATGCATCCCTAGGACCTATATATGCTGCATTCGACTCAGGCAAACCACGTAAATAAGAATCAGACACATCATCACAATAATCAGCATAATCTAACACACCCAATCTTATGTTCCAATCCAGGAAGGAAGTATGGAATTCATGTCCACCCAAACGGAAAGCAATGCAGTCATTATCCATATTACCAACATCAACAAAGTGAAATGAAGTGAAGAATTCAAGAGCAATATCTTGCGGTAAAGAGAAATGATGTGGAACAAGTAACCAACTCCAACCAATAGCACGGAAGTAGGCAAAAAACTGATCACGGATACCCAAACTAACCAACACCTTAGAATCTACGTACATACCTGACTTACATACCCGAAACTACCGCTTCTCACACTTCGTGGCCAACTCCTCTTCTTCAAAATGGCGAATGCGGAGACGATCTTCTTCATTCAAGATGCGGATAATGAACATGTTGTCATAACCGTCTTCGGCTGGCTCGGAGTCAAAGATATCCTCTTCGGCTTTGGCATATTTCTGAAATAGGGTTTGGTCTTTGGGATCTAGTAACATATCGGTTGGGCAATCAAGGTTTGGAACGTAATCTTCATCGTCCTCGTCCTCAGGGTACACGCCATCCATTATCAATCTCTCCCATAGAATATGTATAGATCCATCTTTCCTAACAATACCTCCCACAGAGGCAGCGCAGGCTTGAAGTGCTCGTCTGGCAGCGTCGGTGGAAGTTTTTGGAGATTCTGGAGGTGGAGGTGACGGAAGAATAGGCTGATCTGTAGGAGAGGCAGACGTCTCTGGCGGTGGAGTGAAAACCCTAACCGGCGACGCTTGTGGCGTAACAATAGTAGTAGAAACAGGGGTTTCCTCCGGCACTTCAGATGGAGGTGGGGATGGAGATTTCTGTACTTCTGATGAAGTGGGCTCTGCATGGGGTATCGGCGGTTCCTCGGGAATCGCGCTGGCAACAACCACCTCTTTAATGGGCTCCTCCGCCGCAGCCAGTGGAACTTCAGTGTGCGTATGCACCTTCTCTTGGATCTGTGGTGGAGTGGATTGCTTTCGGCGGCTTGCTCTTAGCTGGCGAGCCGTCGGCTCAGATGGAGAAGAAACAGGGATGGTCTTCTTCTTCGCGGCAGAGGAAGTAGTCTTTTGGTTCTTGGGAGCCATGGATTGTTGTAGAAAATGATGTAGAAAGGAGGAGATGATGAGTAGCTTGGTTGAAGACGAAGTTTTGTAGAGAGGGGAAGAACATGGAGCGCGGGAACAGTTATGAGGTCCCCCCCTTTCTCGATTCAATCTTAAAGCATCCAATTTCTGAGGGTTTGCGATTGAGTCCTTCAATTTCTTTTAGTGAACAAATACACCCCCGCTTGCGTCAACCTCGTAACACTTCAACTTTTGTGTCAATTTGACCACAAAAGTTTGAAGTGATTTGCAATTAGGTCCTCGACCTATACTTGGGCATATTTCCTCCTTCAACTCCTTCCTTAATTCTTGAAGTTTATTTCCTAAAGTGACGAATTTCTTCCACAATTATCTAGACCCCCTGCATAAAATAATTAGCACAAGAATCCAACACTAAAACCAAATATGAAAAACATAAAATAAACCTAGACTATGAAATAAAATGCGGAAAATAAAGGATACGTGTGGGGTGCCTCCCACTAGCGCCTTGAGTTAGAGTCGCAGGCTCGACTCTTCCAAGCTGATCAAGTACATGTTGGGAGGTACAATCGAATCTCGTCCACTATTTTTATTTGGTGCAAGTGATGATAGAGCTTTAGCCGATGACCATTCACCGCGAAAGTAGACTTCGTTGTGGGATCCTCTAAATCGACCACTCTCCACTTGGCCGAACTGACTTGATAACAAATGGCCCTATCCATCTTGAACAAAGCTTCCCGGGCATGAGTCGAAGTTTAGAATGGTATAAGAGCACCAATTGTCCAACTTTATATTGTTTAGATCTCAGATTACGATCATGCCAAGCCTTGGTTCGATCCTTGTACCACATAGAGGCATCATAAGCTTCAAGTCGAAGCTCTTCTAATTCTTGCAAATGATACTTGCGTTCCTCCTCACACTTGAACAAGTTCCTATTCATTGTTTTCACGGCCCAAAATGCCTTAGGTTCGAACTCAACCGGTAAGTGACACATCTTTCCGAAGATCAAACGATAAGGTAACATACCAATAGGGGTTTTGTAAGCGGTTCTGTACGCCCAAAGAGCATCCTCCAAGCGTGTACTCCAATCTTTGCGAGACGGGTTAACCATCTTTTCCAACACTTGTTTGATCTCCCTATTATAACATTCTGCCTCAGTTTCGTATTTCCACTTGGACAAGCTGATAGTAGAATTTTCTTCATATGGCTTGGCCAAGTTGTCAGCATCTGGGATGATAGAATAATAGAGATGCTCTTCTGGAAATTGTTCCTTGATTGGTTCAGCATCTTCTAGATGAACTAAACGACTCAAATGATCAGCTACATTATTTTCAGCTCCTTTCTTATCTCGCACTTCCCAATCAAATTCTTGCAGTAGCAAAATCCAACGTATAAGACGTGGTTTGGTCTCCTTCTTTGCAAGTAGATGCTTTACGGCAGCATGTTCAGTGTAGACGATCACCTTTGACCCCAGTAGATATGAGCGGAACTTGTCTAAGGCAAAAAAAATAGCGAGTAGCTCCTTTTCTGTAGTGGTGTAATTGCATTGGGCTGGATTGAGCGTCTTTGAGGCATAGTATATAGCATGACTATCCTTCTCATTCTTTTGGGCAAGGACAGCTCCAACAACGTAGTCACTTGCATCACACATAAGCTCAAATGGAATTTTCCAATTCGGAGCTTGCATAATAGGAGATGTGACCAATTTTTTCTTGAGAATGTCGAAAGCTTTCTTGCAGTCATCAGCTAGGACAAACGGAACGTCTTGCTAAAGTAACCTTGTTAAAGGTTGAGCGATCTTGGCGAAGTCCCGAATGAATCTTCGGTAAAATCCAGCAAGGCCTAAAAATCCTCGAATCTCCTTGATATTTGTTGGATACGGTAGCTGGGCAATTAAATCAACCTTCGCCTTATCAACTTGGATACCTCTTTCTGATATTATATGGCCAAGAACAATTCCTTCCCTTACCATGAAATGACACTTTTTGTAATTAAGAACCAAGTTCTTCTCCACGCATCTTCTTATAACCACATCTAGATTTCTGAGACATTGATCGAAAGAATCTCCATAGACGGTGAAATCATCCATAAATACTTCGATGCATTTTTCGATGAGGGCGGAGAAAATACTCATCATGCAATGTTGGAAAGTTCCGGGAGCGTTGCATAATCCAAAAGGCATGCGGCGATAAGCATAAGTGCCAAACGGACATGTGAAGGTGGTTTTCTCTTGATCATCCTTGTTGACATAAATTTGAAAGTATCCACTATATCCATCAAGAAAACAAAAATAGGATTGACCGACAAGTCTCTCAAGCATCTCATCAATGAACTTTAAAGGAAAATGATCCTTTCTTGTTGCCATGTTCAATTTCCTATAGTCGATGCACATTCTCCATCCGGTTACCAATCTCATCGGTACCAACTCATTCTTTTCATTTTCAATGACTTGAAAACCTGATTTCTTTGGTACAACATGTACCGGGCTGACCCATTTGCTATCCGAGATTGGATAGATAATTCCCAAATCGAGCAACTTTAAAATCTGCTTCAAAACAACTTCGCGCATGTTGGGATTTAACTTCCTTTGTGGGTCTCGACTTGGCTTACTATCCGGCTCCAATAGGATGTAATGCATGCAAACATCCGGACTGATTCCGGTGATATCGGCCAATGTCCAACCAATAGCTCGAGTATGTTTTTTCAGAATTTCGACCAATCGCTCTTCTTGCTCTTTTGATAATTCACTGCTAATATTCACAGGAAGAGTCTTATCTTGGCCAAGGTAAACATACTTTAAGTTGGTTGGCAGCTTCTTAAGTTCCAGAACGGGCGGTCTGACATGTGACGGAAATGGTCTGTCTTCTACATTCTGCTTATAGAGATAAGCTGGCTTCCTTTACTTCTTCATCTAGCATCCCTTGGACATCCATCTCAGAGAGGCTTTGTGTCAATGCTAACTCTAACTTATCCTACATTAATGTCGTCTCAAGATGTTCTTGGACAAGAGGCTCAATAACGTCAATAGAATAAGCATTTTCACAATCAAGGGGTTTTTTCATAGCATCATCAATACTATAAGTAAACTTCTCACCATGATAGTCCAAACAGATAGTACCCCTACAAACATCAATTAATGCCTTAGCAGTTTTAAGAAAAGGTCGACCTAGCAAAACTCCCGAAGTTCCTTCTTTCCCTCACAAGTGTTAATCACATAAAAATCCGCAGGATATACGAAATCATCGATTTTAACAAGAACATTTTCTAGAAGGCCTTTAGGGGATATGCATGATCGGTCAGCTAATTGAATAACAACTTTAGTATCGGTTAACTCAACCCCAACTAAACTGTTAAACATAGATAAAGGCATCACATTGATTGAGGTTCCTAAATCACAAAGGGCTTTTGGGATCATCTTAGTTCCAATCAAACAGGGCAAGGTAAACATACCTGGATCATGGCACTTCTCGGGAAGCATATTTCGAATACATGCTGAGACATTTTTTCGTTTACCACAATTTTTTTCATTTTTGCTTGTCTTTCCAGCAATGAACTCTTTCAGAAACTTCCCAAGATGCGGGATCTTGATAGCATAAAGAAATGGCAGATTAACTTCCAGCTTGCCAAAGATGGACATGTAATCCAGCGTCTGCTCCATGGGCTTTGGTTTCTGCACAAATGCTTGTGGAAATGGTGGATCAATCAGTATTTCTTCTTGGACAACCTGCTTCTTTCCTTTTTCCTCTTCATCGAATTTTTCCTTGTCTTTCTTTGAGTTGGATGACTCAGAGATAATTAGCTTAGGTAAGTTGATAATGGCATTAGTGTCACTTTCTTCAACCTTCTTCGATGCCTTGCTTGGCGGATCAGGGAGATCTCTTCCACTTCTCAGAGTAACATGGCTAACATTCTTGGGATTAATTTGGACGTGAGAAGGTAGCTTTTCCTTGGTTCCCTCGAATCTCATTGATTGAGGCAGATAGCTGCCCTATCTTTCCGGCCAAGTTGTCTAGTCCGATTTTCTGCTCCTTCTGTGAATTTTGGATGTTCAGGATAGCTTCATTATGAGTCAGAATACTCTGTTGCATGGTTTGTTGTGAAATAGCCATCTCAGTTAGAATTTCTTCAATGGTCTTGTTAGGCTTTGCTTGGGTAGGTGGAGGTAAAAGCGGTGGATTTGTTGGGTAAATCCTTTGATTAGGAGGGCGATAGACTTGATGTTGTGGTTGTTGGTGGAACATATGCGGTTGATGCTGGGCAAACTACGGCTTGGGATGATTATCCCACTTCAGATTTGGATGATCCTTCCATCCAGGATTGTAGGTGTTGGAGTAAGGATCTCTTTTCTGCTGTTTGTTGTTCCTGTTCCCAATCTCGTTGCAATCTTCAGTAGGGTTTGCTTGGGTGTTACATTGCAACGAGGTGTGTCCAGACTGTCCACACGCTCCACATGTTTGTTCAACCGAGTTGACTGAGGATGTTTTTTCCAACATAGAGTGCATCGGTTTCTCCAACTTTGAGTCCATCATCCTTTCCAGCTTCTCAAAACGATTATGCATCCTTTCCATACTAGTATCCAGCTTGGTCTCCAGATCTACGGAATCAGCTGAATTTGCAGATTTTTTTATGATACGAACTTCTCCATACTCTTTAGTTGCATTAGCCAATTCTTGAATAATCTTCTCGGCATCATTGACTCTGCAACTGGAGAAATTTCCTCCACTTGATGAATTGACAAGATTCTTTGTAGTGATTGTCATTCCTTGATAAAAGTAGGTCAGCAAATCTCCCTTGGAGAAATTATGATTTGGACAACTTTCGATGAGAGCTTTGTATCGAGTCCAATATCCATTTAGTGTTTCATCAAACTCCTGCTGGACTCCAAAGATCTCCTTGCTTAAGGCATTGGTCTTTGTAATTGGAAAGTAGCAATCCAGAAATATTTGTCTCATCTCTGTCCAAGTACTGATTGAGTTTGCTGGTAGACTTGTTAACCAGATTCCTGCATGGTCCGTGAGAACAAATGGAAAAGCAGATAGTTTGAATTGCTCCTTTGTTCCATGCGAATTCTTTTGAGCATTGCAGATTCTCACGAACTCATTCAAAAAGCGGAATGGATCTTCATTCTTCATTCCATGAAACTTTGGTAGAGCTTGGATAAGCCCATACTTGATCTCAATCGGCTCAGGGAGCCCTTCAATTTGGATTGGTGTTGGAAGATCTTCACCACCATGCTTTCCAAACTGATCTAGCCTCAGACTATTCGGATCGTCGGCCATCTTCTCGAGTTCAGTCTCGAGTTTTTCTTCAGAAAAGACTTCTACTAGGCTAAACAGAATGTCTTCAGAGTCAGCTTCTTCTTGGGCAAACGAAGTGTCCTGCTTCGGCAGTTGCTGTTTTTGCAGCTTTGTCTCCTTCCTTAGCCTCCTTGCGGTTCCGATCTAAGAATCAAATACGAGGTTCGGGTTGGAGGACCTGCTCATAAACTAGTTAAAGTATGAAAGATCAAAAAGGTAAACTTGGTTAATTAGAAACACCGGTCCCCGGCAATGGCGCCAATTTGGTGATCGCTGTTTTCACACCAAATAAAATTCCTGCACACACTTAGAATTTTATAATTAGTATAGAACAGGGTCGAACTCAGGGAACAGTGAAAATCAACAATATTTATCCTTTTTATCAGAGTTTCGGTGATGCCACCACGCATAAATTTGGGTTTACTACCTAGGCAAAGAAAAGTAAATAGCAAGAAAAGTAGATAAAAATAAACAAGTAGAGAAAAGCGGACTCGGCTTCGGATAACTTGTATGAGACAACTACTTCGATCATGGATGCATAGATTTAATTAATTCCTAAGATCAACCAGTTATAGGATATAGTGTTGGACACGTACATACCCCAATTCCTACTTACTTAGTCGGTAATGGCTTGTTGAACAAATTTCCACTACTCCCTAACCTAACCACAACCTAGCTTGTTGAACAAATCTAGATTTAATGTTTAGATAGCATTACGAGGAAGGAACCTAATTTTAATCTCTACCGTTGTTGGACAAGCTGACATAGATGATTAACCTCCTTACTTCGACTACCGTTACGATAGCTTCACCACCTAAGTTGTTGAACAATCTGGAACTAATCTTCATAACCTAAATTGATCAGGTTTAAGTTAATCCAATTAAATCTTTCTGCCCCGAATTAAGTCGAAATCCTAGTCTTCAATTACTAAGAACAATTAGATCTCACAAAGTTTGTATCTCATATTCGTCACCCTCGCCGAAGCCCTAAAAAGTTTAGCTACTCATTATTAACTTGGACAAGCTAAGTGAAACGAACATAGTAAGAACAGAAAGTAAAGTGTAGAAAGCTGGAAACATAATCTGAATTTAAGAACTGAAATTAAGTACTGAATACCGAAATTAAAATGCTGAACGTAAGTACTGAATCTGAACGGACAAGCTAAATGACTTAAACTGCTGAATAAACTTCAAGTGTTGAATCTGAAAGTTAACTAAACTAAGAAAGCGATAAAGAAAGTTTTGAATTCTTGTGCGGAAAATTAAACCTAAACTACGGGACTAAGAACAAGATGGCTAGGACGAAAACTAAACTAATGAAGCAGCGAGAGAATGAATTGTGGTGTAGATCGGTGTCAAATTGGTTAGTCTCCAGCCCCTTTATATAGATCTTGAACTTGATCTTCAAAATGAAAGATATCTTAGGGCAAATCTTCTAAATCTTGATCTTTAAGATTCCTTTTCCTTGTATAACTCCAGCCCTAAAATATCTTTAAGCTCCAAATCTTTAGCATATCTTTCCTTCTCGATCTCAGCCCCGTTTTATCTTCAAAAAACTGCCAAAATATCTCCAATTCGGTTCCGGATCGCCACCTCATCATCTGATCATAAACCTGTTGAAAATAGACATTTCTGCGCACAAAACAGCATCAACTTGGACAAGGTAAGTGTCAGAACCGGGTGAATTCAAAGGGTATAAAATCGACACATCATGCTGCTTTGTCAGTAGAGATCTGTTCTGAGTGTAACATGCAGTGTCAGTAGCCTCTGCCGATAATTTGGTTGGGAGTCCTGAGTCTGCGAGCAGAGTTCTTGCTGCTTCTTTGAGTGTCTTATTCTTCCTTTCAGGAACCCGATTTTGTTGAGGCGTGCGTGCGGCAGACGTCTCATGCTCTATGCCTTCAGCTTTGCAGAACTCCTCCACCATCGAATTAAGGAATTCAGTTCCTCTGTCTGAACGTATCTTGATGATCTTTGTGTTCTTCTCGACACTGAGCTTTTTCAGAAGCGTTGGTAACTCTGTTTGGACGTCAGACTTGTTGGCAATAAATATGACCCATGTGTAGTGCGAGTAGTCATCAATGACCACAAAAGCATACTTTTTGCCTCTGATCGTCATCGAAGAGACTGTACCGAATAAATCCATATGTAGCAGCTGAAGGAGTCCATCAGTGGAAGGAGATGGAGCAGGAGGATTTTGATTCCTTGTTTGCTTCCCTTCAAGCATGCTTCACACTGAGTGTCTTTGCTGAATACTTCATTCGGCAGTCCTCTTGCTAGAGTGTTTCTAGCTAGCTTGTTGAGCGTCTTGAAATTGAGATGGCTGAGTCTTCTGTGCCAGAGCCACCCCGTTCTGTTGTCGTTCTTCGCCAACAAACAAGCTTCAGGTTCTGCTGAGTTCCAGTCAGCTACGGCTGACCTTTGCCTTCTGCACGGCTTTCTTTTTCTTCTTCTGACTCTTAGGTCTTCTCCTGACTATAGGATCATAGTAATATGACCCATACTGAGCTGGATGTGTCAGCTGCGGAGGTCCATACTGATCAGCCCACTTAACTTTGCTAGTTCCCCCTTGACTGAACTGGGGTGATTTGGAACTGATCTTCTTGTCAGAATGCTGATAGCTGGGATGAGGTGCCTTTATCTTTTGTTTGTTCTTGGCTAGGGGGTTCAGAATCTCTGCGTTGATGGTCTCCCCTTGAACAAATCTATCAGCTAGCCGGTTTTCTGAGCTTACGGGGGCAGATGAGGAGGCTCCATGGCTGAATCCAAGTCCCTCCTTGCAGTGCTTAGGTTTGTTGCTCGCTAGCATCGCCTCAAGCTTCTTTTCAGCGCCTATGTACCGCTCTGTCATCAGGTTCCTCCAGATATCATCACTTTTCTTCAGCAGTTCATGCTTGGTCTGAAGTCCTGACAACTCTTGCTTCAGTAGACTCAGTTCAGTATCTTTCTGAGTCAAGTCATTGGTCAGAACTGAGATCTGATCTTCTTGATGTTGAGACTTGGCCATCAGAGAGTTTATCTCCTCCCTGAGTCTCAACACAAGTCCTTCTGACTCAGTAGCAACCTGACTCTCCTGAGAAAGTCTCTGATTCTCCACTTTCAGGGTATCCAACTCCTGAAGAGTCTTACTGAGCTGCAGACTCATCTAAATCTGCTCGTCGAGTAGTTCTTCATATGCGATTGTGACGTCTAGATTCTCATCTGCACCTGAAATAGTATTGTGTGTGCAGTGTGAAGAGGAGTTAAATGGTGCGTGAGAGTTTACCTCATCCTCTTCTCCTGCCATGAGACACTTTTCAGCGTCTTCTTCAAGCTCTACGGCCATGAATACCGCTTCATCGTCGGATGAATCCATGATGGAATCGACTCGTCTGAGAGTTCACCAGCAATATATGCTTGTCGCTTCTTGATGAACTTCTCCCTTCGAGCTTTGTGTGCTACTCTTTCAGCAGTACTGAGCTCAGGACAATCATACTGATATGATCCTGGTTTCTTGCCGTTGTAGCAGGACTCTCTCTTCTTTGCTCTCGCTGTCTTTCGATTGAGCTGAGTCCTTCTGTTTCATGCATTCAGAAGTATGTGAGTCAGGAGTGTGCTTCGGTGTATATTCAGACTTACCCTTGGAGTCTCTGACGACTCTTGAGAGTTTTCTGCGCCTCTCCTTCTCTTTCTGATACTTCACGGCAAGCAGCGCGTACTTCTTAGCCAGATTTCCTTCTTGTAAGTCACTGAGTGAAGGTTCAGCCTTGCTAGAGGTTGGAGCTGCTGTGCTGACTGATGCTTTGAAAGCATGGTCGACTTGGGTGTCAGCTTCAGCTCGCTACTTCCTTTGAGGTAGACCAAACTCGAACTCCTCAGCTTTAAGTTCTGAAAAGATAGGGTCAGGAGTAACAATATCTAAATCAGAATGTCTCAGTAAGGTAGCAAAGGGAGTCCAATGACCGTCTGGTAGTGCCCTCAAAATCTTGTGATTCATCTCTCGGTTGGAGAACGTCTTTTCCAGCCCGTTGATAGAGTTCATCAGATCCGTGAATCTGACGTTGAGATCTTCAATGGAATCACCAGGCATGAGAGACCGTCTCTCCAGCTTCTGAAGTTCCAGCGCTAGTTTGTTTGCTTTGATCTTCTGAGTCCCCCGGCTCAGTAGCGCTAGAGCATCCCAGAGTTCCTTCTCGGACTTGCAGTCCTGAACGCTCCCGAGATAAGAATCACTCAGAGTGGTTAGTATGGCGTTTCTGGCGACCCGGTCTAAGTTGTGAAGCTTCTTCTCCTTAGGGGTGAAGAGACTTCTGTCTTTAGGGATCTTCTTCCCGGTCACCATTCCTCCTCCTTGTGCTGGGTCCTGAGTTACGACACTATCAACCATTGGAACGATAGGTCCGTACTCCAGTACCTCTGTCATGCTGTCGTGGAGGGAGGTCAGATGTGCCTCTATTTTGACCTGCCATACCCCGTAGTTCTCTACTGAGAACATGGGTACCATCCTGATTCCTGACATATCAGACATAGTAGATAATGATATGAATGAAGAATGATATGCAGTGAAAATGTTTTCTGGATCCGTTCAAGTAGACCAGTTTCAGAATAACAAGAGTCTTAGAGAACTCCTGCTCTAATACCAATTGTTGGTCCTGAGATTAAACATTCAAGTGTAGAGGGGGGGGTGAATACACTTGAAAAAAATTTCTCAGCTTCAAACACGAACAGTCCTTTTCAGGAGAGTGCCGTACTGAACGAGTTCAGTAGACCAAATAAGCTGTTCTGGATCGTGTGGCAGAGTGGCTGACTTCACTGAGGCCTGCTAGTTGACATGAGTCAGAATTCAGTATCGTTCAGCTGAAGTTCAGTAAAGTGCGGAAATGTGTAGGCCCAAATCCAGTTGAGTTTAGAAAACATTTTTAATAAAACAGTTTCAGTATGTTAGTGCGATCGATTAAGCTTAGCAGAAACTTAGTTTAATGATTTTAGAAATACTTTCAGTATGCATAGTAATCAATGCAACAGTTAAAATAGAAAAACAAACACAGAACACAGGTAGTTTTTAAAGTGGTTCAGATCCAACAATCCTACGTCCACTGTCCCAAAAGATCAGGAGGCTATGTATTATACTGAGATAGTCTCAGCCAGTTTGTACACAGGACAAACACTGGTCTTGAGATTTATACTGAGCAAGTCTCAGTTTACAAAGGATCAAACTAAAGCGTTGGACAGACTCTCCAACTATGAAGGAGTGCTTAAAAAAAGGATCAGTTTAGAATAGGAACTCTTTCGTCTAAGCTATGGATAAGATCACCTAAGCTTAGGATAGAGGGATAGGGAACAAGAAGGTGGCTTCTAGAGCGACGAACGGTTAAGTATGGACTTGGGTTCGTATTCAGTCGCTTGGATACTAGAGGCTTTATGATCTGATTCAGCTCGGTTCCCTATGAGCATGTATGTCGCCTTTCGCTGGAGATTACTCAATGAAGTTCTTTCGGAAAGCTTAAGTCGTTTCTGAGTTGCTCGTGAATGCTCGTGTGTTCTTGTCTGTGTCGTGAGCTTCAATTTGAATTGTATCCCTTTATATATAGAGCAGAGACTAGGATAGATCCGTTGGAGATGACGATCCTTGTGTCTCTCTATTTTGGGTAGCTAACGACTCTTTCAAAGATGGTGGCAAAGTACTTTCCCTCCATTTCTGGAAAGTTGTTGACTTGTAGCTTTAATCAGAAAGTAGACAGCTGGCCGCTCGTCATTGGTCGAGGCTAAAGAAAGTAGGTGAGACAGAATAGAGTTCAAGGTAGATCTGAAGCTGACTTCTCTCTTCCTCGTATGACTCTGTTGATTTGACTGAGTAAATTCTGACAAATTAGAACACTGCTCCTATTCACTAGCTGATTCTGATCTATATTCAGTAGCATGCTCTTGCTGAGTCGGCTCTACTAAAGATCAACTCTGAGTTCAGTGAACTACTCCTGCTGAGTTCAGTTCCCCTGACTCCTCTCAGTATACTGCTCCTGCTGAGTCCAGTATCACTGAGTCTTCTTCTTCTGGTACTGAGGCTCGGTAATCTACTGAGCGCCTAAACCAAATGAAGGGTGTCTACTGAGTTTGAAACCTCAGAGACAGAACAACACATTACAACTGAAAAAGGTTTATCAGTAAAATTAGGGTTTTGGGATCTTCAAATCTTCAGCAAATATACAGAGCACTGGGCTGTTGAGTTATCTCCCAATGAGTTGAGGAGCGACTGAATCATACAGAGGCACGAAAAATGAGATGAAGGCGGAACCCAAATTTTCACAGAAAACCCTAGTTTGTTAGGGTTCCGTCGCATCTTGCGGCGGCGATTCCCGGCGCATTCGGTGTCCGATCGACGATCGGCTTGAACCTCTAGAATCCTCGTCTTACGAGCTTCACATCGATAGGTTGTAAGGGGTCATCCGATTCCGAATGCGATCGTAATTAACGTTTGAACTTTGTTGCTTATCATGAATTTGTTCCGAAGAATTGTTTGAAATTCGGTAAATTGAGGAACTAATCTTTGCCGAAATCCATTACACGGTGGTCGTGAGTGTTCCAATGATGTTTCCCCTCTTTAAATTGATCGAAACGCGGCTCAGAGAGGATGAATTCCGGGCGGCATAGATAGCGGCGACGGGCAGCGTGTTTTACCGCGTTTGCAGGGACGTTGTCGGTTGTTCTACACGGCAGACGTTTGGGAGACGTCGGTAATGCCGAATGGAACAGAAACGGAGGACCGAGAGAGGGCCATGGAGGCGCGGCGGTGCACGATCTGCTATGTGCAGATGCGGCTGCGCGACTTCGGGTTCTAGGCGGCGCCGCGCGGCGTGGGGATGCTGCACGGTCGTGACGCAGGCGGCAGGAGACCAAGCCGGCGGCGGCGTGGCATCGGGCAGCGTCTGGGAAGCGGCGACGGCGATGATTTCTTGATGAAGAGGATGATGATGTTGACACGTGTCTGACACGTGGCAGACGCCCTGATGACGTGGCGACGATGCAAGTTTCGATGCAGTTTTTTGATTCGAAGATTTTGAAGATTTCGAAGATCTGTATTTTGTTCGGGCTACGTAATAGATAGATTTAATTTTTATCTGTGTTTTTAAGCCCGATAACGACGTTTTAAATTTCCTATTTGCACATTTATTTATTATTATGCTTTAGCATGCGATTATTTGATTAATTACGCTTAGAAAAGCATGTAAATAAGATTTATGTCGTTATTAAGCATGTTTTAATTTTCGCAAGCCCGTTTTATTATGTGCGTTTAGAAATTGAATGCTTTAGGAATTATGTGATGATGCATGATTCGTAACAAACCTTTTGAATAAAAAAGACTAAGCAACTTTAAATTAAATGTTTACTTAGATTCCATTAATTTGGATATTAAACAATTAATTGGACATCCATTAATTGGACTCTACACAAAAGTAGTAAGATTATGTGAGTAAACGTCCACCTGCGTCGCTTGCTTGCATCTTTGAGCTACAAGTTTTGTGAGATGAGTTTTCCAAAACAATATTGGATTATTATTTAGTGGGAGCGAAGCCGTAAACGTCCACCTGCGTGGCTTGCGTGCCTAGTAAACACGAGTACACTAGAAGATAATAATTAAATATGATGGCTAATTAGATCAAATTGAATGCGGCATGGTTCGAGTAAGTATGTCAATTTCAAGAATTTGATTCTATTTTGGTCAAATTAATGGTCAATGCTTAGATGTCACCGCAGGTACAATTCACTTCCCTCGAAGTCCCTTCCCGCATTTTTAATAGTGACATGGTCCAGAATATCGAACTATTAATTCCATTTGTCTTAAGAACCTAGACGTGGATTGGAATTAAAGCGCTAGGTAAATAGCTTGGTTTAGGGTTACACTAGTAAATGTCCATCTGCGTGGCTTGCTTGTGGAATTCCTAGAGTTGTTCGAGATTTTTAACATCATTATTTTTCAAAAGGTTACAATGATCGTTAATTAAGAATTATGTGCAAATTTAATTTCTTACATGCTTTATTTTTAAATTAAGTTTTTCAGATATGTCTGTTCGAAAAATTTTCTAGTTCCTAAACAGTCTCACCAACCAAAGCCTAATGAGTTTAACAATTTTAAATAATTTCATATAGTGGAAGAGATATCTTACCTTCCCAATAAATGCTCTGCAAAGGTCCTAAAAGAACTTCTGTTTTACGACCGCTATGTCTAAGAACGAGTTTACTATGAGTAAGTTACTCAAATCTTTGGTACCAGTCAAAGAGGTTATAGGAAAGGGCAAGAGTGCTCAAGTCTTGAATATCTCTAGTAGTTCAAGGAATCCTCCGAAAGGCGGAAACCAGAAAAAGAGCAGAAAGGGTGGTCAATTCAGAAAAGAGCAGTGGGAGTAAGAAGACGGTCCTTATCGGCGGCATGCGAATGCGAAAGAAGAAAGGAATGTTCTTCAATTATGGTAAGAAAGGACACTGGAAGAGTTATTATCCAGATGTCAAGGCAAAACAGAAAGAGACGCGAGTCGCTCTTGTAACTGAAACTGCTCTGGTTTCCTCTTCTAGCTACGAATGGGTAGTGGATTTGGGGGCAACTGATCATGTTTATTACACCTTGCAAGGTTTCTTGCAGAAAAGGAAATTGAGCAATGGCGTGGTGGTAGTCTCAATGGGCAATGGATCGAAAGTTCCTGCAATTGCCATTGGAGATTTACATCTATCTTTTGATAGTTCTGTTTTAGTACTTTAAGATGTTTAATATGTGCCTGAGTTTAGGCGAAACATTATTTCTGTTTCAAAACTCTGCACCATGGATGGTTATAAATCAAGTTTTGATAGTGAAGTTTCTATCATGAAAGACAATGATTTTATCTGTGGCGAACCATTAAACGGATCTTTATATACTATTACTTGTAAACCGCGTAGTTCTGTTAATATTGCTTCCTCATCATCAAATCCTAAGAAGAGGAAAGAGTCTTCTAAGGTAAACCGAACTTATATGTGGCACTTACGACTAGGTCACATCAATCTTAACAGGACTCAAAGGTTGGTGGAATATAAACCATTGGAGTCTCTCTAAGTTGAACCATTTCCAACTTGCGAAACCTGTTTGGAAGGAAAGATGATTACTAAGCCTTTCAAGGCAAAGGTTTATAGAGCCACAAAAGTATTAAGTTTGATACATTCTGACTTGTGTGGGCCTATATCTACACAATCTGGTGGAGGGTATGAGTACTTCGTCACATTTACTGACGATTAGTTGAGGTATGGATATGTTTACCTTCTTCGCCACAAGTTGGATTGCTTTGAAACCTTTAAGGAATTCAAGGCAGAAGTGGAGAAGAAGCTAGGTAAAGAAATAAAACACTACGATCTAATCGTGGTATGGAATACCTATCCAACGAGTTCAAAGACCACTTGATAGAATGAGTGTTGGGAGATGATTCAGTCTTCTCACAATCTGTTGAGAGATAACTCAGTAGCCCAGTGCTCTGAATATTTGCTGAAGATTTGAAGATCCCAAAACCCTACTTTGACTGATGAACCATTCATTTGTAATGTGTTGTTCTGTCTCTGAGGTTTCTGACTTAGTGGACACTCCTCAGTACCAGAAGAAGAAGACTCAATGATACTGGACTCAGCAGGAGCAGTATACTGAAAGAAGTCAGTGGAACTGAACTCAGCATGAGTAGTTCACTGAACTTAGAGTTGATCTTCAGTAGAGCCGACTCAGCAGGAGCATGCTACTGAATATAGATCAAACTCAGCAACGGCTAGACAGTCTTCTAGACTGTCATGATTTACTAAGTCAAATCAGCAGAGTCATACGAGGAAGAGAGAAGTCAGCTTCAGATCTACCTTGAAGTCTGTTCTGTCTCACCTACTTTCTTTAGCCTCGACCAATGACGAGCAGCCAGCTGTCTACTTTCTGATTAAAGCTGCAAGTCAACAACTTTCCAGAAATGGAGGGAAAGTACTCTGCCACCAATCTTTGAAAGAGTCGTTAGCTACCCAAAAGAGAGAGACACAAGGATCGTCGTCTCCAACGATCAATCCTTGTCTCTACTCTATAAATAGAGGGATACAATTCAAATTGAAAGCTCACGACACAGACAAGAATACACGAGCATTCACGAGCAACTCAAAACGACCTAAGTCTTCCGCAAGAAGTTCAAAGAGTAATCTCCAGCGAAAGACGACATACCTGCTCATAGGGAACCAAGCTGAACCAGAGTTATAAAGCCTTTAGTATCCAAGCGATTGAACACAAACCTAAGTCTATACTTAACCGTTCGTCGCTCTAGAAGCTACTTTCCCGTTCCCTATCTCTCTAACCTAAGCTCAGCAGATCTTATCCATTGCTTAGATGAAGGAGTTCATATCTGAACTGATCCTTACTGTAAAGGACTCCTTCATAGTTGGAGAGTTTGTCAAACGCTTTAGTTTGATCCTTTGTAAACTGAGACTTGCTCAGTATAAATCTCAAGACCAGTGTTTGTCCAACGTACAAACCAACTGAGACTATCTCAATATAATACATAGCCTCCTAATCTTTCGGGACAGTGGACGTAGGATTGTTGGATCTGAACCACTTTAAAAACTGCTTGTGTTCTGTGTTTGTTTTTCTTCTTTAACTGTTGCATTGATTACTGTGCATACTGAAAGTATTTCTAAAATCTTTCAACTGAGTTTCAGTCAAGCTTAATCGATCGCACTAACATACTGAAACTGTTTTATTAAAAACAAATTCTAAACTCAACTGAATTTGGGCCTACACATTTCCACACTACTGAACTTCAGCTGAACTGTACTGAATTCTGACTCAAGTCAGCTAGCAGGCCTCTGTGAAGTCAGTCACTCTTCCACACGATCCAGAATAGATTATTTAGTCTACTGAACTCGTTCAGTACGATACTCTCCTGTAAAGGACTGTTCGTGTTTGAAGTTGAGAAATTGTTTTCAGGTGTATTCACCCCCCCCGACACCTGAACGTTTAATCTCGGGACCAACAATGTGGGATTACTTCCTAGCTGATAGCACCGGGCACGCCTCAACAGAATGGTGTGTCAGAGAGAAGGAACCGAAGTCTCTTAGAGATGGTTCGATCGATGATGAGTTATGCAACTTTGCCAGTTTCCTTTTGGGGATATGCCCTAGAGACTACAACATACTTGCTGAACCGTGTGCCTTCCAAGTCGGTGCAAAAGACCCCTTTCGAGTTGTGGAATGGGCATAAGCCTAGCTTCCACCACTTAAGGATTTGGGGTTGTCCTGCTTATGTGCTAAATAGGCAAGCCGACAAATTGGAATCACGTTCAGAAGTGATGTTGTTCATAGGGTATCCGAAGAAAACGAAGGGTGGATACTTTTATGATCCTAAAGAACAGAAGATCGTTATTAGCACTAACGCTCGATTCTAAGAAGAGGATTACATTAGTAACCATAAGTCTCGAATCGACATCATCCTTGAGGAATTACAAGGTGGTCGAGTTCCACTTGAACATCCAGTTGTACAAGATAGTAATCCACGAGTAACAGCACAATCTGTTAACACAGCGCCTGACACTGTTCGACGTAGTGGGTCTTGGGATTTTATATACTGGAAGCACTTTTTATGCTTGTATACAACGTGTTTTTGTCCTTACCACTATTTTATTCTCCTATCTGATAAATGTATATATTTGCACATGTAATCCTTTATCTTGTACAAAAGTTAGATTTGTGTAGTGTGTCGAGTATCACAGAAGACAACACAAATTGGTTGAACTGACAAGATATAAACAGTTATCACAGTTGAGATAACTTCAGGATAAGTTGTCGGTTTAAGCTGCAGTTTAGATAAGATGTGGCTTGGTAGGTTGCACGGACACGGACACGGGACACGGTACGACACGGACACGGGACACGGGATACGGCATTTTTAAAAAAATTTAGGACACGACACGGGCGCTGATATATAAAATATTAAATTATTAATATATATATATATATATATATATATATATATATATAAATTTAAAAATGATCAAGTCAAGTTTTTCAATATCAAACTCATAGTTCAAATGATCAACTCAAACGACATAGTCATAATTCATAAGTAGATAACCATAGCATAAAAATGTAAAATACTAAAATAAGTAGATAATCTAAATACATTAGTAAGGTAAGTAATATTTAATTATTTAATTATATATTTATTTACTTATTACTAATGTAAGGTAAGTAATATTTAATTATATATTTATTTACTTATTATTAATTATATATACGTGTCCCACTGTCCCTTTACTTATTTAATTTTATATTTATTTACTTTTTACTAATTTCTAACTACATGGCCCATTCAACCGTGTCCACTACAAGACTAAATCAAAAAACGTGTCCGTTGTCCCCTTGGGATGACAAAGTTGGTGAAGGTGGGTAAGCCCGGGACCGATAGGTCCTGAGTTCAAATCCTACTGGAAGCAACTTTGTGGAGCCTGTCACCTATGGTTAGCCTAGGGTGATTAAACTCTCCTGTGTGGTTTGTAGACTACTGCACAAGGAGCGGGGTTTACCCAATGCGCACCGAAGTTAGCGGTTGCGGGTTCCACGTATAAAAAAAAAAGTGTCCGTTCCGTGTCGGACACACAAATCGCCGTGTCTGGAAACGTGTCCGTTTTTTTTTAATTTATGGACACGTTTTTGCCGTGTCGGACACATGTCGGGCGCGCATCCGAGCGTGTCCGTGTCCGACACGTGTCCGACACAGTACGGCGGATTTTTTCGGAGTGTCCGTGCAACATAGGTGGCTTGTCTTAGCTGCTTGTCTTTACTGGTACACTGAAGGTGGTGTATTGACGGATCACAGTGAGATGTGTTCTCCTAACTGACCTTAGTGGAGAACCAAGATCTCGGTGACTTAGCTGGTCTTAAGCTTGGTAAGACTTCAGCTGAGTGCATTTGACTATCTATCACTTTGACCTACTATGGTGAACGTCATCGCGACTGGATCTACGTATTTTGGGTGTTAGTAGTTATTTGTGGCTAAGGCTGGTTGTCTGTATCTTGCAGTCGTATCCTAGTAAAATGGGTTGATTAAGTTGTAAGGATTAGCACACTAAACCCGTCCGATTGATTAAGTTCAGGTGTGTTAATAAGGACGAGTGGTACTACTCAGGAATATAAGATATTAATTAATTTAAGCTGTCAGCGAGCTTAATTAATTAACGGATATTTCTACCTTAAATACGGAGATCGATTAAGTCTAAAATACAAACCCTTGCTCAATTTGGGATAAAGGGGTAAGTCAGCACAGATTCTCTAGTGGAATGAATCTGTGTTTATTAATTAATTTTGCTCTGGGCTGAGCATAGATAATTAATTAATTTGAGGCCCTGCTTTATTTCTTATATTAGATCACTGATCTGGCCCAATTAGTTGTCTAGTTATTTATTGTCTCTCAGAAATCATTATTAATGGATTAATATATTTTTACATTATTTAATAATGTTATTTATCTGGAATTAATTTGCTGGACCAATTAATTGATAAATATTAGTAACCCAGTGGATTAATTAATTATATTATGGGCTAATTATGTGGAAGCCCATTAGAAATATAATTAAATTAATGAGCTGCAAATATATTAATATTATATTGGCTTTTGAAGTATATATATATTAGTATTCTGCTCAGAAATAGAACACACACATTCATAAAATTCGAGACGCCTTGTGTGAGAATTGAGAAACAATAATCTTAAATTTTCTTCAGTTCTGTGACCACCCAAAGGAAGAAAAAGGCTGGGACACAGATCAGAAGATCTGACACATGAGCAACAATTAAAGCCGCGACAACATACGAAGGAGGAAGGTATCGTTACTAAGCTTATATTTCCTTCAATTGGTATCAGAGCCTGGTTTAGGCTCTGATTGTTGCTGTTAGGTGTATGATTAGGGTTCAATTCCATCGTTATCGGGCTAATTTCGTGTTTGGGGCGGCCCGCGAGCCACTGTTTTGACCCCGTTGTAATGTTTTTCTTGTGAGAAAATCCACGAGTAGTTGATAGGACCTATTTGTTATGTGATTGTACTGTTTTTGTACTGTAATTAGTCTGGGAGGCATGAAAAACGAGACGAAGAAGAACCTGATTTTCGCAGCAAAAACCCTAGTTTTCTAGGGTTCCGCCGCATCTTGCGGCGGAGATTCCCAGCGCATTTGGTATCCGATCGACGATCGGCTTGAACCTATGGAGTCCTCGTCTTACGAGCTTCATGTTGATAGGTCGTAAGGGATCATCCGATACCGGATGCGATCAAAATTGACGTCTGAAGTCGGCTGCTCATTATGAATTCGTTCCATCGAATCGTTTGAAATTCGGGAAATTGAGGAACTAATATCGGCCGGAATCCGTTACCCGGTGGTTGTGAGTGTTCCAATTACATTTCCCCTCTTTCAATTGATCGAATCGCGGCTTGGAAAGGGAGAATTCGGGTGGCAGAAGTGGCGGCGGCGCGAGGCGCAGTTTTGCGTGTGCACATCGTCGCATCGGCGTTTGTTGCCGGAATTGGGCCGCCTAAACGCGTAGGTCGTGTTTGGTGGTGGCCAGAGACGTCGAGGAAAGCGGTGCCGGCCTGGGAAGGCACGGCGGCGCGCGGTCTGCGACTTGCAAACGCGGCCGCGCGTTCGCGATTCAGGCGGCACCGCGCGGCGATAGCTGCCGCAATGTCGCAACGCAGGCGGCAGCGGCGCGGCGTCAGGAAGTGCTGGAAAACGGCGGCGGCGGCGGTTTCTTGAGGTAGAAGACGCTGACGTGGAGCGCCACATCAGCCCTTGCTGACTGTTCTGCCACCGTGTCTGCCACGTGGCAGACCCCCTGATGACGTGGTGACGACAGTTTTCGATGCAGTTTTTCAGATTCGAAGATTTTGAAGATTTCGAAGTTCTGTATTTTGATCGGGCTATGTAATAGTTAGGAATTACGTGTTTTAAAGCCCGATAACGACATTTTAAATTTCATATTTGCACATTTATTTATTATTATTATTTAGCATGCTATTATGTGGTTAATTGTGCTTAGAAAAGCATGTAAATAGGATTTATATTGTTATTAAGCATGTTTTATTTTTTGCGAGCACGTTTTATTATGTGCGTTTAGAAATTGCATGCTTTAGGAATTATGTGATGATGCATGATTCGTAACAAACCTTTTGAATAAAAAGACTAAGCAACATTAAATTAAATGTTTAATTAGATTCCATTAATTTGGATATTAAACACTTAATTCGACCTCCATTAATTGGACTCTACACAAAAGTAGTAAGATTATGTGACTAAACGTCCACCTGCATGGCTTGCTGGCATATTTGAGCTACAAGTTTTGTGAGATGAGTTTTCCAAAAATAATACTCCCTCCGTCCCACCCGACTTGGCTTCTTTCCTCTTTTTCATTGTCCCACTTGACTTGGCCACTAATTAAAATAATACTCTAATAAATTCTAATGGGTCCCACCACTTTATACCACTTTACACACAACTACCCACTATTCTTAATAACCGTGCCCAAACCTATTAAGCAGAGTCGGGCGGGACGGAGGGAGTATTTGATTATTATTAAGTAGTGTGAGTGAAGCCATAAACATCCACCTGTGTGGCTTGCGTGCCTAGTAAACACGAGTACTCTAGAAATTAATAATTAAATAGGATGGCTAATTAGATCAAATTGAATGCGGCATGGTTCGAGTAAGTATGTCAATTTCGAGAATTTGATTCTATTTTGGTCAAATTAATGGCCAATGCTTAGTTGTCACCGCAGGTACAATTCACTTCCCTCGAAGTCCCTTCTTGCGTTTTAATAGTGACATGGTCCAGAATATCGAACTATTAATTCCATTCGTCTTCAGAACCTAGGCGTGGATTGGAATTAAAGAGCTAGGTAAATAGCTTGGTTTAGGGTTACGCTAGTAAACGTCCACCTGCGTGGCTTGCTAGTGGAATTCCTAGAGCCGTTCGAGGTTTTTAACATCATTGTTTTTTCAAAAGGTTACAATGATCGTTAATTACGAATTATGTGCAAATTATTTTTCCTTACATGCTTTATTTTAATTATTTTTCAGATATGTCTGTTCAAGCTGTTGTTAATGGTCTTATGAGCCGGCCCTTAAAGGGTATTGACAACTATAAAGAGTGGAGGAGAAACCTTACACTAATGTTCCAAAATGAGAAGATCTTGTATGTTCTCAGTACCCCTGAACCTGAACTCCCCGAAGAAGAGGCGACTGAGTAGCAGATAAGGGAATCTGAAAAATGGATAGAGGATAATAACAAGACTCGTTTTGTCATTCTATCCACTATGGTTGATTCTCTTGCTTCACAGTATGAAAACACGCCTCATGCGGGAGTGATATGGGATTCCATGGCTGAAAAGTTCGGTGAGACCGACAGATCTCAGAGATTTCATCTCCTGAGGCAGGTTACTACCTGCAAAATGGCTGAAGGTGCATCCGTGCAGGATTATATTTTATATATGATCGAGCTGCTAGATCGACTTGCAAATGTTGGTGGTGTCTTGGATCTTGGCATCAAGATCATTCTATATTCACTACCTAAGTCATATGAGAATTTCCGCCTAAATGTAGTGATGTCAAGGAAAGACTACACTCTGAATGAACTTTCAAGTGAGTTAATTCTTTGCAAGGAATCATGGGTCAGACTAAAGGTAAGGGAACCCAAATCTTGAACACTACTAGCAGCTCAAGGAACCCTCCGAAAGGTAGATTCCAGAAAAAGGGCAAGAAGGCTACGAACGTCAAGAAGAAAAGTGGGAGCACGAAGTTAGCACCCACCGGAGGGGTTCAAAAACCTAAGGGGAAGTGTTTCAAGTGTGGTAAGGTTGGACATTGGAAGACTGAATGTCCCGACTTCAAGGTAAAATAGAAAGGTACACGCATCGCCTTAGTAACTGAAACTGTGCTTGTTTCCGCATCTACCCATGAATGGGTAGTAGATTCCAGAGCAACTGATCATGTTTGTTACACCTTGCAGGGGTTTCTGCAGAAAAAGGTTCTGGCTGATGGCGAGGTGGTGGTTTCCATGGGCAATGGATCGCGAGTTCCAGCTATTGCCATAGGAGATTTACATTTATCTGTTTTAGACTCTAGTTTAGTATTGAGAGATGTTTTATTGGTGCTTGAGTTTAGGCGAAACATTATTTCCATTTCAAAACTTTTTATTGTGGATGGTTATAGATCTGTTTTTTATGATCAAATTTCGATTTCAAAAGGGAAAAATCTTATCTGCAATGGGACTTTAAATGGATCTCTATATACTATTACGTCTAATCCATGTACATCTGTTAATGTTGCTTCCTCATCATCAAATCCTAAGAAGAGGAAAGAATCTTCTAAGGCAAACCAAACTTTTCTATGGCACTTAAGACTAGGTCACATCAATCTAAATAAGATCCAAAGGTTGGTGAAATATGGATCATTGGAGTCTCTCCAAGTTGAACCATTTACAACTTGCGAATCCTGCTTGGAAGGTAAGATGGTGACTAGGCCTTTTAAGGCAAAGGGTTATAGAGCCACAGAAGCATTAAGTTTGATACATTCTGACTTGTGTGGACCTATGTCTACACAAGCTCGTGGAGGGTATGAGTACTTCGTCACATTTACTGACGATTACTCGAGGTATGGATATGTTTAACTTCTTCGCCACAAGTCGGATTGCTTTGAAACCTTTAAGGAATTCAAGGCAGAAGTGGAGAAGAAGTTAGGTAAAGAAATCAAAATACTGTGATCTGATCGTGGTGGAGAATACCTATCCAATGAGTTCAAGGACTACTTGACAGAATGTGGGATTACATCCCAACTGACAGCCCCGGGCACGCCTCAACAGAACGGTGTGTCAGAGAGAAGGAACCAAACTCTCTTACAGATGGTTCGGTCCATGATGAGTTATGCAACTTTGCCAGTTTCCTTTTTGGGGATATGCCCTAGAGACTGCAGCATACTTGCTGAACCGTGTGCCATCCAAGTAGGTTAACACGACTCTAATCGAGTTGTGGAGCGGGCACAAGCCCAGTATGCACCACATAAAGATTTGGGGGTGTCCTGCTTATGTGTTGAATAAACAGGCCGACAAGTTGGATCCACGTTCAGAGGTTATACTGTTCATAGGATATTCGAAGGAAACGAATGGTGGTTATTTTTATGATCCTAAAGAATAGAAGATCGTGGTCAGTACCAACGCTCGGTTCTTAGAGGAGGATTATATTAGTAATCATAAGTCTCGAGTCGAGATCATCCTTGAGGAATTACAAGGTGATCGAGATCCACTCATAGAGCCAATTGTGCAAGATAGAGCTCCATGAGCAACTGCACAATCTATTAACACAACTCCTGACACTCTTCGACGTAGTGGGAGGGTGATATTTACACCTGATCGGTATATATTCACTGGGGAGACTTCTGACCATCTCCCGGCAGATGAATAAGACACCGTGGATCCCTATACTTACAACGAAGCAGTGGGAGATGTAGATGCAGATTCATGGAGAATCGCTATGGACTTAGAATTTAAGTCCATAACTGATATGGATGTATACGAGATCACTGAACTACCTGAGGGCTGCAAGGCCATTGGTAGTAAGTGGGTATATAAAAGAAAGAGAGGATCGAATGGAGAGATCATGGCATTTAAGGCCAGGCTAGTGGCAAAGGATTTTACCCAGAAAGAAGGTATCGATTATGAAGAGACTTTCTCGCCTGTAGCAAGGATCAAGTCTATTAGGATTCTCCTTGCCATAGCAGCTCACATGAACCTAGAGATCTGGTAAATGGATGTCAAGACCGCATTCTTAAATGGGCACCTTGAAAAAGGTAGAGACATCTATTTGAAACAACCAGATGGTTATGTGAAGGAGGGCGAAGAGCATCTAGTTTGGAAGCTTAACAAGTCTATTTATGGACTTAAGAAAGCTTCCCGGTTATGGCACCAGCGTTTTGATGAGGTAGTCAAATCCTATAGTTTTGTACCCTGTCCTAACGAGGTGTACGTGTACCGTATCTGTGTTAATAGAACAATGGTGTTTCTTGCACTTTACGTAAATGACATCCTTATCATTGGCAACAATGTTGAAGTGTTATCAGACGTAAAGACATGGTTATCCGAGCAGTTTCAAATGAAGGACTTAGGTGAAGCTGCTTACATCCTTGGGATCAAGGTTATCCGAGATCACGAGAAAAGGATGTTAAGCTTAGCACAAGCGTCCTACATTGATATTGTTATTGCTCATTTCAGCATGCAAAATGCCAAGAGAAGTTCAATACCTTTCAGACATGGCATTTTTCTATCTAAGAATCAGTGTCCTAAAACGCCTGAAGAGATATAAAGTATGAGGCTAGTACCATATGCTTCCGCTGTCGGTAGTCTCATATATGCAATGCTTTGTACGAGACCATATATCTCATATAGTGTAGGCCTAGTCTCAAGATATCAGTCTAATCCTGGACAAGCGCACTGGACTGCGGTCAAAAATATTCTCAAGTACCTTAAACGGACTAGAGATTATAAAATTGTTTACCAGTCAGACAGTCTAGTGCCTTTGGGTTATTCGGACTCCGATTTCCAGGTTGACAGAGACGAGAAGAAGTCGACCTCGGGTTATGTGTTTACCTTGGGAGGTGGAGCCATTTCATGGAGGAGTGCAAAGCAGAAATGCATTGCGGACTCAACCATGGAAGCTAAGTATGTGGCTGCTTCAGAAGCTTTGAAAGAGGCAGTTTGGCTCAAGAATTTCTTCCAAGATCTTGATATAGTTCAGAATTTTCCTAAGGCAATCACGATTTATTGTGATAATGCAGGTGCAGTGGAAAATTCTAAGGAACTTAGATCTCACAAGGCGTCTAAACACATAGACAGGAAGTACCACATTATATGAGAATTCGTAAATCGAGGCGACGTACTCATAAAAAAGATCGGAACTGAAGACAACCTAGTTGATCTATTCACAAAGAGCTTACCAATTCCGGCTTACGAGAAGCATGTTCGTGGGAGGGTGATATTTACACCTGATCGGTATATGTTCATTGGGGAGACGTCTGATCATCTCCCGGCATATGAACAGGATACCGTTGATCCCTGGACCTACAACGAAGCAGTGGGAGATTTAGAGGCAGATTCCTGGCGAATTGCCATGGACTGAGAATTTAAGTCCATAAATGATATAGATGTATACGAGATCACTGAACTACTTGAGGGCTGCAAGGCTATTGGTAGTAAGTGGGTATACAAGAGAAAGAGAGGACCGGATGGAGAGATCATGGCGTTTAAGGCCAGGCTAATGGCGAAGGGTTTTACCTAGAAAGAAGGTATCGATTATGAAGAGACCTTCTCGCCTGTAGCAATGATTAAGTCCATTCTGATTCTTCTTGGCATATCAGCTCACATGAACCTAGAAATCTAGCAAATGGATGTCAAAACTGCATTCTTAAATGGCCACATTGAAAAAGAAAGAGACATCTACATGAAACAGCTAGAAGGTTATGTGAAGGAGGGCGAAGAGCATCTAGTTTGGAAGCTTAAGAAGTCTATTTATGGACTTAAGCAAGCTTCTCGATTATGGCACCAGCGTTTCGACGAGGTAGTCAAATCCTATGGATTTGTATCTTGTTCTAACGAAGTGTGTGTACCGTACCTGTGTTAACGGATCAGTGGTGTTTCTTGCACTTTACGTAGATGACATCCTTCTCATTGGCAACAATTTTGAAGTGTTATCAGATGTAAAGACATGGTTATCCGATTAGTTTCAAATGAAGGACTTAGGTGAAGCTGCTTACATCCTTGGGATCAAGGTTATCCGAGATCGCCAAAAAAGGATGTTGAGCTTGTCACAAGTGTCCTACATTGATATTGTTATTGCTCGTTTCAGCATGCAAAATGCCAAGAGAGGTTCGATACCTTTCAGACATGGCATTTTTCTATCTAAGAATCAGTGCCCTAAAACGCCTGAAGAGATATAAAGTATGAGGCTAGTAACATATGCTTCCGCTGTCGGTAGTCTCATGTATGCAATGCTTTGTATGAGACCAGATATCTCAAATGTTGTAGGCATGGTCTCAAGATATAAGTTTAATCCTAGACAAGCGCATTGGACTACGGTCAAAAATATTCTCAAGTACCTTAAACGGACTAGAGATTATAGGCTTGTTTAGCAGTCAGACAGTCTAGTGCATTTAGGTTATATAGAATCGGATTTCCAGGCTGATAGAGACGAGAAGAAGTCTACCTCGGGTTACGTGTTTACCTTGGGAGGTGGAGCCATTTCATGGAGGAGTACAAACCAGAAATGCATTGCGGACTCAACCATGAAAGTAGAGAATGTGGCTGCTTTAGAAGCTTCGAAAGAGGTAGTTTGGCTCAAGAATTTCCTCCTGGATCTTGATATTATTCAGAATTTGCCTAAGGCGGTCACTATTTATTGTGATAATGCGGGTGCAGTGACAAATTCTAAGGAACCTAGATCTCACAAGGCGTCTAAACACATAGACATGAAGTACCATATAATACGAGTATTCGTAAATTGACGTGACGTGGTGATGAACAAAATTGGAACTGAAGTCAACCTAGCTAATCCTTTCACAAAGAGCTTACCACTCTCGGCTTACGAGAAGCATGTTCGCGGCTTAGGAGTGGTAGAGATGCCCCCCACGTCGGACTACAAAAACTTTTGTATAAGTGGGAGAAGATGCAGTGATAGATAGGATAGATAGTTGAGTACTAGTTTGTACTTAGGATAAGTTGTCGGTTTAAGCTGCAGTTTAGATAAGAAGTGGTTTGTCTTGGCTGCTTGTCTTTACTGGTACACTTAAGGTGTAACGCCCCAAAATTTTCAATATAAAATGTATTGCATATCTATTCATGTATGTTATCAAGTGTTTTAGTTTTGTAATTTGCGCCTTAGAAATTTAAATGAAAATTAAAGCATTGTTCTTATTTGTTATTAAATTATTTTTATTATATAAATTTATTTTGAACTTTGAATGTGTTTATTTATACCATATTATGTTTATATTGTTTATTGTTGAGATAGAAATAATGTTAGAATTATGAGACAAGAATAATATTTATTTTGGATTTTCTAAACCTACTAGGATTCATAAAAGAATATAATATTTATTATTGTATTAAGTTATTAGGAGAAAAAGTTATATTATGTTTTAATATTAAAAAAGATATTTTATGTGTGATATTCATGTTTTAGGATAAAATCTATTTATGTTTATCCATATCCTAATTTATCCATGATTGAATCTCTTTATATGGTAAGTGATAGATTAAATTATATATAAATTATATAAGTACGAAAATAATTATAGATAAAATTTATTTTATACCTTATATGATTAGGAATCTTTATATAATGATTTCTAGGCCTATAAATATACCCTTATTCGTCCATAATTTAGTTTCACATTAGGTTTTCGAAAATCTGCCAGCATATCTGCGAATTGTTTCAAGAATTATTTACACATCTTCCCGTCTTCATCTCGTCATTAAAATTTATGGTCGTATTCATAGGTATGTCTAGTATACTATTTAATCTTTTTATAATTTTCCAAGCAAGATAAGTAGTTTTTAAAAATTGTTCTTCGTAACTTGCCAATTTTTGACAGCATGTTCATGAGCTTGAAAGAAAAATTGTTTTTTATGTTTTATTTACATTTTTTTCGACCATGTTGAATTTTAATAGGATATAATATATGTTAGGTCATTCATGTTAAAAATATAGAATTTTTAGGATACGTTTGGTATTTATTTGTTAATTTATTTCTTGATGTGCCAGATTCTTTTGTCAACATGCATATAGATTGAAAAACAAGAGTTTTTATGTTACTATTAAATGAAATCATGATCATAATAATTTTTATTGTGATGGAATATATATGTTATTCATGATCTAGATCTATAACTTTTAGGATAATTTTTTTGATTTCATTAATTTAATTTATGAATTGACGAATTACTCAAACCACGAATGAATTATAAATAGAAGTAAGATTGTGTTCAATATACTTAAGTTTACTACCATATGAAGCCGTTAAAATTGTATGTTAATAAGTAGATTATGTATAATATACATTTTTGGTTTGATTATTTTGATCTATGTGTATTTATAAATTATTTGAATTATAAATGCATGCATGACATTCCATGTAGAGTCATTAAAATAAATTTCAATGTATAGGATCGGCGCGCTGGACTTAAACATTGATATCCATTATTTTCATCAAGTCAAGGTTAAGGTGGGGAATGTTACGTTTATCTTTATTATATATTATATTTGATATTTCATGTTTTGACGACAGGCATGTAAGAAAGTGGTTTGTGTCGCTAATACAAGTACATGTGGTCTGTGTGGCCAATACAATTTCATGTGGTCTGTGTGGCCAATACAAGTACATGTGGTCTGTGTGGCCAATACAATTTTATGTGGTCTGTGTGGCCAATACAAGTACAAGTGGTCTGTGTGGCCAATACAAGTTCATGTGGTCTGTGTGGCCAATACAAGTACATGTGGTATGTGTGGCCAATACAAGTTCAAGTGGTCTGTGTGGCCAATACAAGTTCATGTGGTATGTGTGGCCAAAATACAAGTTCATGTGGTCTGTGTGACCAATACAAGTTCATGTGGTCTGTGTGGCCAATACAAGTACATGTGGTCTGTGTGGCCAATACAAGTTCAAGTGGTCTGTGTGGCCAATACAAGTTCATGTGGTCTGTGTGGCCAAATTACAAGTTCATGTTACATGATCTAGTTACTCATGTTTATGTTTGATATAATCTATAGTTTGGATAAATGTGTTTCCCACTAAGTAGTCGTACTCAACCCACTATTTTAACATTTTTCAGGAAAATAGCTCGGCTGATGCGTAGAGGTGTTAGTGGTGATGGTCACACGAGGAAGGATTTATGAAAGTCATTATTGCATTAAACTTTATGCATTTTATTTTCGAGAACTAGTAGCCATAATTATTTTTATTTAAGACTTCCGCTAAGTATGAAAATAAATTGTGTTTTTCAATGATTCTTTTCCATGAAAATATTTTGAAATAATTAAGATATGCATGTTAAGTATGAAGTAGCGTCCCTAGTTAAGTTTTGAAAATTGGGGCGTTACAGAGTGGTATCAGAGTGTATTGATGGATCACAGTGAGATGTGTTCTCCTAACTGACCTTAGTGGAGAACCAAGATCTCGGTGACTTAGCTGATCTTAAGCATGGTAAGACTTCAGCTGAGCGCATTTGACTATCTATCACTTTGACCTACTATGTTGAACGTCATCACGACCGGATCTACGTATCTTGGGTGTTAGTAGATATTTGTGGCTCAGGCTGGTTGTCTGCATCTTGCAACCGTATCCTAGTAAAATGGGTTGATAATATCCCTGAGGAACTCGAAAGGATTAACACACTAAACTCGGCCGGTTGATTAAGTTCAAGTGTGTTAATAAGGTCGATTGGTACTACTCAGGAATATAATAAGATGTTAATTAATTTAAGCTGTCAGTGAGCTTAATTAATTAATGGATATTTCTATCTTAAATACGTAGATCGATTAAGTCTAAAATACAAGCCCTTGCTCAATTTGGGATAAAGGGGTAAGTCAGCACATATTCTCTAGTGGAATGAATCTGTGTTTATTAATTAATTTTGCTCTGGGCTGAGCATAGATAATTAATTAATTTGAGACCCTGTTTTATTTCTTGTATTAGATCCCTGATTTGGCCCAATTAGTTGCCTAGTTATTTATTGTCTATTAGAAATCATTATTAATATATTAATGTAATTTTATATTATTTAATAATATTATGTATTTGGAAGTAATTGGCCAGACCAATTAGTTGATAAATATTAGTAGTCGAATTGATTAATTAATTATATTATGGCTAATTATGTGGAAGTCCATTAGAAAAATATAATTAAATTAATGGGCTACAAATATTAATTTTATATTGCCTTTTGAAGTCTATATATATTAGTATTCTGTTCATAAACAGAAACACACACACACATCATTCACGCTCTACACGCGAGATTGAGAGGGACGATAATCCTAATTTTCTCTAGTTCTCTGACCACCTAGAGGGAGAAAAATGCCGGGACACAGATCTGAAGATCTGACACACGAGCAACAATCAGAACTGCAACAACATACGTAAGAGGAAGGTAATCGTTCTTTACCTCCTATTTCCATCAACCGTATCCCTGTTAATTGGGTTGATAATATCTCCAGAAGAAATCGTAAGGATTAGCACACTAAACCCGACCGGTTGATTAAGTTCATATGTGTTAATAAGATCGATTGGTACGACTTAAGATAATATGTTAATTAATTTAAGATATCAATGTGCTTAATTAATTAATTGATATTTGTTTCTTAAATAAGAGGATCAATTAAGTATAAAATACAAGCACATGCTCAAGTTGGGATAAACGGGCAAGTCAACACAGATTCTCTAATGGAATGAATCCGTCTTTATTAATTAATTTTGCTCTAGGCTGAGCATAGAGAATTAATTAATTGGAGTTCCGACTTTATTTCTTGTATTGGATCGTTGGTTTGGCCCAAATAGATGCCTTGTGATTACTCTGTTCTCTCGGGAAATTATTATTCAGAAAATAATGTATTTTATACATTAATTAATAATATGAGAATTTATTTACCTAGAAGTAATTGGCTGGGCCACTTAATTGCTACAAAAAATAGTTCAGCTAATTAATATATTGATCTATGGAGTAATTAATATTAAAGTCTAATACAAGTATAATTAAATTAATGAGCTACGTACAAGTATTAATATATGTTTATGAAACTTATAAATACTAATATCCCGTTCATAATCTCCACACACTCAAGAAATAACGAACATACATGTTTAAGAGAGAGAGGAACAATTTTGAGAGATTAGAAAATATTGTCTTTAGATTTCTGTCCACAGAGAAGAAAAGAAGGGTCGGAACAAAACTTAGAAGATTAGACACACGAGCGACAATCCGAAAGCGTAGGACGCATGCATCCTAACTCCTTCAGTAGGTGTATATGCAAGGTTTCAGACGAATCTTAAGCGAACTCTCTTAGACTCAACAATCCGATACTTGAAAGAGACACCTAACATGTGATTGATCGAAAGTCAACTTCAGGAACAAGTCAGTTCCTAACTAGCAAGCTCATTTCTTTGTTTTCAAAGAAACAACATTCAGTAGCTAGGTTTTCTACTGAAGCTGAATACATGGCTACTGGAAGTTGTTGTGCCCACATCATTTGGCTTCAACAACAACTTAGATATTATGACATCAATCATGATGAGGTGCCGATTTACTGTGATAATACCAATGCTATTGTAATCATTCAAAATACAGTACTTCATACAAGATGCAAGCACGTGAGTATAAGACATCATTTCATTCGCGATCATGTTGAGAAGAAGGATATTATGATGGAGAAAATCCATACTGACAGACAAAGACAGATATACTGACCAAATCTCTAGTTGAAATTAGATTCAGAGAAATTTTAGTAGAGTTAGGTCTCCTAGACCCTACTGACCTAAGTCAGTAATTGAGAGCATTCAGTAAGAGGGAATACACTCAGAATACTGAATGAATTCAGTATCAACTTGTAGTATCAATTGACTACTATATTCAGCTAACATGTTTGCGTATTTTTTGATATGAAAATTAAGAAAGTGCGTGGAGCTGTGTTAAAGTAGTGGGGTCCACTTATTTAAAGTGATTATAGTCTACAAATAATTTCTATATTAGGAAACAAAATAACAATAATTTGATAGTCTGAAAAGAAATACAAACCAATAACAATGGGACTAAGGAGTATATCCTTTTGTTTTGAAGAAATGTAGTATTATTTGTCCTCAACAAAATCACAAGCATAAATAAAATAAGTGAGGATCAACAATTTGTCATTAAATAATGATATCATTTTAAAATGCCAAAATATCGAAAATCATTCCTCCAATATTGTTCTATAAAAGATGCGCAAGAATTATTATACCACGGTTGCCACACGACCCACACCTGACAAATATTAAACCTTACTTGACAAAACCGCCAAAAATTTGCAAAAAAATCGAAAATATACGCAATAAGGAAATGCTCAATTCAGATTCCGATTGGGATTATCCCCTCACGGATGAAGATCTCCGCGCCATCGACTCCTTGATTTATTCCGCTCTTCCGCAGAAGCGCCACCCGCAAAATTGCTGTCGTGACGTTAAAGACGACGGTGCCTCTGCCGACTCCCGGCCCCAACTGCGACGGCGGTTGCCCAGCTCTCTGTTCGTCTTCCAGCAGCAGCAGCAGCAGCAGAGGAATGTTAACATTTCAACCATTCCCTTTTCACCTTGCTCCAGCCGTTGCAATTATGACACCAGTTCTAAAGTTTCGCCTTTTCAAGGTAATTGCTTCCACTCTTTTATCTATTCAATTTGCTGCCGTTATTGTTATGGCAGAAATAATTATGACGACCCATTTTTATATGAAGTAATGTGTGGTCAAGTCTCTTGTTTTAATTTGGTTTTCATATGTATATGTTTAGTAGATTTAATATCAATTTTGTTGGAGAAAATATACAATTGATATTTGCTTGCACCATTTTTTTTTCTGAGTATTTATCACATTCTATAAATTCTAATATAGATTTAAACATTTTTTACAAATACTTTTGATTTATGAAGTTACATGAGTAGAAAATAAACTGTTACTTCCCTCAATGTATGTTGATGTATATTTGATTTTGGAGCCGGGGTTTGCAATACACTTTCTATTTTGCTCAATTGCTGAAACAAATCCTTAAAGAACTCAAGTTGAAACAACGATTGGCGAATTAACTTAGTTGCTATCACTGTAGAACTATAGAACCTCTTATGCACTTTTTCATTTTTCTTTGTACATCAAGCTATACCTGCTATTAGCTTCTTTTTCTTGGTGAAATGACAGCCTTGTTTATTATTTTTGTTTTCAGAGATAAACTTTGGAGGCCGGATAGTGTATAGCAGAACAATAGAAGAGGTAGAAGAAGCTGCACACGAGCTCCTAGATTTTGCAGAAGCTAAGAAGAGAAACGAGGGTCACTGCATCCTTGGTCTGGATATCGAGTGGAGACCCACATTCAGAAGAGGTAGATCCTCTGTCATAACTGTATAAGTAGGACTGAACTGCAATATTCCAGTTTATCATCATCATAATTATGTGAGATTAAAGGTGTCAAGTTGTACTAAAAGCTGCACCCCAGAACATAAGAGTAACTGGAAATTTTCATGAAATCTATCTTTTAATCATATATCATCATAAATAATAAGTTACAACCAGTTGATACCAAGATATTTTCTCACTAGAATTGACCATGGTGTAATCATGTATTATCATGTTGACTGTATAGACGAATGATGACATAAATTGTGTCCTCTGTTATTGAGTAAAGATACAAGGACCTCGAATAATGTAAAATTGAAATTAAATGTTTACTGTGAAACAGGTTTCAAGAATGATCCATAGAATTCTTGCTTGGTCTTTATTTCTCGAATTCAATATGTTGAGCTATTTCTATGAGGCCCTCAAGTTCAAAATTGCTTGTTATTTCAGTCAACCTAACATGTTTATCCTTTTTTAAGTGAAGCAATATTGCATTGCCTTTAGAAATAGAGCTCTTAATACAGAGCTATCCAACTGTTGTAACGTGCGAACAAGCCAGTATCAACAAATCCACACTCTTAGGCAACTTGAAATGATTTCATCTAGTTGCATGCATAGTTTAACTTCAAGATCGTGTATTGGACATTATTCCATTAGAAGATTCAGTAACATGATCTTGTTCTGAGTCGGCTGTTTCCAGATAAGAATATTTAGGAGACATACACTTATGGCGGAATTTGAAAATGCTAGAGAAGATTATATATATATATCTTTTGAGGGAGACTCATTGTTTTTGATTCATTTAGATACTTTTCTTACCCGATGATCTCTTTATTCCTCTTCAATTTCATCTTTAACCATGATCTCTTTATTCCTTTTCAATTAAGATACTACTCTGATCCCATAAAGATAAATGTTTAAGTTACATTTGTAAATGAGTGAGTTGCATACACTACCTTTTCTTGTATAAGCATTTGTAAGTTCTATGCATTGAACCTTTGTCTATCAATTGGTGCGGTGAAAATAGAATCTTTTGGAGGTTCAATGGTCATGACTCAATCGACGGACATGGAACCTAGAATAGCAATAGTGGAAACCAAATTGTGTGGGATTGAGGAGATGTTGGGAGTATTCTCTGAGGAGAGGATGGTATCGAGAGGGAGGTTTGACAATTTGGAGTCGCAGTTGGCGGTTTTAATTGAGTTTTTGAAGAAAAAGGACAATAATGAGTCGTATGAACAGCGGACTGAATAATGGATAACCCAGAACCAAAGAACTTCACGCCACTAATGGCAAAGTGACAACTGTTGCCGCATTGCCGTTGTTTGAGGCGGGGACCTGATTGGATGGCTAACCCGGTCCGACCAACATTTTGAAATACATGCCTGCGAGGAGAAGAGGCAGAAGTTAAAACTAGCGATGGTTGTGATGGAAGGTTATGTGCTTAACTGGTATCAGTGCTAGCAAGACTTTGTACATGCCTTGATTAAGAGGTTTGACGAAACAGGTGACGACGATGCCTTTGGGCGACTTACGACACTTCGTTACACCGGGCAGTGCTGCACTATGTTCATAAGTTCATACAGCTTTCAAATCAGGTTCCTAAATTAGCCAAAGAGAGATTCCTGAGCCTCTTCATACAAGGGTTGGATGATGTTATGAGATGGCAGCTACGAATTTTGAGATCGAAATATATGGAGGTAGCCGTGGAAATTGCTCGAATGGTGGAGCTAAATCTTCGATTACCCATGGTTGGTTGGAAGGACAGCTCCACCACCTTGACTTGCACTACCGGGCCACCGGCACCTCCGGTAGCCGGGAACAACAGTAAGTCACGGCAGAACGCAACTGAACGCGCCCTAAACCAGGCCCCTTATAAGCGCATGACGGATTCTGAGAAGGAGAACCTTCATCGACGTGGGTTGTATTTTTGCTGTAAGACACCCTATCACCCGACGCAACATGAGTGTCCAATGAAGGACTCCACATCTTGTTGGTTTCCAATGAGGATGGGCCGACGTTGGAACTCGAGGAACTAGTTGCCGTAGAAGATGTGGACAGAGATAGGGCAGCCGTAGATGAGAAATTGGTTAAGGAGGGTAAGATGGCTTCTCTCTAACTTTGCCTGCAATAGGAAAGATGGTTAAGGAGGGCCTGAATCCATTCGACTCCGAGGAAAGATGTTGGGGAGGGAGGTCTCTACCCTCATTGATAGAGGGGCAACCAGGTTCGACTCTTAAGACAAAGGTGGATAATGGAATAAATTTGATGTTAAACTAGGAGATGAGAGGATGACCAAAGCTCTTGGAACTTGTAAAGAGCTGCCATTGGATGTGGGCGTCATAGCCTTTCATGAGGATTACTACATGTTCCACTTGGGAGGTGTGGATCTTATATTAGGAATGGCGTGGCTGGAGAAATAAGGACTGACCCAGACGTGCCAAGTTGTTGCAGTTCCAAGCCGAAGGTGTGGTGGTTGAATTAAAAGGAGATGGAGTGCTAGGGCGCGAGGCTGTGTCATTTAAATCCATGTTGAAGTTGGATAAAATGGAATTGACTGTCGTTGTGGTGAATTCCGAAAGTTGTTGGTCACCGACGAGGGAGTTAGAGGATGATGGAGGGGAGAAAGGAGTTTTAAAGGGTGTTCTGAAGAGCTATATAGATGTTTTCGGCGAGCCCAACGGGTTGCCTTCGGTTGGGGCAACAAAGCATCGGATTGACTTGCACGTGGGTTAGCTCCATTTCGGTGAGATCATACAGGTACAGTCAAACACAAAAGGATGAGATTGAGAGTTTGGTAAATAACATGTCTAAGGCGGGCTTAATCTGACCGAGCTCGAATTCATTTTCGAGCATGGCATTGTTGTTTAAGGACGGCAGCTGGCGCTTTTGTGTAGATTACCGGGAATTGAACAAGGCAACAGTGTCGAACAAGTAACCTATTCCAATAATCCAAGAGATGTTAGACGAGTTAGGCAGCTGGCTACCATCAAATACGAGTCCACAAGGAGGATATCCACATACGACCTTCCGAACTTATGCTGGACACTATGAGTTCCTTGTTATGCATTCGGGTTAACCAACGCATCGGCAACGTTTCAATCAATCATGAATGACCTCTTCCGACCATGGTTGAGGAAATCGGCATTAACTTCAGCTCTAGTGCTTTCTATGCCTAACTTGCAGAAAATATTTGTGGTGGAATGTGACGCTTCCGGGAGTGGTGTAGGAGCTGTGCTTATGTAGGAAGGCCGACCCGTTTCTTTAGCTTGTCGATAGGTGCGAAAGTGGCTTCTAAATCTGCCTATGAGCGGGAGTTGATAGGGTTGGCGTTAGTGCAACATTGGCGACTCTACCTTATAAGTCGCCGCTTCATGGTAAAAACTGACCACAGTAGTCTTCATAATCTTTTAAATAAGAAAATCGCGACCCGACACCAACATTGGGTCGCGAACTTCGCTTGTCATAGTAGTTGGATCCACCCCATTTTTCATGTGAGTCTCTTGAAGTGTGCCGTGGGGTCTCACCCCTTGGAAACTGCACTACCCGAGTCTATTGCCGATAGTGAAGCTATCTTGTTCGACCCACAAGAGGTGCTGCAATATAGGACTCGAGTGGTTAGATCCAAGTTGAGCTGGGAAGCTTTAATTCGTTGGAAACATCTACTCAGGAGGAGGCGCTGTGGGGTCGTGGAGAAGTTGCGCGTAAAAACTGAGGGAGAGGAAACTTATATGAATGAGGACTATGGGGAGCAGTGAATCGAAGAAGAGGCTGAAGGGATGAATCCTTGGATAGTCTATGTGAGGAGAAAGAGTGGAGACGCAGAGTAGTGAGATTGGAGTCGGATTGCATCCGCTTCTTTATTTATAATTTCTATTAATTGTCGTATTTGTTGCTAGTGCGTTTTATAAGTAGCTCTTTTATTTTCTGTCAAAGACTTGTGGTATTTATTTCCGCCCAAGGAACCAATTTTAGGGCAGCATTGAATTGAATAGAAGTATGGGCCAACTTCTTTGCATCGAACCTTTGTCTATCATTAATACTATAAACACTATACATTCACGGACACATATCACATCTGCATCCATCATGTTTCTACTGCCATTTCATTGATCCTCTACATCATATTGCATCACTAATTCTGTTGTTATATTTGTTATACTCTGAGTTCTTAAGAAACCAAATTTGGAGATTGTCAGGGTACATTTGAGATAAGGTATCAGCACACTTGTGCATCTTTAGGAGATAAGATTGATGAAATCATATTTGTTTGTCAAATAAATGATTTTAACTGATAAATCAATGTTCATGCGTTGGGATTTTCTCAACTAATAAGTGCAACAGAACTTTTCCTGTTGATGAATAACAAAGGCTTTTTTTGTAGGAGTTGCACCTGGGAAGGCTGCAGTTATGCAGATATGTGGCGATAATAGTTGTTGCCATGTTTTGCACATAATTCATTCTGGAATACCTAACAATTTGCGAAGCCTTCTTGAAGACAACACTTTTTTAAAGGTGGTGTTGTGCATATTAAATATTTAAAGCATTATTTTAAAATGTTGTTAAATCTATTTTTTCTTATGGTATTAGACAATCTTCATCATTTGATATGCTTGATAAACAACTTCATAATGCGTAGGTGGGTGTTTGCATTGCAAATGATGCAGCCAGAATTTTGAAAGATTATGATGTATCAATCAACGGCTTGCAAGATCTTTCTGATCAAGCCAACCAAAAGCTTGGTGGTTATCCTAAGAAATGGAGTCTATCATCATTGGCTGAAATGCTGATTTGCAAACAGGTACTTTTGGATCTTTTCAGTTGAGCAACTTTAACTATTATTATGTCACAACTTTTGATAATATTCCTTAGTGCACATATACAACCGTGTTTGCATTTCAAATATGAGATCCACTATTGTATGACTTAATTAAACCCAGCTCCCTGTTACAACCCAACTCGTATCAAATTAATTTGCAACTTAAATGGAACGATGACGAATAAACATTTCAGATCTGTATGATATTATAGAAATAACTGCAAACTATTTGTTAGGGATTTTATTTACAAATGTCGGAATTGGAGGCGTGTAGGGAGGAGTGGCTCGAGATCATGAGGCTGTGAGTACATGGCTTGCATGAGGTTTGTGGATCGTGCGTTTTGAATTGTTGAGTTGAGAGTATTTATTATTAATGGGTCTTACATTTAATTATTATGTTTACTGTCTAGAATAAGAAGCCCGCGTTGTAGGGCTCGTTAGTTAGTAGTGTTTCTTAAATATGGATCATGTTACTAGTAGGGTTTTTTGTCAAGGGTTTTCGTCTAGATTGGGATTCGGCCTTTGCGCTTGGCCGGGAGTTCTTTCTCATGTGGGATTCGATATCTTTCTTCTATATAATAGTTTGCTTTGATTTGCTTTATTGTGTGTGATCTCCTTTACTCTAACAAATTGGTCCGACCTGTTGGATGACAAAATACGCGACAACAAGTAATGAATGTTCGAATGGATGAGTTGGAGAAGGGGATGAAAGCGATGGATGCTCGATTGGAAGGCAAATTAGCGGCTGTGAAAGGGTCGATCAAGACTATACTGAGAAACTTAAGGAGTTGGTAGCGGGAAAAGACAAGCCAGATACGAACGACGGGGACAAAGACAACACTCCCTACCGGATCCTACGGGCTTTGGTACTCCGGAATTGGCCAAGAACAATGGGAAAGAGTCTTCGTCTGGAGGTAAGACTAGAAACACTTACGACAAATGCATCTTCACCACAAGTAAATTTGCCTATGTTTGATGGTTTGGGTGCGGAGGGTTGGCTTACTAGGGCGGAACAATACTTTTATTGCAAAACACACCTGAGTACAGTTAATTTGATGTGGCATTGGTTGCTATGGAGGGGGATGCCTTACCCTGGTTTCAACGGGTTCATGCGACATATCCGGGCATGATGTGGAGTGGATTTAAATTGGAGATGGTTGGGATGTTTGGAACTAATTCAGTGGCTAACCCGTTTGAGACTTTGGTGCAAACCTAACAAATCAACATTGGCAGTGAGTATGTTACTACATTTATTGCAGGAACGATTCATATTCCCGGCTTAGAGGAATTGTATTGTTTGGGGCTGTTTTTGAATGGCTTGCGCGATGAAATTCGGTACAAAATTCGTCTTAGAGATGTGCGTACATGGTTCTTGACGTGTCGTTGCTGAAATCATTAGGGGATGTGCGTGCCAATTGGGACAAAATGACCATGCAATTTATGTATAAAGGAGTCTCGGTTAAGTTGGAGGGTGACTATTCTCTAGTTCACCAAGAGGTAACAATGCGGCAGCTAATTAAATTAGGGAGGAATAATGATCAATGGCTTCTGTGGCCACACTTGTGGGATGAAGATCAATTGGGTGAGGAGGTGCAACTTTGGTCCGCGGAGGACAATCAACTACCAGAGGCGAGTGATGAGTTACGGGTACAGATGAGGACAAGTTTCGTTGCCTCCGACCGGATTACTTCCGCACCGGAGTGACCGTAATAGAATGCCAATAAGTCTCTATTCCTTGATAATCAAAGCCCAAAGATCTGTGCATTAGCCCATGCTTAACTAGCCAAGCAGATAAACGACCCTGCATCTTTTTTATCTCCCACATTTTTATTTAGAATAGTTCAAATTCTCGATCAAATTGATCACATCCCTATGCAGCAAGGGGCTTTACTGGTCTCGGTGCGGCCATATCAGTATAACCATTCAACTAATGATGAGATGGCAAAAATTAGTGGTGGAAATGGTTGAGCCCGAGATAATTCAATTGAGCTCAAGCCCGTATTCGGATCTGGTTTCACTAGTGTGTAAGAGGGATGAGAGTTGGCAATTTTGCTTGGATCATCGGCAATTGAACAAACAAATAGTTCCAAAAAATATCCTGTTGCATTGATTCAGGAAAAGTTGGAAGAATTAATGGGACTAGATGGTTTTCGATGTTGGACTTAAGGTCTAGGCATCCTCAAATATGTAAAGCTCTGGGGATGCGCCTAAGATAGCATTCCGCACTCAATCGGGGCACTATGAGTTTTTGTTTTGGTAATGCAGTTTGGCTTCACGAATGCCCCTTCAACATTTCAGTCGCCGATAAATGATCTTTCACGTCCTCATTTGCGGAAGTGTCTTGGTGTGTTTTTATGCTATTCTCATTTATAGTCTTGACTGTGCTTCTCACCTCACTCATCTTCGGATAGTCATGGAGTTGTTGCGCTAGCAATCCTATGTGGTTAATCCTAAGAAGTGTAGGGCCGGGAGTAGGTGTAGTATCTTGGCCATATAGTCTCGGCTAAGGGAGTGCAGATGGACCCTCTACGCTGGCTTCGGCCTAGCACACTTAAAGGTGTTCAAGGGTTCTAGGATTGACGAGATACTATCATCGAGTTATATGGAATTATACTCAAATAGCGAGGAACCTTACGGACCTAAAGCAATTTTGTAAGTTTATTATATAAATTAGATCAATGAAGATAAGAGATTCAAAGAAAATTCTCAAAACGGGAAACACTTTCTGCCCAAACAAGAATGCCCCCTATTTCCAAAAGGAAATACTAAAACAATTCTTCCATACCCTCGTTCCCACCAGCCGGGAATAATAAATAGCAACATAAAAGCAAACCCTAATACGTAGAGCCCATGAATATGAAGGCCCTAATTCCTCAAGCCATAAACATGAAACCCTATTAACCAAATATAATAACGTAATAAAATAACATTTAATCAGTAATATAAATCAACTTAGTTTATATAAACCATAAAGCCTAAACAGCCAATGCATGGTGTTGGACACAACAATAATTGCATAGTTTATTCTCTTGGTTCCATTTCCGTAGCTCTAGTGTTCACCATCAAACCCCCAAAGATCCACGTTCATAGCGCCAATTGATATAAACTGGTTCGATGAAGATAAGAGATTCAAAAGAAAATTCTAAAAATGGTAAACGGTTCCAGTCCCCAAAAAGAGCAGTTTTTCTCGCCCCTATATCCAAAAGGAAATCCTAAAACAATTCTTCCATACACTTGTTCCTATCGGTCGGGAATAATAAATAGCAATACAAAAGCAAACCCTTATACGTTGAGCCCATGAATATGAATGATCTATAACCTCAAGTCCATATTGATGAAACCCCATTAACCAAATAGAATAACATTATAAAATAACATCTAGTTAATAATTGAAATCAACTCTAGCCGTGGCTTTTCGATCCACCTTAAACATTTTCAAACTACACTAAGTCCCCAGTGCGGAAGTCTAACAAGATTTTATGAACTCAGAACGGAAAGTTTCCACCACGGTAACACTCCTTCATCGTGGTGATCAAGGTAAAAAAAAAGAGTATTTTGGCTGCACAGTATATGTAAATATATGTTGTTTTTATTACATTTCTTAGGTATTGCGGGTTCGTAAGGCATTATGATTAGTTGGTCAAATGCTAGAAACTTTTGGAAGTTTTTTGAGGGAAATTTGGGAAACTTGTGGTTTGGCTGGGGAAAATATTAAGTGAGGGGTTGAGTAGATTGAGACTTCTAGAAAGGAAAATGTGAAAGTAAAGTAAATGATGGAAGCCCTTAGGTTTGAGTTGACACAGGTGATTAGGCAGGTGTTGGATGACATGTTCATGTTTTTGGTCATGAGATTTCTTGCAAGAGCCGAGTAAATGATGGAAGCCCTTAGGTTTGAGTTGACACAGGTGATTAGGCAGGTGTTGGATGACATGTTCATGTTTTTGGTCATGAGATTTCTTGCAAGAGCCGGCGACCAAGTTCTTGGTTTTCATGATTGCTACCATTTCTGGCTGGAACAAGGAGAAACAGAGGCAAGCTCAAGGTGGCAAGATCCTTAAATTAGGAGTGGTATTAACTTTTTGATGATCCTCCAATATGCATACATTCCGTAAGTAGCCAAAGATGCTAAACTTAATGATACACATACTACTAAACTTAATGATGATCAATACTAATATATATGGACTCAACAAGTAGGGGAATTAATGTAAATAATTGCATTTATTTATAGGAATCCCAATCTTTTCTTCATGCAAGCTCGTTTTTCTGTGTTGCTTGATAGGCCTCCAAGGCAACTTTGGTTCCATGCTATCTCATTCATAATTAGGGCTAGGGTTAAGGAGTGGAATCGTATCACTGGGGCCTGTGTATTATAGAATAGAGCACATTAAGAGGGATTCATCTTAATGTGAAGAAAGAGATACGGAAGATAGAGTCGAAAAGTAACTAGAAGGAATGAAGGTGATAGACGGTCTTGAGGGAGTACAAGACCTAGAGGTAGTTGTGGTTTTAGCAAAGGCTATATGAGGGCCGAGAGGAGTGAATTTGAGAAAACTACCTTTGATGATTTCGAGTCTAGAGAGGACTACCATAATGATCATTCAAGGCAAAGAAGAGCAAGGGATGGAAAAGATGACAACTTAAGAAACATCAAGATGAACATTTCTTCTATCCATGAGAAAAATGATCTGGAGGGAGTTGGAGAGGAAAGTGGAGATGATGTTTGACTATCACAATTATTTGGAAACAAAGAAGGTGAGTCTAGCAGCCATTGAGTTATCAGAAGATTATGCTATTTTATGGTGGGTTCAGCTACAAACCACTAGGCGGAGGAATATAGAGGCTCCTATACGTACTTGGGAGGACCTAAAAGCACTGATGAGGCTTCGATTTGTGCAAACTCATTACACAAGTTGCAAAATCTGAAGTAAGGACATCGAAGTGTTGATAGTAGCTATGATTCAAGCCAACGTGTGGTTTTTGGATTTCTTGGGGATAGGTCTTCTTAATATCATTCTCAACAAGATTCAAGTAAAACTAGTAACTAAAAAAAATCGTAAATTGAGAAGTTGCCGCAACAACTTCAAGCTAAACTCGATGAGTTGAGCCCTTAACAAGAAGAATTTCTTGACTAACGTGATGTTTCATTTCAAAGATGTGTTATTACAAAAGGATTGGCCTCTAGTTATGTAGGCGAAGACATAGCCACTATGTAATATAATAAGCGCAAAAGGCTGTAAACAAATTCCCCAAAAGAAAGCACAATCCCCAAAAGGACAACAAAATCCCCCACTTACCATTCTAGATCCCCGAAAGTACATTATAATATCTAGGTATATGCCCCAAGATTTTCCTCAGAAAATGCTTCACAACAAAGATCGAGAGGCCACCATGACAAGGTTTTTGGTGGTTTGAAGGAAGATATCTGACATGCCATGGGGATACAACTGAAAATTGATGCTCAACGCAAGTGGAGTAGGAGGTTGCATCAGTCTATCCCCTAGTTTGAAAATCAATGGAGGAAGGAGTATAAGTCAACTGACCCAAAAGCAAAACTGTAGAAGACCTTTCGTCAAGGTAACATCGAAGTAGTTAATGAGCGGAACTGTGATATTAAGTGCTTCAAGTGCTTGAGAAGGAGCCACAAAGTTAGTCAGTACCTGAATTGAGACTAAAGGAGAGAAGACTGACTCAGACTTGCAAACATTAGAAGACCTAGATGATGAAGATTAATTTGAGGCACTAGGTGCACTTACCTTAGTGACCACAAGAGTCTTACATGTGCAGCTCAAGGGACTTCAGGATGAGCGAAGGGAGAATCTTTTCCATACTTAGATGCTATTTCGAGGATAAGGTATTTAATATGATTTTTGATGGTGGTAGTTGTACTAACATGGCTAGCTATGTTATGGTAAATAAATTAGGATTGCCCTTATTGAAGTATCATAAACTATAGAAATTGTTATAGTTGAATGATAGTAGAGAAACAATGCATGAGCAAGTGAAAGTGGCCTTTCAAATTGGCACCACAACTAGTCTATGAGGAACAAGTTAAGCTCCAATAAGAAGGCAAAAGGAAAAGGGAAGTGAAGAAAAGGATAAGGAGTTAGTCCACAAAGCGTGTTATGCACAAGTCAGCCCACACGTGTTATGCACAAGTGTGTGATATCAAGCAAACTACAATGGTGTTGAAGCATAGAGATCGGGTTTACTTGTTCGGTATAAAAAATATAAGTACTACCTTGAATGTCAATATTTGTTCCCTTTTCATGTCGGATATGTTATGGATTTGAGGACAAATCCTTCACAAAAGGAGAATGATGTGACCTAAGGCCCGGAGCTGATGCAAGTGCCCGATTAATAAGGCGATACATGAGCATAAGGGGTCAATGATTGAAGACTTATTTTTATGTTGATGGTATTTAGGCCCATCAAATTATGTTTGTTAAATGGGCCAAGTTTATATGTTCAAGACTTATTATATTTGGCCCACCAATGTTATGTTGATGGGCCCAAACGTTCTAGGGTTTTTATGGTTTGTTGGTGAGCCCCCATATAAAAAGAAGACTTGTAGCTAAGACTTTGATGGATGAGAATTAAGATTTCTCTCTCTAGGTTCATTGAGTTATCAATAGGACTTCTATCTTTGATTTTGGCATTATTGACCGAATTATCAAAACGGTCATCAACCCTGTTTATGGCGTTTCCATCCTTTTTCCAAAGTTCCTTTTCCCATCCACAATTTGAGTCGAAGATCATCACGGTTCGATTGTTTGGCGGGTTCGGGTTGTAGAAATTCCATCCGTCTAGTTAATATTCATTTGGTTATCAAATCTTTAAATTCATTTATTCATGTTTTGTAAAATTGCATGGTTTGAATTGTGAAGTACAGATATAGTTGATATAATTTCATTTTTTGGTCACGAGTCACGAACCCAAATAAGTCAACCCGATTCAAAGTGACACATCGTTCCGGCACCATCACTTCCGAATCCCGCCTTGCCCCTATTCTCCATCTTTCTTCTCCTTCCCCGTTGGCCACGACCCTATCAAATTCCCTTTCACTTTTAATGTCCTCCATTACTAGTAAGTCTCTGCACCCTACTTCTCAAATAGGTCTCTGAACTAATTCAAAACTCACCAACAATGAATTCCCTTTCCTCAATAGGATTTTTTGAATTGGACTATATGTTGCCTCCAATTGAGAAGAATAAGTGGTCTTGGATGGTTGGATTGACAAATTAAGGATTGGAGCCAGAATGTTACATCCATAGAAGTATAGAATTTCTGTGATTGCAGAATAACATTTACAACCCTTTTGATGTTTCGGACACAAGATGAATATATGTGATCGATTTGGGTTGGAAAAGAAAATATGAATTTCTTTCTTATTTCATTATTGGGAATACAATTAGAATAATATAGAAAAAAACCTCCTGAATAAGAAAACTATATCAGGGAGTAGTTATGGTACCTGACCGAACCAAAATTATCGATTCAACATAAACAATAAACCAGTCTAGCTATAATAAATAGACTAAAACTATTTATTCAAAATGGGGCCTGTAAATTAAAACTATTTTACTCTAAATAGGCTAATTCAATTGAAGTTCCACATGTTCCTGTTTTAAAAATTATTCTATCTTCGTGCTATTTTAGTCCTCTTAAACTAAAATCAACATCATAACTAAAAGGCTCAATCAATACATTTAACTTCTATGATGTCTCCTAAAATTGGATTGCAAACAGAACGCAAAGAGAACGAAAAAACAATGAAAAAAGAAACAAAAAAAATGATGAAGTCACACTAAACCACATGCCAACATGCAGAACAACAAGAACCGCCATAAAAATCATAAAGAATGGCGGAAATTGGCCGGGAAAAGGCATGTTTTCTGAGTGTATTTTTTAGAGAGAGAGAGAGAGAGAGTGGAGAGACAGAGACAGAAAGAGAGTGAGAAGCTCTTCGACAAGTAAGAGAGAGAGAAAGTGAGGAAAAAGCCGACGGATTACTTAGCCCGTTAGGGGCATCAGGCAACAGAGCTTACACTATTCGACTCTTCGACAGCTTCGGTTTTTTTGCAGTCTTTGGTTAGGATGGATCAGCTGGGATATCCTAACTTCAGATTTCGGTATCGACCTCCTTGAGATTGGGGTTCTTTCTTTTTTTAGCGGTTATTGAGATTTATGTTGTTTTAGACTTCTTAACTTATTTTGCCATTTGTTTTGGCCTTTTCTTATTGCTTTTGATTTGGTTGTTCTTTTGGGGAGAGGTCCCTTTTTGACCTTTCCTCATGTTGTACTTTTAATCTTTATGATATGAAACGTAATTTCTCTCTCCTAAAATTGGATTGCATACTTTATTAGTGATGTGATGGTATATCAAAAGTATTAGCACTGGCATCAGGGATTCCTAATGTAAAAGTTTAGCATTTTAACTTGTTAAAATTTTAAAAATACTGAATGTTAGTCTGTGCAGTATGGTTGCATATTAAATTTCTTAAAGTAAACGGTTTACTTAAAGTTAAATGTTATCTATCCAATGAAGCGTAATTCCGAAATACTCTATTTTTTTTCTTTTTTAATAATCATTCCAAGTATTTAAACAAAACGAAATGAGCTCTCTACTAGCTTGCTGATATTTTGCACTTGTTTATGCTCCTGCAAACATATACTTTAGACATATAGTCCTGGTCTTGCTTTGATCCCAGTCCTGCTCGTGAACTACTTTTCATTTAATTAGTTGGTCTTGAGAAAGTGGATTTGCTGCCATGAATAATATGAAGCAAAAAAAGATTGACATGCGTTTGTCATGTGAATCCACCAATAGGCTAATATTTGTATAACTTCGGTGCAGTTTGTTTAATTCATTTGGCATCTGTTCACTCACAATTTTTAACTAATTGATTCTAACTGCTCTAATTGATTCTTGCAGCTTCCCAAACCAAAAACTATCAGACTAGGAAATTGGGAAGTTGATGCTCTATCAAACAACCAATTAAAATATGCGGCCACGGACGCATATGTCTCTTGGTACCTTTATCAGGTATATTGATACCCTCAGTTGTGTATATCCTGCTTTATTGCTTGGCTGTATTGTTAATAATTTATGTATATTTGTTGAGTTTTCTAAAAGAAAGTATTATTTCCTTATTTCAGGTCCTGAATAACTATGCAGATCCTGTGGTAAATGAAGTAATGGAAACAAATGTCACATAAACGACTTCATACCTTCTTATATTATTGATTGCACTTCAGTCAGTTGCATCTATAAGTTACATTATCTTTGCATGTTTAGTCCTTAAAAGATGCCCCCTACATGTTCAGGATGTGTCAAATATGAGGGAAAGTGTAATTCTTGCCGTAGCTACCTCTATTTATGTTGCTCCGTGGCCATCGTTATTTTAATTTTGAGATAATTATCGATGATTCTTTTCAAACTGGTCTTCTTGATGAACGAGATTGACTTATATGCTTCTCATGATATTATTTGAGTGTATATTTATAACCTCCATAGTTTCGTTGCAATTCCTTGGTTAATTAGGCATGCATCTCTGGATGGAAATACTATTGAAGTGTTTCAAGATTTGCTCGTCTGCAATTCAGTAAATCTTATATGTTTCAGTGGAATTTTGCCATATGTAGGGATATTACATTGAGTTTTTGTTTCTGAGTTTGTTCTTGAAGAATTTGTTAAGTAGAAAATCTATACAGTACGTCTTGGCATCATGTTGATTCCTGCAAACATTTGCAATCAAGTGTATTCCCTCATACACATGTTTATCTCATTTCAGGACCATCAGTGATGTTCCAAAAATATTTGGATTAACAAGAATACCTCTTATGATCACTTATGGGAGGTTTTTGATTACAAAGCTTATATTCCTTTTTGCAAGAATTAAAGGTCAAAGTAAGATGTCATGGCCAGACAATGTATCTTTACTGGGTGTGGTTAGGATGAGTTTGGTTATAAGTTTTCTAATCCAATCAAAATGGAAGTCATCTGTCGTGATGAGTATTTTGTGAAAACCAAACCATTAATGATGTTAAGAAGACTAAGAAAACTGATTTGCAGAATGAACTCGCAGATCTTTGATTCGAGTTCATGTCACACTTGCTTACTAGAGTTGATGGGGGTGTAGTTGAGTATGATTTGTAACCTGAAGATATTGTCGACGATTAGTAAGGTGATCACATATATATCTTTCATTTGATGTTAATGATAACCCACAAGAATATGAACTTGGAAGGTCTAAGGGAGATAGAAATAGTCCAGTAGATTTTCCCCTAGTGAGTATATCTTTCATTTGATGTTAATGATAACCCACAAGAATATGAACTTGGAAGGTCTAAGGGAGATAGAAATAGTTCAGTAGATTTTCCCCTAGTGAGTATGTTCTTTTGACTAACAGGGGAGAGCTTGATGGGGGGTGTGGACATGCAAGAGTGGTTTAATGTAATGTAAGATGAAAATAAATGCTTGCACGATAATCTTACTTTTGAGTTGATGCATTTACCTATGAATAAAGAGCTATTTAAAAACAAATGGGTCTATAGACTGAGCTAGGAAGCGCACTTTTTTTAAGCAAGGTACGAACTTAGATTGGTTGTTAAAGGTTTCATGTTGGTCAAAGTGCTCCTAAATTGTTAATTTGAAGCAAGATTGAGTAAGTCCTTTTACGTGAAGGATTTGGGGCCAACTAGGGTTATTGAATTGAGCCAAGCTTCACAAAGGCTCGGCTCAATCATCTATTTATTGCTCAGGCCCGAGCTCGATGTGAGCTGTAAATATAGATATAAATTCCATTTTTGATAGATATGTATAGTGTTCGAGATCGATAGTTGTTTAATTTCATAAAATAAGTTATTACATATTTAAAATTAAATATATTAAATAATATAAATGTATAACTTTATATATTTAATGTTATATATACAAACAATATAAATTTAATCGAACCAGACTCACGAGCTTTCGAGCCGAATAGATTTATATTTAAATTCGATTTGAAAAGTTAACATTATATGAGAGTGAAATTCGAGCCGAGCCATATCGAGATCGAGCCCGAGCTATTCGAATAAAACTCGATTTTTTAACAACCCTAGGGCCAACTAAGAATATTCTTAGCATGAGCATTTCTCAGATTAGGAAAGCAAGGAATATAGAAATGTCCCAATAAAGGTAAATTGAGAATGTTCTTGAGATATTCCGGATGGAGAAGGCTAAGGCAGTTAGCATTGCGTTTGCAACACCTATGAGAAAATGAAGAACTATGGAGAAAGTGAAGAAATGAAAGATATTCATTATCATATGTAGTTGGTTTTTGATGTATGCAATGATGTGCAGAAGACCCTATATAGATCAAGCAATTAGTGCAGTAAGCATATTTCTCTCCAATGCATGGAAAGAGCACTAGAATGGGGTCAAGTGGATTTTGAGGTATCTTTGTGGTTCTTTAGATGCATAGCTTTGCTTTGGCAGTTGAAAATCATATCTCATTTTTTATATTGATTTCTATATGGTTGAAGATGTTGACATCTGGAATTCTATATCGAGTATCTTGAGTACTCTTGAAGGGAGCTGTTTCTTTGCAATCTAGAATATGAAAGTGTGTTGTTTCATCAATAACAAAAGTGACGTCATCTACTAACGTTTCCTCTTCCTATATATTCCGATACACATCTTCTAAATCGGCTTCTTCTTCTTCCATCGTTGGTTTTGTGTTCTTTTCATTCACAATGATTACGGACTAAGCCTCTTTGGTATTTTCGGGTAGTTTCCCCTTTTGTTCCTTGAGCATATGTACGTCACTCACGACTTGTCGGAGTTGAGTCTCATATCTTTTCATGGTGGCCTCTACCCTCTTCATGACATCATCAATGGATTCACGGATAGATTTCGTGAATGAAGAGAAGGAATCCTCAAGAATCGCTATCCAGTTCTCCTGTGATAACTCAATTTTACGAGTCATAATTTTAGGAGTTCATACCCCGAAAAAAATGATTTTTAATTCCAACAAAAAATTTAAATTCTTACGTTTTAAATTTTGAAGTTCAAATCTTTTATTGTCCATGTATGATGAAACGAAAAAAATAAGATATGCATGTGTATGTAAAATTTGGGGGGGGGGAAAAAGAAGGGGAAGGGAAGGGAAGGAGAAAAAGAGAAGAAAAGGGGGGGGGGAAGAGAAGGAGAAGAGTTAGGTTGATTTGGAAATTAATAATTTTATTTAATAAAAATAATCCTAAACTTTGGGAGAATAATTTTAACCTACTATATTTATTATGATAAATTTTATAATATACATAATATTTAGATTAATTTAGTATTTTGTAATATTAGATTGAAATTGTAAGCAAAAAAAATAAAAAGAAAAAAAAAAAAAAAAAAGAAAAAAAAAAAAAAATAATTAAAAAAAATTTAAAAAAAAAAAAAGGTGAAGTAAAAAAAGCTCGGTTTTAGGAGCACGCATTACCTAACTTCTTTTAGGGAATCTTATTAAATTCCACCATCTCAAGGTATTTAGTCAAATCACCATGCAATTGTCAAATCTCTCTCCCTCAATCACACTCAAATCACATTCTTATCCTCTCAAACAAAAACTATACTCAACCTCCACAACATCTTTTATGAAGTGTTGAGATTTTGTATATTAAAAATAAATTTTATGCTTGTATAGAATATTTTTTGTCCTTGTCACTATTTTATTTTTTGATCTGATAAATATATATATTTGCATATGTAATCCTTTATCTTGTATAAAAGTTAGATTTGTGTAGTATGTCGGGTATCAAAGGAGACTACACAAATTGGTTGAACTGAAAATATATAAACAATTATCACAGCTGAGACAATTTAAAGATAAGTTGTCCTTTTAAGCTGCAGTTTAGATAAGAAGTGGCTGGTCTTGAGTGCTTGTCTTTACTGGTACACTTAAGGTGGTGTATTGATGGATCATAGTGAGATGTGTTCTCTCCTAAATAACCTTAGTGGAGAACCAATATCTCGGTGACTTAGCTGGTCTTAAGCTTGGTAAGACTTCATCTGAGTGCATTTGACTATCTATCACTTTGACCTACTATGGTGAACGTCATCGCGATCGGATCTACGTATCTTAGGTGTTAGTAGTTATTTGTCGCTCAGGATGGTTGTCTATATCTTGCAACACTATCCTAGTAAAATGGGTTGATAATATCCCCCCTGAGGAACTCGTAAGGATTAGCACACTAAACCCGACCGATTAATTAATTTCAGGTGTGTTAATAAGGTCGAGTGGTTCTACTCAAGAATATAATAAGATGTTAATTAATTTAAGCTGTTAGTGAGCTTAATTAATTAATGGATATTTTTAACTTAAATACGGGGATCAATTAAGTCTAAAATACAAGCCCTTGCTCAATTTGGGATAAAGGGGTAAGTCAGCACTGATTCTCTAGTGGAATAAATATGTGTTTATTAATTAATTTTGCTCTAGACCGAGTATAGATAATTAATTAATTTGAGGCCCGACTTTATTTCTTGTATTGGTTCCTTGGTCGGGCCTAATTAGTTACCTAGTGTTTATTCTCCTCTCTCGAAAATTATTATTAATAGATAAATGTATTTAGATATTATTTAATAATATATAAATTATTTATCTGGAGTTAATTGACCGAGCTAATTAATTGATAAATAAGTGACCCAGTTATTATTAATTTTATTATGAGCTGAATATTAATTTATTGGAAGCCCATTAGCAATATAATTACTAATTGGCCACAATTATAATATAATGTTATATACTCCCTCTGTCCCAACGAGCTGTGCTCGTTTTCCTTTTTAGTTTGTCCCACTCATCTGTTCCTGTTTTCAAAAAAGGCAAATTTTTACACACAATTACTCACTCTCTTTTTATGGGACCCACCACTTCACTCACATCTAACAACTCTCCTTAATCTACGTGCAAAAAAGAAATGAGCACATCTCAATGGGACGGAGGGAGTACATTATATTATAAATATGCACGTTTAGTTCATGATTCATGACACAACTCAAAAAACGTGTGAGAACAGATAATTTCATTCCTCTCAGATCTTTGCCCACACGGAGGAGCGGAAGGGCTGGGACACAGATCAAAAGATCTGAAACACAAGTAACAATCAGATCCACAACAACATACGCGGTGGAAGGTACAACTTCTTCCTCTCCTACACATTCCCATCATGAAGCAATATCGGGGGAAATCTTGGGGGATTTAGGGGGAGATTTGGCTAGCTATTATTATGTACTTTAGGAGATCTAAAATAGTACATAGGAGATTTGGTTGTCCTTTTGGGGGATTATGTTGTCCTTTGGGAGATTCGCTTATGTCATTTCTAAATATTGTATTACGTAGTGACTAAGTATTTGCCTCTTTAAATAGAGGCCAACCTTTTTTTAATAATTCATCTTTGAGAGGAAAGATTATTTGGAACAAGACTTCGTCTTGGGAATGGCATGAAGTTGCTGCAGGTGACTTCTTAATTTACCGCTTTCTTTTATACTTCTTTTATATTACCCGGATCTTGATGAAGGTGGTATTTATCTTTATAAATCCATCCAAAAAGTCCTACTTCCTAGAAGTCCAAGAACCACTCTTAACAAGCACTAGAAAATGAGCAAGCGCCAACACAAGGATCAGCCATAACCAAACCAAAGAGATGTTGCCCCTTCTTCAAAAGATGGTCGAAGGCCTCAACCAGATGAAAAATACCCTTGCCCAGATTCAAGCGAAGATGAAGGAGATATTCACGGCTATATCCTTGTATACTCCAGCCTCACTTCTACCGCATGAGGAGCTGCCGCACCAAGAAGAACGTGCATATTGGGAGGCGCCGCCAAGCCAAGAAGAGATGTTGTTGCAGCCTATCACCATTATTGCAAAGTGCAGTGCTACTGGGGTACCTATGCAGCCACCCCCTAGATGCCCATTTGCATCAAATCTCCATTCCCCGCAATCCCCCCAACCTACTCCTTGACCCCCATTTTGGGGGCTTGCCCCATGGGCCAAAGCTACGTGGGGGAACTGCCCCCAATCGTGCCACCATCATAGTCGCGGCCGACTTTGCCTTGGGGGAAAACACCACGTAGCCTCATGGCTCCGGCATCGTCGGCTGGTGGAGGTGGTGGTATTTAATACTTGGAAGAAGCTCGAGGATAGTTTTCTCCTCTCTAACTTCTCATTTCCAGTCCTAGATCATCCCCGATAGTTCCCATGTTTCCTTCTAGATAGTCAAGGTAATCCCGAATCCCCATTCGGAAGGTCTTCCCCATGGGCGAAGGTTGCATGGGGGAATTGCTCCCGGCTGCACCACTACCTCAAGCGCCCCCTACATGGGGGGCTTGCTTGAAAAACAAAGACAACACCAGGTCACATTGAAGATTCAATGTGAAGAGAGTACAAGCAACAAGGCATGCTATTCAAAGTTGATGGTCAACGTAGCAAGACGACAACACCAAAATCAACAATGACCAATCTCAGACCGCCATGTCACCCTAGTCAAAGGGGGACAGAACAATACCTCGTACATGATCCGCAGAACCAAGCGGAGCGCGACACATGCCCATGCATTCAATTCATGATACCGTTGTCAACGTGGAGCCAATGGGAGATCGATCATGTTCAACAAATCTATCCCCTAGCTCGACTATAAATAGTAGAAGACCTCTCTTAACGAGGTTACGAAATTTCAAATACGCTCAAGCACACTCAAGCCAAAGAACCTGCTCTTTTATAATCTCAATTCAAGTTCGTTAGCCTAGAAACTCCATCTTCTGTTCATACTCCAAGTATTCATAGTTTATCATAAGCTTGGAGTCAAGAGTGTTTAAAACTCTTGTTGTTGAACAAACTCATAAACCCCACCCTTTTAAGATAGCTAGAACGAAGCTGATAGATAGTTTGATTGATAGATAGTTTGTATATGTTGATTTGCACTCGTCAGTCTACGAGCATCCTTTGTGGATTCCTACTGAGAAAGCAGAAGAGTGGACAAAGGATGTTGTGAATCCGAACCACTATAAATCTGTCTCATTACTGTTACATATGTTTTATCAGCATATTGTTTATCATTACTCAGATTTACTGTTGCATTAAAAAACATATTTCATAAAGGGGCCTATCATATTTCCGCATTGGTTATTTGACTGACTCACAACCAGTCAGCCTCTGATCTGAAAAATCAAAGTTTGACATCAGGTGTATTCCTCCCCCACCACCATATACTTGAAATCATACCGGGACCAACAATTGGTATTAGAACAGTGGTCAGACCGACTGCATTGCAATTCAAGGCTTCAAGGCTTCTGAAAGTTCTTGACTGCATTGCAATTCAAGGCTTCAAGGTGCATTCCCCCAAAGTAGATTGCCTTCAAGGCTTCTGAAAGTTCTGAGAATCCAGAGTACTGTTCTCACGAAGAATTACTAAAAGCTTTCGTTCTTCTTGTCAGAAACTCAAGAAGAGGTGACGAAAGAAAGAATGGGAGAAAGGAGCGATCCAAGTATTACTCAAAGCCCTCTCGAAGTGGGAAAGACTACAGAAAGAAGGAAGTCCGGAAAGATAAATCTGAAGGATCATCATCACACCGAAAAGAATATAAGAAGAAAGATGACGATCCGAAGCCGTGCTACAACTGCCAAAAGACTGGACATTATGAGTATGATTGTCCAGAGCTCAGCACAAAGGAACGATCTGAACGTAGAGCCAAACAAAAAAAGTTCCTCAAGGAACGAAAAGTACTCATTGCTAAAAACGACACTACATGTTCATCGTCCTATGGCACTGAGTTTGAAGAAGAAAAGAAGAGCGACAGAGTCTTCAGTTAGTCTGATGTTGATGAAGGCTACCTGGCCATACATGCAGAGACAAAACTTGAATCTGACTCAACATCAGTTCGAGACATCTGTTTGATAACCGACACTAAAGTTGAGGTAAACTCTCATTGCTCATCTACTCATTCTTCTACACAGCACACACTAGAATATAATTCTGTAGCAGAATACTTTGAACTCTAAGATGCCTACGATGAACTGCTTGAAGATCTAAAACAACAACAAAAACCATAAAAGTCTGGATAGACTTTTCACAATTCTGAGTAAGCAGAACGAGATGCTGTATGAGAAACTGAAGGAAAGTTCAGCACCAGATTAGACTAAAAAAGATCAGCTTATCAAGAAGCTGACAGAAGATCTAAAATAACAACAGTCTGACTTCAAGACTCTAAAAGTCAAGTTGCTGAAACTGAGAGAAGAAAAGAAGGTGAACAACGGCAAGTTGTTGGAAGTCAGAGTGAACAACACCAACCTCCAAAAGGATTATGACATCCTACTGAAGTCAACATGCAACCGTAGGACAATAACAAACAAATATGATGTTGCTCAAAAGATATATCAGATGCTGAAACACCAACGACATCATGAAAACCGAGAAGGAGTTGGTTACAATGCAAAGAATGATTCAAAGGTGTATGACATAACTTAGAACGACACTAAAATTACCCGAGTGGCTGATCTCAAAGATAGATTCATCAAGGCCATAAGACAACCTAAATCGTCTCTAGGAAAAACAGACAAAGATAAGGGTAAGATGTACAAAGAAGACAAGAGCCAACCTAAGGTCAAACCTGAAATTAGACCTCCGACCAGAGCTCAGACCTCACACAACTATCAGTCAGTACCACCAGCTCCAATTAGTCATGCAACACAAAACAAAACCAAGGTGGTCAACAAGAGAAAGAAGATTGGATTGTCTGAGGCTACATGATTATCATATAAGTTTGGGTTTGAAAGATCTAACTAACTTATTAGGACCCAAAAATAAAATAAAGGGTGCATGGACCTGCTTTCTTTGCAGGTGCAGAAGATTATCCAGCAATCAATCAACACTCTGAAGAAGATTGCATGGTATATGGACAGTGGATGCTCCAAACACATGATATATATGGACATACTGACTGACTGTGAAGAAAAGAATGGATCACAAGTCATCTTTGGAGACAACTTATTTGGACAAACCAGAGGATACAGTGCACTGACTTTTGGGACTATCAGTACCAAATGTTTCTTATGTTGGACTTAGTCATAATTTACTTTCTATTAGCCAGTTTTGTTATAATAATTATCAAGTTCTATTTGATGCAATTTATGCTAATGTCTTGGACAAGTCCACTGGAAAAGTGTTCTTATCAGGTTATAGGAAAAGAGACATCTATGTTGCTGATTGGTCCAGCTGTCAACCTGATACCCGTCTAATTACCATAAGTAGCTCAAATGTAAGTTAACTGGGACATTAAAGACTGAATAATTTGAACTTCAAGACACTAAATGAACTTGATCGAAAATCCATAGTCTGATGAATGTCAAATGAAGTATACAACAAAGAAAAGGAGTGTGAGCCTACCTCAAGGGAAAATAAACCAGATCTACTCAGAAAGGCAAAGAAGTTCCATCCACTGAAGGAATTTTAGAACTTCTACACATAGATCTAGTTGGACCAATAAATCCTATTAGTTTCGGAGGTAGTAAATACACTATGGTGGTGATCGATGACTACTCAAGACACACATTAGTTATATTCCTACGTAAGAAGAAAGATGTAAAAACTAAACTTCCAGAGTTACTCACCGAGTTGAGTACTGAAAAAGACATCAAGATTAAGAAAATCCGATCTGACAGAGGAACTAAATTCATCAACTCACATGTCAATGGTTATCTTAAGGAGCATGGAATCAAACATGAAACCTCAGCTCAAAGGACACCTGAGTAGAATGGATTAGCTAAATGCAATAGTCAGACATTGAAAGAAGCAGTCAGGTCCATGCTAGTTGAATAAAATATTCCTTAAGAAATGCTGGGCTGAAACAACTGCAACAACGTGCTACACTCAAAACAGATACATTCTAACTCACCTGCATCAATGAACACCATATGAGTTGTGGAAAGGGAGAAAAGCTTCTATCTCTTATTTCCTTATATTTGGTTGTCAGTGTCTCATTCATAACAATAGGAAAGACTAGCTTAAAGCTTTTGAAAATAAGTCTAACTTTGGAGTATTTATAAGATACTCCTTAGTTAGCAAAGCCTTTCGTATCTTTAACTGTAGGACACGTTGTATTGAAGAAACACCTCATGTTGTGTTTAACGAGTTTGCTTATGAGCGCATGAAATAAACAAAGATCCCAAATCCTGAGGAACTTAGCAAAACAATGGAAGAACTGAACCTGAATAAAGAATGTCAGACTCTTTTACCCAACCTGACTTGGGACGACGAAGATGAACAAGCTCAGACGGAACCTGAGTTCCACAGCTAAAGGATAAAATTGAATCTTCCAAACATATTCAATTTCAGGTAACCCCAGTCGATAGAGAAACCCTAGTGGTAACTGAGACTACAACTGAAGTCATAAATTCAAGGGGAACATCAAATGATTCTGAAAACAAACATCTTGAAACTGACTACGTCATTCTAGAATATGCATCCTCACCTAATGCACTATCTATCATAGACTTGAACACTGATATATCTGAAGATATATCTGATGATCATGCAATGTTGTCCTGCTATTTATCTATCATAAATTGACTCGGTTATTCTAGATTTATCATGCAATGTTGTCCTGCTATTTATCTATGGAAGAACCCAAGACTATTAAAGAAGCATTGAGTGATGTAAATTGGGTTAGAGATATGTAGGAAGAACTGAATCAATTTGCACGAAGCAAAGTATGGGAATTGGTGGAAAGACCAACCCATCAGGCTATTATCGGAAACAAATGGGTTTTCAAGAATAAAAGAGAAGAAAACAACGTCACTGTCAGAAATAAAGCTAGACTATAGCGAAAGGCTATTGCAAATATGAAGGTATTGATTGTGATGAGACCTTCGCACCAGTTGCTCATCTAAAGGCCGTCAGACAGTTCTTGAATTTTGCGGCACCTAAAAAAAATTCAAAGTTTATCAAATTGATATCAAGTGCGCTTTCCTTAATGGTGATCTCAAGGAAGAAGTATATGTCGATCAACTTTATCAACTTTATCAAATTGATATCAAGGGGTGATTAGGTTTATCAATTGAAGAAAGCTCTGTATGGTCTGAAACAGGCTCCCCGAGCTTAGTATGATACTTTATCAACTTTTCTTCTCACTAAAGGAGTTCTGAAGGGAACAGTCGATCGGACTTTATTTCGACTGATCAAGGATGATCATATTCAATTCATTCAAATTTATGTGGACGATATTATATTTGCATCTACAAATGATGATTTCTGCATGGAATTCAAATCTATGATGACAAGTCAGTTCGAAATGTCCATGATGTGTGAATTGAACTGTTTCTTGGACTTCAAGTCATGCAATCTACTGAAGGAATATTCATTAATCAGGCCAAGTATGCTAGAGATTTAATTGCGAAGTTTGGCCTGACATACAACAAATCAGTCCGAATACCTATGAACACTAAGTAGAAGATGGAAACTGATCTAAATGGTGCTCCAGTCAATCAGACTGAATATAGAGGCATTATTGGTTCTCTCTTTTATCTTACGGCAAACCGACCAGACATTATGTTCGCAGTTGGGGTCTATGTCCGATATCAGGCCAATCTCAAACGAAGTCACATAGAAGCTGCCAAGCGACTCATTCGCTATATTAAAGGAACTGTTAATCTTGATCCTTGGTATCCATATGATGACAATCTCATATTAACTGGCTATTCTGATGCAGATCTTGCAGGCTGCAATATTGATCGAAAATCCACTTCTGGAACTTGTCTGTTCCTAGGCAACAACCTGATCTCCTGGTTTTCAAATAAGCAGAATTATGTCGCCACATCAACAATAGAAGCTGAATATATGGCTGTTGGAAGTTGCTGCTCATAAATCTTATGGCTAAAGCAACAATTAAGTGATTATCAAGTTATCACTAACGATGTTCCTATTTTCTGTGACAGTTCTAGTGTCATATCAATAACTTAAAACCTAATACTTCACACACGATACAAACATGTTGATATTCGACATCATTTCATAAGAGATCATGCTGAAAAGGGAGATATCAGACTCGAAAAGATTGACACTAAACATCAACGAACTGATATATTCACTAAACCACAACCTGAAGCTAGGTTCCTCTAACTCTCTATGGAACTGAGTCTATTAGATCCAGGTGAACAAAGCCTCACACATTGAGCAAGGGGGAATCTATGACTATGATTATTCAGACTCAACCTGAGTTTGGCCTCTACTAAGTAGTATCAGTTAGTTACAATATCTGACTGAGAGGTTTGTGTATCAGACTGAATGTACATTTATTGAAGTATTTATTTCTCGTTTTCATTAAAGTCATTCATGCGGTTTGATACTCTCTCCTATTTAATGCACATCATATCTCAATTAATGCACCATCCCGCTACAAGATATAACTTACAAATCAACTATGTCATTATATCTTACTTTATCACATTTAATCCAAGCCCTTAATTTCAAATCTCTAGATTAAATATGAACCGTAGGATCTGAATATGAATTGTCTCATATATATCATTTCCGCCATTTTCGAACCTTTATAGTTCTACATTCTAAAACTTTTTCCATCAAAATACCTCTAAGCCTTTCTTACGAGTTTTATGTCTACGCATTCTCTCTTACATCCTCGCGTATTTACAAAGGTATATGTTGCTTAAGTCTGCAAGAATCTTGACTCATATTAATTGATCTAACTCATTTTTTGGTTTTGACTTACAGAAACAAATGGCACCCAAATCTCAACCAAAGGAAATCTTTGTTCACCCCACTATGTTCTCTCTGGAGGACATAGACGCACTCTCTCCAACATTATTTATGACTCTTGTTTCTACTTCAAATCTGGAGTGTCCGTATCCATGGACAACTTATTTGAATCTGCTCTCACTTGAAGAGATTCATCACTGCTGAACCAAACATGCTCCTTCCTGGACATGTCGTGGAGGTTTACTTTTATCTGATGAAGCAGAACAACCGAGTCCTCTCCAAGTTTCACATCGTCTGGGATCAGCAACCAGAAGGGAAGATAGGGGAATTTGATGTTCTGGAAGCTGTGAGAAAGTTTCTTCGTCTTCCAAACAAGGGAGGTCTACCCTCTGAGTATAAGGATTATGAGGTAAACGCCCACTTTAGAAGGTTCACTAGTGATGGGGAGGCAGTTTTCAAGACTCAGGTCAAGATGAACTCCCTCAAGACACGATACAAAGGGATTCTATACATTATGACACACTCCCTTCTACGTAAGTTTGGTTCTCATGATCATCTTCCCAAAGTTGGTCTTAGAAAGATGATGGCTATTGCCGACATAGCTGACGTGGACTGGGCATCTCACTTCATCTCCGAATTCTTGCACATTGCTTCAGGCTACAAGACTGTGGAGATCGGACAACCTCTTTAGTTCACTGGGTCCCCGGTCAAAACATCTGGCTGAAGTGGGGTATAAAACTATCTTATCTACTTATCCGTGTTGCTGATGAAATGGGCTTCACGAACATTAAATGGCACTCAGTTCAGCCATATGATTCAGGGATGATGCTTAAGTTCACAGAAGCCAACAAGATGCTTCAGGCAGTTGGGATCCGCCTGGGATGTGATAGGCCACAAGCACCAGCACCTAATGCTGACAAACCTTAATTGGAAAATCCAAGGCTAATCCCTATAAGGTCAGAAAATTTCAGGCCGCTAAGCCTGCGAAGCAGATCTCTGTAGGGATATCAGTCAGGAGATGATTCATAGTTCTTCCTTAGGGGGAAATTGTTAGATTTTCTAAGGATATGAGTCAATAGATGTTTATGCATAGTTCTTATTAGAGGGATTTTATGTTGTAGAGATATGTACTGATGAGTCAGTGGTTACGGGGAAAATTGTAAGGAGATGATTCCATACCTCTGATATTGAATGATTGCTGTACATTTTAAAGAGGAATTGAAGATCCCAAAACCCCTGAGCGTGTGATGAACCGACATGATGTAATAGGCTAGACCTGCTTTGATCTTTGTAGATTATTTTGTCTAAGTCCTGTAAGGGGTAAGTTGTTGGACTAAACTTCAGTAGAGAAGTTAAGGTTCCAGAACCCCATGTCATCGGTTTAGTAGAGCTCTGTCTGAGCTCAGTAGTTTGCCTTTGTGTCAGTAGCTGAAAGTACTGAGTAGAAGATCACTCTTCAGCCGACTCAGAAAGAAGAGACAGTGTTATCAACCTTGATCTACTTAATGTAGCTGCGACTTAGTTGCAGATCGTATAAGGGAATCAACAACCTGACCTTTATCAGTCGGATGTCAGCAGATGAACACTTGTGTTCGAAGTTCAGAGGAAGTCAACTTAGTTAGAAGACTAATGTCTGACAACTCTCACCTACCGCCATACCTCGACCAATGAGAAGCAAGCGAAGCTTACCTGCTCTGACACAAAAGCTGCTCTCATGCACCGAAAGCCAACCACCGTCTGCGGTGACATTCAAATTAGATGGCCGTTTTCCTTGGAGTCTTGTGACACGTGGCATGGTTCACTCCAACTTTTCTTTGCATGGGTCATGACTATATAAAGAGATCATCTTGAAAAGTTAAAGAGTCTAAAACAGACCAACGGGAACATACGAAAGAAATTCAAGAACACATTCGCAAAGCACTCTAGCAAGTTTACTGCTACACCCAACGAAGAACTAGAAATCTTAGAGATATCCTAGTAGTTCTTCACTCTAGAGTTATTCCCCGATCTCTTTTCTAAGCTAACCTTGTTAGATCATACACTTAGACACTTGAAGGAGTTCACTTTTAGTGAAACGTTCTTATTGTAAGAACTCCTTCCTAGTTGGAGAGAAAACCTTCAAACTTTGGTTTGAGTTTGTAAAGTCGCTAAGGACTATAACTTAGAAGGTTATATCCAGTGCACAGAAACCTTGCTAAGGCTTGCTCAGATTAATCAGCAAGACCTCCTGTTTAGTAGGACCGTGGATGTAGGATCTTACGTATCTGAACCACTTTAAAAAGTGCTCGTGTCATTTACTATTTTATTGCATCTATGTTTCAACTGTTTGCAAAATCATACTTTGAATAAAAAGATTTGAATGTGCACTAGCCAAAACTGATTTGGTTTGCATAAAAGTGTTTTTTCAAAGAGACGAACTTAAACCGGGCCTACACTATTCCGCACATTATTCATCTACTAAATTATCTCATTACTAACATCAGTTAGTCGAATGATTTCAGTGGTTGAATCACTCTGCCTCGCGATCAGAAGGCTTAACTGGCAACTGAACTCGTTCAGTAGTAAACTCAGTACAAGACAGACCTTCGCGTTTGAGCAAAACTTGGACTCAGGTGTATTCACCCCCCACCGCTACACCTAATACTCATCTTTGGACCAATAATTGGTATCAGAGCGGTGTTCTTTTGATCAACATTTTGAAAACTTGTTGGTCTACTCGAATAGATCCTGAAAAGTATTTTCACTGCACGAGCATCTCTTCATTCATCCTAATACTATTTGCTTAAACATGTCTGATATGTCTGGTATTCGGATGGTACCGATGTTCTCTATAGAGAACTATACGATGTGGCGCGTCAGATTAGAGGCGCACTATACATCGCTGCACGATAGCATCACTGATGTCCTCGAGACAGGACCAATCATTCCCATGATCGACAACATCGAATTTGCTGCTGTGGGAGGTGTAGGAGCACAAACAGGGGCGAAAATTCCGAAAGATAAGCCGCCTTCATGCCTGAAGAGAAGAAACTGCACAACCTGGACCGAGTAGCGCGGAAGGTAATCTTGACAACGCTGAGTGATTCACACCTCGACAGAGTGCAAGATTGCAAGACGGCAAAAGAACTTTGGGATGCCCTGACTGTGCTGAGCCAAGCAAGCCCCAGATCAAAGAAAATAAGCTCAAGTTGGAGTTTTAAAAGTTTGAGACATTCGCCATGCAGCCCAATAAATCCATTGACGAGCTTTGCCTCAGATTCACAAATCAGATCAATGTGATCAACGGGCTGGGGAAGACGTTCACCAACAAAGAGATGAACACCAAGATCTTAAGAGCGCTGCCCCGACTGAAGTGGCTTCCATTTGCTACCTATTTACGTCGCTCTGATCTAAATACTTTAACTCCTGATGTTATCTTTTTAGAACTAAAGATAAAGGAGTTTGAGCACAGTCTACCCCAAATAAGCGTAAGCGCTCCAGCTGACACCCTAATCGACCATGCTTTTAAAGCAACCGTCAGCACATCTGGAGCTAGCCCCAGTTCAGCAAGCAAGTCAGTCGCAACAACAGTACCAAAATCCAATACTGAGGATCTTGCTGAACGATGCGCGCTTTTGGCTCTGAAGTACTAAAGGGAGAAGGATAGAGTTAGATAGCTGAAGAAATATCACAAAGATTCTTCTTCTGGTAAGAAAGAAAATCATAAAAAGAAAGAAGAATCTGAACCTTCTCCTGAATGTAGGGACACGGAGATGGAGACCACAACTAGTACAAATCTAAAAAGGGTGGCAGGACTTCTGTGTGCTATAACTGCAAGAAGAACGGACACTACCAGTATGATTGACCGAAGCTCTCAACTGCACAACGAGAACGGCAGGCTAGAAGAGACAAATTTGCCCGAAAGAGGTAGGCTTATATAGCCGGAAACCTATCCGACGACTCAATCGAGGAAGACACATTCATGTACTCTTCTGAAGATGAAGCCACATTCGTGGCTGTTGAGGTCGGAGAATCAATTCTTGAGACGTCAACTGAACATTGCCTAATGGCTGGAGAAGAGGCTGAGGTAAACTCTAAACTGAATATAACCTCTTCTTCACAGAGCACACACGATACTTGCTTAGCCGCATAATAACCTCTAGATGTGGTTCAAGCATATGAAGATTTGAAGAGGATTAAATTCAATTGAGCAGGGAGTTCAGTAGAACAAATTAGGAGTTGGAATAGGTAAAAACTGAGAATCAGAGACTTTCTTCTGATTGTAAGGTCCTTATTGATTCAAAAGTTCTTGTGGTGAGATAAAAGGAAGAGATTAAATCTTTGATGACTAAGTCTCAACATCAAGAAAATCAGATATCAGTCTTGACCAAGGACAATTCTGAGAAAGATACTGAAATAGTTAGGCTCAGTCAAAAACTCGCAGTAGTTCAGAAGGATTATGAGTCACTCTGGAGGAGTGATGAAGTATGGCAAGGACTGATGACAGAGCAGTACCTGGGAGCCAAAGAGAAACTAGAGGGATTGCTAAGGGCTCAGAGGCCAACTTTGGTCAAGGAAGGACTTGGCTACATAAACGAAGCATCTACCTCAACTTCAGAAGGCTCAGATAAGCTGGCTGACAGGCTTGTCCGAGGGGGGACTCAAGCTGCTGAACCAATCACCCCTCAGACAAAGAATAAGCAGAAGATCCAAACACCTCAGCCGAGCTATAAGAAGCAACTAACCAAAGGTTCTAGCCCCAGAACACCACGATCCAACTCAGGGGGGAACCAAAAGGTCAGGTGGGAAGAGTAGTATGGTCAACATAATGGGTGCATCCTGCACAGTATGGTTCCTACTATTATGAGCCCCGGGTCAGGAGGAGCACTAAGAGTCAGAAGAAGAAAGCTCCTGAACCTAAAACTACCAAGAAGTCAGTGCCTCCAAGTTCAGTGGAGAGAAGTACTCACAACAAGAAGAAGAAAGAGTCTGAGACCCCCAAGGCCGCTAGACAGATCTGGGTCGCGAAACCAACACTGACTAACACATAAGTAACCAGACTGAACCAAAAGGGTACCTAAAATTGTTTCTGTTTTGAGGTGCATAAGGACCCTTGGTGGACAGTGGATGCTCAAGACACATGACTTATCCGAAGAGTCTACTGACCAACTATGTACAAGAAGAAGGACCCAGAATTGAGTTCGGGGATAGCTCAAAAGGCTACAGAAGGGGATATAGAACGCTGAACATTGGGACTGCTTCAGTTCCAAGAGTAACTTATATTGAAGGACTTCAAGATAATCTCTTTTCTCTTAGTAAATTCTGTGATAGCCTTAACAGAGTTACCTTTGATGCTGGTTTATGTGATGTTCTTGATAAATCTACAGGGAAAACAATGTTATCAGGTTCGCGGAGGAAGAATATCTACATTGCACACTGGAACACCGCCGAACCTGAAGCCTGCTTGGTTGCCCAGATGAAGTCAAGTGACAAGATAGGGTGACTGTGACATAAGAGGCTCAGTCATTTGAATTTCAAGGCAATGAACAAGCTGGAAAGGGACTCAAAAGTCAGAGGACTGCCCAACGAAGTATTCAATAGAGATAGAAATTATGAAGCATGTATGAGCAGACAAAGTCAAGCAATCCACCTATTCCATCACCCTCCACTGATAGAATCCTTCAGCTGCTGCACATGGACTTATTTGGGCCAATCACACCATTGACTATAAGAGGCAAGAAGTATGCCCTCGTCGTTATTGATGATTTTTCAAATATACGTAGGTCATCTTCATAGCCAACAAATTTGATGTCAAAAGTAAGATACCTACACTACTGAGGAAACTCAGTGTGGATCAAGGTACTAAATTTCTCAACACAATCATCAAAGAGTACTCTGGTACTGAGGGGATTCAGCATGAGACTTCAACTGCTCACACACCTCAGCAGAACGGCCTTGCTGAACGGCAAAACAAAACATTAAAAGAAGTAGCAAAAATGCTCCTAGCAAACTCTAGATTGCTCTCAAAAGTTCTGAACCGATGCTATTGACACCACCTGTTATACTAAGAACCGCTCACTACTGACAAAGCAACACATGAAGACACCATATGAACTATGGAAAGGGAGAATTCCTTCTATTTCTCATTTCCATATTGATGAACATATTATATGTACCTAATCTAGAAATTGCCGAGGGCGATCTCACACGAACTCAGTTGGGTTCTAATTATCCTAATTATTTAACTATCTACTTTGTCCTAAACTAGGTTTGGTTTATTCTAATGTATATCCTTGACTATATTCCCAACATGAGTCTCAATGTTCTTTGCAGATGATTCCATATTTCTCACTGATGAGGTGACTGATTCTGTCGACCTTTTGCAAGCATGTTGGAAGTCCTGCAAAGTTTCCACGAGACTTATTTTCCTAGCTTGATCAATCACTTCAGTCCTCATGTAAGTACCCTCAAAAGGCTCCTCCATGTGTCCATTATTGAAAGAAAAAGGCCCTGACTCAGTTTGATGCAGGTAGCTACCACATGCTATGCATGTGTCTTCCGTTATAGAAAGAAGACATGTCTTGCAGTTATTAGCAGTTTGAATGAAATCTTGTAGAGTATCTTGGAGGCTTGACATCCGATCACAGTTCTAGTTGTTCCATACGGGCCCTCCCATTTCATTTGTGTGTTATAAAATTCATAAAAACTAGTGAAGGTCACAAGAGGTAGGCTCGAAACACACAAAAAGAAATTAAAGGGAGTGAGTAAAAAAATAAAAATAAACAGAAAATAAAATCTAAACAAATAAACAACTAGTAAAAAGAATAATAAAAATGACTAAGTCCCCGATAACGGCGCCAAAAACTTGATGAACAAATTATAATTCTCGCAAGTGCACGAATCGGTGTAGTACCTAATCTAGCAACTCCCGAAGTTGATCTCACAAGGACTCAGCTGGGTTCTAATTATCCTAATTATTCACTAGCTACTTGGTCCTAAACTGGGTTTGGTTTATTCTAAACTACGGAATTAAAATAGCAAGAAAGTAAAAGAGCAAGTAAAAGCAATGCAAAGTGGATTATTGGGTGTGGTTTCAAGATTTGATGAAGAGTGCGGAGGTTTAACAATCACTATGTATAAGATGATCAATTCATTCCCATTCTCTAGCTACCATTTATGAATTTATTTTGTTGGTTCATCCACTAAGGCTCTGGGGATTCCGTATGATGGCGGGGATCTCTAACTTATAATGTTAAGGGTCAATAAAGTGATCATATCATGAACCTAAGGATCGTATCATGCTCAAGGATTTAAGGAACCATCTAAACTATCCTAAATCAATGGTGAAATCGAGACACTTAATTGCAGGTCTAAATAAATAACCGGGTATGATTCGCCGCATTACCTATTACCTATATTCTCTACAATTATCTAAGATGATGGCCAATCAGATTAAAGAACCAGAGAGAAATCAAAAGCAAGCTCAACAATTAAGAAACAAAACAATTCATTCATTGAAAAACTAGGGTTTAAATCAATTCATAAAAGACATAGATCATGCTAAACCCCCACACAAGGGGATTTAGCCACTCATATTCGTAGGAAAACAATCACAAGATATGCGAAAAGAATCCATAGAAGTCAATTATCAAAATCCCTAAACAAAACTGAGAAGGAATAATACAACCTAGAATCTAGCAGATTGATCGTTGCACTTAGTTCTCGGGCTATGGTCTTCAATCTTCATCTTGAATCTTCAACGGAGGGATGCCTTGGGTGTTTCTTTGCTTTGGAGGATGGAAGAAGTCGAAAATATGGTGTGTCGACCGAAGGAAAGAAGTCCGGAAGGGTTTATATAGATTTCGGGCCATCGAAAAAAACAATTATGGGCCTAAACAGACTCGGACCGCGGTCCAGCATAAAAGGCGGACTGCGGTCCGACTCCCATGAAAAAATAGTTTTTGGGTCAGAACATTCGGGACCGCGGTCCAGCACAAAATACGGACCGCGGTCCGCCTGTTTCGGTCGAGACACAATCTCCTACACTGACAAGGTTTGGGAAAAACGCGATATCTCCTTCGATAACCATTGGATCATCACAAAAATTTTCCACAACGTTCCTAACACATAGAACTACGATGTGGACGGTGGAGATCGGATTCTAAGATCGTTAGATCCGTCTGCCACGTGATTTCCCAACTGCCTTGTTACAAGAGCTTCGATATACGATTTCTTCAACATCTGACTTCAAATCCTATTCATTCTTCATCCAAATGACTCCATCTTTGCCAAAAATGCATCAATGGTCATGATTTCTTTCATTTAAGTGCCAAATACCACCAAATATGCTCAAAACGTGCAAGAAACCTATAAAACCAAAAACTATCGAAAATATACAATTCTAAGCAAAACAAAAGCTAAAAATGAATAGAAAATGATGTAAATAAGTTTAAAAAGAACACGATGAGATGGTATAAAAACCACTCATCAAATCCTCCCAAACCTAAGCTTTTGCTTGTCCTCAAGCAAAGAAACAAGATAAAAGAAAGACTATGACCAAATATAAAAAAGGTGAGCATAACACTTCGAGCATATTTCAGCTTTTTAGAAGAACACATCATTAGCATGTGAAAATCATTCAAGCTTGATGTTACCTTCAAAACAAAAGAGAACATAGAAGTAGAGTAGTCTCTCTCCAGAAATCTGTATCACTCAAACACTCAAGTGTTATAGGGTAAAATTATCACTCAAAATCAATTCTTGGGGAGCGTTTTCATAAGCTTGCAGATTGTCTAATTTTACTTATAATGAACATAATTCATGGCAAAGGTCACGAAGGTCTTTCTATGGTTGTAATGGGGCTAAGACATGTAATAAAAAAGGTAGGGAATATATAGGAAAAGTGACTTATAATGTACGAACAATCAAGGGATCTAGTAGAGCATCCAAATGATGATATATTAAAATAAACATAAAAACTAACCACCTTTGAATCACCGATAATCAAACAAATTAGTCACCCCAAGTTCTCACTTTTTTTTTCAAAATATACTCCCATTTTCAACTTCATCATTTTTCCTTCACTTTTTTTTTCTTCTCTTTTTTTTTATCATCTCCTAACTATAACATATGTCATCAATAAACTCCTTTTAATCAAAGTTAAGAGTACATGCAAAAGTCTCTCATATTCTATCCAATTGTTTACCTGACAACTCTCTACCAATAATTAAATAAAGATTTTAATATAACACGGTGTCATCAAGTTCTTCTGTACCAAGCTGGATAGAAACAAAATCAATTCACACCAATCTCACTTGTTAGCAAGTGTTTGTCCTTATCACCAAACGCTCACAAGCCTCCGTTCCCTCCCCACAGGACTAATGACTCTACTAGATCATCGATTACGGCTAGATAGGTTAGGTAATTTAAGTGGAGGTACATGAATAAAAAGGATACATTAAGCTCAAAGGGGCTTACTAAGTTGATGTTCAAGGTAGAAATCATATTTGGCTCTTGAAGAATAATTGAGGGTTAGAAACGCTACCTTCCTCCTTTGTATGTTGTCGCGGCTTTGATTGTTTCTCCTGTGTCAGATCTTCTAATCTGTGTCCCGGCCTTTTTCTTCCTCTAGGTGGTCAGAGAACTGAAGAAAATAGATTACTGTCTCTCCCTATCACTCACGCACGGCGTGATTTATTTTGTGATTGAGTGTTATCTGTTTCTGAACAAAATACTAATATATATAGGCTTCAAAAGCCAATATAATATTAATATATTCGTATAATTATATTTCTAGTGGACATCCACATAACTAGCCCATAATATAATTAATTAATCCACTGGGCTACTAATATTTATCAATTAATTGGCCCAACCAATTAATTCCAGATAAATAACATTATTAAATAATGAAAAATACATTAATCTATTAATAATGATTTCTGAGAGACAATAGATAATTAGGAAACTAATTGGGCCAAATCAGGGATCCAATACAAGAAATAAAGGTGGGCCTCAAATTAAATAATTATCCATGCTCAGCCCAGAGCAAAATTAATTAATAAACACAGATTCATTCCACTAGAGAATCCGTGCTCACTTACCCCTTTATCCCAAATTGAGCAAGGGCTTGTATTTTAGACTTAATCGATCCCCGCATTTAAGATAGAAATATCCGTTAATTAATTAAGCTCACTGACAGCTTAAATTAATTAACATCTTATATTCCTGAGTAGTACCACTCGACCTTATTAACACACCTGAACTTAATCAACCAGCCGGGTTTAGTGTGCTAATCCTTTCGAGTTCCTCAGGGGATATTATCAACCCATTTTACTAGGATACGGCTGCAAGATACAAACAACCAGCCTGAGCCACAAATAACTTCTAACACCCAAGATACGTAGATCCGATCGCGATGACGTTCACTATAGTAGGTCAAAATGATAGATAGCCAAATGCACTCAGCTGAAGTCTTACCAAGCATAAGACCAACTACGTCATCGAGATCTTGGTTCTCCACTAAGGTCAGTTAGGAGAACACATCTCACCGTGATCCATCAATACACCACCTTCAGTGTACCAGTAAAGACAAGCAGCTAAGACAAACCACTTCTTATCTAAACTGCAGCTTAAACTGACAACTTATCCTGAAGTTGTCTCAGCTGTGATAACTGTTTATATCTTGTCAGTTCAACCAATTGTGTTGTCTTCTGTTATACCCGACACACCACACAAATCTAACTTTTATACAAGATAAAGGATAACATGTGGAAATATATATATATTTATCAGATAGGAGAATAAGATAGTGGTAGGGACAAAACTCATTGTATACAAGCATAAAATTTGCTTCCAGTATACAAAATCCCAACAATTCTCCCACTTATACTAAAGTAAACTTTTAGTATACAATGTGTCAGTTATACGTACAAACTAGTACTCAACTATATCTCAGCTATCTAGGTACAAACTAGAACCCCACTATATCTCAGCTATATATCCTATCTATCACTGCATCTTCTCCCACTTATACAAAAGTTTCTGTAGTCCTAAGTGGGGGGCATCTTTACCATCCCTAAGCCATGAACATGCTTCTCGTAAGCCAGGAGTGGTAAGCTCTTCCTGAAAAGATTAGCTAGGTTGACTTCAGTTCTAATTTTGTCAATCACCACGTCACCTTGATTTACGAATAATCATATAATGTGGTACTTCCTGTCTATATGTTTAAACGCCTTGTGAGATCTAGGTTCCTTAGAATTTGTCACTGCACCCGCATTATCACAATAAATTGTGATTGCCTTAGGCAAATTCTGAACAATATCAAGATCTTGGAGGAAATTCTTGAGCCAAACTGCCTATTTCGAGGCTTCTGAAGCAGCCACATACTCTGCTTCCATCGTTGAGTCTGCAATGCATTTCTGCTTTGCACTCCTCCATGAAATGGCTCAACCTCCCAAGGTAAACACATAACCCGAGGTAGATTTCTTCTCGTCTCTGTCAGCCTGGAAATTCGATTCTGTATAACCCAAAGACACTAGACTGTCAGACTGGTAAACAAGCCTATAATCTCTAGTCCGTTTAAAGTACTTGAGAATATGCTTGACCGCAGTCCAGTGTTCCTTTCCAGGGTTAGACTGATATCTTGAGACCATACCTACGGCATATAAGATATCTGCTCTTGTACAAAGCATCGCATACATGAGGCTACCGACAGCGGAAGCATATGGTACTAGCCTCATACTTTCTATCTCTTCAGGCGTTTAAGGGCACTGATTCTTGGAAAGAAAAATGCCATGTCTGAAAGGTACTGAACCTCTCTTGGCTTTTTGCATGCTAAAACGAGCAATAATAGTGTCAATGTAGGACACTTGTGACAAGCTTAACAGCCTTTTCTGGCGATCTCGGATAACCTTGATCCCAAGGATGTAAGCAGCTTCACCTAAGTCCTTCATTTGAAACTGCTCGGATAACCACATCTTTACGTCTGATAACACTTCAACATTGTTGCCAATGAGAAGGATGTCATCTACTTAAAATGCAAGAAACACCACTGATCCGTTAACACAAATACGGTACACACACCTCATTAGGACAGGATACAAATCCATAGGATTTGACTACCTCATCGAAAATGCTGGTGCCATAACCGAAAATCTTGCTTAAGTCCATGAATAGACTTCTTAAGCTTCAAAACTAGATGCTCTTCGCCCTCCTTCACATAACCATCTGGCTATTTCATGTAGATGTCCCTACCTTTTTCAAGGTGACCGTTTAGGAATGCGGTTTTGACATACATTTGCCAGATCTTTAGGTTTATGTGAGCTGCTATGGCAAGGAGAATCCGAATAGACTTGATCATTGCTACAGGCGAGAAGGTCTCTTCGTAATCGATACCTTCTTTCTGGGTAAAACCCTTCGCCACTATCCTGGCCTTAAACGCCATGATCTCTCCATTCAGTGCTCTCTCTATTTCTCTTCTATAACCACTTACTACCAATAGCCTTGCAGCCCTCAGGTAGTTCAGTGATCTCGTATACATCCATATAAATTATGGACTTAAATTCTGAGTCCATGACGATTCGCTAGGAATCTGCATCTATATCTCCCACTGCTTTGTTGTAAGTCCAGGGATCTACGATATCTTGTTCATCTGCCGGGAGATGATCAAACGTCTACCCAGTGAACATATACCGATCGGGTGTAAATATCACCCTCCCACTACGTCGAACAGTGTCAGGAGATGTGTTAACAGATTGTGCAGTTACTCGTGGAGTACTATCTTGCACAACTGGCTGTTCAAGTGGAACTCGACCACCTTGTAATTCCTCAAGGATGATGTCGACTCGAGATTTATGGTTACTAATGTAATCCTCTTCTAAGAACCGAGCGTTAGGGCTAACAACGATCTTCTGTTCTTTAGGATCATAAAAGTATCCACCCCTCGTTTCCTTTGGATACCCTATGAACAACATCACTTCTGAACGTGATTCCAATTTGTCGGCCTGCCTATTTAGCACATAAGCAGGACAACCCCAAATCCTTAAGTGGTGCATACTGGGTTTGTGCCCGCTCCACAACTCGAAAGGGAGCTTTTGTACCGACTTAGAATGCACACGGTTCAGCAAGTATGCTGCAGTCTCTAGGGTATATCTCCATAAGAAAACTGGCAAAGTTGCATAACTCATCATCGACCGAACCATCTCTAAGAGACTTCGGTTCCTTCTCTCTGACACACCATTCTGCTGTGGCGTGCCCGGTGCTGTCAGTTAGGATATAATCCCACTTTCTTTCAAGTAGTCCTTGAACTCGTTGGATAAGTAGTGTTTTGATTTCTTTACCTAGCTTCTTCCCCACTTTTGCCTTGAATTCCTTAAAGGTTTCAAAGCAATCCAACTTGTGTCGAAGAAGGTAAACATATCCATACCTCAAGTAATCGTCAGTAAATGTGACGAAGTACTCATACCCTCCACGAGCTTGTGTAGACATAGACCACACAAGTCAGAATGTATCAAATTTAATACTTTTGTGGCTCTATAACCATTTGCCTTGAAAGGCCTAGTCATCATCTTTCCTTCCAAACAGGTTTCGCAAGTTGGAAATGGTTCAATCTTGGAGAAACTCCAATGATCCATGTTCCACCAACCTCTAAGTCCTGTTAAGATTGATGTGACCTAGTCTTAAGTGCCACAAATAAGTTTGGTTTACCTTAGAAGACTCTTTCCTCTTCTTAGGATTTGATGATGAGGAAGCAATATTAACAGAACTACGCGGTTTACAAGTAATAGTATATAAAAATCCGTTTAATGGTCCACCACAGATAAAATCATCGTCTTTCATGATAGAAACTTCACTATCAAAACTTGATTTATAACCATCCATGGTGCAGAGTTTTGAAACAGAAATAATGTTTCGCCTAAACTCAAGCACATATTAAACATCTTTAAGTACTAAAACAGAACTATCAAAAGATAGATGTAAATCTCCAATGGCAATTGCAGGAACTTTCGATCCATTGAGACTACCACCTCGCCATTGCTCAATTGCCCTTTTCTACAAGAAACCTTGCAAGGTGTAACAAACATGATCAGTTGCCTCCGAATCCACTACCCATTCGTGGGTAGAAGAGGAAACCAGAACAGTTTCAGTTACAAGAGTGACTCACGTCTCTTTCTGTTTTGCCTTGACATTTGGATTGTAATTATTCCAATGTCCTTTCTTACCACTCTTGAAGAACCTTCCTTTCTCCTTTGACATTCGCATGTCGCCGGTAAGGACCGTCTTCTAACTCCCACTGCTCTTCTTGAAATGTCCACCATTTCTGCTCTTTTTTTGGTTTCCGCCTTTCGGAGGATTCCTTGAACTACTAGGGATATTCAAGACTTGAGCACTCTTTCCCTTTCCTATAACCTCTTTGACCGCTACCAAAGATTTGAGTAACATACTCATAATAAACTCGTTCTTAGACATAACATTCCTAAAACAGAAGTTCTTATAGGACCTTTGCAGAGCTTTTATTGGGAGCGGTAAGATATCTCTTCCACTCTATGAAATTATTTAAAAAATTGTTAAACCCATTAGAGTTTGGTTGGTGAGACTGTTTAGGAACTCGAAAAATTTCGAACAGACATATCTGAAAAATATAATTTAAAAAGCATGTATAAAGTTAATATTTGCACATAATTCATAATTAACCATCATTGTAACCTTTTGAAAAAACCAATGATGTTAAATACTCGAATAGCCCTAGAGATCACACTCGGAAGCCACTCAGGTGGACGTTCACTCGTGTACCCCTAGACCAAGCTATATACCTAGCTCTTTAATTCCAATCCACGCCTAGGTTCTTAAGACGAATAGAATTAATAATCCGATATCTCTGGACCATGTCACTATTAATATTAAAACGCGGGAAGGGACTTCTCAGGAAGTTGTATTCGCGGTGACATCTAAGCTTTGACCATTAATTTGACCGAATTAACATCAAATGGCATACTTACACGAACCATACCGCTTTCAATTTGATTTAATTAGCCATCTTATTTAATTATTGTCTGCTAGAGTACTCGTGTTTACTAGGCACGCAAGCCACTCAGGTGGACATTTACGGCTTCGCTCCCACTACTCAATAATAATTAAATATTATATTAGAAAACCCATCTCACAAAACTCGTGGTTCAAAAATACAAGCAAGCTACTCAGGTGGACGTTTACTCATATAATTGTTCCGCTTTTGTGTAGGGTCCAATTAATGGAGGTCCGGTTAAATATTTAATTTCCAATTTAAATGGAATCCAATTAAATATTTAATTTATTATTTGCTTACTCTTTTTCTTCAAAAGGTTCGTTTTGAATCATGTATATCCACATAATTCCTAAAGCATGCAATTTCTAAGTGCACATAATAAAATGTGCTCGCGAAAAATATAACATGCTTCAATACGACGTAAATCCTATTTTCATGCTTTTCTAAGCACAATTAATCACATAATCGCATGCTAAAGCATAATAAAAAAAAATGCGTAAATAGGAAATTTAAAACGTCGTTATCGGGCTTAAAAACACAGATAAAAATTAAATCTATTTATTACATTGCCCGATTAAAATACAGCTCTTCGATCTTCAAAATCTTCGAATTTGAAAACTGCATCGAAAACTGCATCGATTACTGTCGTCGCCACATCATCAGGGGGTCTGCCACGTGGCAGACACATGGCAGACGCATGTACCCTGGTCAGCAAAGGGCTGACGTGGTGCGCCACGCCAGCATCATCTTCAACAACACAAAAACCGCCGCCACCGCTGGTTTTCTTCCCGCCGCCACTGTAGGCCGGTTCTTGGCCGGCTGCAGACGTGATGGTGGTCGCTCGGCCATGTGAGCCATGAACCGCCGGCCTCCTCTACCGGAAGGGGCGCTGTTCGGCGCTGGAGACGAAGCAGCGCGCCGCGTCTGCGCCTCCGTTGTGCGCGGCTTCGCGCCGCCTCCCGCAGGCACGTCCGGTCGTCCACGACGGCCGCATCCCTTCCAGATGTCTCACGACCGATGTTACGAGAGTTCTACATGATGAATCGCGCCCCCGCTGCCGCCGCCTTCGCCGCCCGAATTCTCCCCTTTCCGAGCCGCGATTCGATCAATTGAAAGAGGGGAAACGTAATTGGAACACTCACGACCACCGGGTAACGGATTCAGGCCGAGATTAGTTCCTTAATTTCCCGAATTTCAAACGATTCATCGTAATAAATTCATAACGAGTAGCCAATTTCAGACGTCGATTTCGGTTGCATCCGGGATCAGATGATCCCATACAACATATCAACACGAAGCCTGTGTGACGAGGAATCTAGCGGTTCAAGCCGATCGAAAATCGGACCCCGGACCCTTCGGGAATCGCCGCCGCAAGATGCGGCGGAACCCTAGCCGAACTAGGGTTTTCTTCCAATTTGGGGCTTTTCTGGACAGCACGACCACTTCTCCTTTCCGACGCTATTTCGGACAAACCAAAATTGGAATGGGTCGTGCGACCTAGCCAGACGAAGCTAACAAAAACACGAACAAAAATATCTGAACTGATCGGAAAAATTCATTGACACGCACCCCACGCGCCGTCGCAAGTCGGCGGTGGTGTTCTGCCAGTTTCTAGGGTTTTGCCTTTTTCGTCTTTCTGCACCATCGCGCCTTGATTTTCATGCAACCCGAACATAAATACAGTACAAAAATAGTACAATTACGTTACACATTGGTCCTATCAACTACTCGTGGATTTTCTCACGAGAAAAATGTTACAACGGGGTCAAAATAGTGGCTCGCAGGCCGCCTTTAACACGAAATTAGCCCGATAACGATGTAATTGAACCCTAATCATACACCTAACAACAACAATCAGAGCCTAAACCTGGCTCTGATAGCAATTGAAGGATAATTGAGGGTTAGAAACGCTACCTTCCTCCTTCGTATGTTGTCGCGACTTTGATTGTTGCTCCTGTGTCAGATCTTCTGATCTGTGTCCCGGCCTTTTTCTTCCTCTGGGTGGTCAGAGAACAGAAGAAAATAGATTACTGTCTCTCCCTATCACTCACGCACGACGTGATTTATTTTGTGATTGTGTGTTATCTGTTTCTGAATAAAATACAAATATATATAGGCTTCAAAAACCAATATAATATTAATAATATAATTAATCAATCCACTGGGCTACTAATATTTATCAATTAATTGGCCCAGCCAATTAATTCCAGATAAATAACATTATTAAATGATGTAAAAATACATTAATCTATAAATAATGATTTCTGAGAGACAATAAATAACTAGGCAACTAATTGGGCCAGATCAGGGACCCAATACAAGAAATAAAGTTGGGCCTCAAATTAATTAATTATTCATGCTCAGCCCGAGCAAAATTAATTAATAAACACAGATTCATTCCACTAGAGAATTCGTGCTGACTTACCCTTTTATCCCAAATTGAGCAAGGGCTTGTATTTTAGACTTAATCGATCCCCGTATTTAAGATAGAAATATCCATTAATTAATTAAGCTCACTGACAACTTAAATTAATTAACATCTTATATTCCTGAGTAGTACCACTCGACCTTATTAACACACCTGAACTTAATCAACCAGCCGGGTTTAGTGTGCTAATCCTTTCGAGTTCATCAGGGGATATTATCAACCCATTTTACGAGGATACGACTACAAGACACAGACAATCAGCCTGAGCCACAAATAACTACTAACACCAAAGATACGTAGATCCGGTCGCGATGACGTTCACCATAGTAGGTCAAAGTGATAGATAGCTAAATGCACTCAGCTGAAGTCTCAACAAGCTTAAGTCCAGCTAAGTCACCGAGATGTTGGTTCTCCACTAAGGTCAGTTAGGAGAACACATCTCACTGTGATCTATCAATACACCACCTTCAGTGTACCTGTAAAGACAAGATGCTAAGACAAGCCACTTCTTATCTAAACTGCAGTTTAAACCGACAACTTATCCTGAAGTTGTCTCAGCTGTGATAACTGTTTATATCTTGTCAGTTCAACCAATATGTGTTGTCTTCTGTGATACCTGACACACCACACAAATCTAACTTTTATACAAGATAAAGGATAACATGTGCAAATATATATATTTATCAGATAGGAGAATAAGATAGTGGTAGGGACAAAACACATTGTATACAAGCATAAAATTTGCTGCCAGTGAACAGTAGTTGTGTGCGAAAGTGTAGGCTCTAAATATTCATCTCAGTGAAAAGCCGTTTTATGCTAATTGATTAAAACTCAGTTGTATGCAAAATGAACAGTTAAAAAATACTACAGTTAAAATCAAGACAAACGATTTTTAAAGTCGTTCGGACACGCTGGGTCCTACCTCCACTGTTAGAACTAAGCAGGAGTTCTTGTGTTAATTATCATGAGTAAGTCTCAGTTGATCTATTCACAAGACAAATTCTTACTTGTTTGCTTATACTGAGTAAATCTCAGTTAATCTGTACGCAGGACATATATATACTTATAGTCGTAGTGACTTTAGAGTTCTTAACCTTGACGGTTAGAGTTTCTCAAGCTATGAAGTAGTTCTTATAATAAGAACAGTTCATAAGATGAACTCCTTCGAGGTTGTAGGTTATTGATATTGCAGTTAGCACGCTTAAATAGAGAAGGTGAACTAAAGGATCTCTAGAGAGAAGAACTAAAGAATGATCTTCGAATGAGCATGTTTTTCGCTGTGTTTGACTTTGAGTTCGCTATAGTATGTCCGCTTGAAAGCTTGTGTTTCCGGTTGTTGGATTGTCTTTTTGCATGAAGACACTTCTCTATTTATAGTATTCAATTTGTGAATAGATCCGTTGGAAGGTGTCTAGACACGTGTCGAATAAGACAAGGAAAACGACCATATTAATTTGATCTTTGTTGTAGAGATAGTGTAGAGATTTCCTCTTTTTTCGTGTAGGAGCAGCTTTATGGCAAAGCAGTAAAGTGTTGTCGGCTTCTTATTGGTCGAGTGTATGAGAGTAGGTGAGGCTTGTTCAAACTCCAAGGTACGTATGAGTTGACTCCCTCTGAATCCTCGAACCTTCAACTGATGTATCTTCTACTGACATTCGTCTGATCAATTCAGCATGCATACTCAAATTCCTTTGCAGATTCAGTTGGTCGATAGCTGTCCAACTGACTTCCTCGATACTAAGTTCTCCGGCTGAGTGCGGAATCTTCTATTGAACGCACAGTTACCGAACTCTAACCTACAGATTTTCTAAAAAGTAGAACTCAACTAAGCTATTACAATATCGAAGATTCATCATTCAGCTAGGGGTTTTAGGATCTTCAAATCTTATCATACTGAATCTCATCCCAACAATTTCCCCCTATTTGATGATGCCAAAACCTTTTACAAACAACTACTATTGACTATGCTAAAAACTGTTACAAGATAATCTAAGCACAGTAGTAGAGCTAATATAGAGCAAAAAGACTCTTTACATCAAGGATATCTCTATCAGCAAGGCTGACTATCTGATCAACACAGATGCTATACATCATAAGACTAAAGTCTAACAATTTTCCCCTGATATATTACAAGCAATATCCTTCTAAAAGATGTGTAAACAACTGAACCATAGAGAGAAACTGATAAGTAAGCAGATATGTGAGTGTGTGATCTGATCACTGAAGTGACCAGTAGTGTTGAAAGATAAAAACACATCCAAGTGACAATGAGTAGTTATCGATGGCCAATAGAAAAATATGTCATAAATGATCTGAGATGATTACAATTACATGACGATCTAATTATACAAGCTAAGACTAGATGACAATCAGTTGGGCTTCTTCTTGAATAGTTGCATGCACACCTTAAATTCAGTCGACTTCTTCTCAGGAAGCTCAAGGCCATAGGATGAATAAACTCTGTTCCTAAGTGCCTTGATCTCTTCCCTATCTCCAGCATCATTCTTGTACAAATCTCTTCGCCTGATGGTGTCGTTGATTTCTTCCTCTATCTCTCTCTTACAAATATTGTCTTGATGCGTGAGTGGAGGTGGTAAAGATCTGAATTCAGGTGCTCTGAGAACCTGCTCTGACTGACTTAGAAGGGTTTGGATTTCAACATAGAGAGGAGGATCGATTGTCATCAGATATTCTTTGAACTTGCCGTCAACATCATTTTGATCATCATATATCTTCCAGATGTAGAATCACTTGATGAATTCGATCTTCTGCTATTCCCATCTCTGATTCAGCTTCCACGGAACCCATTCATCAATCCTCTTGTGAAGAACTCTCTTCACATCAATTCCTAGTTCCTTTCCTCTGAAAAACTTAGAGGTAGTAGGGACACTTCTGTCCTCCTCAGGAACTCCTTCTCTTGCTTCTCTCTCCGTCCGCTGTCTGAGAGCCTCTAGATCAGCTTTGTGCAGTCTTTCTCTGGCCTCTCTGATATGTCTTGCTTCTGCTATAATGTCCGTTCCTCTCTCACAGCTATCCTATAGTTCTTTCCGCTCATCTTCTTGTCTCTTAGAGAGCTCAGTTGTTGGGATATGCTGCTGAGTTTTCGAGTCGCTCGGTCCAGCAGATCTGGACTTTAGATGCTCCGGGCTTCTCAAACTCTTTGGACTTAGGAGGAGTACGAGCACCTGATGACCTAGATTTCCTAGGTAGTAAAGATCTTATTCGGGTAGGAACTGGAGTTCGGATCTGTACGCCTTTCTTGGCCTTGGTCTGTTTCCTCTCATCTTCCTTCTGAAGTTCTCACGTCAGCTTCTCGTCGTAAGCAATTTGTTCCTCTGGTCTTCTAAACTTTCTACATTATATAATTAAAATAAATAAATGTTCTAGTAGAAACCACACCATTTTAAAGTTATCCATAAACTTTCTACATTGTACTTTGTAATTATTTTATAATTTATATAATAATAAGTTTTTAATAATTAGTTAGTGGGCGGGTTTAGCCCACAACATGTAGGCTTTTATGGCGCAAAGCTCAATCAGTGTATTGGGTTATCGGACTAGGTAATATAAGCCCAATTATTCGGGGCCTCTAAATTATAACCCCAAATCAGCCAAAAATGCTAGTTGGTTGGGCCAACCCATTAGGTCAGGCCATTTGGGCTAGTTTTGACAAATCTACTTTCGTTATTATGTTATGTTTTGGAATATGGTCCTGAATCACTTAGGTCACTTCTCTTTGTGACGACCATCGGGTTTATGTTATGAAATGACTATTATCCCCTCTAAGTTCTCCTAAGTATTGTTTTCCCATTCTTCCTCACTTCTTAAATCCAAGCACAATCACACCCTAATATTCGTGTCTTCTCTCGGGAATTTGCGTTGTTGGTCCAGAGACTAGTCTTTATGTGCGGGGGGGGGAGTTTGAATATACATGTATCTAGGGATTACTGAAGTTGCTTGCTGAATGATTCAACTCACCAAGATAGCTTTCAGATCGCGTGAATAAAGTCATTCGGTCTACTTAATCTAGTGTACTAACTTTGGTCAATGTATAGTAAACTCAGTATATGAATGAGTGCGGAAGTGTAGGCTCAGATTTTATCGTCTCTTGTTTGAAAAATGTTTTATAAGTAAATCTCTTTAAGTCGTGCTTGTGCGTCAATTAAGTTTTGCTGAAACTCAGTTTTATGATTTATAAAATAATTTATGTAGTATGAACAATTAAGCAATAAAGTAGTAAATGCATAGAGATTTTTAAAGTGGTTCGGATACGCAAGATTCTATATCCACTATCCTGAATAAAGCAGGAGTTTTTGAATTAATTAATGCTGAGCAAATCTCTGTCGATCTATTCGCAAGACAAATACTCTACTTATAGTCATCGTGATTTTATCTGTACGCATGACATATGTTCTACCTTTGGTCGTAGTGACTTTACAATTTCAAACACAAGATTTAAGTTTTCTCCAACAAGGAGGAGTTCTTACAATAAGAACAGTTCACAAATTGAAATCCTTCGGTTTTCTAAGCAAATGATCTAACAAGTGTAGGCTTAGAATAGAGAAAAGAGAACAAATGATCTCTAGAGTGAAAACTTTGAAGATAGGTTCTAAGGTTAAGTTCTTCGCTTGAATGTGCTTTTAGTACGCTAGAGTCTTGAGTGCTTGAATGCGTTTGGCTCCCAGTATCTTCATCGCTTGAAGAATGATCTCTATTTATAGTTGAGACATGTGAAAAGATCCTTTGGAAGAGACCTAGCCACTTGTACAACATGACAAGAAAAACGGTGATATCAATTTGAACATTATTGTAGATATTCTCTCTTTTTCAGTTTTGAGGTAAGTTTTTATGTCAGAGCAAGTATAGTGCTCCAAGTCAGATGTTGAGTTGACTTCCTCTTATTCCTCGGACACTTTTACTGAGTTGTTCTCTTCTGACATTCTTCTAAGATAGCATGTTGACTGATTCCTTCGCGTATTCAGTTGGTTCTGAGAAAACAAACTTAGTCTTTAGTACTGAGTCTATCCGACTGAGAAGACACCTTCTACTAAGCCGATCAACTACTGAATCTATCTAGTCTACTGAGTTCCTAACAGTTGAACTCAATTAAACTATTACAATATCAAGTTCACCATTCAGCTAGGGTTTTGGGATCTTCAAATCTTATCATACTAAATATCATTCCCAACAATTTCCCCCTATTTGATGATGCCAAAACCTATTACAATCATTACAGCTAAGTAGAGCAAAAACTGGAGAAATATAAGATCATCAAAAGTGTAAGTGTGTCTTGATCACTGAGGTGATCATCTGTGTTGAAAAGTAAAAGTAGCCTTAGTGACAATGAGTATTTGTCTGGGCTAAAGTGATATGATTTCATTAATATCAAAGGAATTACATGTATAGAAATCAACTACCACCAAGAAGAAAAAACTAAGATAACTTAGCTCCTCTAAGATCTGAACGTGAAGCTTGGTTTGAAGTCTGCATATTTTCTTCAAGCGGATTAAGCCCATATCCTCTGTAGAAGTCAGCTATGAGTCTCTTAGTGGCTCCTTGATCTTCCTTTGAACCCCAGATGAGAGATTTTTTGGACATAGCAATCTTCACTTCATTCTCTATCTCCTTTATACAAATATTATTCTCTAAGGTCATATGAGGATGTAGAATTCTGAATGCGGGTGCCTTCAGCTGTAGACCTTGGCTCTGTAGGAGTGTCATTACTTTGGCGTAAATCTCACTTTCAGAAATCATCAGTATATCAGCAAATAACGTGTCAGGATCAGATGATTCTTCGAAAGTCTTCCAGATGAAGAAGCTTCTGGTGAAATCATTTTTGATTTTCTCCCACCTTTGATTAAATTTCAACGGTATCCACTTGTCGACACGATGATGTAGGATACTCTTCAGATGAGTCTTTTAAGTACCTCTCTTGTAGAATTTTGACGTAGTAGGAACACTTCTGTCCTTCACTGGGACTCTTTCTCTTGCTTCCTTCTCTGTCGTCTGCTTGAGCGCCTCAAGTTCTGCTAAATGAATATTCTCTCTGGCAGCTTCAATCTATCTGGCCTCAACAGTCCCGTTGAGACCTCACTCGCATGCATCCCATAGTTCTTGGTTCAGCTCTGATTCAGTTTCTACCTCTTCATGACTTGGTTCAGCTGACTTGGACTTCTGAACTTCTTTTGCCTTAGGAGTAGTTTTGGCCTTCGCTACTTCAGCTCTTGATTGCTTGGGGACAAAAGATCTTTTTTACTTTGGCACTGTGGTTTTAATCCGAATGCCCTTCTTCTTAGTCTTAGGTTTAGCATTCTCTTCATCTTAAAGATGCCTAGCCATTTCTTCGTCATATTCCACTTGCTCTTCAGGTATTCTGAATTTAAGTTTAGGAGCCTTGGGTGGGAGTTGAGGGACTTTTATCATCTTTAGCTTTCCTTGGAAGCTGAGCGTACAAGCTCTCCTTCAACTTCTAATTTTTCAAAATAGTGAGCCAATTCATCCACTCCTACTTCAGTTTCGCCTCTAGATCCTCCCCCCTTAGATTATTCCCCCTTTGAAGGTTCATCTCCTTTACCTCCTTCTGCTTTTATGATTTCCTCAAACTGTTCTTCCCTACTTCCTTCCCCCATTTTGGGATTAACAAATAAGGTCATCTAGGAGGAAAGGGTAGTTACTTTCTCTTGAAGACTCTCTACTGAAATCTTCAGTAAGTCAATTTAGGCATCCAAATCATGTACGACATCTGTATAGTTACCAATTTTGTATCATGCGTCGCACTGATGCTCTTTATTAGATTAGACTCCTTCCTATCGAACTGAGGCAGATAGTCTTCAACAAGTATTACTGCTTCATCTTTGATGACTTGACCCACATTAGCCTGTTCTGTCAAGGCCTTACAGATACTTTCCGTGGCTACTCAATTGCGCTCGTCAATCATTTTCATTGTGGTTGCAATAGTAGCCTCCAGTTTCTCAGCATAAGATTTGGCTTGATCTGTTTGTAGCAGCTGAAACTGTGCCATAAGATCTGTCTTCTTTGCTTCTAGTGCCTTTGTGAGGATCAGTTCAGCATCGATCCTAATAGGAGTGTTGACCCACCCTCTGGACTTCAGTTGTTAAGGCTTGAAGCTTGGCTGTCTGGTCCTTCGTGTAGTGGGACTATTTAATATAAACATCCTTCGCGTGAAGATGGTTCTTATCTCCTTGTGTTTTCAACCTTGTGTTGAAGCTTTTGGCAGTGATATTAGGGATTGTTTTCACCTGATACCGAGATGCAATGAGTCTTGCTTTGGAAGTAGTAGCGATCGACTGAGTAGAAGGTTATGTTAAGATGACACCTGACGACAGTAGGGGTGGTGCATCATCGTGATAGCTGGGAGATTTTCCCTCAGCAGATCCTCCCTGGTCTCCATCTTGGGGTGCTGAATTATAATCAACATCATCTGTCTCCTGAGTCCCAGGCTGAATGGGCTCTTCGAGTTGCCCTTCAGACTCAACAAATAGAGCAAAGCAGCTCATAAGTCTTCTATGGACGTGTTGGGTTATGAGTCAGTAGATGATACTTAGCATTTTATTGGGTAAAATAATATTGGGGGGAAATCGTAGTGTTCATACTATGGAATTGAGGATCCCAAAACCCAGCTGGTATCAGTAGTGTAGTGTCGATAGGACTAGATGATGTAATAGGCTAGACTGATTTCAATTTCTGTATCTTTCGTGTCTATGTCCTGTACGCGATAAAATGTTGGATTGATCTTCAGTAGGAAGTTACTTTCCAGAACCCCACGTCATCAGTGTAAGAGCTTCTATTCTTAAGTCATCAGTTGATCTTCGCCTCAGTAGAAGACACCTTATTAGCTGACAGACATCACTAGAAGAACCTTATACCAAGCTCAGTACCTTCGCAGTCTACAGCTGACTACACTCAGTAGAATATCTTATCAGCCGACTCAGACAAAGAAGACAGAGACTGCATCAAGTCTACTGTATCCGATAGGAAATGACCCAGCTTTTAACATCACTCGAAAGTCAGCAGAAGATCATACGAGGATAAGTGAGAGTCAACTCCGATGAAGACCAATGTCTGACACGTCTCACCTACCACAAACCTCAACCAATGAGATGCCGTCAATACATTATCTGCTCTGACCAACTAGAGCTGCTCTCATGAACTGTATCAACAACTCTGCTGCAACAATTCAAATATATGGCCGTTTTCTTTGGAAGTTTATGACACGTGGCATCGTCTTCTCCAACGGGCAAATGCCTGGGTCACGATTATAAATAGAGAAGAAAATCTGAGCCTCACGCACGGGATATCAAGGGATAAAATGCTCAAGCTTTCGAAACAACTCTAGCACATTCAAGAGAAATCCAGTAGCTCAGTTGACATCTAATATGTCAGGTATTAGGATGGTGCCGATGTTCTCGATAGAGAATTATATGGTGTGGCGCGTAAGAATGGAGGCGCACCTAACATCGCTGCATAACAGCATAACGGATGTCCTTGAAATAGGACCCATCATTCCCATGATCGACAGCGTATAATTTGCAGCTGCGGGAGTTGTAGGAGCACAAATTGGTGCTAAAGTCGCAAAAGCCAAATCAGCCTTCGCGCCAGAAGAGAAAAAGCTGCACAACCTCGACCGAGTTACGCGTAATGCAATCCTGACTACGCTCAGTGATTCACACCTCGGGAGGGTGCAAGACTGCAAAATAGCAAAGGAACTTTGGGATGCCCTGGCTGTACTGAGCCAAGGAACCCCACAAATCAAGGAAAACAAGCTCGAACTAGAGCTACAGAAGTTCGATACATTTGCCATGGAGCCCAACGAGACCATTGACGAGCTAAGCGTTAGATTCACTAATCAGATCAATGTGATCAACGGGCTGGGGAGGACGTTCACCAACATAGAGATGAACACAAAGATCCTGAGAGCGCTACCTCGACTTAAGTGGCTTCCTTTTGCTACATATTTACGTCGCTCAAATCTTAATGCTCTAACTCCTGATGTTATCTTTTCAGAATTAAAGATGGAGGAATTTGAGCACAGCCTCCCCCAACGATGTTCCAGTGCTCCAGCTGACACACAGACTGATCATGCTTTCAAAGCAACAGTCAGCAAAACTGGAGTCAAACCTATTTCTTCCAGCAAGCCAGTGGCCACGATAGAAGCAAAGTCCTCTGAGACATCTGGCACTGACCAACTTGCGCTTGTGGCTCTCAAATATCAAAGAGAAAAGGAGAGAGTCAGAAAGCTGAAGAAATATCATAGAGATTCTCCCTCAGGTAAGAAAGATTATTGAAAAAGGGAAGAATCTAAATCAACTACTGATTGCAGGAACACAGTTGCTGCTGCTAGTCCATCCAACAACTCAGCCGGAAAAAGCAGCAGAACGTCTGTTCGTTACAACTGCAAGAAAGAGGGACACTATCAGTACGACTGTCCCGAACTCTCAGCTGTTCAAAGAGCAGAGCGGCAGGCCAGACGCGAGAAATTTGCCCGAACGAGGCAGGCCTATATCGTCGGAGAGATATTCAATGACTCAATCGAGGAAGATACATTCTTGTATTCCTCTGAAGACGAAGTTACATTTGTCGCCGTTGAGGTCGGAGAGACAGATCCTGAATTAGCTGCAGAATACTGTCTGATGGCCGGAGAAGAGGCTGAGGTAAATTCTAAACTTAATATAACCTCTTCTTCACACAGCACACACTACACGTGCTCGGTCACAGATGAATCTCTAGACGTGGTACAAGCCTACGATGATCTACTAGAAGAGCAGATTCAGCTGAGCAGAGAGTTCAGCAGAACCATTCAGGAACTGGAACAGGTAAAGGCTAAGAATCAGAGACTTTCTTCTGATTGTCAGGTCTCTACTGATTCAGAGAATTTGGTTGTGAGACTCAAGGAAGAGATTAAATCTCTTATAACTAAGTCTCAACTTCAAGAAACTCAGATATCAGTTCTCACCAAGGACAATTCTGAGAAAGATACCGAAATAGCCCGACTCAGTCAGAAGCTCGCAGAAGTTGAAAAGGATTATGAATCACTTCGAAGAAGTGACGAGGTCTGGTGAGGACTGATGACTGAACAGTACCTTGGAGCTAAGGAGAAGTTGGAAAGCATGCTTAGAGCTCCATGGCCAACAGTCATGAAAGAAGGACTTGGCTATACTCATGAAGCTTCAACTTCAACGTCAAAAAGCTCAGAAATGTTGGCTGATAGGTTCGTCAGAGGAAAGGTTCGGGCTACTGACTCAACACCTCATGCGAAAAATAAACAGAAGATGATTGCACCTCAGCCGAGCAATAAGAAGCTACTGACCAGAGGTTCTAGCCCCAGGACACCACGATCAAATTCAGGGGGAACCAAGAAGGTTAAATGGGCAGAGCAGTACAGTGAACCGCTATATGAGCATCCATCACAATATGATTCATACTACTATGAGCCCAGGGTCAAGAGGAGCACACATCCAAAGAAGAAGAAAGCTCCTGAACCCAAAACTGCCAGAAAGTCAGTATCTCCAAGTCATGTGGAGAAGAAAGCTGACAAGGTTCAAAAGAAGAAGTCTCAGATTTCTAAGGTCTCGAGGCAAATATGGGTTCCGAAATCACCCACTAACACCTAAGGACCCAAACTGAACCAAAGAGTACCTAAAAATATTTCTGTTTTGTAAGTGCATAAGGACCCTTGGATAGTGGACAACGGCTGCTCGAGACACATGACTTATCAAAAGAGCCTGCTGACCAACTACGTACAAGAAGATGGTCCCAAAATTGAGTTTGGTGACAACTCTAAAGGCTACACAAGGGGATACGAAACACTGAATATTGGGACTACTTCAGTTCCAAGAGTAACATATGTTGAAGGACTTCAACATAATCTCCTTTCTGTCAGTCAATTGTGTGACAATCTGAATAGAGTTATCTTTGACGCTGGTTTCTGTGATGTTGTTGACAAATCTACAGGGAAAACAGTGTTATCAAGCTCGCGGAGGAAGAATATCTATGTTGCAAACTGGAAACCCGCAAAACCTGAGGCTTGCTTACTCGCACAGAGAAAATCTAGTGACAAGGCAGGATGGCTGTGGAACAAGAGACTCAGTCACCTGAACTTCAAGACTATGAACAAGCTAGCCAAGAATTCTAAAGTCAGAGGACTACTCAATGAATCGTTTATCAAAGATAGAAATTGTGAAGCATGCTTGAAGGGAAAGCAAACAAAGAACATCAATCCACCAATTCCGTCACCTTCCACTGATGGAATCCTTCAACTGCTACACATGGACTTATTCGGGCCAGTCTCTCCAGTGACTATAAGAGGCAAGAAGTATGCCCTCGTCGTTATTGACGATTATTTAAGATATACATGGGTCATCTTCATAGCCAACAAATCTGATATCATAACTGAGTTACCAAAACTGCTGAAGAAGCTCAGTGTGGAAAAGGACATCAAGATTCAGAGAATTCGCTCAGACAGAGGAACATAATTTCTCAACTCAGTAGTTAAGGAGTACTGCGAAAAGGATGGAATTAAGCACGAGACATCAGCAGCTCGCACCCCTCAGCAAAACAAACTTGCTGAACGTGAAAACAGAACACTTAAAGAAGCAGCAAGAACGCTCCTAGCAGACTCCGGACTACCCTTGAAGTTCTGAGCTGATGCTACTGACACCGTCTACTACACTCAGAATCGCTTATTGCTTACACAGCAACACATGAAGACACCTTACGAACTATGGAAAGGGAGAATTCCTTCTATTTCTCATTTTCATATTTTTGGCTATCCTTGTTTTATCTACAATAATGGGAAAGATCAGTTGAAGGTCTTTGATAGGAAATCTGATCAAGGAGTATTCTTAGGATACTCTCGAGTCAGTAAAGCATTCAGAGTCTTTAACTATCGGACTCTTTGCGTGGAAGAAAGCCCTCATGTTGTATTTGATGAGTTTGTTACTGAGAACAGGAAAACTACAAAGACAAATACTGAAGATGTCAGCAGCAAGCTACAGGATCTCGCACTAAATGACAAAGCCAAAAAGATCCAGCATTATTGGGATATGAGTCAGACGATGAGGAAATTCAGACCCATACTGGACAGGATCAACACCAGGTAACAACGGTCGATGAGGAAGCCCCAATGGTAACTGAGACCTCTACTGAGAATATAAACTCAGGGGGAACAACTATTGTTCCTAAGCTAAATGCCCCTGAACTTGGAAACTCAGTAGATCTTAACCTTCTTACTGAACTGCTACAGTCACAGAACAGCACGACTGAAATGCCTAACATACCTGTTGGCTGTGCAGAAGTAGTGTCAGAAGAAGAAGCCAGACTTAGACGTTCATGGCTCGACGCTCATTCTTCAGATCTTATTATAGGAGATCCATCAGCAACAATCAGAACGAGATCTAGATTAAGTCAAGGAGAAAGCTCACTCTATTCTTGTTTCTTGTCTACAGAAGAACCTCAGATAATAGAGGACACCCTCAATGATGCTGACGGGATTATTGCCATGCAAGATGAGCTGAACTAGTTCCTTCGAAACGAAGTTTGGGAGCTTGTTGACAGACCTAGACATCAGCACGTGATCGGTACTAAGTGGGTCTTCAAAAACAAGCGAGATGAAAACAACGTCATTGTCAGAAACAAAGCTCGACTCGTTGCCAAGGGATACTGTTAAGCAGAAGGAATAGACTTTGATGAAACATTCGCTCCAGTCGCTAGATTGGAAGCTATTCGTCTGTTCCTAGCCTATGCAACGCATAAGAGATTCAAAGTATATCAAATGGATGTAAAGTCAGCTTTTCTAAATGGCATACTGAAGGAAGAAGTCTATCTGGAACAACCGCCTGCCTTTCAGCAGGGACATCAGGTGTACAGACTTTGGAAAGCGCTGTATGGGTTAAAACAAGCACCCAGGGCTTGGTACGATACCCTATCAGACTTTCTGCTTCAGAAAGGTTTTCAGAAGGGGACAGTAGATCGCACCCTATTCAACATAAAATCAGGAGATGACATCCTACTGGTGCAAATCTACGTGGACGACATCATTTTCGGTTGCAGAAACATAACTATATGTCAATAATTCGAGAAAATGAAGAAGGAGAAGTTAGAGATGTCTATGATGGGCGAGATGAACTACTTCCTTGGATTTCAAGTAAATCAATCATCTGAAGGAATATTCATCAATCAAGCCAAATACACTCGAGATCTCCTGAAGAGATTTGGCTGCGACTCAAGCAAGCCAGTCAAGATCCCCATGAATACGAATTTCAAAATCGATCTAGATAAAGAGGGAGCTTCTGTTAACTCTACTGATTATAGAGATATTATTGGTTCTTTATTATATTTAACAACAAGCAGACCTGATATAACTTATGTTGTAGGTGTATGTGCTAGATTTCAAGCGAATCCCAAGCGAAGTCATATGGACTCAGCAAAGAAGATTCTGCGATACCTGAAGGGAACACCTGACGCAGGGTTATGGTATCCTGCTGATGATAATCTTATACTGACAGGTTATTCTGATGCTGATTATGCAGGATAGATCGAAAATCAACTTCTGGAACATGTCATTTCCTAGGCAGCAAGCTGATATCTAGGTTCTCAAAGAAACAACATTTAGTGGCAACGTCCACTACTGAAGCTGAGTACATGGCTGCTGGAAGTTGTTGTGCCCAGATCCTTTGGCTTCGACAACAACTGCGAGATTATGGTATATCTCACGATGAAGTGCCCATCTACTGTGAGTCCACCAGTGCGATTGCTATAACTCAGAACCCGGTTCTCCATACGAGATGCAGGCACGTGGATATCCGACACCACTTCATCAGAGACCATGTCGAGAAAAAGGACATCAGAATGGAGAAAATCCATACTGACAAACAAAGGGCAGACATACTGACCAAACCACTAGCTGAGAACAGATTCAGAGAATTATCAGTTGAGCTAGGTCTACTGGATCCTACTGAATCGAGTCAGTAGAAGGAAACAGTACGACTGGTTTGAAGACTCAGTACTTCGATTCAGTCGGGTGAATCAAACAAGTACATAGTAAGGGGGAACGTGGTCATCAACACATCAAATATCCTCCTGAGTCTTAACGGTAACCAGCTGATCGTAAAAGTTCAGCTGAAGAGGTTTGCGTAGTTTTATATACTTAACTTTGTCAGAAGCATGCCCGCATTTATTATATCAGTCGCTTGCACTCAGTAGTTAATGAGCATTTATTTCTCGCCATTAAATTTTTAAGGTTTAAGTCAGTAGGAAACCGTTCTCATTTAAAAGACTTAGACTTTAATGCTGCCTGCAACGCATTTAATGCATATCTTCTCACCTTACCTTAACTGCACATTTCCTACGTGGGTCTAGGTTAGAGGCGGCTTAAGTAATCATTCCGTTTATAACATCAAATCACAGCCGCCATTAAAACGCGAGATTGAATTTCAGCCGTTGGATCAAAACCGATTGATATGCATATCTTATAAAATCTCTCGATCATCACTCTAATCTATCTTTTTCGCCATTTGCATTCACAAGAGCTCTCTGCATTCAGTTTCTCATTTCCTCTTTAACTGCTTTGCATAACTCTCAAGCTCTGTGTAATACGGTAATTTCCTTGCTCTCTGCTTAAAACTCTACTGACTTACTCTATTTTCAAGTGCTAACGAGTTTTCTGCAGATATTCAATGCGATTGTACTGACCCCACCGCAAGTTGATGAAATCATCAAGTCCAAGATCCAATTTGAGCCTACGATGGCTCTTCATCAGGCGGAGCTTCCGTATCTTGAGCCAATCTACACGGCTCTTGAAGCATCCGGCCTAGAGCTTCTTGTCACGAAGCATCCGAAGGTGTATCTCCCTCGACAAGTGGCAGAGGTCTACTACAACTAGAGATCGATAGAGGATACAGACGGGGAGGTATCTCTATTCGCTTACATGAGGGAGGTGACCCCTCAAAACTGGGAATCCGATCATCACGTCATTGATATCCGGGCCACGCTGCAAGCATCGTTCGATCTTTCGGCCCATGGGATCTCCCCAATTGGATATAAGGAGAAGGAGCTGAACTCCTATGTCCAAAGGTTCTGCGGCAAAGATGATATCTCATTCAAATCTGCGCTGCCAAAGAACCAGCTTCTACCAGAGTACCGCGGGCTCGCCTACATCATCACGTATAAAATGACGAGCTCCGCCGGTTCTTTCGATCAACTGTCGAAACCTCGACTCCAGCTGATGATGGTTATAGAAGATGGAGTCCAAGTCAACTGGACAGAGTTCTACGTGGCTGAACTGAAGGCTCAGGCACAAAAGTTTGTTGCCACACCTACTAAAGAGAAAAGACACATTACTGTGGGCAAGCTACTGTACGGGATGAAGATGTCCGTACTGATAGAGGACTCAGTATCGAATCATACAGCCTTTGCTAATTCTAGATACTTCGACAGCAAGCTCATCAAGTTCAAAACTAGAGCCGTTGCTGAGAAGTCAGTCGGGTGAGGGGTAGCCGCACAGAAGAGAGTCAGTACTGACTTGCCCCCTCGCGCCGACCCACCTAAGAAGAAGAGGTTAACTAAGGCTGGAGCATCTGAGGCTCCAGGAAAGCCTGTTTCTCCCCCACCTGCTCAGGAGGAGAATATACTAGATGCGGACACAGGCATTGAAGGTGCCACGCTCAAAGATAAAGTCCAGTGTATCAGACTTGAGGAGACACAGTCGAATGATGCCGAACCGACTATGGAAACATCTCCTGAGTGGATGACCATCCAGTTGGCTCGTCTCCGAGCCAAGGAGAAGTGTCGGCACAGATCCCAAAAATCGCAAAACACCCGGATCTGCTCGATATCGCAATCAGGGCAAGGACACAGATGCTGCTGAGATTTCTGAGTTGGGATGTTCTGGAAGATCTTATAATGACTCATTCAACATTGTCCCTACTGACGGAGGAGCAGAGCCTTCAGTCAGCAATCGGGTTTGGAGAACCCGCTGACCTTGCATCATTTGAGGATCTGAGAGCCGCAATGCTTTATCTTCTCAGCTTAAGATCCTCAGAACAGTACGTCAGCAGCCCAACGCCGCCATCCTATCCCGACGATAATGATGATGATAACAATGATGTGGATCAGGCACCCAAGGAAGCAGACCAGGGAGGATCTGCTGAGGGTAAAACTCCCAGTGAGAAGGGCAAATCACCACCACCCCCGTCGACATCAGGTGTTGCCCCAGTTGCCTCAAAACCCAATCGAGAGCAACAACTCGCAGCGTCTGAGCAGAGGCTCGAAACCAGCTCTTATCAAGCTCAACCAATCAGTTCCGTGTCCTCAAAGTCTGTAAACAGAGCCATCAGGAAACAGGGAGACAAAAATCGTCTCCTTGCAAAGGACGTTCACCTAAAGTGGGCTCAGTACACAAAGTCTCAGACTGAGACAGTTGATAAGCTTGCCAGCAAGGTAAAGAAGGTCGTCGAAGCTCCTACTCCATCTGTCAATATTCAGGAGATCGTCGAGACCGCCCTCGCAGCTCAGAAAGTGGACTTAGCCGCTCAGAGTTAGCAGCTTCTTCAAGAACAGCATAAAAAATTTTCTGAGCAGCTGACTCAGAGCATCGCTACAGTCCAAACCACTATGGATGAGCGTAACAAGATGGCCACCTCCTGCGTACAACAAGCCATAACTATTCAGGCGGAGGCCCTCAAGCTCATTCAAGCAGAGATGACAGCATCTCACAACGAAGCCCTCCTGAAACTGAGACAAGAGACAGAAGCACAGATCAAACAGATACGTGCTGACCAGGAGAAAGATTGGGAGCACTACTGTGATGCTATCAAGGATTTCGACACACCGCCACCTCCATTAAAAATATTCTGTTTAAATTGGAGAAGGAGGTGTCTGCCATCCGCGCTCGTCTGACCCTAGTTGATGATGCCAAAAAGGGGGAAGATAAGAATGAGGCGGAGAAGGCTCAGGTGGATAAGGGAGCAAAGGCAAAAGAAATTGCAGAAATTTCCAAGGGTGAAAGCTCAGCTTCTCAAGCTGAAGTCAGCCCTACACCCACTCCCGAAGTCCAATGTCTGGCCATCATACCACTGACTCAGGTGCCAGAGCAGACCGGAGGATCTTCCTCGGCTCAGCACATTGAGGAGGCCGTGAGGTATGTGGACCAAGATGATCAAGACGATGAACCAGTGCCACCGCAGAGGCCGGGGAAGGAGAAAATTACTGAAGATACTCCACCACCTTCCCCGACGCCCAAATTCTGATCTAAACCGGAGCAGGAGGAGTTCGATAAGAGAGTTGCTCAGCAACTACAGGATCAGCTCGACCTAGAGCATCGTCTTGAGGAAGAGATCCAGAAGGCTAAGAAGCCCAGGAAGCCTGTATCAAAATTGCTAAGGGCGTAGACAAAAAGCTTCTGGATGCTCAGAAGAAGAAGAAAGCTCAGCAGTCAGCTGATGATGAGGCTATCTCCGACACTGACAACATACCACTTGCTCAGAGAAGGGCAGACATTCCTAAACTTACTTCTGAGCAGGAGGCGGAGGACAGAGCCACCTGGGAGGCAACGCTGCAAGGACTGAATCTCCGGAGAGGAGACAATAGAGCAGCTGCCCTCAGAGAAAAGAAAAGGCTAGAAGATTTGGCCAAAATCATTGAAGCTACTGACAAAATGGCCAATGAACCAGTCATTGACTGGAAGAAGCAGATACCCAGGGCATCCAAATACTACGCGAGGTGCTCCGAGAGCTACATATCAGAAGAAAACTCCTCACCGCCATGTAGACAAGTGGATACCGTGGAATCTGAAAGAGGAATGGGAGGAACTCAAGATTGAGTTCATCAAAGGGTACTATGTGTATCAGTGCTATCCTACTGAGATTCCGGCAAATCAGTTGTTCGATGAATTTCTTCATCAATCAAACGCCAGACTCAGAGCACAAGTTCATATGATCCTTGCTAAGGAGAAGCTGCCACTAGTTGCTCCTGCATTCATAAGAGTACCTCCTCCCAGGACCACTCGTGGTGTTTTTGTGCACCAAGGAGATTGAAGACGAGGTCGATGCAGCAGCACGACATCATGATCTCAGTTCTCAGCTGCCAAGCGATCTCGAGGAAATCCAAACTCTGCGTGCCAGAATCTATAAGTATTATGGTTTGGATCCTCCTACTGACAAGTCTGCGGATTTCAAGAGCAAGACGAAGAAGTTCAGACGTTAGCAGCTGTCTTCATATTTTGTATAGAAGATAGGAATTCTGTAACTCATTTCATATATATAACAGTTCCTTCTTCTGGCCAAACAATCACTCATTGTCTTACGGCTTTTGTTTGTGTAATGTTTATCACAACTGATCACTGAAGTGATCTGACACACACTCACACATAACCGTATCTCTGATGTGCCTATCCGTTAGCTGCTGATTTCCTTAAATTATTTGCTCAGTTTTTAACTGAAGTCTTTCTATGTCAGTAGTTGGTACTTAGAATTATAGAGGTTTTGGCTTCATCAATTAGGGGGAAATTGTTGGGTTATGAGTCAGTAGATGATACTTAGCATTTTATTGGGTAAAATAATATTGGGGGAAATCGTAGTGTTCATACTATGGAATTGAAGATCCCAAAACCTAGCTGGTATCAATAGTGTAGTGTCGATAGGACTAGATGATGTAATAGGCTAGACTGATTTTGATTCTGTATCTTTCGTGTCTATGTCCTGTACGGGGTAAAATGTTGGATTGATCTTCAGTAGGAAGTTACTTTCCAGAACCCCACGTCATTAGTGTAAGAGCTTATGTTCTTAAGTCATCAGCTGATCTTCGCCTCAGTAGAAGACACCTTATCAGCTGACAGACATCAGTAGAAGAACCTTATACTAAGCTCAGTACCTTCGCAGTCTATAGCTGACTACACTCAGTAGAATATCTTATCAGCCGACTCAGACGAAGAAGACAGAGACTGCATCAAGTCTACTGTATCCGACAGGAAATGACCCACCTTTTAACATCACTCGAAAGTCAGCAGAAGATCATACGAGGATAAGTGAGAGTCAACTCCGATAAAGACCAATGTCTGACACATCTCACCTACCACAAACCTCGACCAATGAGAAGCCGTCAACACATTATCTACTCTGATCAACTAAAGCAGCTCTCATGAACAGTATCAACAACTCTGCTGCAACAATTCCAAATATGGCCGTTTTCTTTGGAAGTTTGTGACACGTGGCATCGTCCTCTCCAATGGGCAAATGCCTGGGTCACGACTATAAATCGAGAAGAAAATTCGAGCATCACGCATGGGATATCAAGGGATAAAACGCTTAAGCTTTCGAAACAACTCTAGCACATTCAAGAGAAATCCAGCGAAGAACTTGCTCAATAGAATACTCCTAATTCTTCTCTCTAGAGTTCTTTAGATCCCTCTTCTCTAGATAAGCTCAAAGTTCATATCTATAGCTTAGATTCTCGAAGGAGTTCACTTTTAGTGATTGTTCTTACTGTAAGAACTCCTTCTAGTTGGAGAAATTCCCCTCCCATTCAAACCTCAGTTTGATTTGTAAAATTTGCTAAGGACTATAACTTAGAAGGGTCTGTCCAGTGCACAGATACCTTGCTGAGGCTTGCTCAGATTAATCAACAAGACCTCCTGTTCAGCAGGACCGTAGACGTAGGATCTTGCGTATCCGAACCACGTTAAAAATTGCTTGTGTTGTTTACTATTTTATTGTATTGCATACAAACTGCTTACAAAGTCATATCTTGCATAAAACGTATTCATAAAAGTGCACTAGCCAAAACTGTATGACTTGTGAAAATCACGTTTTCAACTGAGACGAATCTCCAGGCCCCACACTCTCATCTGCACTAAGTCTTCAACTGAAAATCAACCACTGACTAAAGTCAGTAGGAGAGACTCAGTAGTTAGCTCACTCTCTGACCCACGATCGAAGGTTACTATTTGGCACTGTTCATTAGTTGCATCCAATAGCTCAGCTGTCCTTCGCGTTTGAGAAAAGAAACAGTACTCAGGTGTATTCACCCCCCTCTACACCTGACTCTTGTCTCCGGACCAACATGACGTGATGTTAGCTGGCTCCCCATAGCATATCTCTGACTTAAGAGTTTGCTTCTTCTTTTTTCCTGCAATTTTGGGGTAGTCCTTAGTCGATGGTCTCGTCGACAATATCCCAATCCTAGAAGCACAGACACATCTGGACCCTAGTCCTTATTGCGATATCTACTAGATCAGAGTGATCTAGGATTTCCGGAATCTGATCAACAATCTCTTCAGTGGCTTTGTCCTGGGCCCTTGTACAGATTCAGGAATGACTTTAGAAGTTTCTGTTGGTCTGGAGACAAATATCAGGTGTAGAGGGGGGGGGGGTGAATACACCTGAGTACCGTTTCTTTTTCTCGGTGAAGGTCAGCTGAAGCTGTTGGTTGCAACTGATGAACAGTGCCAAATAAACCTTCGATCACGGGACGAGTGAGTCGGCCATCGAGCTCTCCTACCGACTTTTGTCAGAGATTTCGAAACTCGGTCGGAGACTTAAGTGTGCGGATAAGTGTGGGGCCCGGAGTTTGTCTCTTTTTGAAAACGTGTTTTCGCAGATTAAATTCTTTTGGCTGTGCGATTTTAGAAATACGTTTTATGCAAACTTATGATTTTCAAAGGTTTGTATGTAATAAAACAGTAAAGAACACAAGCAGTTTAACGTGGTTCGGATACGTAAGATCCTACGTCCACGGTCCTGAACAGAGCAGGATAGCTTGTTGATTAGTCTGAGCAAGTCTCAGCAAGGAAACTGTGCACATGACAGATCCTTCTAAGTTATAGTCCTTAGCGACTTTACAATTCAAACCTAAGTTCGAAAGGGAGCGAAAACAATTCTCCAACTAATGAAGGAGTTCTTACAATAAGAACAGTTCACTAAAAATGAACTCCTTCGAATCTAAGCTATAAATCTGACAATGAGCTTAGGTAGAGAAGAAAGGGATCTAAAGACTCTAGAGAGAAGAACCACAAAAATATTCTAGTAAATGCAGATTCTTCGCTGGATGTTCTGATTGAGTTGCTAGAGTGTTTGAGAGCTTGAGCAATTTCCCTTTTTAATTTCGTGCTTCGCGCTAGTGGAGCTTCGAAATCTTCTCTATTTATAGCTGTGAGCTATGGCATATGCCCGTTGGAGACGACGATGCCACGTGTCACATGCTTCCAAAGAAAACGGCCATTAATTCGAACTTGTTGCAGTAGGGCAGTTAATTACTGTACATGAGAGCAGCTTTACTGTTTGGAGCAGGTAAGGCGTTGTCGGCTTCTCATTGGTCGAGGTTTGTGGTTGGTGAGAATGTCAGAGTTGACCGTTCAAACAACCTCGTATGATCTTCTGCTGAACTTTCAAAAAGACTTAAGTAGTTGGGTCGCTTTTTGTCGGATACAGTAGACTACAAAGTCTCTGTCTTCTTCGACTGAGTTGGCTGACAAGGAATGTAACTTTTGAGTAAGTCAGCTGGCGACTGCGAAGGTACTAGGCTTGCATTAGTTCTTCTGCTGATGACTTATCAGCTGCTGGATTGGCTTCTACTGAGGTCTACTTAGCTGATGACTGAAGAACGCAAGCGATTACACTGATGACGTGGGGTTCTGAAAAGTATCTTCGACAGAAGATCAGTTCAACAATTACCCCGTATAGGACTTAGACAAGAATATAAAAACGATTACAACAAGTCTAACCTATACATCAGCTAATCCTAACGACACACTGAACTACTGATATCAGCTCGGTTTTGGGATCTTCAATTCCATAGTACTACTATGATTTCCCCCAATTTTCTTTTAATCACGAACAGCTGAGTATCATCTACTGACTCATATCCAACAATTTCTGTCTGAAGAGGTTCAGTAGTAGGAGTGGATTGAGTTTCTTCGGAGTCTATTCTCTTTACATTGTCTTTCAGACTGGGTTCCTCCTTGCCTGACTCTGAGTCCAGAATATCACCTTGATCTAGAACAATCACAGGTGTTTCATCTTTCTTGTCCAACTTCCTTTTCTTGGAAGGTTTAGGACGGGGCTCCTAAGTATGTAGTACTGAGTGTTTATCATGGATACCACGACCGATGGACTTTTCAGCCGTCGCTCTAGTTTGGAATTTCACTAGTTTCTTATCGAATATCCTTGAGTCAGCAAAAGTGACTCCCCGATACATACGTCCTCAATTATGATGGACACTCTTACTCACATAAAGTAATTTTCCAATAAGGTTCAGCTTCAGTGTCCAATTCTACTCAACAAACTTCTGAGCCTGGAGATTGAGTCCGTGCATGAAAAAGTCATCCCAGTTAACTTGAACTCCGTCAACAATAGCCATCATGATATGGATATTGACTCTGGACAACTGATCATAGGAGTCAGCTGAACTTGTCAGGATGTGATTGACTATATAAGCCAATCCTAACAGCTTATTCTTCGGAAAAGTGGCTATGAAGGTCGATTGACGTCTCCTTGTACCCAATAGGAGATATACCTTCATCAGGAAGCTCAAAGCTCCGAATGAGACATTCCTTGATATTAAGAGTGGCTTGCTGCTGTTCCCATACATGAGGTTGCACCTCATTCTAAAATAAGATGTTGGATATGTCATGGAGGTTGTCTCCATCTCTCCTCATGTTGTAGTAGAACTCTACTAATTACCTTGGAAGGAATAGATGGGGTACTCTTGAGAGAAACGTTTGAAGACCTGTCGATTGAAGAATGTCAAAGAAAGGCTCCACGTAGTCGAGACCAGAACTTTTGAATGCTAGGATCGGCTCGAACCACACGAAGTTGCCTGAAGGTATAAGATCCATATCTTTTGGAATGAGAATTGTGTTGTCTGGAGAATTTTCCATTGACAGTATTCTACAAAACAAATATTAGAACTTGAAAATAGAGTAAGTTAGACAAGCAGATTGACATTTCTAGAATATTTACCGATATTTAAGTGCTGGAGTACGGTAGAAAGCAGTATGCAATGAAAATGCAGAGCACTTAGTCGGTTCAAAAATGCCAAAACGTGATACTGTAATTTGATCACATAAAATTTATATGATATTTGAATGTGAATGGTTTATGCAATAACGGTTCAGATGTAATCTACATATAAAAGTAGACGGTTGAGATTTTGTTTCAAAACAGTAATGATTACTTTGCCTATAATCTCGACTTACGTATCAATCACTTATAAAGTCAGGCGAGATAACATGCATTTAATGCTCTGCATTCAGTATGTGTAATATCGTGCTTTTAATGAAAAAGTTTTTATTAATGAAAACATTTATGAATTGATGGCAGGAAATAAATGCAAAGCCAGTACTGAGTGTTAAATACTGAATAAACATGCAAACCTGTCAGCTGAACATAGTAGTCAGCTGATATCACTGTGCAGGTACTGAATAGATTAAGTATTGCAAACATATTCTCCCTTTCTAGGGATCGTCTTACTGAACGGAGTCAGTAGGATCCAGTAGACCTAGTTCCACTAAGAGTTATCTAAATATGGTCTCAGCTAGAGGCTTGGTCAATATGTCGGCCCTTTGCTTGTCAATATGTATTTTCTCCATCTGATATCCTTCTTTTTGACATGATCTCTAATAAAATGGTGTCGTATATCCACGTGGTTGTATCTAGTATGTAGAATAGGATTATGAGTGATTGCAATAGCACTGGTGTTGTCATAGTAGATTTGTACTTCATCTTGATTAATATCATAGTCTCGCTGTTGTTTTCGAAGTCATAGGATCTGGGCACACCAATTTCCGGCAGCCATATATTCAGCTTCAGTAGTTGACTTAGCTACTGAGTGTTGTTTCTTTGAAAACCATGATAGGAGCTTCTTGCTTAGGAACTGACAAGTTCCTAAAGTTGATTTTCTGTCGATCTTGCATCCTGCATAATCAGCATCAAAATAACCTATTAGTTCAAGATTATCATCAGCAGGATACCATAACCCAACATCTGGTGTTCCTTTCAGGTATCATAGAATCTTCTTCGCCGAGTCTAGATGACTTCGCTTAGGATTCGCCCAAAATCTCGCGCATACACCTACAACATAAATTATGTCAGGTCGACCTAATGTCAAATATAATAATAAATCAATAATAGCTCTATAATAAGTTGAGTTGTCAGAAATTCCCTCTTTGTCAAGATCAATCTTTAGATTGATATTCACAGGAATCTTGACTGGCTTGCTGGAATCGCAGCCAAATTTCTTGATGAGATTGTGTTTTTTGCTTGGTTGATGAAATTTTTGTTTTCAGATTGTTTGACTTGAAGTCCAAGGAAATAGTTCTTTTCTCCCATCATAGACATTTCAAACTTTTCTTTCATCATTTTCTCAAATTGTTTACACATGATCACGTTTCTTGATCTAAAATAATGTCGTCCACATAGATTTGCACTAGTAGAATGTCATTGTCTGACTTGAAACTGAATAGAGTGCGATCTACATTTCCCATCTGAAAACCTTTCTGAAGGAGAAACTCTAAAAGCATATCGTACCAAGCTCTGGGTGCTTGTTTTAACCCATATAAAGCCTTCTTGAGTCTTTATACTTGATGTCTCTACTGAAAGTCGGGTGGTTGTTCAACATAGAATTCTTCCTTCAGGACGCCGTTCAGAAATGCTGACTTTACATCCATCTGATATACCTTAAAGCGTTGATGTGTTGCATAGGCAAGAAATAGACGAATGGCTTCCAATCTAGCGACTGGAGCGAATGTTTAATCATAATCTTTTCCTTCAAACTAAGAATAAGCTTTGGCAACTAGTCTAGCTTTATTTTTTACTACGATATTGTTTTCATCTCATTCGTTTTTGAAGACCCACTTAGTTTCAATCACATGTTGATTCTTTGGTCTATCAACAAGCTCCCATACTTCGTTTATGACAAACTGGTTCAGCTCCTCTTGCATAGCAGTAATCCACTCAGCATCGTTTAGCACGTCCTCTATGAGATTCTTTTACACTTCCTAATGGACCTCTTATAACAAGATGACGAGTATGAGCATCTAACCATGATCGTCTTTTTCTAACTTCTTTTTTGAAGTTGATTCTGCACAGATAGTAGGATGGTTAGGAATTTCAGATGTACTATTATGGGATTTGCTGAGCTTTCAAGTTCCGAGGCATTCAAATCAAGAACATCAGGAGTTCCCCCTAAGTTGTTGATCTCCATAGAGGTCTTAGTGATCACTAGGGTTTCTTCATCGACCTTGGATTGATTCTGTTCAGTAGAATCAAGAATAAATCTATTCATCTGCATTGCAAGGTGAATGTGTAAAGATTTCCTGATCATCTGAATCATCATCCCAACAATGCAGGATCTTTTCAAAATCATCGTTCAAGTTCAGATCTTGCAGCTGTTTATTGACCTCTTCAACATCATGCTTAGAGTCTTACTGCCTATCCTCAACAACAAGCTCATTAAATATAACATGAGGGAAAGTGTCCAGTAGTTAAAGACCCTGAAAGCCTTCCTGACCTTGGAGTATCCTAAGAAAGCTCCTTTGTCTAACTTGATATCAAAAACCTTTACCCATGTATATCTTGAGTATTCATCTATAATCACGAGAGCATTCTTCTTGCCTCTGATTATCACTGGAGAGACTAGCTCGAATAGATCCATGTGGAGCAACTGAAGGATTCCATCAGTAGACGATGACTAAAGCAATAAATTGCTTGATTTTGTTTGTATTCCCTTCAGGCATGCTTCAAAATTTTGATGCCTTTTAAATACTTTCATTGGATAGTCCTCTGACTATTGAGCCTCTTGCTAGCTTGTTCATCGCCTTGAAATTCAGGTGACTAATTGGTTCAGCTCTTCTTGCATTGCGTGATCCAGTTAGCATGTGCGTCCTCTATGTTTTGAGGCTCTTCAGTAGATAGGAAACATAAACATAGTGCACTTCCCCTTGACAGAATTTGGATCATGTTTTACACTGGCTGATGGATCCTCTATAATAAGATCTATAGTTTGAGCATCGAGCCACGATCGTCTTTTTCTGGTTTCTTCTTCTGAAGTTACTTCTGCACAGATAGTAGGATTATTAGGAATTTCAGATGTACTATTTTGTGATTGAAGAATCTCAGTAATGAAGTTAGATCTTTTGAGTTTCTAGGTTCAGGGGCATTCAGCTCAGGAACAATAAGTGTTCCCCCTGAGTAGTTATTCTCAGCAGAGGTCTCAGTTACCACTAGGGTTTCTTCATTACATGAGCTACCTGAGATCGATTTTGTTCATTAGAATCAATCGGTTTCTGCTGCATCGTTTGTTGGATGAGTCGTATCTTCATCATCTGAATCATCATCCCAACAATGATGGATCTTTTCAATATTACCATTCTGGATCTTTTCTATATTACCATTCGGAGCTTTCCTCCATGAAAAGTGTTCAGTAGTTAAAGACCTTGAAAGCCTTGCTGACCTTGGAGCATCCTAAGAAAACTCCTTGGTCTAACTTGATATCAGAAACCTCCATTATTGTGGATAAAGTAAGGACAACCGAAAAATATGGAAATGTGAAATAGAAGGTGTTCTCCCTTTCCATAATTCACATGGTGTCTTCATGTGAGTTTTAGTCACTAGTGAGAGGTTCTGAGTATAGTAGGATATATCAGTAGAATCTGCTCAAAACTTTGATGTAGACCTGAATCTGTGAGCAACGTTATTGCTCCTGCTTTGTGTGTTTTGTTTTTGCGTTCAGCAAGTCCATTCTGCTGAGGCATTCGTGTCGCTGAGGTTTCATGCTGGATTCTCTCACCTTCACAGTATTCTCGTACCATAGAGTTTAGGAACTCTGTTCCTCTATCTGAGTGAATTTGTTGAATTTTGAGATTCTTCTCAACACTTAGTTTCTTCAGTAGTTTAGGCAGTTCCGTCTTGACATCAGATTTGTTGGCAATGAATTTTATCCATATATATCATGAGTAGTCATCTATAACCACGAGAGCATACTTCTTGCCTCTGATTGTCACTGGAGAGACTGGCCCGAATAGATCCATGTGGAGCAACTGAAGGATTCCGTCAGTAGACGGGGACTGAATGGGTGGATTGCTTGATTTTGTTTGCTTTCCCTTCATGCATACTTCACAATTTTGATGCCTTTTACACTTCGTTGGACATTCCTTTGACTTTTGAGTCTCTTAGTAGCATGTTCATCACTTTTAAATTCAGGTGACTAAGTCATCTGTGCCATAGCCAAGCAGTTTTATCATTTGACTTTGTCTGTGCAAGTAAGCAAGCTTCAGGTTTAGTGGTGTTCCAATCTTCAAAGTAGATGTTTCTTCACCGCGACCTTGATAACACTGTTTTCCCTGTAGATTTATCAAGAACATCACAAAAACCTGCATCAAAAGTGACTCTGTTAGAATTATCACAGAATTAACTGGCAGAAATGAGATTATGTTGAAGTCCTTCAAAATAAGTTACTCTAGGAACTATGGCAGTTCTGATTTTCGGTTTTCCATTGGAGTTCTCACCAAACTCAATTCTAGGTCCTTCTTGTTCAACATAATTGGCCAATAGATTCTTCTGGTACATCATGTGTCTTGAGCATCCACTATCTACTATCCAATGGTCCTTTTGTACCAGCAAAACAAATATAAATTTAGGTACACTTTAGGTTCAGGTTAGGTCCTCAGATGTTAGTTGTTTTTGGAACCCAAGTTTGTCTAACAACCGGAGTGGTTTCAGATAGCCTCTGTCCCTTGGTGTCAACAAATCTCACTACTCTCTCCCTCCCCCTCTCTCTCTCTCTCTCTCTCTCTCTCTCTCTCTCTCTCTCTCTCTCTCTCTCTCTCTCTCTCTCTCTTTTTTTTTTTTTTTTCTCTCTCTTCTCTCTCTCTCTCTCTCTCTCTCTCTCTCTCTCTCTCTCTCTCTCTCTCTCTCTCTCTCTCTCTCTCTCTCTCTCTCTAAAAAATATACTCAGAAAATATGCCTTTTTTCGGGGCAATTTTCGGCCATTCTTTATGAGTTTTATGGCGGTTCTTGATGTTCTTCATGTTGGCATGTGGTTTATTGAGTGACTTCATCATTTTTTCAATAATTTTTTTTCTTTTTTCTATGTTTTTTTCATTCTGTTTGCATTCTGTTTGCTTGTGTGCACTGTGTTGTGCTTCCTGGTGTTGCGGTGGTCGTGGTGGTGGTGGATGTAGTGGTGTTTGTGGTGGTTGGTTTGGTCTAGGGTTTTGGTGGCTGCGGTTGTAATAAACTAGGGTTTTCGATGGCTAACCCGCCGGGGGTGGACATGGTGGTGGCTGGGGTGTTAGAAGTTTAAGAAAGAGGTTTGATTTGAAGTCTAAGTCTGATGCAATTTTAACGGTAGTGGCAGTTGTGTCTACCAAGAAGAAGAAGGTGGTTGTGCTGTCCACAGCCGATAGGGCGATTAGAGTTTGCTTTGGTGGAGGAGATGATGATATCTTGCATGTTAATATGGCATTAGAGTTTTCTTTGGTGGAGGAGATGAATATGTCCCCAAATATCAATAATGAAAATATTGATGGCAGTTGCTTATGATAAGCCGGTGGTGGGTGTGGTGGCCGGTGTGTCTGCGCCGCCGTCCCCTAGGGTTGTGGAGGAGGAAGCTTTATTTCGTAATATGGAAACAAATTCCCTTCCTTCTACACCAAGATTTTGTCCCCCTCAAGATAAGGTAACTTCCCAGATTTTCTCCAAAGATAAAGCCAATCAATCTATTTCACCTCCTACTGTTAAGAATTTGAATTTATTAACTAATTCAAATAATTCCCAAACCATTTGTAACACCCCAAAATTTTCTTATGATAAAAATTAAATTTAAATAATAAGTTCATTTGCATCTCATGCATTGTTGGTCCCGAGAGCACGTTCAGGTGTAGAGGGGGGGGGTGAATACACCTGAAACCAATGTCTCAACTTGAAACACGAACAGTCCTATTCAGGATGGTGTCGTACTGAATGAATTCAGCAGACCAGACAGCTGTTCTGAATCGTGTTAGGCAAAGAGATACTGACTCGATAGGCTTTAGTCACTTTTCTGCGCCGCTCCTTTTCCTTCTAATATTTTATGGCATGCAGAGCAAGACTTCCTTCTTGTATGTCGTTGAGTGAAGGTTCAGTCTTACTCGACGCAGGAGACGCTGTGCTGACTGATGCTTTGAAGGCATGGTCAATTTTGGTGTCAGCTTCCGCTCGCTGCATTCGTTGAGGTCTGTCAAACTCGAATTCCTCTGCTTGAAGTTCTGAAAAGATATGGTCAGGAGTAACAATATCTAAGTCAGAATGTCGTAATAATGTAGCAAAAGGAGTCCAATGACCGTCTGGCAGTGCCCTCAGTATTAGGAGATTCATTTCTCGGTTGGAGAATGTCTTTCCCAGCCCATTGATGGAGTTCATCAGATTCGTGAATCTGACGCTGAGATCTTCTATGGTGTCTCCGGGCATGAGAGACAAACTCTCCAGCTTTTGGAGTTCCAGGGCAAGTTTGTTGGCTTTGATCTTCTGAGTCCCCCGACTCAGTAGTGCTAGAGCATCCCAGAGTTCCTTAGCTGTCTTGCATTCCTGAACCCTGCCGAGATAAGAATCACTTAAGGTGGTTAGTATGGCATTCCTGGCGACTCGGTCTAAGTTATGAAGTTTCTTCTCCTCAGGGGTGAAGAGACTTCTGTCCTTGGGAATCTTCTTTCCGGTCACCATTCCTCCTCCAGCTGTTTGATCCTGAGTTACGACACTATCTATCATAGGAACGATAGGTCCTTCCTCAAGTACTTCGGTCATGCTGTCGTGAAGGGAGGTCAGATGAGCCTCCATTCTGACCCGCCATACACCATAGTTCTCTACTGAGAACATGGGTACCATCCTTATACCTGACATATCAGTCATGATGAATAATGATATGAGTGTAGAATGATATGCAGTGAAAACATTTTTCCGGATCCGTTCAAGTAGACCAGTTTCAAGATAACAAGAGTCTTATAGAACTCCTGCTCTCATACCAATTGTTGGTCCCGAGAGCACGTTCAGGTGTAGAGGGGGGGGGGGTGAATACACTTGAAACCGATTTCTCAACTTGAAACACGAACAATCCTATTTAGGATGGTGTCGTACTGAATGAATTCAGCAGACCAGACAACTGTTCTGAATCGTGTTAGGCAAAGAGATACTGACTCTACTGAGACCTGCTAACTGACTGAGTCAGAATTCAGTATCTTCAGTTGGAGTTCAGTGGTGCGGAAATATGTAGGCCCAAAACAGTTGAGTGGAAAACGTTTTATCAAAACAGTTTCAAGCAGTTAAGATCGCTGAAACTTAATTGAATGATTTTAAAGGATAATTTTCAGTATGAACAGTTAAAATCAATGCAACAGTAAATAAGAGAACAAGCAAGAGACACATAGATTTTTAAAGTGGTTCGGATACACAAGATCCTACGTCCACTGTCCCGAAAGATCAGGAGGCTATTTATTATACTGAGTTAGTCTCAGTCAGCTTGTACACAGGACAAAGCCGCGTCTTGAAATTTATACTGAGCAAGTCTCAGTTTACAAAGGTATCAAACTGAAGCGTTTGACTAACTCTCCAACTATGAAGGAGTCCTTTTACAATAAGGATCAGGTTCAAGGATGAACTCCTTCGTCTAAGCTATGGATATAAACGGTTGAGCTTAGGGTTAGAGGGATAGGGAACGAGAGTGTGCTTCTAGAACGACGAACATTTGAGTTAAGCTTTAAGTTTGTGCAACGTCGTTTGGATACTATAGGCTTTGTATATCGGTTCAACTTGGTTCCCTAAGAGCTAGATTGTAGTCTTTCGCCGGAGAAGTGTTCTTCGAGTTCTTGCGGAAGACTTAGGGCTTTTCGGTTTTGCTCGTTTTTTTTTGTGTGTCTTTTTCAAATCTTGAATCATCCCTCTATTTATAGAGAAGAGATTAGGAAAGATCCGTTGGAGACGATGATCCCTTTATCTCACTCTTTTGGTAGCTAACGGCTCTTTTTGAAATATGGTGACAGTGTCCTTTCCCTCCTTTTCTGGAAGGTTGTTGACTTGCAGCTTTAGTAGGTATAGGATAGGTGTCTGCTTGTCATTCGTCGAGGTTTCCGAAGCAGTTGAGACAGAACAAACTTCGAGGCATACTGAAGTTGACTTCTCTCTTCCTCGTATTTGACTATGCTGATTGTCATTCAAAAGATCTGACAGTTCAGAAGACTGTCTGGCCGTTGCTGAGTCTGATCTTCGATTCAGTAGCAAACATGCTGAGATGGCTTTACTGAAGATCAGCTCCGAGTACGATGAACTACTCTCGCCGAGTTCGGTTCTACTGCGACTCTATTCGCATATCTTGCTCTCGCCGAGTCCAAGATCTCACGAGTCTTCTACATCTGGTGCTGAGGCTGATAATCTACTTAACGCCTGAACCAGAGCAGAGTGTCTACTGGTCTGAACCCTCAGAGACAAAAACAATTACAACGAAATGGTTCACCAATCAAGATAGGGTTTTGGGATCTTCAAATCTTCATAGATTCACTCAGAGCATAAGCCTACTGAGTGCATATCAGTACGGAAGATAGAATCATTTCCCACTAAGTATTACAGTACTGAGGATAGAATCATCACCCAACATGCATGATATCTTGTGGTAAGTCCTATAAGTCGCGCCTGAGAATATCGGTATTCATGTATAGTGTACATGTAATTATAAGCTTTTAGAATTTATTAATTATAAACCTCCTACCCTTATGATGTATATTTTACACCATAAATTAGTATTTAGCATTTCTCACATATACTTTTCATCAACCTAGGAGAGAGAGAGAGAGATATCACTTAAGGGAAATTACATGTATAGTATGATCATGAGTGGTTCTAGCATCACTTGAGCAACTTGATAATATCACAAATATTTATGTATTATTATGTAGTAGGGGAACTTAGGCCATAATTAGATGCTAAAAATGTCATTAAACGTGTCTTCTTAGTGGATAACGTGGCATGTTGCATGAAGAAGGGGAATGCATTTATACACATTTGGTAGCATGTCATCTCCCTTATCAAATTATAGTGACGTGTGATGGGTAGTTGTAGGTATCTATATATATCTATATATATATATATATATATATATTATTCTTACTTTCAAAGGATGGGGGAAGCAAGTTAATGATTTAAAAGCAAAAACACATTACCTTACGTGCCATACATGCATAAGAAGTAGGTTATTAGCTAGAGTTCTAGGCTATTATTGTTACAACTTTAATCATTGCCCAACCTACATTTGGCTTATAAAGACAACAAACCAACTTATTATACTTTCACTCCAGTTAAAGCAAACTTGGTTTAGGTGTGCAGATCATCAGGTAAGGATCTTTTTTTCTTTCTAAATTTTGATTCCTCCATTTGTATGTGTTTGTCCCCTTAAACTTTTCTTGTTAGCTTCCTTTACTTGGGGGAGAAAATAGAGTTGTTTTCATTCTTTTTGTGAAATAGAGGAATTGGAGGGGTAATTAAGAGTATAAAATAGATAAAAAGTAATTGCATGTTTAGATCTATGGGTGTAGAGTCAAACCTATTAAATCTCTTACTACTACCATCTGCATGCGTAATTAAATGAAGGATAAGGAGTTGCATGTTACATGCATAACGATTTCTAGGATAATCTTGTAGGGTTATGATATATCTCACATAAGGTCCATTAAATACAACAAGATCTTGTGAAAAATTCGGGTAGAGTAAATAGAGATTCTAGGCAGAACGTAATTTTGAGTTTTTCGATTTATGCCGCGAGTTTCAAAGTCAATTACTCCATCTTTGTTGCTTGAAAATTCTGGAACAATTAAAGAGATAAACTCTAGGATGTTTGTAAGATCTCTGCAAAATTTTGTAATTTTTGGATGATTATTTATATTTTTAATGAATTTCCACTTCGTTGCTGCCGAAAAACCAGGCATTCGAGATAGAGATTAGTAAAACATTTATATCTCACTCCACAAAAATAATTTTGATTTTATTCTTTTTCCTAAATGTTCTATACACGTAGGGCCTTGTGAAAATAATTATTTGTATTTTTAGACTATTCATGTAAAAGCGGTTTATTATAAACTCTCGGTTTATAATCAAAGACTTGCATTCTGTGGAACAGTTTTGAGTGCAAAATAATTTGTATATTCTACGTACATCACTTATCCATAAAGTTTGAAAATTTGACATGACATCACTATGCAAGTTTCCTAAGCATTTGTGGAATATTAGAATTTTTAGAGCAGGGTTGGTCCCACAAACCGTAGCTAAAGTATAGTTAGGCAGAAATGGACCATGTTCGTACAGTGAACACTGTTTTGGTGATAACTTATAGAATATTGATTATTTTGTTACGAAACCAATTCCAATATAAACCAGACTCATTATGGATGATATACATGGAATATTAGAATTTATGGAGTGAAACCTTGGTCTGTGGAATTTTACAAAATAGACCTTCTGCACGTGTTTAACAGATTAAAGCTACGACATTGTTTGCAACCTAATAACTATGGGGTATTGTTGTATATGTCACGTGATACGCTTAATACTAGTATAAGTCATTAGAACTCGGAGTTATTTAGAAACGAGAAGTAGAAGTAAGTATCGATATACTTATTTGCATCCTATGTGCAAATGATTAATTGTTTCATGCATATTACGACATTAAGATTTGAATTATTTTCATGTTAGGATTGGCGCGCATGACTTAATCCATTGATATCCTCGTTATTCATTCGAAGTCAAGTTAAGGTGGGGAATGTTACGTTTATCTTTATTATATATTATATTCGATATTTCATGTTTTGACGACAGGCATGTAAGAAAGTGGTATGTGTGGCCAATACAAGTATATGTGGTCTGTGTGGCCAATACAAGTTCATGTGGTCTGTGTGGCCAATATAAGTACATGTGGTCTGTGTGGCCAATACAAGTTCATGTGGTCTTTGTGGCCAATACAAGTACATGTGGTCTGTGTGGCCAATATAAGTTCAAGTGATCTGTGTGGACAATACAAGTTCATGTTACATGATCTAGTTACTCATGTTTATGTTTGATATAATTTATAATTTGGATAAATGCATTTTCCCACTGAGTAGTCATACTCAACTCACTATTTTATCATTTTTCAGGAAATCGGCCGGCAGATGCGTAGAGGTGGTGGATGGTGATGGTCACACGAGGAAGGATTTATGAAAGTCATTATTGCATTAAACTCTGTGCATTTTATTTTCAAGAACTAGTAGCAATTGTTATTTTTATTTAAGACTTCCACTAAGTATGAAATTAAATTGATTTTTTTTCGATGATTCTTTTCAATGAAAATATTTTGAAAGAGTTGAAATATGCATGTTATGCACGAGGTGACGTCCCCTAAAAAGTTACGAAAATTGGGGCATTACAGAGTGGTATCAGAGCAGGTCTACATTCCTGTAGACTTGTTTCATGTTATGCAGGAAATTGACCATCATCACTGTCACAAAATCGCCGGCGAGGTAAGAAAGATTTTCTAAGTTAATTTTGAAGCATGATATTGAAAGTATATTTTTTCTAGCATGTCATGAGCATGATTTTTATGCAAGTAAATTAAGTAAAACATTCAAGTCCTCGAAGATATTGCCTTAGGATTGAGAACTTAGATGCCTTACATAGTTGAATTTTATATGAACAATAGGAAGATACCTACGAGAAGACAACCCGGTAATAATGGAAGTGGAGGGACAGGAAATTACCCTCCAAAGAACCTTAGCAATGCACAGCTGCTGGATGCTATGAGGGAAATGTTCCCGCAACGCCAGAGGGGAGATCCAATTGTGAACGATTTTAGGACAATGTCACCCCTACTCTTAAAGGGAACGAAGGACCCACTTTTGTGGAGGAGTGGATTGGCGATCTGGAGCGGATCTTCGAACACCTAGGATGTACTGACGCTCAAAAAGTTACATGCGCAAAGTATCAGTTGGCTCAAGACGCGCGACAATGGTGGAATTCTCGGCTTAGGACTATGGCGCCAGAGCAGTAGCAGAACATCACTTGGGATTTTTTCAAGATACAAATCTTGAATAAGTTTTTCCCAGAATTTGTTCAACGGGAAAAGAAAGTGGAGTTGATGACTATAAAACAAGGGAACAAATCAATTGTTGATTATGAGCGCCACTTCACTCATCTCTCCCAGTTTGCACCTGACTTAGTGGATACTAAACAGAAGAAGATGGAGATTTTCGAGAGCGGGTTGCATGACGAAATAGGCGGTATATTGGCTGGTCATGAGATTACAACATTTGATATGTTGGTGGAGAAAGCCCAAGCAGTCGCCAAACGTAAGAAGCTTGATGGGCCCTCATCTAGGCTGTCCACTACTGGGAAGAGACGTTGGTAGGATTTTTAAAATGAAAACCAATGTTTTGGAAAAAGGTTTAAGGAAGATTGTGAAAGTAATACAACACCGCGATTAGAAAAGCCGAAATGCCCTAAATGCCAAAAATATCATTTTGGACAATGTTTGCAAGGACAAGGTAGATGTTACAACTGCCACAAGGAAGGGCATATGATACGGGAATGCCCTGAGAGAAGAATTCAACGCAACAATGATAATAGGAAGGGGAATTTCATTTGTTATCGATGTCGCCAAGAGGCGCATACTGCAACAAACTGTCCACAAAACAACAACGCAACAAACAATAGTGGAAGACGAGGAAATGCACGAGTTTTCTCATTATCGTCAGAGGAGAAAGATGATGAAAAGGAAACCACTAAACACGTGAGGTAACAAACCATATTCAATTAGTTTAACTTAGCTTTACAATTTGACTTAACTAGGAGATTTTGGGATAATCATTTATGTGAATAAGAGAAAAGGAAACCACAGGGCAAGCAACAAATTGGTTTCAGATGAGGAAGTTGGAGATCTTAGTAGTTGCTTTGACATAGGAGATTCTTATCTTTACGAGTAAGGGAAAACATCGCATAAGAAATTTTGCATGATTTAAGGAGGACTTAGAAGCCGAATCAATAACCTTGTTTAATGGACAAAGGTAATTAATTTTCGAGGACGAAAATTTTATAAGTAGGGGAGATTGTAACACCACAAAATTTTCTTATGATAATAATTAAATTTAAATAATAAATTCATTTGCATCTCATGCATGATATCTTGTGGTAAGTCCTATAAGTCGCGCCTTAAAATATCGGTATTCATGTATAGAGTACATGTAATTTTAGGCTTTTAGAATTTATTAATTATAAACCTCCTACCCTTATGATGTATATTTTACACCATAAATTAGTATTTAGCATTTCTCACATATACTTTTCATCAACCTAGGAGAGAGAGAGAGAGAGATATCACTTAAGGGAAATTACATGTATACTATGATCATGAGTGGTTCTAACATCACTTGTGCAACTTGATAATATCACAAATATTTATGTGTTATTATGTAGTAGGGGAACTTAGGCCATCATTAGATGCTAAACATGTCATTAAAGGGGAATGCATGAAGAAGGGGAATACATCTATACACATTTGATAGCATGTCATCTCCCTTATCAAATTATAGTGACGTGTGATGGGTAGTTGTAGGTATCTATATATATATATATATATTTTATTCCTACTTTCAAAGATGGGGGAAGCAAGTTAATGATTTAAAAGCAAAAACACATTACCTTACGTGCCACACATGCATAAGAAGTAGGTTATTAGCTAGAGTTCTAGGCTATTATTGTTACAACTTTAATCATTGCCCAACCTAGATTTGGCTTATAAAGACAATTCCCTACTCAAACCAACTTATTATACTTTCACTCTAGTTAAAACAAACTTGGTTTAGGTGTGCAGATCCTCAGGTAAGGATATTTTTTTTTCTTTCTAAATTTTGATTCCTCCATTTATATGTGTTTGTCCCCTTAAACTTTTCTTGTTAGCTTCGTTTACTTGGGGGAGAAAATAGAGTTGTTTTCTTTCTTTTTGTGAAATAGAGGAATTGGAGGGGTAATTAAGAGTATAAAATAGATAAAAAGTAATTGCATGTTTAGATCTATGGGTGTAGAGGATTATGTCAAACCTATTAAATCTCTTACTACTACCATCTGCATGCGTAATTAAATGAAGGATAAGGAGTTGCATGTTACATGCATAACGATTTCTAGGATAATCTTGTAGGGTTATGATAGATCTCACATAAGGTCCATTAAAGACAACAAGATCTTGTGAAAAATTCGGGAAGAGTAAAGAGAGATTCTAGGCAGAACGTAATTTCGAGTTTTTCGATTTATGCCGCGAGTTTCAAAGTCAATTACTCCATCTTTGTGGCTTGAAAATTCTGGAACAATTATAGATATAAACGTTAGAATGTTTTTAAGATTTGTGCAAAATTTGGTAATTTTTGGATGAATATTTATATTTTTAATGAATTTCCACTTCGTTGCTGCCGAAAAACCACGCATTCGGGATAGAGCTTATTAAAACATATATATCTCACTCCACAAAAATGATTTTGATTTGATTCTTTTTCCTAAATGTTCTATACACGTAGGGCCGTATGGAAATATTTATTTTGTATTTTAAAACTATGCATGTAAAAGCAGTTTATTATAAACTCTCGGTTCATAATCAAAGACTTTCATTTTGTGGAGCAGTTTTGAGTGAAAAATAATTTGTATATTCTAAATCCATCACTTATCCATAAAGTTTGAAAGTTTGACATGACATCACTATGCACGTTTCCTAAGCATTTGTGGAATATTAGAAGTTTTAGAGCAGTGTTGGCCCCATAAACCGTAGCTAAAGTATAGTTGGGCAGAAACGGACCCTGTTCGTACAGTGAACACTGTTTTGGTGATAACTTATAGAATATTGATTATTTTGTTACGAAACCAATTCCAATATAAACCAGACTCATTATGGATGATATACATGGAATATTAGAATTTATGGAGTGAAACCGTGGTCTGTGGAATTTTACAAAATAGGCATTCTGCACGAGTTTAACAGATTAAGGCTACGACATTGTTTGCAACCTAATAACTATGGGGTATTGTTGTATATGTCACGTGATACGCTTAATACTAGTATAAGTCGTTAGAACTCGGAGTTATTTAAAAACGAGAAGTAGAAGTAAGTATCGATATACTTATTTGCATCTTATGTGCAAATGATTAATTGTTTCATGCATATCACGACATTAAGATTTGAATTATTTTCATGTTAGGATTGGCGCGCAGGACTTAATCCATTGATATCCTCGTTATTCATTCGAAGTCAAGTTAAGGTGGAGAATGTTACGTTTATCTTTATTATATATTATATTCGATATTTCATGTTTTGACGACAGGCATGTAAGAAAGTGGTCTGTGTGGCCAATACAAGTATATGTGGTCTGTGTGGCCAATACACTTATGTGGTCTGTGTGGCCAATACAAGTTCATGTGGTCTGTGTGGCCAATACAAGTACATGTGGTCTTTGTGGCCAATACAAGTTCAAGTGGTCTGTGTGGCCAATACAAATTAATGTTACAAGATCTAGTTACTCATGTTTATGTCTGATATAATCTATAATTTGGATAAATGCATTTTCCCACTGAGTAGTCGTACTCAACCCACTATTTTATAATTTTTCAGGAAATGGGCCGACAGATGCGTAGAGGTGGTGGATGGTGATGGTCACACGAGGAAGGATTTATGATAGTCATTATTGCATTAAACTCTGTGCGTTTTATTTTCAAGAAGTAGTAGCCATCGTTATTTTTATTTAAGACTTCCGCTGAGTATGAAATTAAATTGATTTTTTTTCGATGATTCTTTTCAATGAAAATATTTTGAAAGGGTTGAAATATGCATGTTATGCACGAGGTGACATCCCTTAAAATGTTACGAAAATTGGGGCATTACACTATCTGCCTTCACCCAGATTCGAACCCCTCCCCTTTTACTTCCCCTTTCACAAATAAAAATCCTTTCCCTTGTTCCCAACTAGAATTGAACCCTTCACTTCTCAATAAACCATTTTGCCCATATTCCTCTACTTCTCCAGCCTCTAATACTCACGTGAATAGAGGAGCTATGCATGGAGATAGTTTGGATAGTTCTGGTCCCTTGATTTTTTCTTCAGCGGCTGACTCTACTGTGGCTGAATCCTAACATATTCGAAGGGGTAATAAATATTCTCTCCATGATTCAGCACGCCTAACCCGTGATGACACGGTGAATACTGCTGGCATTAATGCTCGCCCAACTCATGATGGTACTGCTTCTAAAAGCAAGGGAGGCACTAAGATGGCACAATCTGTTCCTATTGTTCCAGATACTCAAAAGGTGGACTCGAAGATGATTGGATCCAGTACCCAGTCCACGGATAATGCTTTGAGACAAGGTGTTTGGATGAGGTATTAAATTTCTTAAAGAGGCTCGGAGGGGTTATATGTTTCCGCTCGTTCTAAGACAGTTGGGAATGCTCAGTTCCCACGATGGTAAGCCATGTTTAAGTTTTTCCAAAGATGATACTGATCACCTTGCAGGTCAGATTAGACGAGCTCTGGTGGGAAATTTCTCGCATCTCGTCCCTCGCCCACATCACATCACGACGGCGTTTGCCAACTTGAAACGCAATGGTGAGATTTCTTGGATGTTTTTTAATGCTAGGCATATCTTTATTAAGGTTTCTGATTCTGTTGATTATGCTTGATTACTTGCTGGTGTTCATAATATTCATATGTTGTACATAGAGGGTTGCCCCATGTGTCTGTTTAAGTGGACCCCTGATTTCTCACCTTTGATTAAGACTCCCATAGTTGTTGTATGGTGTAATTTGCTTGCCTTACCTGTGCATTTATATGACCATCATGCATTTCATCGTATGGGCTCTCTGCTTGGTTCACCCATACAGATTGATCATGCGACTGCAACTATGGAGAAGATTCAATTTTCGAGGATTTGTGTTGAGGTTGATGTTTCCAAGCCTGTTTTGAAGAAATTTGTTCTGGAGATTTGTGGTAAGCTAGTGACACAGAAGGTGGTTTAGGACCGTATCCCAAAGTATTGTTCGGTGTGCAAGCACATTGGACACTCTGCTGATTCCTGGTATACATATGGTAAGTTTCCGAGGCCTACGAAGAAATTTGCGCCTCAGTTTAATATGGGCTCTCGGGCTACTGTTCGGTTGTTTCTAAACAGCCCTCTGCGACTCCTTCATCTCTCCAGCCTTCGACCTCGGGTGTTAAAGGTGGGAGACCGAATCTTGATCCTAGCAGTCAGGTTCTTTCCCAGAGGGTGGTTCAGCGCGGCAACCAGCCTCATTCCAGAGATCAGTCTCGACAGCCATCTCAATCCAAGCATGATATTGTGACACCTTCTGGTCCGTCACAGCCTGTACTTGGCGATTTCGTACAGGTTATCGGGAAGAAGCAGTTAACTATCAGCAAGGGTTGACAATCATCTACTGGGAATAGGTACAAGGCTTTACAGTTGGCCGATGAGGATGAGAATGTTGTGGTTGGACCCTCGGTCAGTTTCTACTAAGAGTAATACGGAGTTGGAGAGGAGTTCTGATAGCACTCCCTTAGCTCCCTCTATGCCGGGAGGAGTCGCTCCGAAGTTTGCTGATGGTGAGAGGGCTAATGGTCACATAGTCGTGCCTTTTGATGATTCTAGGATGGATGTTGCGGCCTCTACTCATGTCACTGATGTTTCCCAATGTCAGTGAACTCCGTGATTTAGAACGTCCGCGGGATTGCTAATCTCACCACACAGGACGTCCTTCGACGATATATTAGTAGAGAGAGATTGTCCTTTATTGCTGTGATTGAGCCTGTGACTGAACCTGATCCTGATATTTAAGGCTCTATGTCCAGTCTTCCTCTTCGGGCTCATAAAAGTGATTCTTAGACCTGGATATTTGCATACTTGAACTTTGAGGTTGAGGTGTTGGGTAGATCTTCGCAGTTGCTTCATCTTCGGATGTCGGGCCCACTTCTTACGACTCCTATCTTTTTGTCTATTGTTTATGGAAGGTGTACTAGGGCACAGAGGCATGGTTTGTGAGCTCAGCTTCGTAATATTTCTGAAGCTATGGAGGATTTGTCGTGGCTTGTTGGGGGGGGACATCAACACTTTCATGTCTGAGGATGAGAGGTAGGGAAGTTCTACTAGGCGTCATTTGGAGATTGATGACATGGTAAATGCCATGGTAGATTGTCAGCTCATTGATCCATGTTTCGAGAGATTCCCCTTTACGTGGCATGGTAGGGGTGTCTTTGAGAGGCTGGATCGGATTCTATTAGGGGAGTTCTGGGAGAGTGTCTTTGCCAAGACGCGTGTGGAGCATCTTTCGAGGTCCGCCTCGGATCATTGCCCTTTGGTTGTGCGGTGTGAGGTTTCTGCCGAGAGGTCAAGATCTTCTTTCCACTTTCAGAACATGTGGATTCGACATTATATGTTTCTTCCAGAGATTCGGCGGGTTTGGGAGGAGGCTACTGGTTTTCATGGGATGATTAACTTGCAGCTAAAGTTCAAGCGGGTGAAGGCCTTTCAAAAGACTTGGAACAAGGAGTCTTCGGAGATGTTTTCACCACCTTGAGGAATGAGGTGGTGGCTATGGGTTCTACTCAGGCTGCTTGTGAGGCATGTCTTTCGGCTTAGAATCGGGCTGAAGTTAATAGGTGTTTGGCTGAGTTTGTCCTTTGCACGAAGGTGAGACATATTTTTGGAGGCAGAAGGCGGCTATTAGGTGGGCAGTTGAGGGGGAACGGAATACTCAGTTTTTCTATGTATGGGTTAAGCAGAAGCGATTGCTATCTCGTATTCACTCCATAGAGGATCATGCTCATATTTTTTCTTCAGATTCTCAGATTAGGGCATCGGTTGCAGATTTCTTTCAGAGGTTGCTTACATCTGATGTCGGTAATCTCCTTGATTGTGACTCTGAGATTCTTACTCAGTTGTCGCAGGATATTGATTTGGAAGGTCTTTGCGCAGTGCCTGAGGTGGAAGATCTTAGAGCCGCTGTATTTGGGATTTGTGCTGATAACACTTCTAGCCCGAATGGTTTCTCTTCCCTTTTCTACTAGCATTGTTGGGAGATTTTCAGGTTGGATGTTGTGGATGCAGTTCGGGATTTCTTTACTGGTGCTTATATGCCTCATAGTTTTACTGCGACTTCTATCATTCTATTGCCGAAGAAGCCGAATATGCGGGCTTGGACGGATTTCCTTCCTATCAGTTTGTGAAATGTCACTAACAAGATTATTACTAAGCTGCTCACCTCTCGATTAGCACCCTTATTGCTTTTCGTGGTGGCGCCTAATCATAGTGACTTTGTGTGGTCGTCTTATTAGTGATAATGCACTTCTTGCTCAGGAGCTTGTTCATGATCTCCCTAAGTGTAAGCGGATCCCGAATATGGTCATCAAGCTGGATATGGCCAAGGCGTATGATCGGGTTCGATGGCATTTCCTCTTGCATGTTTTGGAGCAGATTGGTTTTCCTCTAGTTTGGATTAGTCTGATTGGGCGCTGCGTTCAGAATTGCTGGTTCTCGGTGATGGTGAATGGCATGCCTGCGGGTTTCTTTCCTTTGACTCGTGGGTTGAGACATGGGGACCCCCTTTCTCCTTCATTGTTTTTCCTTGCCGCTGATTACCTCTCACGTTCTCTGAACCGGCTGTTTGAGAGATGACATGATCTGCGATATGGAGTGAGACGTCTGGCCTTCCACATCTCACATCTCTCATATGCGGATGATATTATAATCTTCACGAGGGCACACCGATCCACTTTGACGAGGCTGATGGGTTGCCTTGCTCACTATTCTGGGGTTACGGTTCAGATGATCAATCAGGGGAAGAGTGACTTCTTCATTCATGAGCCGCATGCTTTGAGGTTGCAGGCTATGATTGAGCAGACTCCGGGGTTTCGGCAGGAGAGCTTTCCCTTCACCTACTTGGGAGTTCCGATTTATTGGGGTTTCTTGCGGCCGACTGCCTTTGCTTATCTTCGGGTGAAGTTGAGTGCTTGCTTGCATAGCTGGTCACATCGCCATCTATTCTTTGGCGATCGTCTTCCCTTGATTAAGAGCACACTCTTTACCATCCCGCTTCATGTGCTCCAGGTTTTGGAGCCTAGTTGAGAGTTTCTTCATGGGCTTGAGCATATGATTTATAGGTTTTTCTAGTGCTCATCTGAGGAGGGGTCTGGTATACATTAGGTTGCTTGGGAGGACATTTTCCTGCCTTAGGATGAGGGGGGTCTTGGTCTGCACTGGCTGTTTGACGTTATGGCTGCTTTCAACTATAAGTTATGGTGGCCGTTCCAGGCTAAGGATTCTCTGTGGGCTCGCTTCATGTGGGCTAAGTACTGCTCTTGTGCTTACCTACTGATTGGAGGTCGTCTTACGGATAAGCCGAGTCGTATTTGGATGCAGTTGGTGAAGAGGGGTATCCCGGCCCAAGAGTTTATTCGTTGGTCTGTGGGCAGCAGTAGGATTAGTTTTTTGCATGACAGATGGGTTGCTGACGAACCTTTGTTATCCTTGGCTCATTTGTATGCGGTTTTATCCCATATCCATGTATGCGATTGTTATCATGATCATTTGCATACATGGTTGCATGGCTACTTGTTGTATTTGCGTGATACTTTTCCCTTGCCTCATGAGCGGGTGGTTGACATCCTCAAGACTCCTGTGATGTAAGACGAACCGAACGTGTTGTGATTCACGCCACATGGTGAGTTCACTATGACCTCTGCATTGCATCAGAGGGCAAGGGGCGACAAACGGGCTATCTTTAGGTCTATTTGGAACTCTTGCTTGTTCTGTTTTCCTATGGAGTTGGTTGCATAGGAGGTTGTCGGATGTTCATAGACAGAGGCGGGATAGTCGTCTTGCATTTGTGTGTGTGTGTTGTTTTGGTAATTTATGTGCGATTGAGTCGTTTGAGCATTTGTTTTTGTAGGGTGCGTTGGCAAGAACCGTATGGAGTCATTTCTCTTATTGGTTCCCCTATGCACAAAGTTTCTGTTACAGGAGCACTAACTTTGCACTTAGACCAGGGCACTGGCAGTCAGCCCTTTTGAGTGCCTCCGACACTCATATCTTGTTTATTGTTTCGTGCTTGGCGGTTTGGCAGCTTTTGCAGGCGAAGAATGATGCTATTTTCAATGACGTTCCTTGTCATCTCGACTCAGTCATTTGGCAGGTGGAGTGGGAGCTCAGGCTACTTGTGGTGACCGGGAGTATTCTTCCGGATCAGTGGGTAGGAGCTTTGCCAAGGTTCCTTTTATGCCACCAGATCCTCCCATCCCTTGGGCTTTAGGCTCTACGATGGTTCGGTGGTTACCCCCTGAGGCACCTTCGGTGAAGCTTGATACAGATGGCTCCTTTGAGGCGGCGATAGGAATGGCAGCAGGCGGCGGATTGGTCAGGGAACACACTAGCCAGCTACTTACGTATTTTTATCTTCCGGTTGTGGCATCTTCTAGCTTTGAGGCTGAATTGCTAGCTCTTCATCAGGGCATCTTGCTAGCGGTTTAGTTCTCGTCTGACTTTTGGATAGAGATAGATGCAACTGTCGTGATCACTTTGCTTTCTACAGGACGTCATGGCCCCGCGTCATGAGGCACACTCTTTCGAGGATACGACTCCTTCTTCGTGGATGCTGGGTCTGTTTCTCTCACATTCACAGAGAGGGGACAAGCCGACGGATTACTTAGACCGTCAAGGGCATCAGGCAGCAAAGCTTACACTATTCGACTCTTCGACAACTCCAGTATTTTTGTAGTCTTTGGTTAGGATGGATCAGCTGGGATATCCTAACTTCAGATTTCGGTATCGACCTCCTTATGATTGGGGTTCTTTCTTTTTTAGTGGTTATTGACTTTTATGTTGTTTTAGACTTCTTAACTTATTTTGACATTTGTTTTGGCCTTTTCGTATTACTTTTGGTTTGGTTGTTTTTTTGGGGATAGATCCCTTTTTGACCTTTCCTCATGTTGTACTTCTGATATTTATGATGACACATAATTTCTCTCTCAACAAATCTCACTGCTGAGACGTGAGACGCTGACTTTCTCTTCAGTTGTGGTTCAAGAGTTTTCTGCTTCTGAACCTTGGGACTTCTTCTAACTCAGGGCTCATTGTTGTATGAACCATACTACTGGATGAGTCCGTTGTGGTTGGCCATACTGTTCAGCCCATCTAACTTTCTTGATTCCCCCTGAATTTGATCTTGGTATTTTGTGGCTTGAACATCTGGTTATTGGCTAATGGCATAGCTGAGGTGCTTTAATCTTTTGTTGTTCTTTTCTTGGGGTCAACTTGCTTCCCCGTATTCAATTTTTCTTTGAACAAATCTATCCATCAGCTTGTCTGAGCTCTTAGATGTTGAGGTGGTTGCTTCATTAGTACATCCAAGTCCTCCCTTGGTGAAGGTTGGCCGTTGTACTCGTAGCATTCCCTCATGTTTTTCTTTAGATCTTAGGTATTTCTCAGTCATCATGCTTCTCTAAACCCTGTCACTCTTCCTCAAGGCTTCATATTCAGCTTTGGCTTGAGTCAACTTCTGGTTCAGACTGGCAATTTCAGTATATTTCTCAAAAATTTCCTTGGTTAGGACTGAGATCAGAATTTCTTGTAGTTGAGACTTAGTCACCAGAGAGTTAATATCTTCCTTCGGTCTCAAAACAAGTCCTTCTGACTCAGTCGAGTCCTGACCTCTCAAAGAAAGTCTCTGATTTTCAGCTCTAAGGAGTTCCATCTCCTGAAGGGTCTTACTGAACTAAGTGCTCATTTGAATTTATTCTTCTAGCAGATCTTTGTAAGCTAGAATCACATCAAGAGGTTCTCCTGCAGTAGAGCATGTGTCTTATGTGTGCGGTGAAGAAGCGCATATATTTAAATTAGAGTTTACCTCAGCCTCTTCTCCCGCCATAAGACACGGTTCAATATCTTCTTCTTAGATAGCCGTGAACCCAACTTCATCTTTTGATGATTCCATGACGATTTCTTGTTCACTCGAGCAATCTGAGAGTTCTCCATCTATATAGGCCTGCCTTTTCTTAGCAAATTTGTCTGGCCTGTCTTTCAGCTCTTTCTGCAGCTAAGAGCTCTAGACATTCATACTGGTAATGTCATGACTTTTTCCAATTGTATCATGTAGATAATCTGCCTTCTTTCTTTGGTACTTCCTTTTTGGCGGTGGCAGGAGGTGGCAGTTGTCTCATTATTCCTGTAGTTTTTCTGAGAGTTAGACTCTTCTTTCTTATTATAATTATTCTTCTTACCATAAGAGTTCTTTCTGATCTCTTCATCTTTTTAAATTTATCCTCCTTATGATATTTCACATCAAGCAGAGTATATTTTTGAGCCAGATTTTCGTTAGTTGGGACATATATTGAGCTTGCTTCTGATTGACTAGCGACTGATGGACTTGCTCTTGGAGTGCTGACTGTTGCTTTTTATGCATGATCCAAGGGTATGTCAGCAGAAGTGCTTATACTCTGTTATGGAAGACCGTACTCAAATTCTTCAGCTTTCATTTCTAAAAATATAAAATTAGGAGTAACATCATTAAGAGTAGATCTACGTAAATATGTAGAAAAGAATACCACTTGGCCCTTGTCAAAGCCCGTAAGATCTTTATGTTCTTGTTCTTGTAGGTGAACATCTTTCCTAGTCCGTTTATGACGTTGATGAGATTTGTGAATCGCAAGCAGAAGTAATCTGTTGATTCGCTAGGAATCATGGTGAAGGCTTCGAATCTCTACAGCTCCAATTCATGTTTAAACTCAAATGCAAAAGTCAATGATTATTGAAGTTGGTCGTTGAATGATTCAGCTCGCCAAGATAGCTTTCAGATCGCATTAATAGAGTGGTTCGGTCTACTGAATCTAGTATACTTACTTCGGTCAGTATACACTAAACTCAGTATATGAATGAGTGCGGAAGTGTTGGCCCGAGTTTTATCGTCTCTTGTTTGAAAAACGTTTTATAAAGAAATCTCTTTAAGTCTTGTTTGTGCGTCAATTCAGTTTTGCTGAAATTTAGTTTTATGCCTTGTAAAATAGTTTATGCAGTATGAATAGTTAAACAATAAAATGTTAAATGCACAAATATTTTTAAAGTGGTTCGGATATGCAAGATCCTACGTCTATGTCCTGAACAAAACATGAGTTCTTGAATTAACTTATACTGAGCCAGTCTCAGTCGATCTGTACTCTGCTTATAGTCGTAGTGACTTGATCTATACGCGGGACAGATGCTCTACTTATTGTCGTAGTGACTTTACAATTTCAAACACTAAGTTTGAGCTTTCTCCAACAAAAAGGAGTTCTAAGCTTGTTCTACTTATAGTCGTAGTGACTTCACAAATTGAACTCCTTTGGTTTTTCTAAGCAAATGACCTAACAAGTGTAGGCTTAGAATAGAGAAAAGGGAAGAAATGATCTCTAGATTGAAGAACTTTGAAGATAGGTTCTAAGGCTAGTTCTTCACTTGAGTGTGCTTTTAGTACGCTAGAGTGTTGAGTGTTTGAATGCTTTTAGTTCCCAATATCTTCATCGCTTGAAGATTGATCTTTATTTATAGTTAAGACTTGTGAAAAGATCCGTTGGAAGAGACCTAGCCACATGTCCAACACGATAAGAAAAACGGTCATATCAATTTGAACGTGATTATCAGAGCAAGTACAATGTTGGCAGCTCCTCATTGGTCGAGGTCAAATGTTGGGTGAGGCTTGTTCAAACTCCAAGTAAGATGTTGAGTTGACTTCCTCTGATTCCTCGGCCCCTTTAAGTAAGTTGTTCTCTACTGACATTCTTCTGAGATAGTAAGCTTGTTGATCGATTCCTTCGGTTGGTTTTGAGAAACCGAACTAAGTATTTAGTACTGAGTCCGTCCGGGTAAGAAGACACCTTCTACCGAGTCTATCAGCTACTGAACCTATCTAGTCGAACTCAATTAAACTATTACATTATCAGATTCATCATTCATCTAGTGTTTTGGATCTTCAAATCTTATCATACTGAATCTCATTCCCAACATGGATCATAGAAAAATGGTATCAGAGCAATTTTTTTTTCTTTGGACCTGATGATGTATGCGTCATATTAGTTTAAATTAGAATTACTAGATTCTTGAAGTTAGCGAGCGACTATTAACACCTCATCGCGGTTCCTCATAAAGAAAGGTACTCTCTGTAAGATTCTTAGAAAATAGTTTTGCACAAGTACTTGAAACTTTATGACATGTCTATGAGGTGAAAGAAAGTTTATTTAAAAATTTGTAGCGGGAATAGATTCCACTCTTAAAATGAAGTTTGGTCGTTTTTGGGACTTGTGAGCCCTTACGACTTAGTTTAATACTCCCTCCGTCCCGCTTGACTTGTCATGTTTTCTCTTTTAGGTTGTCTGTTGGGAGATGATTCAGCCCTTCCACAAATTGATTGGGAGAAAACTCAATAACCTAGTGCTCTAAAGATTTGAAGATCCCAAAACCCTACTTTGAATGATGAACCATTCCATTGTAAACTATTGCTTTATCTCTGAGAGTTTCAGACTCAGTAGACACTCTTCATTTGGTTCAGGCGCTCAGTAGATTATCAGCCTCAGTACCAGAAGAAGAAGACTCAGTGATACTGGACTCAGCAGGAGCAGTATACTAAAAGGAGTTAGTGGAACTGAACTCAGCAGGAGTAGTTCACTAAACTCAGAGTTGATCTTCAGTAGAGCTGACTTAGCAGGAGTATGCTATTGAATATAGATCAAACTCAGCAATGGCTGTACAGTCTTCTGATTGTCATGATTTACTAAGTCAAATCAGCAGCGTCATCCGAGGTATAGAGAACTCAGCTTCAGATCTACCTTGAAGTCTGTTTTGTCTCACCTACTTTCTTCAGCCTCGACCATTGACGAGCAGCCAACTGTCCACTTTCTGATTAAAGCTGCAAGTCAACAACTTTCCAAAAATGGAGGGAAATGACTCTGCCACCATCTTTGAAAGAGCCGTTAGCTACCCAAAAGAGAGAGACACATAGATCGTCATCTCCAACGGATCTATCCATGTCTCTGCTCTATAAATAGAGGGATAATTTCAAATTGAAGCTCACCTACCTAGAAATCGAAGAATACACGAGCATTCACGAGCAACTCAAAACGACTTAAGCTTTCCGCAAGAACTTCAAAAAGAAATCTCCGGCGAAAGGCGACATACTTGATCATAGGGAACCAAGCTGAACCAGATTATAAAGCCTCTAATATCGAAGTGACTGAATACGAACCCAAGTCCATACTTAACCATTCGTCGCTCTAGAAGCCACTTTCTCGTTCCCTATCCTTCTAACCTAAGCTCAGCAGATCTTATCCATAGCTTAGACGAAGGAGTTCATATCTGAATTGATCCTTATTGTAAATGACTCCTTCATAGTTGGAGAGTTTGTCAAACACTTTAGTTTGATACCTTGTAAACTGAGACTTGCTCAGTATAAATCTCAAGACCAGTGTTTGTCCAGTGTATAAACCGACTGAGACTATCTCAGTATAATACACAGGTTCCTGATCTTTCGGGACAGTGGACGTAGGATTATTGGATCCGAACAAGTTTAAAAACTGTCTGTGTTCTATTTCTTTAATGTTGCGTTGATTACTGTTCATATTGAAAATATTTCTAAAATCATTCAACTGAGTTTTAGAAGTTGGATACCCTGAAAGTGGTGAATCATAGATTTTCTCAGGAGAGTCAGGTTGCTACTGAGTTAGAAGGACTTGTGTTGAGACTCAGGGAGGAGATAAACTCTCTAATGGCCAAGTCTTAGCATCAAGAAGAACAGATCTCAGAACTGACCAACGACTTGACTCAGAAAGATACTGAACTGAGTCTACTGAAGCAAGATTTGTCAGGACTTCAGACCGAGCATGAACTGCTGAAGAAAAGCGATGATGTCTAGAGGAATCTGATGGCAGAGCGGTACATAGGCGCTGAAAAGAAGCTTGAGACAATCCTAGCCAGTAACAAGCCTAAGCATTGCAAGGACGGGACTTGGATTCAACCATGGAGCCTCCTCAACTGCCCCCGTACGCTCAGAAAACCGGCTAGCTGATAGATTTGTTCAAGGGAGACCATCAACGCAGAGATTTTGAACCCCGTAGCCAAGAACAAACAAAAGGTGAAGGCACCTCATCCCAGCTATCAGCATTCCGACAAGAAGATCAACTCCAAATCACCCCAGTTCTGTCAAGGGGGAACCAGTAAAGTTAAGTGGGCTGATCAGTATGGACCTCCGCAGCTGAAACATCCAGCTCAGCATGGGTCATATTACTATAATCCTATAGTCAGGAGAGGACCTAAAAGTTAGAAGAAGAAGAAGAAGAAAGCCGTGCAGAAGGCAAAGGTCAACAGTCCACCAATTCAGAAGATCAGGACTCCTGAACCTGCTAAGCCTCAGAAGTCAGCATTGACCAGTCCAGTGGTCAAATATGTTGATCAGAGTGGGAAGAAACTGTCTGAGACCACCAGGGTCGTAAGATAGATCTGGGTTTCCAAAACTAACATCTAAGGACCCAAAATAAAAAATAAAGGGTACATAAATATAATTCTATTTTGCAGGTGCACAAGGACCCTTGGTATGTGGACATCGGATGCTCAAGACACATGACATACTAGAAGGACCTACTGAAGAATTATACTACTGAAGAAGGACCCCGAATCGAGTTTGGAGACAACGCAAAAGGATATACCAGAGGCTATGGAACACTCAGCATTGGAACCAAAACAGTTCCAAGAGTATCATATGTTGAAGGACTTCAGCATAATCTTCTCTCTGTTAGTCAATTTTGTGATAACTCGAATAGAGTGATTTTTGACACTGGTTTCTGTGATGTCATTGATAAATCTACAGGGAAAACAGTGTTGTCATGTTCACACAAAAAGAATATCTACGTAGCTGACTGGAACTCAGCTGAACCTGAAGCTTGTTTGTTGGCGAAGAATGATAACAGAACAGGGTGGCTCTGGCACGGAAGACTCAGCCATCTCAACTTCAATATGCTAAACAAACTAGCTAGAAACACTCTAACAAGAGTACTGCCGAATGAAGTATTCAACAAAGGCACTTAGTGTGAAGCATGTCTGAAGGGAAAATAAACAAGGAATCAAAATCCACCTGTTCCATCTCCTTCCACTGATGGAATCCTTGAGCTGCTACATATAGATTTATTCGGTCCAGTCTCTCCGGTGACGATCAGAGGCAAAAAGTATGCTTTAGTGGTCATTGATGACTACTCGTGGTACACATGGGTCATATTTATTGCCAAAAAGTCTGACGTCAAAACAGAGTTACCAACTCTTATGAAAAAGCTCAGTGTCGAGAAGAACACCAAGATTATAAAGATATGTTCAGACAGAGGAACTGAGTTCCTGAATTCGATGGTGGAGGAGTTCTGCAAAACAGAGCATGAGACATCTGCCGCGCGCACGCCTCAACAAAATGGGGCTGCTAAAAGGAAGAATAGAACACTCAAAGAAGCAGCAAGAACCCTGCTCGCAGACTCAGGACTCCCAACCAAATTCTTGGCAGAAGCTACTGACACTGCATGTTACACTCAGAACAAATCTCTACTGACTAAGCAGCATAAGAAGATACCATATGAATTATGGAACAGCAGGAAGCCTTCTCTATCTTATTTCCATATTTTTGGGTGTTCATATTTTATCCACAACAATGGGAAGGATCAGCTAAAGACTTTTGATAGCAAGTCAGACCAGGGAGGCTTCTTAGGATACTCCCGGGTCACCAAAGCCTTCAGAGTCTTTAACTACCAGACCCTTTGCGTGGAGGAAAGCCCTCATGTTGTTTTTAATGAGTTTGCTACTGAAGACAGGAGCAGGAATTCTAAATCAGAGTCTGAGGCCATCAATAAGTAGCTACAGGATCTGAGCCTGAAAGATAAAGTTGAAAAGATCCAGCTATGTTGGGATGATGATTCAGATGAAGAAACTGAAGATAAGCCTACTGAATCTCAACCAGCAGGAGAAGTAGCTGAACATATTGACTCTACTGAACAGAGTCAATCCCAGTTAACTTAGGTCGATGAAGAAACCCAAGTGGTAACTGAGACCTCTACTGAGGATAATAATATAGGGGGAACTAATGAAGTTCCTGAGCTAAAGGCCCCTGAACCTGGTGACTCAATAGACCCAACTCTAGTAACTGAATTGCTTCAATCTCAGAATAGTACAACTGAAATGCCTAACTTACCTACTATCTGGGTTGAACAAATCTCAGATGAAGAGTTGAAACATCGTAGATTGTGGTTGGACGCTCACACTTCTGACCTGATTATTGGAGATCCTTCAGCAAGCGTAAAGACAAGATCCAGATTCTATCAGGGAGAAAGCGCATTATATTCCTACTTCTTGTCTACTGAAGAACCTCAGACAGTTGAGGACGCACTTAAGGACGCTGATTGAATCATAGCTATGTAGGAGGAGCTGGATCAGTTCACGAGAAATGGAGTATGGGAGCTTGTTGACAGACCCCGACATCAACATGTAATTGGAACTAAATGGGTCTTCAAGAACAAGCGAGATGATAACAACGTTATAGTAAGGAATAAAGCAAGACTCGTGGCAAAAGGCTACTATCAAGCTGAAGGGATAGATTTCGACGAAACTTTCGCTCTAGCCTAGCCTACGCAACACATCAGCGATTCAGAGTTTATCAAATGGATGTGAAGTTTCCATTCCTGAACGACGTGCTGAAAGAAGAAGTCTATGTAGAACAGCTTCCCGACTTTCAGCAGGGACATCAGGTCTACAGACTCAGAAAGGCTCTGTACGGGTTAAAACAAGCACCCAGGGCTTGATACGATACCCTGTCTGAGTTTCTTCTTTAGAAAGGTTTTCAGAAGGGCACAGTAGACCGCACATTATTCAGCATTCGACTGGAAGACGACATCTTACTTGTGCAGATCTACGTAGATGGCATAATCTTCGCATCCAAGAATGTCATCATGTGTCAGCAATTTGAGAAAATGATGAAGGATAAGTTCGAGATATCAATGACGGGAGAGATGAAATATTTCCTCGGTTTTCAAGTCAAACAATCTGAGATGGGAACATTCATAAATCAAGGCAAATACACTCGAGACCTCATCAAGAAGTTCGGTTGCACATCCGGCAAACCAATCAAGATCCCGATGAACACGAACATGAAAATTGATCTTGATAAAGAGGGAGTATCAGTAGACCATACTGAATTTCGTGCTATTATTGGTTCATTATTTTATCTAACTGCTACCCGACCTGACATAACTTATGATGTAGGTGTCTGCGCTCGATTTCAGGCGAATCCTACGCACAGTCACATGGACTCAGCAAAGAAGATTCTCCGCTATCTCAGAGGAACACCTGACATGGGTTTATGGTATTCAGTAGATGATAATATTGAACTAACTGGTTATTCTGATGTAGAATTGACCGAAAGTCAACTTCTGGAACTTGTCAGTTCCTTGGCAGTAAGCTGATTTTGTGGTTTTCAATGAAACAGCATTCAGTAGCGACGTCAACTACTGAAGCTTAATATATGGCTGCCAGAAGTTGCTGCGCCCAAATCCTTTGGCTGAGACAGTAGCTACGCGACTATGATGTCATTCAGAATGAAGTGCCGATCTTCTGCGACAGCTCCAGTGCCATCGCAATCAATCAAAACCCAAGTACTTCATACTAGATGCAAGCACGTAGACATCAGATACCACTTCATTCGTGATCATGTCGAAAAGAAGGATATCAGGATGGAGAAGATCCATACTAACCGACAAAGGGCAGATATTCTGACCAAGCCTCTAGCTGAAGGCAGATTCAGAGAACTTTCAGTAGAGCGAGGTCTGCTGGACCCTACTGACTCCAGTCAGTAAGTGGATTCAGGAGAGGAGCATACAGCAAGGGGAAATGTTCACTCTCAGTACTGAGTAAATTCAGTATGTAGAGACTAAGCAACCATCTACACGAGGTATCAGTTGACTACGATGTTCAGCTGACAGGTTTTGCGTATCTCTACTCAGTAGCCAATGAAATATTCTGTACATTTATGATTCAGATTCAGCTTCGCATTCAATGCCTTAGAAAATCTCATTTAATAAAACGGTTTACATTAAATACACGACATTGTATGTAAAGCATGCTGAACTCTGCGGCGTATTAAATGCATGTCGTATCAAGTTACTTCTTTGGCTAGTTAGAACTGTATTTTGACTTAGGCGGCTAAACTGATCATTACCTATTTTATAACATTAAATCCTAGCCGTCCATCTCATAAAGCTATTTCAAACTGAACCGTGGATTTTTAACTGTTCATCTTCTTTATCATATAAAAACACGTTCAAAGTTTAGAAACCGCCATTTTCACTCTGCAAATTTTTTGATCCCTAGTTTTTCTGAGAATAACCTCCATTTCCATGCAAACTTCTATATCAAAATCTCAGAAACCGTTTGGTAAATCTTTAATGATTATTCAGGATTGTATTTAATTCTTATAATATTTTTCCATTCGATACTGACATTTTTTCATTTGCAGAATATAAATCATGTCAGGATCATATGTTAGCGTTCCTCTGGATATGCAAGAGATCCTGGAGAAGGATCGCATCTGGTGCGAACCGATGATGGAGTTCGACGCCTGCGAGCTTGACTACATGGATGAGATCTTCGACGCTCACTGAGCGACATGCTTGGAGGGTTTTCCAGTCGAGGAAGCCGTCGTATTTCCTCCCGCGCCAAATAGCTGAGTTGTACTTGAACTCAAAGTCACCAGAAGGAGACATTCGTTGCTGATTCATTACTCATACGGTTACCGACCACTCCCATACTATTTCCGAGATCAAGACGATGTCTATAAAGGAAGCTCTTCAGCACAGCTTCAAACTTCCTAATGAGGGATTCAGCACGGTGGGATACAAGGATGATCTTATGGACTAATATTTAGAAATCTTCTGCGGGAAGCCAACTACATTCAGAGCAGCCTTCCCAAAGAACGCCATGCTTCCACAATTCAGAGCCCTCGCCTACATCGTCACCCAGTTGCTGACGAGTCAGGCCGATTCTTTTGATCAAGTTTTGAGGCCAAAGATACAGCTGATGATGGCCATATACGATCACGCCAAGATCAACTGGACTGAGTTCTTTCTCAAGGAATTCATGACTCAGTCCGCCAAGTTTGACAAATCATCCCAACGCCTAGCCGTGAAGGGAAAGCTATTATACGGACTGAAGTTGTCAGTCATGATAGAGGACTTTTGCGGAGCTGGCAACGTAGTATATGCTGATAATCTATACTTTAATCCGAAGAAGGTCAGATTCCAGAGCAGGGCAGCGGCCCTTCAGCAAATTGGTGCTTGGCCTGCTGATCCCAAAATAGGAGCTCAGAAGACCTCCACTCCTAGAAAGAAGAGGTTCCCTCCTAAGTTTACTCCTAAGACACCGACCAAGAGATTGAAGAAAGTCAGTGAGGTCGTAACTGAGGTCGTAGCTGAACCGCCGTTACTGCTAAGGGATGAGGCTGAGTCCTCAGAGAAGACTCTGTCAGTGGAGAAGGCCGTCTCCACTGAACAAGGTGATACAGTGGACCAAGGGGTAGAAAATGAACAGATTCCTACTTCTCAGAGCCCCTTGAACATCCCTCCACTCAGCAGTATTCCATCTGCTGAGAAGCAATAGTTTCCGAAAGAAGTCGAAGAGTTAAAGACTGCTTCTGAATCAGAATCAATCTGGATGGAGGCGTGTGCTCTTCAATCAAGAGCCTCCTAAGAGATCTCTGAACATATTTTCGAGATATCCATCCACACGGATCTAATCATATTGGTGAGGCAGGCTAGACTCCACACGCTGATCAGGTTCCAGGAGTGGTCAACCCTGAACAAGCTGATCAAACACCACTCATGCGAACAACTCCACGAAGAGGAGTTGATGATAAGGAACAAGATAGGCTACTTAGAGCCATCTTACATCTGTTCCTTAGACGACCTGAGGGCTGTCATGATCACCATGCTGAACGATCGCCAACCCACCTTTGCAACGGTGCCCTCAGATAGTTCAGACCCTGATGGTCAAGACCCACCCCGTGATTCAGGCCCTGAGAAGCCTGATGAGGGAACTCAACTGGACAAGGATGCTCCTACTTCTACTGCTGAACCACCGCTGAGCATCCTTGCTACAGGACAGTCGGCGGCTGGTATCTCAAAGATGGCGGAACCTGTCCAACTATTGAACGATAATTGAGGGTTAGGAACGATTACCTTCCTCCTTCGTATGTTGTCGCAGCTCTGATTGTTGCTCCTGTGTTAGATCTTCTTATCTGTGTCCCGGCCTTTTTCTTCCTCTGGGTGGTCAGAGAACTGAAGAAAATAAAATAATTGTCTCTCTCTCTCTCTCTACTCGCGTGCGTGCGTGAGTATTTGTGATTGTGTGTAATCTGTTTCTGAATAGAATACTAATATATATAGGCTTCAAAAGCTAATATAATATTAATATATTTGTAGCCCATTAATTTAATTATATTTCTAATGGGCTTCCACATAATTAGCCCATAATATAATTAATTAATCCACTGGGCTACTAATATTTATCAATTAATTGGCCCATCCAATTAATTCCAGATAAATAACATTATTAAGTAATGTAAAAATACATTAATCTATTAATAATGATTTCTGAGAGACAATAAATTACTAGGCAACTAATTAGGCCAGATCAAGCCCTAAGGGTTTTAAATAATTTCACAAAGTGGAAGAGATATCTTACCTTTCCAATAAATGCTCTGCAAAGGTCTTATAAGAATTTCTGTTTTAGGACCGCTATGTCTAAGAACGAGTTTACTATGACTAAGTTACTCAAATCTTTAGTAGTGGTCAAAGAGGTTATAGGAAAGGGCAAGAGTGCTCAATTCTTGAATATCCCTAGTAGCTCAAGGAATCCTGCGAAAGATGGAAACCAAAAAAAGAGCAGAAATGGTGGTCAATTCAAGAAGAGCAGTGGGAGTAAGAAGACGGTCCTTACGGGCGACATGCAAATGTCAAAGGAGAAAGGAAGGTTCTTCAATTATGGTAAGAAAGGACAGTGGAAGAGTTATGATCCAGATGTCATGGCAAAATAGTAAGAGACGCGAGTCGCTCTTGTAACTGAGACTGTTCTAGTTTCCACTTCAACCCACGAATGGGTAGTGGATTCGGGGGCAACTGATCATGTTTGTTACACCTTGCAAGGTTTCTTGCAGAAATGAGAATTGAGCGACGGCAAGGTGGTAGTCTCAATGGGTAATGGATCGAGAGTTCCTGCAATTGCTATTGAAGTTTTAAATCTATTTTTTTATAGTTCTTTTTTAGTATTTAAATAAGTTTAATATGTGCCTGAGTTTAGGCGATACATTATTTCTATTTCAAAACTCTGCACTATTGATGATTATAAATCAAGTTTTGATAGTAAAGTTTCTATCATTAAAGACAATGATTTTATCTGTGGTGGACCATTAAACGGATTTTTATATACTATTACTTGTAAACCGCGTAGTTCGGTTAATATTGCTTCCTCATCATTAAATCCTAAGAAGAGGTAAACCGAACTCATTTGTGGCACTTAAGACTAGGTCACATTAATCTAAATAGGATCCAAAGGTCGGTGGAATATGCATCATCGGAGTCTCTCCATGTTGAACCATTTCCAACTTGCGAACCCTGCTTAGAAGGAAAGATGATGACTAGGCCTTTCAAGACAAAGGGTTATAGAGCCACAGAAGCATTAAGTTTGATACATTCTGACTTGTGTGGGCCTATGTCTACACAAGCTCGTGGAGGGTATGACTACTTTGTCACATTTACTGATGATTACCCGAGGTATGTATATGTTTACCTTCTCCGCCACAAGTAGGATTGCATTGAAACACTTAAGGAATTAAAGGCGTGGAGAAGAAGTTAAGTAAAGAAATCAAAACACTGCAATCTGGTCGTGGTGGGGAATACCTATCCAATGAGTTCAAGGACTACTTGACAGAATGTAGGATTACATACCAGCTAACAACACCGGGCACGCCTCAGCAGACTGGTGTGTCAGAGAGAAGGGACCGAACTCTCTTAGAGATGGTTCGTTCCATGATGAATTATGCAACTTTGCCAGTTTCCATTTGGGGATATGCCCTAGAGACTTCAACATACTGGAATTAAATTTTATGCTTGTATACAATGTGTTTTGTCCCTACCACTATTTTATTCTCCTATTTGATATATATATATATATATATATATATATATATATATATATATATATATATATATATATATTTTGCACATGTTATCCTTTATATTGTACAAAAGTTAGATTTGTGTAGTATGTCGGGTATCACAGAAGACAACACAAATTGGTTGAACTGACAAGATATTAACAGTTATCACAACTGAGACAACTTAAGAATAAGTTGTTGGTTTAAACTGCAGTTTAGATAAGAAGTTGCTTGTCTTGGTTGTTTGTCTTTACTGGTACACTTAAGGTGGTGTATTGATGGATCACAGTGAGATGTATTCTCCTAACTGACCTTAGAAGGGGTCCCAAGATCTCAGTGACTTAGCTAGTCTTAAGCTTGATATGACTTCAGCTGAGTGCATTTGGCTATCTATCACTTTGACCTACCATGGTGAACGTCATCGCGACCGGATCTACGTATCTTGGGTTTTAGTAGTTATTTGTGGCTCAAGTTGGTTGTCTGTATCCTAGTAAAATGGGTTGATAATATCCCCTAAGGAACTCGTAAGGATTAGCACACTAAACCCGACCGATTGATTAAGTTCAGGTGTGTTAATAAGGTCGAGTGGTACTACTCATGAATATAAGATGTTAATTAATTTACGCTGTCAATGAGCTTAATTAATTAACAGATATTTATATCTTAAGTACGGAGATCGATTAAGTCTAAAATACAAGCATTTGCTCAATTTGGGAGAAAGGGGTAAGTCAGCACGAATTCTCTAGTGGAATGAATCTGTGTTTATTAATTAATTTTGCTCTGGGCTGAGCATAGATAATTAAATAATTTGAGACCCTGCTTTATTTCTTGTATTAGATCCCTGATCTGGCCCAATTAGTTACCTAGCTATTTATTGTCTCCCAGAAATCATTATTAATAGATTAATGTAATTTTTCATTATTTAATAATGTTATTTATCTGGAATTAATTGGCCAGACCAATTAATTGATAAATATTAGTAGCCCAATAGATTAATTAATCATATTATGGGCTAATTATGTGGAAGTCCATTAAGAATATAATTAAATTAATGAGCTGCAAATATTAATATTATATTGGCTTTTGAAGCCTATATATATTAGTATTCTGTTCATAAACAGATATAGATATATTCTCTATACACGTACGCGTTTCAATAGAGAGAGATGATAATCTTATTTTCTTCAGTTCTCCGACCACCCAGAGAAAGAAAAAGGTTGGGACACAGATCAGAAGATCTGACACACGAGCAACAATCAGAGCTTCAACAACATACGTAGGAGTACGGTATATCGTTCTTCACCGCCTATTTCCTTCAATTGGTATCAGAGCTTGGTTTAGGCTCTGATTGTTGCTATTAGGATCATGATTAGGTTTTAATTTCGTGTTTGGGGCAGCATGCGAGCCACTGTTTTGACCCCATTGTAACGTTTTTCTTGTGAGAAAATCCACGAGTAGATGATAGGACCTATTTGTTATGTGTTTGTACTTTATTTATGGTCCGAGAGGCACAAAAATTGAGGCGAAGGCGCGACGGTGTGGAAGGACAGAAAATAAGCAAAACCCTAGTTTCTGGAAGATCACGCGTGCCAACATATTTTTCCGATCCGTTCGGATAGTTTTGTTTGTTATTTTGTTAGCTTCGTCTGGACAGGTCGCACAACCCATTTTGATTTCTGGTTTGTCTGGAATAGCGTTGGAAAAGAGAAGTGGTCGTGCTATCAAGAAAAGCCCCAAATTGGGCGAAAACCCTAATTCGGCTACGGTTCTATCGCATCTTGCGGCGGCGATTCCGGATGCATCCGACCTTCGATTTCGATTGACTTGAACCGCTGGATTCCTCATCTCACAAGCTTCGTGTCAATATATCGTATGGGATAATCCAATCCTGGATGCTACCGGAATTGATGTCGGAAGTGAGCTACTCACCATGATTTTTTTCAGCGAATTGTTTGAGAATTGAGGGATATAGATAGGCGATTTTGGCCGGAATCCGTACATGGTGGTCGAAAATCATCCAAGGATCATTACCCATGTTACAATTGATCGAATCGCGGCTCGAAAACACGCAATTTGAGCGGCGAAACTCGCCGGCGACAAGCTGCGTAATTACGCAGCGGCACAGGCGCGGCGGTGGCTCCAGCGCGTAGCTCTGCACAAATCCGATGTCTGGGTAATGTCGGGGGGCTGTGGAGACGGTGGAGGAAGATGCGCCGCGCGCAAGCGCAGACCTACTCTGCTGCAGGCTTCGTCACGGTGCGGGGCTATCGGTTCCTGGTTCGCCGTCGTCCGGTGCTTCCCTAGGTGCAGGCGGACGGCCGGGAATCGGCCTGGAGCGGCGGCGGCGGCAGTGGTCTACTGGAGGAAGAAGACGATGACGTGGCGATTATGCAATTTTCGATGCGGTTTTCAAATTCGAAGATTTTTTAAGATATCGAAGATCTGTATTTTGTTCGGGCTATGTAATAGATAGATTTAATTTTTATATGTGTTTTTAAGCCCGATAACGATGTTTTAATTTCCTTTTTAAGTATTTATTTATTCTTATTTTTTAGCATGCAATTATGTGATTAATTGCTCTTAGAAAAGCATGAAAATAGGATTTGCGTCGTATTAAAGCATGTTTTTAATTTTTGCGAGCACGTTTTATTATGGACGTTTAGAAATTGCATGCTTTAGGAATTATGTGATGATGCATGATTCGTAACAAATCTTTCGAATAAAAAGACTAAGCAACTTTAAATTAAATATTTAATTAGATTCCATTAATTTGGATGTTAAACACTTAATTGGAGCTCCATTAATTGGACTCTACACAAAAGTAGTAAGATTATGTGAGTAAACGTCCACATGCATGGCTTGGTTGCATATTTGAGATACAAGTTTTGTGAGGTGAGTTTTCCAAAACAATATTTGATTAATATTGAGTAGTGGGAGCGAAGCCGTAAACGTCCACCTGCGTGGCTTGCGTGCCTAGTAAACACGAGTACTCTAGAAGATAATAATTAAATAGGATGGCTAATTAGATCGAATTGAATGCGGCATGGTTCGAATAAGTATGTCAATTTCGAGAATTTGATTCTATTTTGGTCGAATTAATGGTCAATGCTTAGATGTCACCGCAGGTACAATTCGCTTCCCTCGAAGTCCCTTCCCGCGTTTTAATAGTGACATGGTCTAAAATATCGGACTATTAATTCCATTCGTCTTAAGAACCTAGGCGTGGATTGGAATTAAAGAGCTAGGTAAATAGCTTGGTTTAGGGTTACGCTAGTAAACATCCACCTGCTTGGCTTACGAGTGGAATTCAAGAAGAGCAGTGGGAGTAAGAAGACAGTCCTTACCGGCGACATACAAATGTCAAAGGAGAAAGGAAGGTTTTTCAAGAGTGGTAAGAAAGGACACTGGAATAATTATAATCCAGATGTCAAGGCAAAACAGAAAGAGACGCAAGTCGCTCTTGTAACTAAAACTGTTTTCGTTTCCTCTTCTACCCACGAATGGGTAGTGGATTTGGGGATAACTAATCATGTTTGTTACACCTTGCAAGGTTTCTTGCAGAAAAGGCAATTGAGCAATGGCGAGGTGGTAGTCTCAATGGGCAATGGATCGAAAGTTCCTGCAATTGCCATTGGAGATTTACATCTATCTTTTGATAGTTCTGTTTTAGTACTTAAAGATGTTTTACATGTGCCTAAGTTTTGGCGAAACATAATTTCTGTTTCAAAACTCTACATCATGGATGGTTATAAATCAAGTTTTGAAAGTGAAGTTTCTATCATGAAAGATGATGATTTTATCTGTGGTGGGCCATTAAACGGATCTTTATATACTATTACTTGTAATCCGCATAATTCTGTTAATGTTGCTTCCTCATCATCAAATCCTAAGAAGAGAAAAGAGTCTTCAAAGATAAACCAAACTTATATGTGGCACTTAAGCTAGGTCACATCAATCTTAACAGGACTCAAAGGTTGGTAGAATATGGATCATTTGAGTCTCTCTAAGTTGAACCATTTCCAAATTGCGAAACCTGTTTGGAAGGTAAGATGATGAATAGGCCTTTGAAGGTAAAGGGTTATAAAGCCACAGAAGTATTGAGGTCTATGTCTACACAAGCTCGTGGAGGGTATGAGTACTTCGTCACTTTTACTGACGATTACTCGAGGTATGGATATGTTTACCTTCTTCGCCACCAGTTGGATTGCTTTGAAACCTTTAAGGAATTCAAGGCAGAAGTGGAGAAGAAGTTAGGTAATGAAATCAACACACTGCGATCTGATCGTGGTGGGGAATACCTATCCAATGAGTTCAATGACTACTTGACAGAATGTGGGATTACATCCCAGATGACAGCACCAGGCACGCCTCAGCAGAATGGCGTGTTAGAGAGAAGGAACTGAACTCTCTTAGAGATGGTTCGGTCCATGATGAATTATGCAACTTTGCCAGTTTCCTTTTGGGGATATGCCCTAGAGACTGCAGCATACTTGCTGAGCTGTGTGCCTTCCAAGTCGGTACAAAAGACCCCTTTTGAGTTGTGGAGCGGGCACAAACCCAGTATGAACCACTTAAGGATTTGCGGTTATCCTGCTTATGTTCTAAATAGGCAGGCCAACAAATTGGAATCACGTTCAGAAGTGATGTTATTCATAGGGTATCCGAAAGAAAAGTAGGGTAGATACTTTTATGATCATAAAGAACAGAAGATCGTTGTTAGCACTTGTTGGGAGATGATTCAGTAACATAGTGTTAGTAGATTTGAATGATCCCAAAACCCTAATTTGATTGGTGAACCATTATGTTGTAATTGTATTGCCTCTGTCTCTGAGAGTTTCAGACTCAGTAGACATTCTTTCAGCATGGTTCAGGCATTTAGTTCTGTCTGCTGGCCCTTCAGTAGACTATCAGCCTTAGTACCATGGAGAGAAGACTCGGTAGTGCTGGACTCAGCAGGAGCAGCATACTGAGAGGCTTTCATACTTAGTTGCGCTGGACTTAGCAAGACCAACATACTGAAAGGAGTCAGTTGAACTGGACTCAGGAGGAGCAGTTCACTGTACTCAGAGGTGAGCTTCAGTAGAGTCGGACTCAGCAGGAGTATACGATTGAACCAAGGTCTGACTCAGCAACGGCCAGACAGTCTCTTGACTGTCAGTGATCTTATAAGTCAAATCAGATCTGCCTTAAAGTCTGTTTGTCTCAACTACTTTCTAAGCCTCAGCCAATGACGAGCAGCCAGCTTCTACTTTCTGATTAAAGTTGCAAGTCAACATATTTCTAGAAATAGAGGGAAAAGACTTTACCAGATTTCTTTGAAAGAGCCGTTTGCTACCCAAAAGAGAGTGAAACATGGATCATCGTCTACAACGGATCTTTCCATGCCACATCTCTATAAATAGACTGAAAAATTAAAATCAAGGTTCACGAATCTACGAGACCAAGAACACGAGCAATTACGAGCAAATTCAAACCGACTCAAGCTTTCCCCAAAAAACTTCAGAGAAAACCTTCAAACGAAAGTGACACTCTTGCTCAAAGGGAATCGAGCTGAATTAGATTTATAGCCTCTAGTATCCAAGCGATTGAACACGAATCCAGAGAGATTATCCCTCTGTTCATCGCTCTAGAAGTAACTTCCTTGTTCCCTTCCCTCTAACCTAAGCTCAGCTGACCATATCTATAGTTTAGATCGAAGGAGTTCATCCCTGAACTGTTCTTTATTATAAAGAACTCCTTCGTAGTTGGATAGTTTGTCAAACGCTTTAGTTTGATTCTTGTAAACTGAGACTTGCTCAATATAATCTTCAAGACCAGTGTTTGTCATGTGCACAAACCGACTGAGACTAACTCAGTATAATAAAATAGCCTCCTGATCTTTCGGGACAGTGGACGTAGGATTGTTGATATTCTAACTACTTTAAAAATTGTTGTGTTTGTGTGCTCTGTTTTACTGTTGCATTGATTACTGTTCATACTGAAAATATCTTTCAAAATCATTCAACTGTATTTCAGCAAAGCTTAAAGTATTGCACTAATATACTGAAACAGTTTTAATAAAAACGTTTTATAACTCAATTGAATTGGGCCTACACATCTAAATTCTGGGCAGAAGCAACTGTCACTGCATGTTACACTCAGAACAGATCTCTACTGACGAAGCAACATCAGAAGACACCATATGAATTATGGAACGGCAGGAAGCCTTTCTTATCTTATTTCCATATTTTTGGGTGTTCGTGCTTTATCCAAAATAATGGAAAAGATTAGTTAAAGACTTTTGATAGCAAGTCAGACCAAGGAGGCTTCTTTGGATACTCCCGGGTCAGCAAAGCCTTCAGAGTTTTTAACTACCGGACCCTTTGCGTGGAGGAAAGCCCTCATGTTATTTTTAACGAGTGTACTACTGAAGGCAGGAGCAGAAACTCAAAATCAGAATTTGAGGACATCAGTAAACAGCTATAGGATCTAAGCCTGAAAGACAATGTTGAGAAGATCCAGCTGTGGTGGGATAATGATTCAGAAGAGGAAATTGAAGATAAGACTATAGAATCTCAGCCAGCAGCAGACGTAGCTGAACAGATTGACTCTACTGAACAGATTCAATCCCAGGTAACTCAGGTCGATGAAGAAACGCAAGTGGTAACTGAGACCTCTACTGAGGATAATAATTCAGGGGAACAACTGAAGTTCCTGAGTTGAATGCCCCTGAACATGGTGATTCAGTAGACCCAACTCTAGTAACTGAATTACTTCAATCTTAGAATAGTACAACTGAAATGCCTAACTCACCTACTATCTGTATTTAACAAATTTTAGATGAAGAGTTAAAACATCGTCGATCGTGGTTGGACGCTCACACTTCTGATCTAATTATTGGAGATCCTTCAGCTAGTGTAAAGACAAGATCCAGATTCTGTCAAGGAGAAAGCCCACTATATTCCTGCTTCTAGTCTACTGAAGAACCTCAGTCAGTTGAGGACGCACTTAAGGATGCTGATTGGATCATCGCCATGCAAGAGGAGCTGAATCAGTTCGCGGGAAATGAAGTATGTGAGCTTGTTGATAGACCCCAACATCAACATGTGATTGGAACTAAATGGGCCTTCAAGAACAAGCGAGATGAAAACAACGTCATAGTAAGGAACAAAGTAAGATTCGTAGCAAAAGGCTACTGTCAAGCCGAAGGGATAGATTTTGACGAAACTTTCGCTCCAATTGCAAGATTGGAGGCAATCTGACTATTCCTAGCCTACGCAACACATCAACGCTTCAGAGTTTATCAAATGGATGTGAAGTTTGCGTGTTGAAAGAAGAAGTCTATGTAGAACAGCCTCCCGATTTTCAGCAAGGATATCATGTTTATAGAGTCAGAAAGGCTCTGTACGGATTAAAACAAGCACCCAGGGCTTGGTACGATACCCTGTCTGAGTTTCTTCTTCAGAAAGGTTTTAAGAAGGGCACAATAGACCGCACATTATTCAGCATTCGACTGGACGATGACATATTACTTGTGCAGATCTACGTTGATGACATTATATTCGGATCTAAGAATGTCGATATGTGTCAACAATTTGAGAAGATGATGAAGGATAAGTTCGAGTTGTCAATGATAAAAGAGATGAATTATTTCCTCGGATTTCAAGTCAAACAATCAGAGAAGGGAACGTTCATTAATCAAGGCAAATACACTCAAGACCTTATAAAGAAATTCGGTTGCACATCTGGCAAACCAATCAAGATCCCGATGAACACGAATATGAAAATCGATCTTGATAAAGAGGGATTATCAATAGACCATACTGAATTTCGCGCTATTATTGGTTCCTTATTATATCTAACTGCTACTAGACCTGACATAACTTATGCTGTAGGTGTCTGCGCTTGATTTCAGGCGAATCCTAAGAAGTGCCATATGGACTCAGCAAAGAAGATTCTCTGCTATCTCATAGGAACACCTGACATGGGTTTATGGTATCCAGTAGATGACAATATTGAATTAACTGGTTATTCTGATGCTGACTATGCAGGATGTAGAATTGACCGAAAGTCAACTTTTGGAGCGTGTCAGTTCCTTGGCAGTAAGCTGATCTCATGGTTTTAAAAGAAACAGCACTCAGTAGCGATGTCAACTACTGCAGCTGAATATATGGCTGCCGGAAGTTGCTGCGCCCAAATCCTTTGGCTGAGACAGCAGCTACGCGACTATAACTTCATTCAGAATAATGTGCCGATATTCTGCGATAGCTACAATGCAATTGCAATCACTCAGAATCCTATACTTCATACTAAATGCAAGCACATGGACATCAGACACCACTTCATTCGTGATCATGTCGAAAAGAAGGATATCAGGATGGAGAATATCCATACTGACCATCAAAGGGCCGATATTTTGACCAAGCCTCTAGCTGAAGCCAGATTTAGAGAACTTTTAGTAGAGCTAGGTCTGTTGGACCCTACTGACTCCAGTCAGTAAGTGGATTCAGGAGAGGAGCATTCAGCAAGGGGGAATGTTCACTCTCAGTACTAGACTCATTCAGTACATGGAGATTCAGCAATCATCTACACGAGGTATCAGCTGACTACGATGTTCGGCTGACAGGTTTGCGTATCTCTACTCAGTAGCCAACATCATATTTAATGCAGTAATGATTCTGATTCAGTATCATTTTCAATGCCTTAAGAGAATGTCATTTAATATAATGGTCTTCATTAAATGCACGACATTCTCTGCTAAGATTGCTGAATTATGTCGCGCATTAAATGCTTATCTTATCAAGTTACTTCTTTGGCTATTTACAACTGTATGTTGACTTAGGCGGCTAGTTTGATCATTACCTATTTTATAACATTGAATCCTGGCCGTCCATCTCATAAAGCAGATTTAAATTGAACCGTCAATATGAAACTATTCACGTTCAAAGTCTTGAAAACCGCCATTTTCGCTCTGCAACTTAAAACCCTAAATTTCTGAGAACTCAATCCATTATTTGTAAACTGCTTTCAAAACTTCTAAAAAATTATTACTGTAAAATTACATGCTTATTTAGTATTCCATTTTTACTTATAATAATTTTCGATATTGATATTAACTATTGCAGATTCTAGCTATGGCATCTACAAATGTTTCAGTCACCACTCCGGTTAATATGACGGAAATTCTTGAGAAAGATTATGTTTGGTGTGAGCCGATCATGGAGTTCGACTCCTGCGAACTCAAGTTTATGACGGATGTGTTCAAGGCGCTGAGGACATCAGGCCTCGAGGGTTTCTTGTCGAGGAAGCCAGCCTTCTTCCTCCCCCGTCAAGTTTCGGAGCTTTACTTGAACTCCAGCTTTGTAGACGCCGCATACCAGGGAGATTCATCATTCACCACGTCATAGACCCCTCCCGTGCTGACTCTGAAATTAATCAGATGTCTATTAGATAAGCTCTTCAGAGGAGCTTTCAGTTGCCTAGCTCGGGCATCAGCGTTGCAGGATATAAGGATGACTTAATTGACGAGTACTCGGATATTTTCTGCGGCGAGCCGACGACATTCAGGGGCGCATTCCCTAAAAACTCCATGCTACCGTGATACAAAGCACTGGCATATGTAGTCACTCAAATACTGACTAGCCAGGCCGGCTCTTTTGACCAAGTGTCATGACCGAAGCTCCAGATGATGATGGCAATCTATGATAGAGCTCAGGTCAATTGGATAGAATTCTTTTTGAAAGAATTTTTGACTCAGGCCGCCAAGTTCGATAAGGTCACGAACAACCTAACTGTCAAGGGAAAGCTTCTCTACGGAGTGAAGCTGATAGTGATGATCGATGACTTTTGTGGTGCTGATCACATCACGTACGCAGACAAGGCGTATTTCAACCCTAAGAAGGTCAGGTTTCACAGCAAGGCAGCAGCCCTACAGCAGATTGGGGCAGGGCCTGCTGAGGCTAAGAAAGGGGCGAAGAAGTCTACTCTCAACTACATTCTAACTCTCAGCCAATGACGTGCAGCCAGCTGTCTATTTTCTGATTAAAGCTGCAAGTCAACATATTTCCAAAAATGGAGGAAAAAGACTGTGCCTGATTTCTTTGAAAGAGCCATTAGCTACCCAAAAGAGAGTGACACATGGATCATCATCTCCAACGGATCTTTCCATTCCACATGTCTATAAATATAGGGAAGAATTCAATTCAAGGCTCACGAATCTAGGAGAACAAGAACACGAGCAATTACGAACAAATTCAAACCGACTCAAGTTTTCCACAAGAACTTCAAAGAAAACCTTCAAGCGAAAGGCTACACTCTTGCTCAAAGGGAACCGAGCTGAATTAGATTTATAACCTCTAGTATCCAAGCGACTGAACACGAATCAAGAGAGATTATCCCTCTGTTCGTCGCTCTAGAAGCCACTTCCTTGTTCCCTTCCCTCTAACCTAAGCTTAGCTGACCATATCTATAGCTTAGAACGAAGGAGTACATCCCTGAACCGTTCTTTATTGTAAATAACTCCTTCATAGTTGGAGAGTATGTCAAACGCTTTAGTTTGATTCTTGTAAACTGAGACTTGCTTAGTATAATCTTCAAGACCAGTGTTTGTCATGTGCACAAACTGACTGAGACTAACTCAGTATAATAAAATAGCCTCCTAATCTTTCAGGACAGTGGACGTAGGATCGTTGATATCCGAATCACTTTAAAAATTGTTGTGTTTTGTGTGCTCTATTTTACTGTTGCATTGATTACTGTTTATACTGGAAATATCTTTCAGAATCATTCAACTGTGTTTCAACAAAGCTTAAAGGATTGCACTAATATACTGAAATAGTTTTAATAAAAACGTTTTCTAACTCAAATGAATTGGGCCTACACATTTCCGCACTCTACTGAACTTTTACTAAACGTTAATGAATTCTGACATCAATCAGCTAGCAGGACTCAGTATAGGCAGTCACTCTGCCACGCGATTCAGAACAACTTATTTGGTCTACTGAACTTGTTCAGCAAGACTCTCTCCTGAAAAGGACTGTTCGAGTTTTAAGTAGAGAAAGTTTTCAGGTGTATTCACCACCCCTCTACACCTGAACGTTTATCTCGGGACCAACAACACTAACACTCGGTTCCTAGAGGAGGATTATATTAGTAATCACAAATCTCGAGTCTAGATCATCCTTGATGAATTACAAGGTGATCGAGATCCACTCAAAGAGCCAGTTGTGCAAGTTAGAGCTCCACGAGCAACTGCACAATCTGTTAACACAGCGTCTGACACTCTTCAACGTAGTGGGAGGGTGATATTTACACCTGATCGGTATATGTTCACTGGGGAGTCGTCTGATCATCTCCCGGCAGATGAACAAGATACCGTGGATCCCTGGACTTACAACGAAGCAGCGGGAGATGTAGATGCAGATTCCTAGCGAATCGCCATGGACTCAAAATTTAAGTCCATAATTGATATGGATGTATACGAGATCACTGAACTACCTGAGGGCTGCAAGGCTATTGGTAGTAATTGGGTATACAAGAGAAAGAGAGGACCGAATGGAGAGATCATGGCGTTTAAGGCCAGGTTAGTGGCGAAGGGTTTTACCCAGAAAGAAGGTATCGATTATGAAGAGACCATCTCGCCTGTAGCAATGATAAAGTCCATTTGGATTCTCCTTGCTATAGTAGATCACATGAACCTAGAGATCTTGCGAATTGATGTCAAAACCGCATTCCTAAACGGTCACCTTGAAAAAGGTTGAGACATCTATATGAAACAACAGAAGGTTATGTGAAGGAGGGTGAAGAGCATCTAGTTTGGAAGCTTAAGAAGTCTATTTATGGACTTAAGCAAGGTTCCAGGTTATGGCACCAGCGTTTTAACGAGGTAGTCAAATCCTATGTTTTATATCGTGTCCTAACGAGGTGTGCGTGTACCGTATCTATGTTAATGGATCAATGGTGTTTCTTGAACTTTACGTAGATGACATGCTTCTCATTGGCAACAATGTTGAAGTGTTATCAGACGTAAAGACGTGGTTATCCAAGCAGTTTCAAATGAAGGACTTAGGTGAAGCTACTTACATCCTTGGGATCAAGGTCATCCGAGATCGCCAGAAAAGGATGTTAAGCTTATCACAAGAATCCTACATAGATACATAGATACTGTTATTACTCGTTTTAGCATGCAAAATTCCAAGAGAGCATGTACCTTTCAGACATGGCATTTTTCTATCAAAGAATTAGTGCCCTAAAACGCCTGAAGAGATAGAAAGTATGAGGCTAGTACCATATGCTTCCGCTGTCGGTAGCCTCATGTGTGCAATGCATTGTACGAGACCAGATATCTCATATGTTATAGGCATGGTCTCAAGATATCAGTCTAACCCTGGACAGGAGCACTAGACTCCGGTACAACATATTCTTAAGTACCTTAAAAGGACTAGAGATTATAGGCTTGTGTACCAGTCAGACAGTCTAGTGTCTATGGGTTATACAGACTCGGATTTCCAGGCTGCCAGAGACGAGAAGAAGTCAACCTCGGGTTATGTGTTTACCTTGGGAGGTGGAGCCATCTCATGGATGAGTGCAAAGTAGAAATGCATTGCGGACTCAACCATGGAAGTAGAGTATGTGGCTACTTCAGAAGCTTAGAAAGAGGCAGTTTGGCTCAAGAATTTCTTCCAAGATCTTGATATTGTTCTGAACTTGCCTAAGACTATCACAATTTAATGTGATAACTCAAGTGCAGTGGCGAATTCAAAGGAACCCAGATTTCACAAGCCGTCTAAACACATAGATAGAAAGTACCATATTATACGAGAATTCGTAAATCGAGGAGATATGATGATAGAAAAAATTGGAAATGAAGACAACATAGCAAATCCTTTCACGAAGAGCTTACCACTCCCGGCTTACAAGAAGCATGTTCGTGGCTAAGGAGTGGTAGAGATGTCCCACTTAGGACTGCAGAAACTTTTGTATAAGTGGGAGAAGATGAAGTGATAGATAGGATAGATAGCTGAGTACTAGTTTGTACTTAGAACTGAAATATTGTATACTGAAAGTTTTCTTTAGTCTAAGTGAGAGAATTGTTGGGATTTTGTATACTGGAAGCAAATTTTATGCTTGTATACAATGTGTTTTGTCCCTACCACTATTTTATTCCCATATCTGATAAATATATAAATTTGCACATGTTATCCTTTATCTTGTACAAAAGTTAGATTTGTGTACTGTGTCGGGTATCACAGAAGACAACACAAATTGGTTGAACTGACAAGATATAAACAGTTATCACAGCTGAGACAACTTAAGGATAAGTTTAGATAAGAAGTGACTTGTCTTGGCTGCTTGTCCTTACTGGTACTGTTGGGAGATGATTCAGTCTTCTCACAATCAGTTGAGACATAACTCAGTAGCCCTGTGCTTTGAATATTTGCTGAAGATTTGAAGATCCCAAAACCCTATCTTGGCTAATGAACTATTCAGTTGTAACCTATTTTGTTTTGTCTCTGAGGTTTCATACTCAATAGACACTCTTCATCTGGTTCAGGCGCTCAGTATATTACATGCCTCAGTACCACAAGAGGAAGACTCAGTGATACTGGACTCAGCAGGAGCAGTATACTGAAAGGAGTTAGTGGAACTGAACTCAGCAGAAGTAGTTCACTGAACTCAGAGTTGATCTTCAGTAGAGCCGACTCAGTAGGAGCATGCTACTGCATAGAGATCAGACTCAACAACGGCTGGACAGTCTTCTGACTGTCAGGATTCTCTAAAGTCAAGTCAGTAGAGTCAATACGAGGAAGAGAGAAGTCAGCTTCAGATCTCATTGAAGTTTGTTCGTTTTTCTGATTTGACTGTTGCATTGATTACTGTGCATACTCAAAATATCTTTAAAATCATTCAACTGAGTTTCAGCAAGCTTAATCGACTACACTAATATACTGAAACTGTTTTATTAAAAACGTTTTCTAAACTCAACTGAATTTGGGCCTACACATTTCCGCACTACTGAACTTTATCTGAACGGTACTGAATTCTGACTCTAGTCAGCTAGCAGGGCTCAGTAAAGTCAGTCACTCTGCCACGCGATTCAGAACAGCTTATTTGGTCTACTGAACTTGTTCAGTACGACACTCTCCTGAAAAGGACTGTTCGCGTTCAAAGTTGAGAAATTGATTTTCAGGTGTATTCACCCCCCCCCTCTACACCTGAACGTTTATTCTCGGGACCAACAATTGGTATCAGAGCAGAAGTTCTCTAAGACTTTGGTTATTCTGAAACTGGTCTACTTGAACGGATCCTGAAAACGTTTTCACTGCATATCATTCTTCATTCATATCTTTATTCACTATATCTGATATATCAGGAATCAGGATGGTACCCGTGTTCTCAGTAGAGAACTATGGAGTATGGCGGGTCAGAATGGCGGCACATCTGACTTCCCTCCATGACAGCATGACAGAGGTTCTAGAGGACGGACCTACCATTCCAATAGTTGATAGCGTCGTAGCTCGGGACCCAGCACAAGGAGGAGGAATGGTGACCGGGAAAAAGATCCCTAAAGACAGAAGTCTCTTCACCCCTGAGGAGAAGAAGCTTCACAACTGAGACCGAGTCACAAGAAACGCCATACTGACCACTCTGAGCGATTCTTATCTCGAAAGAGTTCAGGAGTGCAAGTCTGCGAAGGAACTCTAGGATGCTCTAGCGCTACTGAGTAGGGGGACTTAGAAGATTAAAGCGAACAAACTCGTGCTAGAACTTCAGAAGCTGGAGAGACTGTCTCTCATGCCTGGTGACTCCATTGAAGATCTCAACGTCAGATTCACGAATCTGATGAACTCTATCAACGGGTTGGGAAAGACATTCTTCAACCGAGAGATGAATCTCAAAATTTTGAGGGCATTGCCAGACGGTCACTGGACTCCCTTTGCTACTTTATTGCGACATTCTGATTTAGATATTATTACTCCAGACCATATCTTTTCAGAACTTAAAGCTGAGGAGTTCGAGTTTGGCCTACCTCAAAGGAAGAAGCGAGCTGAAGCTGACACCCAAGTCGACCATGCTTTTAAAGGATCAGTCAGCACTGCGGCTCCGGCGTCTAGCAAGGCTGAACCTTCACTTAGCGATCTACAAGAAGGAAACCTGGCCAAGAAGTACGCGCTACTTGCCGTGAAGTATCAGAAAGAGAAGGAGAGGCGCAGGAAGCTCTCAAGAATTGTCAGAGACTCCAAGGGTAAGACTGAATATACACCTAAGCGCACTCCTGACTCACATACTTCTGAATGCAGGAAACAGGAGGACTCAACTCACTCGAAAGATAGCGAAAGCAAAGAAGAAAGAGTCACAACCTGCTATAACTACAAGAAGCCAGGACAATATCAGTATGACTATCCTGAGCTAAACACTGCTGAAAGAGCAGCACACAAAGCTCGAAGGGAGAAGTTCATCAAGAAAAGACAAGCATATATTGTCGGTGAACTCTTAGACGACTCAGATGAAGTCGACGCCTTCATAGATTCATCAGATGATGAAGCGACATTCATGGCCATAGAGCTTGAAGCTGAAAAAGACGCTGAAAAGTATCTCATGGCAGGAGAAGATGATGAGGTAAACTCTTACGCTCCATTTAACTCCTCTTCACACTGCACACATGACACTAATTCAGGTGCAGATGAGAATCTGGACGTCGCTATTGCATACGAAGAACTACTCGAAGAGCAGATTCAGATGAGTCTGCAGCTCAGTAAGACTCTTCAGGAGTTGGAGACCCTGAAAGTGGAGAATCAGAGACTTTCTCAGGAGAGTTAGGTTGCTACTGAGTGAGAAGGACTTGTGTTGAGACTCAGGGAGGAGATAAACTCTATGATGGCCAAGTCTCAGCGTCAAGAAGATCAGATCTCAATACTGACCAATGACTTGACTCAGAAAGATACTGAACTGAGTCTACTGAAGCAAGAGATGTCAGGACTTCAGACCGAGCATGAATTGTTGAAGAAGAGTGATGATGTCTGGAGGAACCTGATGACAGAGCGGTACATGGGCACTGAAAAGAAGCTTGAGGCGATGCTAGCAAGCAACAAGCCTAAGCATTGCAAGGAGGGACTTGGATTCAGCCATGGAGCCTCCTCATCTGCCCCCGTACGCTCAGAAAACCAGCTAGCTGATAGATTCGTTCAAGGGGAGACCATCAACGCAGAGATTCCAAACCCCCTAGCCAAGAACAAACAAAAGATGAAGGCACCTCATCCCAGCTATCAGCATTCTGACAAGAAGATCAGTACCAAATCACCCCAGTTCAGTCAAGGGAAAACCAGCAAAGCAAAGTGGGTTGATCAGTATGGACCTCCACAGCTGACACATCCAACTCACTATGGGTCATATTACTATGATCCTATAGTCAGAAGAGGACCTAAAAGTCAGAAGAAGAAAAAGAAAGCCGTACAGAAGGCAAAGGTCAGCAGTACACCTACTCAGAAGATCAGGACTCCTGAACCTGTAAAGCCTCAGAAGTCAGCATCGACCAGTCCAGTGGTCAAATATGTTGATCAAAGTGGGAAGAAATTGTCTGAGACCACCAGGGTCATAAGACAGATCTGAGTTTCCAAAACTAACATCTAAGGACCCAAAATCAAAAATAAAGGGTACCTAAATATAATTCTATTTTGCAGGGTCACAAGAACCCTTGGTATGTGGACAGCGGATGCTCAAGACATATGACATACCAAAAGAACCTACTGAAGAATTATACTATTGAAGAAGGACCCTGAATCGAGTTTGGAGATAACGCAAAAGGCTATACCAGAGGCTATGGAACACTCAACATTAGAACCGCAACAGTTTCAAGAGTATCATATGTTGAAGGACTTTAGCATAATCTTCTCTCTGCTAGTCAATTTTGTGATAACTCGAATAGAGTGATTTTTGACGCTGGTTTCTGTGATGTCATTGATAAATCTACAGGGAAAATAATGTTGTCAAGTTCGCGCAAAAAGAATATCTATGTAGCTGACTGTAACTCAGCTGAACCTGAAGCTTGTTTGTTAGCAAAGAACGACAACAGAACAGGGTGGCTCTGGCACAGAAGACTCAGCCATCTCAATTTCAAGACGCTCAACAAACTAGCTAGAAGCACTCTAGCAAGAGGACTGTCGAATGAAGTATTCAGCAAAGACACTCAGTGTGAAGCATGTCTGAAGGGAAAGCAAACAAGGAATCAAAATCCTCCTGTTCCATCTCCTTCCACTGATGGAATCCTTCAGCTGCTACATATGGATTTGTTCGGTCCAGTCTTTCCAGTGACGATCAGAGGCAAGAAGTATACTTTAGTGGTCATTGATGACTACTCGCGCTATACATGGGTCATATTTATTGCCAACAAGTCTGACGTCAAAACATAGTTACCAACGCTTCTGAAAAAGCTCAGTGTCGAGAAGAACACCAAGATCATCAAGATACGTTCAAACAGAGGAACTGAGTTCCTGAATTCTATGGTGGAGGAGTTCTGCAAAGCTGAAGGCATAGAGCATGAGACGTCTACCGCGCGCATGCCTCTACAAAATGGGGTTGCTGAAAGAAAGAATAGAACACTCAAAGAAGCAGCAAGAACCCTCCTCGCAGACTCAGAACTCCCAACCAAATTCTGGCCAGAAGCTACTGATACTGCATGTTATACTCAGAACAGATCTCTACTGACAAAGCAGCATAAGAAGACACCATATGAATTATGGAACGGCAGGAAGTTTTCCTTATCTTATTTCCATATTTTTGGGTGTTCGTGCTTTATCCACAATAATGGGAAGGATCAGTTGAACACTTTTGATAGCAAGTCAGATCAGGGAGTCTTCTTAGGATACTCCCGGGTCAGCAAAGCCTTCAGAGTCTTTAACTATCGGACCCTTTGTGTGGAGGAAAGCCCTCATGTTGTTTTTAAAGAGTTTGCTACTGAAGAAATGAGCAGGAACTCTAAACGTGAATCTGAGGACATTAGTAAGCAGCTACAGGATCTGAGCTTGAAAGATAAAGTTGAAAAGATCTAGCTATGTTGGGATGATGATTCAGATGAAGAAATTGAAGACAAGTTTACTGAATCTCAGCCAGCAGCAAAAGTAGCCGAACTGATTGACTCTAATGAACAAAGTTAATCCCAGGTAACTCAGGTCGATGAAGAAACAAAAGTGGTAACTGAGACCTCTACTGAGAATAATAATAATTCAGGGGGAATAAATGAAGTTCCTGAGCTAAATGCCCCTGAACCTGGTGACTCAGTAGACCCTACTCTTGTAACTGAATTGCTTCAATCTCAGAATAGTACGACTGAAATGCCTAATTCACCTACTATATGTGCTGAACAAATTTCAGATGAAGAGATGAAACGTCGTAGATCATGGCTGGACGCTCACACTTCTAATTTGATTATTGGAGATCCTTCAGCAAGCGTAAAGACAAGATCCAAATTTTGTCAGGGAGAAAGCGCTTTATATTCATGTTTCTTGTCTACTGAAGAACCTCAGTTAGTTGAGGATGCACTTAAGGACGCTGATTGGATCATAGCCATGCAGGAGGAGCTGAATCAGTTCACGAGACACGAAGTTTGAGAGCTCGTTGACAGACCCCGGCATCAACATGTGATTGGAACTAAATGGGTCTTCAAGAACAAGCGAGATGAAAACAACGTTACAGTATGGAACAAGGCAAGGCTCGTGGCAAAAGCTCGTGGAAAACAACGTTATAGTATGGAACAAGCTGAAGGGATAGATTTTGATGAAACTTTCGCTCCAGTTGCAAGATTGGAGGCAATCAGACTATTCCTAGCCTACGCAACACATCAGAGATTCAGAGTTTATGTAGAACAACCTCCCGGCTTTCAGCAGGGACATCAGGTCTACAGACCCAGAAAGGCTCTATATGAGTTAAAACAAGTACCCAGGGCTTGGTACGATACCCTGTCTGAGTTTTTTCTTCAGAAAGGTTTTCAGAAAAAGCACAGTAGACCGCACACTATTTAGCATTCGACTGGAAGATTACATCTTACTTGTGCAGATCTACATAGATGACATAATCTTCGGATCGAAGAACGTCATTATGTGTCAGCAGTTTGAGAAAATGATGAAGGACAAATTCGAGATGTCAATGATGGGAGAAATGAACTATTTCCTCGGTTTCCAAGTCAAACAATCTGAAAAGGGAACGTTCATCAATCAAGGCAAATACACTCGAGACCTCATCAAGAAATTTGGTTGCACATCCGGCAAACCAATCAAGATCCCGATGAACACGAACATGAAAATCGATCTTGATAAAGAGGGAGTATCAGTAGACCATACTGAATTTCGTGCTATTATTGGTTCATTATTATACTTAACAGCTACTCGACCTGACATAACTTATGATGTAGGTGTCTGCGCTCAATTTCAGGCGAATCCTAAGCAGAGTCACATGGACTCAGCAAAGAACATTCTCCGCTATATCATAGGAACACCTGACATGGGTTTATGGTATCCAGCTGATGATAATATTGAACTAACTGATTATTCTGATGCTGACTATGCAGGATGTAGAATTGACCTAAAGTCAACTTCTGGAACGCGTCAATTCCTTGACAGTAAGCTGAGTTCGTAGTTCTCAAAGAAACAACATTCAGTAGCGTCGTCAACTACTGAAGCTGAATATATGGCTCCCGGAAGTTGCTGCGCCCAAATCCTTTGGCTGAGACAGCAGCTACGCGACTATGATGTCATTCAGAATGAAGTGCCGATCTTCTACGATAGCTCCAGTGCCATTACAATCACTCATAACCCAGTACTTCATACTAGATGCAAGAACGTGGACATCAGATACCATTTCATTCGTGATCATGTCGAAAAGAAGGATATCAGGATGGAGAAGATCCATACTGACCGACAAAGGGAAGATATTCTGACCAAGCCTCTAGCTGAAGGCAGATTCAGAGAACTTTCAGTAGAGCTAGGTCTGCTGGACCCTACTGGCTCCAGTCAGTAAGTGGATTCAGGAGAGGAGCATTCAGCAGGGGGAAATGTTCACTCTCAGTACTGAGTAAATTCAGTACATAGAGAGTCAACAACCATCTACACGAGGTATCAGCTGACTACGATGTTCAGCTGACAAGTTTGCGTATCTCTACTCAGTAGCCAATGAAATATTCTGTGCATTTATGATTCAGATTCATCTTCGTATTCAATGCCTTATAAAATATCATTTAATATAACGGTTTACATTAAATACACGACATTCTATGTAAAGTATGCTGAACTCTGTGGTACATTTAATGCATGTCATATCAAGTTACTTCTTTGGCTATTTACAACTGTATTTTGACTTAGGGGGCTAAAATGATCATTACCTATTTTATAACATTGAATTCTAGTCGTTCGTCTCAAAAGCTATTTCAAACTGAACCGTGGATTATTAACTGTTCATCTTCTTTAATATATATAAGCACGTTCAAAGTTTAGAAACCGCCATTTTTACTCTGCGCATTTTTGAACCCTAGTTTTTCTGAGAAAAGTCTTGCCTCCTTGCAAAACTCATTCTCAAAACTCTCAGAAAAATCTTTGGTAAACTTTTTATGATCATTTAGTATCGTATATGTTAATTTCAATATATTATTTTTTTCTCGTTCGATACTGATCTTTTATGTTTGCAGATTACTGGCAGGAAAAGAGGTTCTTGTTCCAAAGGATATGCAAGAGATCCTTGGAAAGGACAGCGTCTGGTGCGAGCCTATGATGGAATTCGACGCTTGTGAGCTTGAATACACGGAGGACATCTTCGATGCTCTCAGAGCGACTGGCCTAGAGGGTTTTCTGTCAAGGAAGCCATCCTACTTCCTCCCGTGCCAGATTGCTGAGCTTTATCTGAACTCAAAATCAGTAGAGGGCGATATCCGATGCAGATTCATCGTCCATTAGTGGGCGATCCCTCCCGTGCAGTTCCTGAGATTAAGACGATGTCGATCAAAGAAGCTCTTCAGAGAAGCTACCATCTTCCCAGTGAGAGATTCAACACCGTGGCATACAAAGACGATCTGATGGATGAGTACTTAGAAGAATTATGCGGGAAGCCAACCACGATCAGAGCAGCATTCCCAAAGAATGCCATGCTTCCTCAGTATAGAGCATTGGCCTACATAGTGACTCAGTTGCTGACGAGTCAGGCCTGGTCCTTTGATCAAGTGTCTAGGCTGAAGATTCAGTTGATGATGGCCATTCATGATCGTGCTAAGATCAATTGGATCGAATTCTTCCTAAGAGAATTCATGGCACAGTCCGGAAAATTCGACAAGTCCACCCTATGCCTGGCTGTGAAGGGAAAACTATTATACGGGCTGAAGCTATCAGTAATGATAGAGGACTTTTGCGGAACGAACAATATCACATACGCTGACAAGCAGTACTTATATCCGAAGAAGGTCCGTTTCAAGAGCAGGGCAACGGCCCTTCAGCAGATCGTATCAGGGCTTGCTGATCCCAAGACAGGAGCTCAGAAGACCTCCACTCCCACGAAGAAGAGGTCCCCTCCTAAGTCTACTCCGAAGACTCCAACCAAGAGGCTGAAGAAAGTCAGTAAGGTCGTATCAGAAGTAGTGCCAGAGGTAGTGGTTGCTGAACCACCTGTGCAGCTAAGGGATGAGTCAAAGTCCTCATAAAAGACTCCGTCAGTGGAGAAGGCCGTCTCCACTGAACGAGGCGAGATAGTGGACCAAGGGGTCCAAGCTTAACCGGTCCAAACCTCTTAGAGCCCCTTGGATGTCCCTCCACAGACCAGCATTCCTTCTACTGAGAAGCAGCCGTCTCCTATAGAAGTTGAAGACTCGGAGACTGCTTCTGAGTCAGAATAGATCGGGATAGAGGCTTCAGCTCTGCAATCAAGAGCCTCCCGAGAGATAGCTGAAAGGATCCTGGAGATAGCCAGCCACACTGACCTCATCCTACTGGAAACGCAGGCTAGGCTCCACATGCTGATCCGGTTCCAGGAGTGGTCTACTTTGAACCGACTCATCAAACTTCACTCCTGCGAACAGATCCATGAGGAGGAGCTGATGATAAGGAGCAAAATTGGCTACTCAGAGCCATCAGATGTCTGCTCCTTAGAAGATTTGATGGGTGCCATGCTAGCCTTCCTGAATGACCGCCAACCTATTTCAGCATCGGCACCCTCAGATGGGTCTGACCCCGATGGTCAAGACCCACCCCGTGATTCAAGCCCTGAGAAGTTGACGCTCGAAGTCAGTGGCCAGGGCCCTGAGGAGTCAAGGGACTCAGAACCGACTCCTCGCCCGCGCCGTCTACAAGACGTGGAGGCAGACCACTCAGGCTTAGAGTGCGGAGATCGAGGGGCTCCGAACGACCATTCAGAACACGCTTGCCCCTGATTTCTCCACGATCCTGAATGATGCACTCGCCACCCAACGAGCCGACTTCGATGTGCAACTGAAACTGATTCAGGCTGGCCAAGCAAAGCTTCTTGAAGATTATAAGGCCGCCCAGACAGTTCATACTGATTCAGTCTCTTCCATCTCTCAGGCCCCCGATCTCAGGCTCCAATCTATTCAGAAGGCAATAGAAGAGAGAGTGGATAAATAGTTGCAGGATATCCAGACAGTAGCAGACGTCTCTGTTGGATATGAGTCAGTAGATTGATACTCAGCTGTTCTAGGGTTAAAAGAAATTGGGGGAAATCATAGTAGTACTATGGAATTGAAGATCCCAAAACCGAGCTGATATCAGTAGATTAGTGTGTCGATAGGATTAGGTGATGTATAGGTTAGACTTGATGTTTTGTTTATTATTTTTGTCTAAGTCCTGTACGGGGTAGTTGTTGGACTGATCTTCTGCTGAAGATACTTTTCAGAACCCCATGTCATCAGTGTAATCGCTTGCGTTCTTCGTCAGAAGCTGAATGCTAAACTCAGCTGGAGACAGCACATCAGCTTACCCGATCTCAGTAGAAGACATTATCAGCTGATGATCATTAGCGGAAGAACCTATGCAAGCACAATACCTTCGTAGTTGACCAACTGACTATCAGAAGCTCACTTCATCAGTCAGACGACTCAGCCGAAGAAGACAGAGACGTATTCGATCCATCGTACCCGACGAAAAGCGACCCACCACTCTTTGAAGTCTTTTCGAATAGTTCGGCGAGAAGACATACGAGGTTGTTTGAACGGTCAACTCGACACTCTCACCAACTACAAACCTCGACCAATGAGAAGCCGACAACGCTTACCTACTCTACGGTAAAGGGTTTGCTCTCATGAACAGGTGCATTAAGCGCCTGCTGCAACTAGCTCGAATTTATGGCTGTTTTCTTTAGAGGCTTGTGACACGTGGCATCGTCGTCTCCATCGGACATATGCCACAACTCACAGCTATAAATAGAGAAGGATTTGAAGATTTCGAAACACAGAGGAATATATGCGAAATCAAGGGAAAGCATTCAAGCTCACAACGCTCTAGAACCTTCAAGCTTATCCAGAGACGAACTAGTTTTCATAGAACACTTCTTGTAGTTCATCTCTCTAGAGCTCTTTGATCCCTTTCTTCTCTAAACTAAGCTCATTGCCAGATTCATAGCTTAGATTCGAAGGAGTTCACATTTAGTGAATCGTTCTTGTTGTAAGAACTCCTTCTCAGTTGGAGAATATTCCCTCCCTTCTAAACTTAGGTTTGGATTGTAAAAGTCGCTAAGGACTATAACTTAGAAGGATTTGTCCTGCGTACGGTTTCCTTCTTTGAGACTTGCTCGATTAATCAACAAGTTTCTCCTGTTTGAGTTCGGGACCGTGGATGTAGGATCCGTTATCCAAACCACGTTAAAAATCGCTTATGTTATTTACTTGTTTTATCGCATTGCATTTAACCCCGTTTTAAATCATCGGCTTGCATAAAACGTATCTTGAAAAAGCGCACGACCAAAAGACTTTACATTGCGAAAAAATGTTTTCAAAAGAGACGACTCGGGCCTAACACTTATCCGCACTACGGCTCTCGACCGAGTTTCGTAATACTGACATCGGTCGGTAGAAGAGCTCGAAGGCGACTCACTTTGACCCCAGTGATCGAAGGCTTACTTAGCACTTGTTCATCGATTGCAAACATCGGCTTCAGTGACCTTCACTGAGAAAAAGAAACGAGCTCCGGGTGTCACACTGACTTTTCGTCTCCGGACCAACAATTGGTATCAGAGCGCACGGTGTTCAACTGATCGCCGGTTACGTAATCTTGGGTCCTCTCGAACTGATCCCAAAAATGTTTTCTCTGCACAAGCATCTCTTCATCTCATCCCTATACTCGTTGCAACATGTCTGATATGTCAGGTATTCGGATGGTGCCGATGTTCTCAGTTGAAAATTATACGGTTTGGCGCGTACGTATGGAGGCACATCTTACGTCACTCCACGACAGCATGACAGATGTTCTTGAAACAGGACCCATAATCCCCATGATCGACAAAGCATCGTATTTGCTTCTTTGGAGAAGGCGTAGGAGCACAGACAGGTGCAAAGATTCCCAAAGACAAATCTGCCTTCACACCTGAAGAGAAAAAGCTGCACAATCTAGACCGAGTGGCACGAAACGCTATACTGACTACGCTCAGTGACTCACACCTCGGCAGAGTGCAAGATTGTAAAACAGCAAAAGAGCTATGGGATGCTCTAGCTGTACTGAGCCAGGGAACCCCTCAAATTAAGGAGAACAAGCTCGAACTAGAGCTTCAGAAGTTCGACGCCCTTACTATGGAGCCAAATGAGACGATTGACGAGCTCAGTGTTAGATTCACAAACCAAGTCAACGTCATCAATAGGCTTGGGAGGATGTTCACCAATAAAGAGATGAACACCAAGATCTTAAGAGCGTTACCTCGACAGAAGTGGCTTCCATTTGCTACTTATCTAAGACGTTCTGATCTAAAGTCTCTAACTCCTGATGTTATCTTTTCAGAACTAAAAACGGAGGAATTTGAGCATAGCCTACCCCAGAGATGCTCCAGTGCTCCAGCTGACACCCACATTGATCATGCCTTCAAGGCAACCGTCAAAAAAGCTGGAAACAAAAATACTTCATCGAGCAAGCGTGCTTGGTGAAACAAAGTCATCTGAAATATCTACTGTTGATCAGCTCGCACTGATGACTCTCAAATATCAAAGAAAAAAAGAGAGAGTCAGGAAGCTAAAGAAGTATCACAGAGATTCACCCTCAGGTAAGAAAGATTATCAAAAAAGGGAAGAATCTAATTATACGGTGAATGCGGGAAAACGAGCATAAAGCCGCTAGTCCTTCAAAGGACTCGGTCGGAAAAAAGCGAGGCGGCAAAGTCTCTACATGCTATAACGCAAAAAGGAGGGACATTATCGGTCGACTGTCCCGAACTCTCAGCTGCTCAAAGAGCAGAACGGCAGGCCAGAAGAGAAAAATTCGCCAAACGAAGGCAGGCCTACATAGCCGGAGAGATATCCGACAACTCAATTGAAGAGGATACTTTCATGTATTCCTCTAAAGACGAAGCCGCATTCGTTGCGGTTGAGGAAACAAATACAAGTCCCGAAGAGTCGGCCGAATGCGCTTGATGGCGGGGAGAGGAGACCGAGGTGCATAAGGACCCTTGGATAGTGGACAACGGCTGCTCGAGACACATGACACATCGGAAGAGCTTGGCGACCAACTACGTACAAGAAGATGGTCCCGAGTGAGTTTGGTGATAACTCCAAAGGCTACACAAGGGGATATGGAACACCGAACATTGGGGCTGCCTCGGTTCAAGAGTAACATATGTTGAAGGACTTCAACATAATCTCCTTTCTATCATCAATGCTCGTGATAATCATAACGAGTTATCTTTGACGCCGGTTTTACGTGATGTTGTTGACAAATCTACGAGGGAAAACGGTGTTGTCGAGGCTCGCGGAAGAAGAACATCTATGTTGCAAACCGGAAAACCGCGAACACACGAGGCTTGCTTGCTTGCACGAGACTAAATCAAGTGACAAGTCAGTGGCTATGGCACAAGAGACTCGGCCACTTTGAACTTCAAGATTATGAACAAGCTCGCAAAGAACTCTAAAGTCGGAGGATCGCCCAAGGAATCTTTTATCAAAGATAAAAATTGTGAAGCATGCCCGAAGGGAAAGCGAGACAAAGAAGAGCAATCCACCTATTCCTTCACCTTCCACCGATGGAATCCTTGGTACTCCACATGGATCTTTTCGGGCCATTCTCTCCAAATGACTATAAGAGGCAAGAAGTATGCCCTAGTTATCATAGACGACTACTCGAGATATACTTGGGTCATCTTCATCGCCAATAAGTCCGATGTTCGGGCCGAGCCGCCTAATCTGCGAAAAAGTTCGGTGTGGAAAAGGACATCAAGATACAGAGGATACGCTCAGACAGAGGAACGGAGTTTCTAAACTCAGTAGTTAAAAAGTACTGCGATAAAGAGGGAATTCAGCACGAGACATCAGGCTGCACGCACCCCTCGGCAGAACGGACTTGCTGAACGAAAGAACAGAACACTCAAAGAAGCGGCAAGAACGCTCCTAGCGGACTACTGGACTACCCTCAAAGTTTTGGGCGAGATGCTACCGACACGGCCTTGCTACACTCGGAACCGCTCACCGCTTACAATGCAACACATGAAGACGCCTTACGAACTCGTGGAAAGGGAGAATTCCTTCTATTCCTCATTTCCATATTTTTGGCTGTCCTTGCTTTATCCACAATAATGGGAAAGATCGGTTGAAAGTCTTTGACAAGCAAATCCGATCAAGGAGTATTCTTAGGATACTCTCGGGTCAGCAAAGCATTCAGAGTCTTTAACTATCGGACTCTTTGCGTGGAGGAAAGCCCTCATGTTGTTTTTGATGAGTTTGTTGCGAGGACGGGAAAGATACTGAGCCAAACACCGAAGATGTCGGCGGCAAGCTACGGGATCTCGGAGCGATTGATAAAGGCGAGAAGATCCCGCATTGTTGGGATGATGAGTCGACGATGATGAAATTCGGAACTCGATCAACAAGCAATGTAGGCGACCTAGTTGATTCTCCGAGCGGAATCAACAACGGTAACAACGGTCGATGAGGAAGCCCCGTGGTAACCGAGACCTCTGCGAGAATATAAACTCGGGGGGAACGTTAAATGTTCCTAAGCTAAATGCCCTCGAACACGGAAACTCGGTAGATCCTAATCTTCTTCTTGAATTGCTTCGATCCACGAACGATTACTCTCTGAAATGCCTAATACTCCTACCGACCGTGCGAAGTAGTATCGAAGAAGAAGCCCGACTCCGACGCTCGTGGCTCGATGCTCATTCTTCCAGATCTAATCATTGGAGATCCGTCAGCTACTATAAGGACAAGATCAAGATTAAGTCAAGGCGAAAGCTCACTTTACTCTTGTTTTACCGTCTACGAGATGAACCTCAATCGATAGAGGATGCACTTAAAGATCTTGGCCGGGTCATAGCCATGCAAGAAGAGCTGAACCAATTCGTATGAAATGAAGTATGGGAGCTTGTTGACAGACCTATACATCAGCACGTGATCGGAACAAAGTGGGTCTTCAAGAACAAGCGAGATGAAAACAACGCCATTGTCAGAAATAAAGCTCGACTAGTTGCAAAAGGTTACGATCAAGTCGAAGGAATTGACTTTGATGAAACATTCGCTCCGGTCGCCGGATTGGAAGCCATTCGTCTTTTTCCTAGCATATGCAACACATCAAGGTTTTAAAGTATACCGAGATGGATGTGAAGTCGGCTTTTCCGAACGGCGTGCGAAGGAAGAAGTCTACATTGAACAACCACCGGCTTTCGAGCGGGGACATCAGTGTACGAGACTTAGGAAAGCTCCGTATGGGTTAAAACAAGCACCCGGGGCTTGGTATGATACCCTATCGACTTTCTACTTCATAAAGGTTTTCGAAGGGGACGGTAGATCGCACTCTATTCAGCATAAAGTCGAGAAGATGACATTCTACCGGTGCAAATCTACGTGGACGACATCATTTTCGGCTACGAAACGAAGTCATATGTCGGCGGTTTGAGAAAATGATGAAGGAGAAATTCGAGATGTCTATGATGGGAGAGATGAATTATTTCCTTGGATTTCAAGTAAAGCAATCAGTGAAGGAATTTTCATCAATCGGGCCAAATACACTCGAGATCTTCTCAAAAGATTCGGTCGTGATTCCAAGCAAGCCGGTCCAAGATCCCCATGAACACAAACTTTAAAATCGATCTAGACAATGAGGGAGCTTACGTTAACTCTACCGATTATAGAGCTATTATTGGTTCTTTACTTTATTTAACAAACTAGCCGACTGACATAACTTATGTTGTAGGTGTATGCGCAAGATTTCGGGCGAATCCCAAGCGAAGTCATCTAGACTCGGCGAAGAAGATTCTGCGATATCTAAGAGGAACACCCGATTTGGGTTATGGTATCCTGGCGATGATAATCTAACACTAACAAGGTTATTCGATGCCGATTATGCGGGATGCGGGATAGATCGAAAATCAACTTCCGGAACATGTCGGTTCCTAGGCGGCAAAGGCGATATCGTGGTTTTCAAAGAAATAGCACTCGGTAGCTACGTCCACTACCGAAGCCGAGTACATGGCTGCAGGGAAGTTGTTGTGCCCGGATCCTTTGGCTTCGACAACAATTGAGAGATTATGGTATAACTCGGGATGAAGTGCCCATCTACCGTGACTCCACCAAAGGTCAATAGCTATAACTCGGAACCCGGTTACGCATACGAGATGCAAGCACGTGGATATTCGACATCACTTCATTAGAGACCATGTCGAGAAGAAGGACATCGAGAATGGAGAAAATCCATACCGATAAGCAAAGGGCGACATGCCCGACCAAGCCACTAGGCCGAGAACGAGTTCGAGAGAACTATCGGTTGAGCTAGGTCCGCTAGATCCCACCGAGACAAGTCGGTAGAAGCCAACTACGATAATGATATACTTAGCAACAATTGGTATCGGTATGGAATCGGCACGACGGAGTCGAGAAAACTTAGTACAATGACTCGGTTGGGAGATGCACACCTGTACACGGCAAAGGGGGAACATGGTCATCAGCACAACCATCCTCCTGATATATGATGGTAACCAGCTGATAAGTTCAGCTGAAGAGGTTTGCGTAGTATCGTTACTTAAATTGTTCAGAAGCATGCCGCATTTAATGCATCAGTCGCTTACATTCAGTTGTTAAGGAGCATTTATTTCTTACCATTTATTATGTTTAAGGTTTAAGGGAAGGTCAGTAGGACCCTTCGCCTGTGTAATTAATGCTCTCTGTCGCGCATTTAATGCATGTCTTCTCACTTTCCTTTATTACGTATATCTATGGTATTGGCGGCTAAGTAATCATACCCTCTATATCATTCAATCTTAGACGTCCATCAATTTTGAAAGATTAAATTTGAACCATAGGATTCAAGCTGAAGATCAAATCAACTAATACAAAATCTTTTCAACTTCGATTACTCCTCACTTTTCGCCATTCTCATATCTTAGAGCTTTTTCTTAGCGATTCAGTTATCTTCCTTACATCCACATTCAAACTGCATTGCTATATCTCCTTTCAAGCTCTATTTCACGGTAATGTATTACTATCCGCTGATAGTTACTAACTTACTCTATTTTCAAGTGCTAACAATTTGTTTTGCAGATTTCGATGGCGGTAATACAGACACCCGAGAATTTGGTTGAGATCATGACCGTTCGGACTCAGTTTGAGCCGACGATGGCCTTCCGACAGGTGGACCTTTCATATTTGGAGCCGGTGTTTGATGCCCTTGAGAAGTCGGGCGGCTACGCTTGTAACGAAGCACCCCGTGCTCATCTCGCCGAGACAAGTTGTGGAGGCTTATTTCAATTGGAAATCATTAGCCTCGGGGAGGAGAAGAGGCATCCTTTGGATACGGTCGGGAAGTGGCCCCGAACAAGTGGAGGGAGACTACGCATTCTTTTAATATATCGAGAGGCTTTGGTCCTCGCCTTCAACCTCCCTTCATGGGTATTTCTCCCATTGGTTATAAGGAGAGGGAGATAAATAACTACGTGAAGAAATTACGTGGACGCAACGACCTTGTATTCAAGACCGCACCGCCGAGGAATGCTGTTGCTACCTCGATACGAGAGGTTTAGCGTATGTGGTATCCCACATCCTCGACGAGCTCACTGGATCGTACGATCAGCTTTCTAAGCCGAGGATACAACTCATGATGGCTATCGATGATGGGGTACAAGTGAACTGGGCAGATTATTATACTACTCAGCTGAAAGCCCAGTCACAGAAGTTCACGACTTTGCCTATTACAGTCGGGAGGCGGATGGCCAGTACAGGCAAGCTTCTATTCGGCACGAAGATGTCGGTGCTGATAAAAAGCGTGGTTCAAAGGAACTCAGCATTTGAGGACTCCAAGTTGTTCGACACCAAGCTGATAAAATTCCAAACTAAAGCAGCAACGGAGAAGCCAATTGGCAAAGGGCCGCCGGAGCCGAAGAGAGCAGCTCCTGCCTTGCCCGCTCACGATGAAATTCCCAAGAGGAGGAGGCTAAATAAGCCACGACCTGCTGAGGTCACTGTGGTTCAGCCACTGACAGTTGTAGAGCCAACTCCTCCTCCACCTCAAGAAAAGCCACCCTTGGACTCCGATACTGGAATAGAAGGAGCTACGATCAAGGACAAGGTCCAAGTGATCAGCTCAGAAGAGACCAAGTCGGAAGATAGGGAACCGACTGCAGAGACTGCTACTGAGTGGACAACAACTGATACCACTCGACTGCGTGCTGCAGCTGAGATTCAGTGAGAGATACCAGAAATAGCTGAGCATGCAGATCTCGTTGAGATTGCAGTAAGGACAAGAGCACAGATGCTCTTAAGATTTCTGAACTGGGACATACTGATCGATTTTGCCAAATCCCAGCAGTCACCAGATGAGCTACTAACAGAGGAGCAAGAGCTCCAAGCCAAGATTGGATTCGGAGAGCCAGCTGATGTGGCATCCTTCGAAGATTTGAGAGCTGCAATGCTCTATTTACTGAGCTTGAAAGCTCCGACTGAAACAGCTCCGCCCCCATCTCCACCTTCTGATAAAGGTGATAATGATGATCAAGATGAGGAGATGGATGGCAAACCCAAGGAAGCAGACCAGGGAGAATCTGCAGAGGGATAAACTCCCCAAGAGAAGAGCCCAACACCACCCATAGTCACATCCGGTGAGGCTACAACCGCTCCGAAATGGAGGGAGCAGTTGATCTCGTTCTCTAAGCAGAGGCTCGGAACCAGCTCTTATCAGATACAACCCATCGGTTCCGTGTCCTCACGTTCTGTCAACATGGCTATCAAACGCCAAGGTGAGAAAAATCGACTCCTAGCAAAAGATGTTCATTTCAAATGGGAGAAGTACACCAAGGCTCAGAACGAAGCTCTAAGTAAGTTGGCCGCCAACATCTCAATTCCTAAAGAGGCTTCTCAGCCAGATTTCAAAGAGATAGTTGAGCAGGCCCTAAGTGCTCAAAAGGCTGATTTAACAGCACAGAGTCAGCAGCTGCTTGCCGCTCAGCATAAAACTTTCTCGGAGCAGCTGACTTAGGCCATGAAAACAGTTTCATAGATGAGAGAAACAAGATAGCAACCGATTCTCTTCAAACAGCCATCAAGCAACAGGCTGAGGCCTTAAAAACCATTCAGAACGAAATAACAGAATCAAATGATCAAGCTCTGCTGAAACTCCGTCAGGAGTCAGCCGCTCAGTTGAAGAAATCTAGAGCTGATCAGGAGAAAGACTGGGAAAACTACTGCAACCTGGTCAGTGATTTTGATAACACAGTTACCAAGATCAAAGATTCCTGCACAACTGCCGGAGCGGGGCGTAAAAGCTATCCGCACCTCCTCGGCAAATATTGCGATGCCAAAAAGGGGAAGATATTGTGAAAGATGAACCCGATACGGATATAGGCGACGTCCGGATCCTTGAGGGACAGAGCTTAGGAGGCGGGACCACGCCGCTCAGCGCGAGCCCTCGGCCCGCAGAGATTCAGGGGGAACAGGCTCCGGAGGCAGGACCATCTACTCAGAAAGGTACATCTACTGAGGTCCTTCTCCTTGATTTCCCACTACAAGCCACCCCCATCTCCTCTTCAGCTGCACACATAGACGAAATCGCTCAATTCCTTGAAGAGCCAGCTGAAGAAGAAGAGTCTCAACAGCTGCCGCAGAGGTCGGGGAAGGAAATCGCTACTGAATCCACTACTCCTTCCTCCCCGGTCAAGAAGTTTAAATCAAACGCGGAGCAAGAGGCATTCGACCTCAGAATAGCCCAAGAGCTGCAAGACAAGCTGGACCAGGAGCGTCAGCTAGAGGAGGCAGCTGAAGCAGCGAAAAAGCCTAAGGGCAAAGCTGTCAGGGGTAAAAGAAAGAGAAAGGTCATTAATACAGTCGAAGAGCAAAAGAAGAAAGCCCAAGAAGATTTTGCTAAGGCTCTTCCGATCGAAATCAAAGCTCTTGCTCGTAGTATTCCCATATCTACTCTTACACTCGAGCGGATAGCGAAAGATCAAGCGACACGGGAAGCGACGGCGCAAGGACGGAGTCTCAAACGAGGAGGCACTAGAGCAGCCGCTCTCCGTGAGAAGAAAAGGATGGCTGACCTGGCAAGAATGAAAAGCCTATCTGATAAGCCAGCGGCCGATCTGAGAAAACAGATACCCAGAGGATCGAGGAACAGGAGGACTACTATCAGAACTCCTCGTATGAAGCTGATTCCTGCACCTCATGTGGACAAATGGGTACCTGCTGATCTGAATGATCAATGGGAGACTCTCAAAGAAATGTTTGTTAAAAATCTGTATGTATGGGGCTTCTATCCGAAAGACATTCCGGCTGATCAACTGTTCGAAGAGTGTTTTAATGAAGTCTTTCCAGAACTCGGAGAACGGTTGCTTTGCCTATCATGAAAGAAGCTCGAACATTCTCGTGAAAGCACCTACATTCGGAAGATATCCTCCTCCCATGACTGCTAAAGGCATTATCATCACAAAATCTATCGAAGAAGAAATCGAATCTGCAGCCTATCAGCATGAGTTACATCCGCATAGACCAGAAGATCAAGAGGAAATCCAGGTTTTGCGCAAAAGGATTTATAAATTTTACTGCCTGGACCCTCCAGCTGATCGCTCGGTGGATTTCAAGAAGAAGACTTAGAGCTTCAGACGACAGCAGTGATTTCTTCTCTTTATTTTTGATAATTCTTTGTAATAGCATAGGAACCTGTACTTTGACGATCTATATTTAAGAGTTCCTATCGCTTGCTAGACAATCGCTCATTGTCTTTAAGCTTTTTAGTGTCATGTCTTCACGACTGATCACCCAGTGATCTGACACACACTCACATCAGTTTCTCTGATCTTGCCTTACTCTCACCTGCTGAAGATCACTTACTATTATCAGTTTTTCCTTAGATGCTTTAAGGGGGAAATTGTTGTCAGTAGGACAGCATCTTTAATAGATGTTAGAGTATAGAGGTTTTGGCATCATCAATTAGGGGGAAATTGTTGGATATGAGTCAATAGATTGATACTCAGCTGTTCTAGGGTTAAAAGAAATTGGGGGAAATCATAGTAGTACTATGGAATTGAAGATCCCAAAACCGAGCTGATATCAGTAGATTAGTGTGTCGATAGGATTAGCTGATGTATAGGTTAGACTTGATGTTTTGTTTATTATTTTTGTCTAAGTCCTGTACGGGGTAGTTGTTGGACTGATCTTCTGCTGAAGATACTTTTTAGAACCCCATGTCATCGGTGTAATCGCTTGCGTTCTTCGTCGAAGCCGAATGCTAAACTTCAGCGGAGACGGCGCATCGGCCTTACCCGATCTCGGTAGAAGACATTATCAGCGATGATCATCGGCGAAAGAACCTATGCAAGCACAATACCTTCACGGTCGACCAACCGACTATCGAAGCTCACTTCATCGGTCGGACGACTCAGCCGAAGAAGACAGAGACGTATTCGCCCATCTGTACCCGACGTAAAGCGACCCCGCACCCGAAGTCTTTTCGAATAGTTCGGCGAAGACATACGAAGTTGTTTGAACGGTCAACTCGACACTCTCACCAACTACAAACCTCGACCAATGAGAAGCCGACAACGCTTACCTACTCTACGAAGAGTTTGCTCTCATGAACAGGTGCATTAACCGCCTGCTTGCAACTAGCTCGAATTTATGGCCGTTTTCTTTGGAGGCTTGTGACACGTGGCATCGTCGTCTCTAACGGACATATGCCACAACTCACAGCTATAAGTAGAGAAGGATTTGAAGATTTCAAAACACAGAGGAATATACGCGAAATCAAGGGAAAGCATTCAAGCTCACAACGCTCTAGAACCTTCAAGCTTATCCAGAGACGAACTAGTTTTCATAGAACACTTCTTGTAGTTCATCTCTCTAGAGCTCTTTGATCCCTTTCTTCTCTAAACTAAGCTCATTGCCAGATTCATAGCTTAGATTCGAAGGAGTTCACATTTAGTGAATCATTCTTGTTGTAAGAACTCCTTCTCAGTTGGAGAATATTCCATCCCTTCTAAACTTAGGTTTGGTTTGTAAAAGTCGCTAAGGACTATAACTTAGAAGGATTTGTCCTGCGTACAGTTTCCTTCCTGAGACTTGCTCAGATTAATCAACAAGTTTCTCCTGCTGAGTTCAGGACCGTGGATGTAGGATCTGTTATCCGAACCACGTTAAAAATCGCTTGTGTTATTTACTGTTTTATCGCATTGCATTTAACCCTGTTTTAAATCATCAGCTTGCATAAAACGTATCTTAAAAAGCGCACAGCCAAAAGACTTTACATTGCGAAAACATATTTTCAAAAGAGACGACTCCGGGCCTAACACTTATCCACACTACAGTCTCCGACTGAGCTTCGTAATACTGACATCAGTCAGTAGAAGAGCTCAGAAGCTGACTCACTTTGACCCCAGTGATCGAAGGCTTACTTAGCACTGTTCATCAGTTGCAAACATCAGCTTCAGCTGACCTTCACTGAGAAAAAGAAACAGAGCTCAGGTGTATTCACCCCCCCTCCCCCTCTACACCTGACTTTTCGTCTCCGGACCAACAGTCTCTCACAAGAAGTACAGTAATCAACTTACTGAAGAGAGGAACAAAGATGCAGTATGCCTTAGACAATTTATCAGCAGCGTACAAGAGTCTGGACAAGAAGGTATCTGTTCCCACCCCTGGCGTATTTGTTGATTCCAAAAAGGGGGAAGGAAAATTGAAGATACAAGAAGGGAAGGTACTAAAAGTACCGAGAGGAGTGAGGACAGTGGCAGGAGCAACTCAGAGTCAGCAAACTGCTCCCACTGGTCACTCAACTCAGTCTGGCGAGGCCCAGGGTGTCTCAGTAGCAGACGATGTAGTGTTTGCTGAGACCGGCCCAAGCGGCTTAGGACCCAAAGACTCTGCTACTCAAGTGACCCAAACACCATCTGACATAATCAAAGAAATTGCTGAGTACACAGAAGAGGAGTCAGAAGAGGAAGAGGTTCCTCTGCCTTCTCCAGTTGCCGAAAAAGGTAAGAAGATTCTGAAGCTTCCAACCCCTCCTTCTAAAAAGAAAGGACCTAAACGGTATATCACTCCGGAGGAAGAAGCTCAGATTGCTGCGGACAAGAAATTAGCAGAGAAATTGCTGAGGCTGAGGCTGCAAACAAGCCAAAGAACAAGTCAGCCAAAGGCAAAACCAAAGCCCCAGCCGGTGGCAGAAAGACTGGACCGAGATTGCCTCCAAGGACTCTCAAGCTGAGTGATGAGGTAGAAAAGGAGAAAGACAAGGAAAAAGAACAGAAGCAGACAACTGGTCAGCAAGGCACTTCAAGAGAAAAATCAACAACACCTGCTGATTCAGAAGAAGAACCTCATGTACCCTCCTATGTCCCCTCGAAGGAACAAGACCTTGAAATGCAAGAAATTTGGGCTCAGATGGAGAGGTATCTTTATAGAGGAGAAGAAGTAAGGCAGATAGAAGCAGCTAGAGAAAGACTCAGACTAGCAGACTTAGAAGCTCTGAGGCTGAAAGCTGAAAAAGAAGCAAGCCAGAGACTCCTGAAAAGGCAGACATTCCTTACAGATACAGACCTCAAACTCCACAGGTGGCGAAGAGTTGATGAATGGATGCCATGGGAAAGAACTCAAAGGTGGGAGTCACTGAAGGCCGATTTCGTCAAGAGATATTACTTCTGGAGATACTGGCCTGAAAAGCACAAATTTATCGCATTTGCTGAATGGCTTCTGAGGACCGACCAGAGATATTTGCTAGAGTTTAGAAGGCCATAGCAGACAAGATCGATGTCAGAGTCCCAGCTCAAAGAATCATGCCGCCCCTACTGAAACTAGATGGCTCTGTTCACTATGGAGTGATTGAGAAAGAAATCAAAGATGCTGCTGAAGCCAAATGCTTAGAAGAAGATGATCCTGCTGACCTTTCAGAGATACTGAAGCTTAGGAAGATCACCTATAGAATGTATGGACTGCCCCTTCCTGAATCTAAATCAAAGGACTTCAATGACAGGATTCAGCAGTTCAGATGATAGTTAGCTTCTGTGTTTCTTGTAAATTCTGTTATGTCTCTTCTTAGAATAGCAATTGATGTATACATCTCGAACTTCTTCATATATATAAAACATCACTGTTGTTGGCCCTGACAATTCCTTATTGTCTATATGGCCTTGCTTGTTCTTATGCTTAACACACAGAATCACTCAAGAGATTACTGACTCACACACTCACTAAACTTATTTATATTATGTCAGTTTTTACCTTGTTAGATTCTGATCTGTTAGATTGCTTGATAGGGGAAATGTTGTTAGACAGGGAGAAATTGCTGATTAGTTTTCTATACAGGTTCTGATATTTCTTTCCTGATTCCCTCAGTAGTCTAGGACTTGAAGAACAACTCCACTGTTTCTACTTGTATTACTTGTAAGGAGCTCTGTTTCTGATAAGTCATACTGTTAGGTTTTGGCATTGTCAAATAGGGGGAAAATGTTGGGAGATGATTCAGTCTTCTCACAATCAGTTGAGACATAACTCAGTAGCCCTGTGCTCTGAATATTTGCTAAAGATTTGAAGATCCAAAACCCTATCTTGGCTGATGAACCATTTAGTTGTAACCTGTTTTGTTTTGTCTTTGAGGTTTCAGACTCAGTAGACACTCTTCATCTGGTTCAGGCGCTCAGTAGATTACCTGCCTCAGTACCAGAAGAGGAAGACTCAGTGATACTGGACTCAGTAGGAGCAGTATACTGAAAGGAGTCAGTGGAACTAAACCCAGCAGGAGTAGTTCACTGAACTCAAAGTTGATCTTCAGTAGAGCCGACTCAGCAGGAGCATGCTACTGAATAGAGATCAGACTCAGCAACGGCTGGTTAGTCTTCTGACTGTCAGGATTGTCTAAAGTCAAATCAGTAGAGGAAGACAGAAGTCAGCTTCAGATCTCATTGAAGTCTGTTCTGTCTCACCTACTTTCCTGAACCTCGACCGAAGACAAGCAGCCAGCTGTCCATATTCTGATCAAAGCTGCAACTCAACAACTTTCCAGAAATGGAGGGAAAGGACACTGCAACTATACTTTGAAAGAGCCGTTAGCTACCCAAAAGAGAGGGACACAAAGATCGTCGTCTCCAACGGATCTATCCTTGCCTCTACTCTATAAATAGAGGGATACAATTCAAAATGAAGCTCACCTACGACCAATACGACACAGACTAGAATACACGAGCATTCACGAGCGACAAAAACCATCCTAAGTCTTCCGCAAAAAGTTTGAAGAATTAATCTCCGGCTAAAGATGACATACCTGCTCAAAGGGAACCAAGTTGAACCCGAAATATAAAGCCTCTAGTATCCAAGCGACTAAACACGAACCCAAGTCTATACTTAGTTGTTCGTCGCTCTAGAAGCCACTTTCTCGTTCCCTATCCCTCTAACCTAAGCTCAGTTGATCATATCTATAGCTTAGACGAAGGAGTTCACATCTGAACTGATCCTTATTGTAAAGGACTCCTTCATAGTTGGAGAGTTTTTCAAACACATAGTTTGATACCTTGTAAACTGAGACTTGCTCAGTATAAATCTCAAGACTAGTGTTTGTCCAGCGTACGAACTAAGTGAGACTATCTCAGTATAATACATAGCCTCCTGATCATTCGGGACAGTGGACGTAGAATTGTTGAATCCGAACCACTTTAAAAACGCTTGTGTTCTGTGTTTGTTTTTCTGTTTGACTGTTGCATTGATTACTGTGCATACTCAAAATATCTTTAAAATCATTCAACTGCGTTTCAGCAAGCTTAATCGACTGCACTAATATACTGAAACTGTTTTATTAAAAACGTTTTCTAAACTCAACTGAATTTGGGCCTACACATTTCTGCACTACTGAACTTTATCTGAACGGTACTGAATTCTGACTCTAGTCAGCTAGCAGGCCTCAGTAAAGTCAGTCACTCTGCCACGCGATTCAGAACATCTTATTTTGTCTACTGAACTTGTTCAGTACGGCACTCTCCTGAAAAGGACTGTTCGCATTTAAAGTTGAGAAATCGGTTTTCAGGTGGATTCACCCCCCCCCCTACACCTGAACGTTTATTCTCGGGACCAACAGGTACACTTAAGGTGGTGTATTGATGGATCACAGTGAGATGTATTCTCCTAACTGACCTTAGTAGAGAACCAAGATCTCGGTGACTAAGCTGGTCTTAAGCTTGATAAGACTTCAGTTGAGTGCATTTGACTATCTATCACTTTGACCTATTATGGTGAACATCATCATAACCGAATCTACGTATCTTGGGTGTTAGTAGTTATTTGTGGCTCAGGCTAGTTGTCTGTATCTTGCAACCGTATCCTAGTAAAATGGGTTGATAATATCCCCTGAGGAACTCGTAAGGATTAGCATACTAAATCCGACCAGTTGATTTAGTTCAGGTGTGTTAATAAGGTCGAGTGGTACTACTCAGGAATATAAGTTGTTAATTAGTTTAAGCTGTCAATGAGCTTAATTAATTAACGAAAATTTCTATCTTAAATACAGAGATCGATTAAGTCTAAAATACAAGCCCTTGCTCAATTTAGGATAAAGGGGTAAGTCAGCACGGATTCTCTAGTGGAATGAATCTGTGTTTATTAATTAATTTTGCTCTGCGTTGAGCATAGATAATTAGTTAATTTGATGCACTGCTTTATTTCTTGTATTAGATCCCTGATCTAGCCCAATTCGTTGCCTAGTTATTTATTGTCTCTCAAAAATCAATATTAATAGATTAATGTAATTTTACATTATTTAATAATGTTATTTATATGGAATTAATTGGCCAGACCAATTAATTGATAAATATTAGTAGCCCAATAGATTAATTAATTATATTATGGGCTAATTATGTGGAAGTCCATTAGGAATATAATTAAATTAATGGACTACAAATATTAATATTATATTGGCTTTTGAAGCTTATATATATTTGTATTCCGTTCATAAACAGATATAGATATATTCTCTATGCACGCACGTGTTTCAAGAGAGAGATGATAATCTTATTTTCTTCAGTTCTCTGACCACTTAGAGGAAGAAAAAAGTCGGGACACAGATCAGAAGATTTGACACACGAGCAACAATCAGAGCTACAACTACATACGTAGGAGGAAGGTATATCGTTCTTCACCTCCTATTTCCTCAGTCGGTACAAAAGATCCCTTTCGAGTTGTGGATCGGGCACAAACCCAGTATGCACCACTTAAGGATTTAGGGTTATCCTGCTTATGTACTAAATAGGCAGCCCGATAAATTGGAATCACGTTCAGAACTGATTTTGTTCATAAGGTATCCGAGAGAAACGTAAGGTGGATACTTTTATGATCCTAAAGAACAGAAGATCGTTGTTAGCACTAACGCTCGGTTCTTTGAGGTGGATTATTAGTAATCACAAGTCTCGAGTCAAAATCATCCTTGAGGAATTACAAGGTGATCGAGATCCACTCACAGAGCTAGTTGTGCAAGATAGAGCCCCACGACCAACTGTACAATCTGTTAACACAGCTCCTGGCACTCTTCGACGTAGTGGGAGGGTGATATTTACACCTGATCGGTATATGTTCACTGGGGAGACGTGTGATCATCTCCCGGTAGATGAACAGGATACCGTTGATCCCTGGACCTACAACGAAGCAGTGGGAGATATAGATGCAGATTCCTAGCGAATCGCCATGGACTCAGAATTTAATTTCATAACTGATATGGATATATACGAGATCACTGAACTACCTGAGGGTTGAAAGGCTATTGGTAGTAAGTGGGTATATAAGACAAAGAGAGGATCGAATGGAGAGATCATGTCGTTTAAGGCCAGGCTAGTGGCGAAGGGTTTTACCTAGAAAGAAGGTATCGATTATGAAGAGACCTTCTCGCCTGTAGCAATGATTAAGTCCATTCGGATTCTTCTTGCCATAGCAGCTCACATGAACCTAGAAATCTGGCAGATGGATGTCAAAACTGCATTCTTAAATGGTCCCCTTGAAAAAGGAAGAGACATCTACATGAAACAACTAGAAGGTTATGTGAAGGAGGGCGAAGAGCATCTAGTTTGGAAGCTTAAGAAGTCTATTTATGTACTTAATCAAGCTTCCCGATTATGGCACCAGCGTTTCGATGAGGTAGTTAAATCCTATAGATTTCTATCCTGTCCAAACAAGGTGTGTGTGTAGTATTTCTTGCTCTTTACGTAGACGACATCCTTCTCATTAGCAACAATGTTGAACTGTTATCAGACGTAATGACGTGGTTATCCGAGAAGTTTTAAATGAAGGACTTAGATGAAGCTGCTTACATCCTTGGTATCAAGGTTATCCGAGATCGCCAGAAAAGGATGTTAAGCTTGTCACAAGCGTCCTACATTGATACTGTTATTGCTCGTTTAAGCATGCAAAATGCCAAGAGAGGTTCAGTACCTTTCAGACATGTCAATTTTCTATCAAAGAATCACTGCCCTAAAACGCCTGAAGAGATAGAAAGTATGAAGCTAGTACCATATACTTCCGCTGTCGGTAGCCTCATGTATGCAATGTTTTGTACGAGACCAGATATCTCAGATGTTGTAGGCATGGTCTCAAGATATCAGTCTAACCCTAGACAGGAGCACTGGACTGCGGTAAAGCATATTCTTAAGTACCTTAAAAGGACAAAGAGCTTATTGACTTGTTTACCTGTCAGACAGTCTAGTGCATGTTGGTTATACAGACTCGGATTTCCAGGCTGACAGAGACGAGAAGAAGTCTACCTCGGGTAAATATGTTTACCTTGGGAGGTGGAGCCATCTCATGGAGAAGTGCAAAGCAGAAATGCATTGCAGAAACAACTATGGATGTAGAGTATGTGGTTGCTTCAGAAGTCTCTAAAGAGGCAGTTTGGCTCAAGAATTTCCTCCTGGATCTTGATATTGTTCTGAATTTGCCTAAGGCAATCACAATTTATTGTGATAATGCGGGTGCAGTGACTAATTCAAAGGAACCCAGATCCCACAAGGCGTCTAAACACATAGACAGGAAGTACCATATCATACGAGAATTTGTACATCGAGGAGACGTAGTGATTTACAAAATTGGAACTTAAGACAACCTAACTGATCCTTTCACGAAGAGCTTACCAATTCCGGCTTACGAAAAGCATGTTCATGGCCTAGGAGTGGTAGAGATGCCCCCCACTTAGGACTACAGAAACTTTTGTATAAGTGGGAAAAAATGCAGTGATAGATAGGATAGATAGCTGAGTACTAGTTTGTACCTAGAACTGACACATTGTATACTAAAAGTTTACTTTTGTATAAGTGGGAGAATTGTTGGGATTTTGTTTACTGGAAGAAAAATTTTATGCTTGTATACAATGTGTTTTATCTTTACCAATATTTTATTCTCCTATCTGATAAATATATATTTGCATATGTAATCCTTTATCTTGTATAATATACGGAGATCGATTAAGTCTAAAATACAAGCACTTACTCAATTTGTGATAAAGGGGTAAGTCAGCACGGATTCTCTAGTGGAATGAATCTGTGTTTATTAATTAATTTTGCTCTGGGCTGAGCATAGATAATTAATTAATTTGAGGCTCTGCTTTATTTCTTATATTAGATCCCTAATCTGGCCTAATTAGTTGCCTAATTATTTATTATCTCTCAGAAATCATTATTAATAGATTAATGTATTTTTACATTATAAAAGTTAGATTTGTGTAGTTTGTCGGGTATCACAGAAGACTACACAAATTGGTTGAACTGACAAGATATAAACAATTATCACTGTTGAGATAACTTAAGAATAAGTTTTCAGTTTAAGCTGCAATTTAGATAAGAAGTGGCTTGTCTTGATTGCTTGTCTTTACTGGTACATTTAAGGTGGTACATTGATGGATCACAGTGAGATGTGTTCTCCTAACTGACATTAGTGGAAAACCAAGATCTCGGTGACTTAGCTGGTCTTAAGCTTTATAACACTTCAGTTGAGTGCATTTGGCTATCTATCACTTTGACCTACTATGGTGAACGTCATCGCGATCGGATCTACGTATCTTGGGTGCTAGTGGTCATTTGTAGCTCAGGCTGGTTGTCTATATCTTGCAATCGTATCCTAGTAAAATGGGTGGATAATATCCCCTGAGAAACTCGAAAGGATTAGCATACTAAACCCGACCGGTTGATTAAGTTCAACTATGTTAATGAGGTCGAGTGGTACAACTCAGTAATATAATAAGATATTAATTAATTTAAGCTTTCGGTGAGCTTAATTAATTAGTGGATATTTCTATCTTAAATACTGAGATCGATTAAGTCTAAAATACAAGCCCCTGCTCAATTTGGGATAAATGGGTAAGTTAGCACGGATTCTCTAGTGGAATGAATCTGTGTTTATTAATCAATTTTTCTCTAGGCTGAGCATAGATAATTAATTAATTTAAGGCCCTACTTTATTTCTTGTATTAGATCCCTGATCTGGCCTTATTAGTTGTCTAGTTATTTATTGTCTCTCAAAAATCAGTATTAATAGATTAATATATTTTTACATTACTTAATAATGTTATTTATCTAGAATTAATTGACTTGTCCAATTAATTGATAAATGCTTAGTAGCCCAATATATTAATTAATTATATTATGTTCCCATTAGGGATATAATTGAATTAATGGGCTACAAATATTAATATTATATTGGCTTTTGAAGCCTATACATATTAGTATTATGTTCATAAACAAATACACATGTATTTTCTCACACGCGCGCCGTTCGAGAGAGAGAGAGACATAATCTTGACTTTCTCTAGTTCTCTGACCACCCAGAGGGAGAAATGGGTCAGGACACAAATCAGAAGATCCGACACACGAGCAACAATCAGAGCTGCAACAACATATGAAGGAGGAAGGTAATCAATTTTCCCCTCATATTTCCTTCAAAATGCTCACGCAGTCTTCATGGACTAGATGAACCGTGTCTCCACCCATTTTTAAATAACTTTGTCCTAGTATTATACTAGATGTCCTCATTTATGTAGAGGATGAATAATAACACAAAGACCACCTAAGGATTGTCCTGGAATTACTCCTCCTACATAAGTTCTATGCCAAATTCTATAAGTCTAAGTTTTATCTTAAGGAAGTAATGTTTGTAAAGCATAAAGCATATAGTGCCCTTGAGAATGAATAAAGGTTTACCCTGCAAAGACGGAAACGAAACCAAATTGGAAAACATAGACTAGTGTTGGCGAGATACGAAGCTTCCAAGGCATACTAGGATACTATAGGAGGTTCCTATAAGGATTTTTGAAGATCGCAAGACCGATTACACAATTTCTTGGAAAGGGAGTGAAATTCACACGGATAACCGAGTGTGAGACAAATTTTCAAGAACCAAAAAATAGGATAACCAGTGCACCAGTGCTAGCTGCATCAAAAGGGAAAGAAGGATTCATCGTCTAAATGGATTCTTAAAATATAAGATTGGAATGCGTTCTATTGCATAATCAAAAGGTCATTGTTTATGCATCCCGCCAACTTAAGCCCCATGAGTTGAACTACCCGACTCACGATTTTGAACTTGCTGCAGTCATTCAGGCACTAAAAATATGGAAGCATTACCTAAATGGAGTAACATGTGAGATCTTAACAGACCACAAGAGCTTAAAATACTTTTTCGAGCAAAAGGACTTGAACATGAGGCAAAGAAGGTAGCTTGAATTAGTTAAGGATTATGACTCACAATCAACTACCACCCGGGGAAGGCCAACATGGTAGCACACACCCTTAGTAAAATGCGTAAAACTAAGTCAGAATACCTTCCGACTCAACAAGAAAAAATAATCTAGGAGTTCTCAACATTTGGGTTGGAAGTAGGTCACTCACCTAAAAATATAAAATATAATGATGCAGCCTTGGTGGTTAGACTCTACCTAAGGGAAATAAGTAAGTAGTGAAAGTTTGATCTCCTAGAAATAGTACGTTTAAGAGCAAGGTCCGACGCCCCAAAAGGATTCCGAGAAGAAACTACTAACGCCCCCATGTTTGAAGGGATGCTATGTGCACCAAATGTCGAAGATCTAAGAAACGAGATCATGAGTGATGCTCATGACACACCTTATATAGACCATCTAGGAACCACAAAGATGTATCAAGATTTAAAAAGGAATTTCTGGTGGGAAGGGATGAAGAAAGACATTGCTTTGTTTGTGAAACAATGCTTATCAACAAGTGAAGGCCTAACACCAAAGAGAATTTGGAGTGTTACAACTTGAGAAATCCCTGAATGGAAATGGGAATATATAACTATGGATTTCGTGGTTAACTTTCCAAGGATGAAGCAAGGTAACACCGACATTTAGGTTACAGTGGACAAGCTAACGAAATCAGCACACTTTTTGCCAATCAAAAGGACATGAGATTGGACAAACTAGCACAACTTTATATCAATGAAATTATACGTCTTCCTAGCTTACAAGTGTTGTTCACTTTGGATCGTGACACTAGATTCACTTCACAATTCTAGACAAGCTTCTAAAAGGCTACAGGTACAAACCTGGACTTCAGCACATGTTTTCACCCACATATTTATGGCCGATCGAAAAAAGGCAATAAAAGCGGAAGAGGACATGTTACAAGCAATAGTGCTTGACCATGGTGAGAACAGGGAAGATATTTTTCTCATAATTGAATTCGCGTATAACAATAATTACAAAGTAACAATTAGAATGGAAACCTACAAGGCTTTGTAAGGTAGAAATTGTCGGTCGCCACTTTACTTGGACGAAGTTGGTGAGAAAAACGTTTTGGATCCAGGAATGGTCCAAGAGATGGTCAAGATAATTAGTACAATCACGTGGAAATTTTGTATGCTGGAAGCAACTTTTGTACTTATATATTATGTGATTTTCATTTCATTGTTTTATTCTCCGATTTAATTTAATATATTTGCAAAATTTTAATCTAAGAATCAATGCCCCAATACACTTAATTAATAGAAACGTGGAATTATTTCATAAGCTTTGTACGAGACCAAATATCTCATATATTGTAGCCATATTCTCAAGAATATCAGTCTAACCCTGGAAAGGAGTTATAGAAGGCAGTCAAGCATATTCTCAAGTACCTTAAGAGGACTAGAGATTATAGGCTTATACTAGTCACACTGTCTAGTACCTCCAGGTTATCCGGACTCGAATTTCCAAGCTGATCGAGACGAGAAGAAGTCTACCTCCGGTTATGTGTTTACCTTGGGAGATAGAGCCATTTCACGGCAGTGCAAAGAAGAAATGCATTGTGGACTCCACCATGGAAGTAGAGTATGTCGCAGCTTCAGAAGCCTAAAAAGAGGCAATTTGGCTTAACAATTTCCTCCTAGATCTTGATATTGTTCCTAATTTACCTAAAAGTATCAATATTTAATGTGATAATTCGGGTGCAGTGTCAAATTCTAAGCAAGGAAGATCACACAAGGCGTCTAACCACATAGATAGGAAGTACCACATCATACGAGAATTTGTAAACCGAGGAGACGTGGTGATTGAGAAGATCAGAACATAAGACAACCTAACCGATCCATTCACGAAGAGCTTACCAATTAGTGCCTACTAGAAACATGTTCGTGGCGCAGGAGTGTGTGAGATACCCCCCACTTAGAACTGTATAAACTTTTGTATAAGTAGGAGAAGTAGTGATAGATAGTTGAGATTTTTTGTTTGTACTAGTTACTACCATAACTGACACATGGTTTACTAAAAGTTTACTTTAGTTTAAGTGGGAGTATTGTTGGAATTTTATATACTGGATGCGACTTGTGCTTGTACACAATGTGTTTTTCCATTCATTGTTTTATTCTCCTATCTGATTTAATATATTTGCACATGCTTAATCCTTTATCTTGTATATAGTTAGATTGTGTAGTGTGTTGTAGATCACAAAAGACTACATAATTGATTAAACAAATAAGATAGATATAAACAATTATCACAATTAAGACAACTTTAGGATAAGTTGTCGGTTTAAGATGTAGTTTATATAAGCAGTAGCTTGTCATAGCTTCTTCTCTATACTGGTACACTGAAGTTAGTGGAGAATCAAAGATGATCTTATTGACTAAGTTGATCTTAAGCATGATAAGATTTCAGCTAAGTGCATATAGCTATCTATCACTTTAACTTAATATGGTGAATGTCATTGGGACTAGATTTACATATAATAATGTTTACTATGCAAGTTGCAGGATTGATATAAAGTGAACTTCAGGAACATGTCAGTTCCCAAGCTGCAAGCTCATTTCTTGGTTTTCAAAGAAACAAAACTCAGTAGCTCCGTTTACTACCGAAAAGGAATACATGGCTACAGGAAGATACTAAGCCCAAATCATTTGGCTTCAACAACAACTCAAAGATTATGACATCATTCAGGATCAAGTGCTAATGCATTGTGACAATACCGGTGCTATTCAAATTACTTATAATCCTGTACTTCATAAAAGATGCAAGCACATGGATATCAAGACATCACTTCATTTGTGATCATGTCGAGAAAAAGGACATCAGAATGGAGAAGACCTATACTAACAGACAAAGGGTAGATATACCGAACGACCTTCTAGTTGAAACCCGTTTCAGAGAACTTTCAATAAAGTTAGGTCTCCTAGACATTTCCCCAAGTTACTACACGGCCCTAAGTTGGTCTTTGAGTGTTTTTTCGTAAACGCCATGCCTGGTGGAATTTTCAGCTGATGCTCGTGTTTGAAACTTCACGAGCTTCTTATCAAACAAGGTGTGGAGTCGATAAAGGCGACCTTGCCAACACATATGTCCTCGATCATAATGGACACACGACTCCCATACAACGACTTTCCTATAGGGATGAGTCTCGGTTCCCCATCATTATTTATGAATTTTTGTGCTGCGTATTGAACTCGTTCTGAAAGAATTCCACCTAATTGAATAGCCATCATGATCTGAATTTTGATTATGGATAGCTGATCGAATGACCCTGTTGAGCTAGTTAGTATATGATTGACAATGTATGTCAGGGCTTTGTATTCAGGCAAAAGTTGATTTTTTGAAAATGATGCCTTGAACACAATATCTTTCTAGCCACTGAATCGACTTAGGTATGTATTCCTGGAAGTCTCCTTATAGCCAACATGAGAGATACCTTTCTTAGGAAGATGGAAACTACGGACCAGAGACTCCTGAATATAAAGAGAAGCAGCCTGAGGGCTCCATACGTTTGGCTTCATCTCAATCTGAAAGTTGAAGCATGAAATATCCATGAGGGTTGTCTCCATCACGCTTCAAATTGAAGTAGAACTCTACCACATTCATATGAAGACAAAGATGAGCAGTCTGGTAAGGAAGGTCTCAATTCTATGGATGCAAAGGCATCGAAGATGGGTTCCATGTAATCTGTCCCACTTGTTTTGAAGGCAATCACAGGCTCAAACCATATGCGTTTGTTGGATAGGATCTCGTCTATATCTTCAGGAACGAGTACTAAGTCATTCGAAGAAGTTGCCATTATAGAGATTCTGCAAAATATATGTTAGCACTTGAAAATAGAGTAAGTTAGAGTTTGCATAGTAAAATTAAGAAATTTAATGAAGTGTTAGTGCTAGAATGGTAGTTGAAATCTGTATGAAGTTTTGAGAATGCAAGGCACTAAGAGTTCAATAATGGTAGAAAGTATGATTTGGTTTTGTTGAAGTCATATATGAGATATGCGACTATGAAGCGGTTTGCAATAGACAATTCCGATTTAATCAGCTTTTTAAAATAGACGGTTGAGATTTTATATTATTAATAGTAATGATTATTATGCCTCCTATAATCTCGACCTATGTATCTATCGCAAATAAAGTGAGGTGAGATGACATGCATTAAATGCGCGACAGTCAGTATATAGAATGTTGTGCTTTTAATAAAAAAGTTTTTATTAATGACGTCGTTTAAGAATTAAGGGCAAGAAATAAATGCGATGTATGTGCTGAATGTTAAGTATTGAATTGGATATGCAAACCTATCAGGTGAACATAGTAGTCAGCCCATACCACTGAGTTGATAATGAATTCGTTCATTATTGTTGTTTATGTTCCCCCTTGATCAAATTCTCTAAGGATCGTCTTACTGAATTGAGTCTGTAGGATCCAGTAGACCCAGTTCTACTGAGAGTTTTCTGAATCTGGTCTCAACTATAGGTTTGGTCAGTATGCCGGCCTTGCGCTTACCGGTCTGGATTTTCTCCATTTGGATAGCCTTTTTTGACATGATCTCTGATGAAGTGGTGTCGAATATACTCGTGCTTGCATCTTGTGTGAAGAACATGATTCTTAGTAATTGCAATAGCACTTGTATTGTCGCAATAAATTGGCCCTTCATCTTGATTAAGATTACAATATCTCATTTGTTGTCGAAGCCATATGATATGAGCACAACAACTTCCGGCATTCATACATTCAACTTCAGTAGTAAACGTGACTATTGAGTGTTGTTTCTTTGAGAACCATGATATGAGTTTACTGCCTATGAACTGACATGTTCCTGAAGTTGATTTTGTATCGATTTTGCAATCTGCATAATCTGCATTAGAGTATCCATCTAGTTCAAGATTATCATCAGCTGGATAGCAAACCCAACCTCAGGTGTTCCTTTCAAGTATCGGAGAATCTTCTTTCTTTGGGTTTAGGTGAATTCGCTTGGGATTCACTGGAAATCTTGCGCATACACATACAGCATAAGTTATTTCATGTCTGCTTGTTGTTAAATATAATAATGAACCTATAATAACACTATAATCAGTAGAGTTAACAGATACTCCCTCTTTGTCAAGATCAATCTCTAGAATGGTCTTCATGGTAATCTCGACAGGTTTGCTAGAATCGGAGCCAAATTTCTTGATGAGATCCCTTGTATACTTTGTTTGATTGATGAATATTAGCTTCTTGGTTTGGTTAACTTGAAGTCCAAAGAAATAGTTCATATCTCCCGTCATAGACATCTCAAATTTCTCCTTCATCATCTTCTCGAACTGTTGACACATGGTCACATTTCTTGATCCCAAGATGATGTCATCCATATAGATCTACACTAGTAGAATGTCATCTTCTGTCTTGAAAGAGTGCGATCTACAGTCCCTTTCTAAAAACCTTTATGAAGGAGGAACTCTGAAAGGGTATCATACCAAGCCCTAGGGGGCTTGTTTTAACCCATAAAATTATTTCTTGAGTCTGTATACTTGATGTATCTACTGAAACCCGGGTGGTTGTTCTAAATAGACTTCTTCCTGTAGTACGCCATTCAAGAAAGCTGACTTTATATCCATTTCATAAACCTAAAAACGCTGATGTGTTGCATATGCGAGGAATAGACGAATAGCTTTCAATCTGGTGACTGGTGTGAATGTTTCATCAAAAATCTATCCCTTCTTCTTGACAGTAACCTTTGGCAACTAGTCTGGATTTCTTCCCGACAATAACGCTTTTATATCGTTTATTTTTTAAGACCCATTTAGTTCCAATTACATGTTGATGTTAGGTCTATCAATAAGCTCCCAAATTCGTTTATGACGGATTGGTTTAGCTCTTCCTGCATGGCGGTGATCCAGTCAGCATCATTCAGTGCGTACTCTATAGTTTGAGGTTCTTTAGACAAGAAATAGGAGTATAATGCACTTTCTCGTTGACAGAATTTGGATCTTGTCTTTACACTAGCTGATAGATCTCCTATGATAAGATCAGAGGTGTGAACGTAGAGCCATGATTGTATTTTCTTTGTTTCTTCTTCAGAAGTTGCTTCTGAACAGAGAATAGGGTGATTACGAATTTCAGTTGTACTATTATGTGATTGAAGCAATTCAATAACAAAGTTGGGATCTACTTAGTTACCAGGTTCAGGGGCATTCAACTCAGGAACGTTATGACTCCCTGAGTCGTTATTCTCAGTAGAGGTTTCAGTGACCACTGGGTTTCTTCATTGACCTGAGTTACGTGGAATTGATTATGTTCAATAGAATCAATCGGTTCATCTACGTTGCTTGTTGGATGAGTGCGATGTTGTCTTCATCATCTGCATCATGATCCAACAATGTTGGATCTTTTTCAATTGTATTGTTCAAGTTCAGATCTTGCAGCTTGTCCTGACCACTTCAGCATCTTGCTTAGAGTCCTGTTGCATATCTTGACTAATATACTCATTAAATTCAACACAAGGGCTTTCTTACACTCAATATATCCAGTAGTTAAAGACCATAGAGTATCTTAAGAAGACTCCTTAGTTCCGACTTGCTATCAAAGACCTTTTACTGATCATTTCCATTATTGTGGATAAAGCAAGGACAATTGAAAACATGAAAATGTGAAATAGGAAGGTGTTCATGTGAGCTTGAGTCAGTGAGCAATTATGAGTGTAATAGGCTGTGTTAGTATCTTCTCCCCAAAACTTTGATAGAAGTCTTGAGTCTACGAGTAATGTTCTTACTGCTTCTTTAAGTGTTCTGTTGTTTCGTTATGCAAGGCCATTCTGTTGAAGCGTGTGTGCTGCTGACCTCTCATTATAAATTGCCTCAGCTTTGCAATACTCCTTCATCATAGAGTTTAAGAATTCTATCCCTCTATCTGAGCAAATTTTCTAAATTTTGATATCCTTTTCTACGCTCAATCTCTTCAGAAGTTTTGGCAGTTCAGTCTTGACAACAAATTTGTCTGCAATGAAGTTTACCAATGTATATCTCGAGTAGTCATCTATAACCACGAGAGCGTACGTCTTGCATTTGATAGTCACCGGAGAGACTGACCTGAATAAGTCCATGTGGAGCTGCTAAAGGATTCCATCAGTGGAAGGTGATAAAATTTGTGGATTGCTTGATTTTGTTTGCTTTCCCTTCAAGCATGCTTCACAATTCTTGTGACGTTTGAATACTTCATTGGACAATACTATGATTATAGAGTCTCTTGCTAGCTTGTTCATTGTTTTGAAGTTCAGGTAACTAAGTTATCTGTGCCATAGCCATGTAGTTTTATCGTTTGACTTAGTCTGAGCTAGCAGGCAAGCTTCAGGTTCAACGGTATTCTAGTCTGCAACATAGATATTTCTTCTCTGTGACCCTAATAACACGGTTTTTCCCTGTAGATTTGTAAAGAACATCACAGAAACACGCGTCAAAAATAACTTTAATAGAATTATCACAAAATTGAGTAAGGGAAAGGAGATTATGTTGAAGTCCTTCAACATATGTTACTCTGTCGCCAAAGTCAATTATGGGTAATTCATGTTGAAAATAGTTGGTCAATAGATTCTTTTGATACATCATGTACCTGGAGCATCCACTATCCACTATCCAAGGGTCCTTATGCACCTGAAATATCTGACAACCCTGGTGCTCTCAGACATCCTCTTCCCTTTGCTATCTGTATATCTCACTGCTGATCCGGGAGATGTTGACTTCTTTATCGACTGAGGTTCAAAAGTTCTTTTCTTCTGAACTTTGGGACATATCCTGACCTTGGGAGCATGATAGTATGATCCATACTGTGCTAGATGAGTCCATTGTGGTTTGATCACACTTTTCAGCCCATTTGACCTTCTTGGTTCCCTCTGAATTTGATATGGTCTTTGTACTCGCAATATTCCCTCAGATTTCTCTTTAGTTCAAGTTATTGCTCAGTCATTAAGGTTCTCCAAATGTTATCACTTTTCACCAGTGCTACATAGTCAGCTTTGACTTGTGTAAGCTTCTGATTCTGGCAATTTCAGTATCTTTGTCAGAATGTCCTTGGTCAGAACTGAGATCTGATCTTCTTGTTATTGAAACCTGGTCATTAGAGAATTGATCTCTTCCTTATGTTTCAAAACAAGTCCTTCTGAATTAGTAGGGACCTGACTTTTCAAGACAAGTTTCTGATTTTCACCTTTTAGGAGTTCCAGCTCCTAAAGCGTCTTACTAAATTGAGTGCTCATCGGTATTTGTTCTTCTAAGATATCTTCGTATGCTAGAACCACGTCTAGAGGTTCTCTTGCAGCAGAGCATGTGTCTTATGTGTGTGGTGTAGAGGCATTCATATTTAAAATAGAGTTTACCTCATCCCCTTCTCCCCGCCATAATGCACGGTTCGATATTCTTTTTCAAGCCGAGACCGAGAAGCGGAATATATACATACTCAGGAGCTATTTAGGACATTGACACAATTCTTGATTTGGTGAAGAATAAAGTTTATAACCTCTCAGGATATTAAGACCCTTACCTCTCTCCCTTGATGATGCCCAAAAATGGGATGAATTTGAGAAAATTTCTGGAATACGTGCTGAAACATAGAAAAGCCTACTAACAAATATGAGTTTTTCCTAGTTGACGGAATGCTTTTTTATGTAGATTTGTAGATGGAAAATCATGTTTGGGAACAAGTATTTGGATTGAGATTGTTTAATTTTCTAGAATGCAATACTTATTTGTCTATTTGTTGAAATTGTAGAGAAATGGATGAAAACCATGGTGTTTGATCATAATGGAGTTGAAGCACAGCTCGAAAGGAGTAAATTGTTGAAAATGGCTCAAGATTTGGACTTAAAACGAGTGAGAACGAGTCAAAAGAAGACGAAGCTGAAAGTTATGACGATCCAAACACAGTCGGTGAGGGACATCACATCAGGAATGGAAGTAAACAAGAGCGACATAGACGCAACCACGTTAGGGGCGTTACATGGTGAAGGGAAAAAATTGTCTGCAACCCTGACGCGACCCCGTCGAGGTCATTTTTTGTTGTTGTTTTAATCTGCAGGAATTACATAAAAGACCTTACTTAGAGCTAAGATTTGAAAGATATTAAAACCCAAAAGGCTTTAGGAGAGATAGAAGATCATGCATCTTTGGGACAGATAGAAGATCATGAAATTCAAGTTCAACACAATCAAGGCTTTTGTTTTCTTTTACGCTTTGTTTTGCTTACGAATATGAATTCTTGTGATTTTGCTGGTTTTGTTACTTTTTCCATGAGTATCTAAATCTCTTTATTCTAGGTTAGAGAGTAGGTGGATGATTTGACTACGGGTCTTTTGCAAATCAATTACGTTATTTGTACATCCTTCTTGTGTTCATGGTTTAAATGCTTGTTGAAACATAATTTGTTGTGTTAATTCGAGATTAGAGAGAGGAGAATTAATGCTTGATCTAGGACACATGACATGTTAATTATTCAACACCCAAAAGGTGTGATGTTAATGTGAAAATAATAGATCTAGGAGCTTTTAGGAGTAACAAGTTAGTAAATACTTGGAGGTAATTTTATGAGTATGTTATCTACGGTTTAGGTAAGCCCTAAACGTTACCTATGCTAATTTTATGTTTAATAACTCCTCAATTTTCGTAATATAAATAGAAGGTAACATTAGGAATTAGTATTCACTAGTATAATTAGTCTCTGTGAGATCGACCTTCATCTCTATTTGTAATTGTACCTGTACACTTGTGGCGTGTCAATAAATTAGCGAACATTTACCTGAGGGGGAAGTAACAAGCATAGGAGAAGGAGTTAGCTCAGAGATTGATGACAGGGTAAGGGTTGTAGATGATGAAGTTGGTGTTGGGATTATTACTGGAATCAAATTTTATACTTGTACTCAAGCATAAAATTATGTAGTAAGTTGTAGATCATAGAATGCGCTGTTTTCTCCTATCTGATACATACATACATACATACATACATACATACATACATATATATATATATATATATATGTGTGTGTGTGTGTGTGTGTGTGTGTGTGTGTGTGCACATGCTTATTCCTTTATGTTGTAAAAAAGTTAGATCGTTGAGTGTGTTGTAGAAGACTACATAATTGGTTGAACTAACAAGATGTAAATAGATATAATAGCTAAGACAAATTTAGGATAAGTTGTCCGTTTAAGTTGCAGTTTAGATAAGAAGTGGCTTTTTCTTGGTTGATTGACTAATCTTGTGATGGAATGATAAGAGAGGAAGATATTGTACCCTTCCTCCACTTCTGTTGTAGTCGCTTTGATTGTTGTTCCTGATTAGACCTTCTGATCTATGTCCCAGCCCTTTTCTTCCTCCGGGTGCTCAGAGAACTGAAGAAAATTAATTTGTCTCTCTCAAACTCGCTTCTGCGCGTATGAGTTATGAATGTATATGTTTTGATTGTGAACATAATACTAATATTTATATGGTTCTAAAGCCAATATTATATTAATATTTGTAGTCCATTAATTTAATCATATCTCTAATGGGCTTCTACATAATCAGTCCATAAGATAATTAATTAATTTATTGGGCTACTAATATTTATCAATTAATTGGCCCAGCCAATTAATTCCAGATAAATAACATTATTAAATAATGTAAAATATATCAATCTATTACTAATGATTTCTGATAGACAATAAATAACTAAGCAATTAATTGGTCCAGATCATGGATCTAATACAAGAAATAAAGTTGGGCTTCAAATTATTTAATTATATCTATGCTCAACATAAAGCAAAATTAAATAGTAAACACAGATTCATTCCACTAGAGAATCTGTGCTGACCCCTTTATCCCAAATTGAGCAAGGGCTTGTATTTTAGACTTAATCGATCCCCGTATTTAAAATAGAAATTTCCGTTAATTAATTACGCTCACTAACAGCTTAAATTAATTAACATCTTATTATATTCCTGAGTAGTACCACTCGACCTCATTTACACACCTGAACTTAAACAAACGGTCGGGTTTAGTGTGATAATCCTTACGATTTTCTCAGGGGATATTATCAACCAATTTCCTAAGATACGGTTGCAAGATACAGTCCACCAGCCTAAGCCACAAATAACTGCTAACACCCAGGATACGTAGGCGTTCACCATAGTAGGTCAAACTGACAGATAGCGAAATGCACTCATCTAAACTGCAGCTTAAACCGACAACTTATCCTTAAGTTGTCTAAGCTGTGATAACTGTTTATACCTTGTTAATTCAACCAATTTTCATAGTCTTTTGTGATACCCGACACACTATACAAATCTAACTTTTATACAAGATAAATGATTGCATGTGCAAATATATATATTTATCAGATAGGAGAATAAAATAGTGGTAAGGACAAAAACACATTGTATACAAGCATAAAACTTGCTTCCAGTATACAAAATCCCAACAATTCTCCCATTTATACTAAAGCTAACTTTTAGTATACAATGTGTCAGTTCTAGGTACAAACAAGTACTCTGCTATCTATCCTTTCTACCACTGCATCTTCTCCCACTTGTACAAAAGTTTTTGCAGTCCTAAGAAGGAGGGCATCTCTACCACTCCTAAGCCACGAACATGCTTCTTGTAAGCCGAAATTGGTAAACTCTTCGTGAATAGATCAAATAAGTTGTCATCAGTTCCGATCTTCTCAATGAGCACGTCTCCTCAATGTACGAATTCTCATATAATGTGGTACTTCTTGTCTATGTGTTTAGACGCCTTGTGAGATCTAGGTTCGTTAGAATTTGCCACTACACCCGCATTATCACAATAAATCGTGATCGGTGTAGGTAAATTCTGAACAATATCAAGATTCAGGAGGAAATTCTTGAGCCAAACTGCCTCTTTCGAAGCTTCTGAAGCAGCTACATACTCTGCTTCCATGGTTGAGTCCGGAATGCAAATTTTCTTTGCACTCCTCCACGAAATGGCTCCACCTCACAAGGTAAACACATAACCCGAGGTAGACTTCTTCTCGTCTTTGTCAGCCTTGAAATTCGAGTCTGTATAACCCAAAGGCACGAGATTGTCTGACTGGTAAACAATTCTATAATCCCTAGTCCGTTTATAGTAGTTGAGAATATTTTTGACCGCAGTCCAGTGCGCTTGTCCAGGATTAGACTGATATCTTGAGAACATGCCTACAGGATATGAGACATCTGGTCTCGTACCAAGCATTGCATACATGAGGCTATCGATAGTGAAAGCATGTGGTACTAGCCTCATACTTTCTATCCCTTCAGGCGTTTTAGGGCATTGATTCTTTGATAGAAAAATGACATGTTTGAAAGGTATTGAACCTCTCTTGGCATTCTGCATGATAAAATGAGCAATAACAGTGTCAATGTAGGACGCTTGTGATAAGTTTAACATCCTTTTCTGGAGATCACAGATAACCTTGATCCTAAAGATGTAAGCAACCTCACCTAAGTCCCTCATTTGAAACTGCTCGGATAACCACGTCTTTATGTCTGATAACACTTCAACATTGTTGCCAATGAGAATGATGTCATCTACGTAAAGTGCAAGAAACACCACTGATCCGTTAACACAGATACGGTACACGCACACCTCATTAGGATAAGATACAAAACCATATGATTTGCTACCTCGATAACGACATTTTATTTCACTACCTCATCGAAACGCTGGTGCCATAATCGGGAAGCTTGCTTAAGTCTATAAATGGACTTCTTAAGCTTGCAAAGTAGATGCTCTTTGCCATCTTTCATATAACCTTCTGGCTGTTTCATGTAGATGTCTCTTCCTTTTTCAAGGTGACCATGTAGGAATGCGGTTTTGACATCCATTTTCCAGATCTCTAAGTTCATGTAAGCTGCTATGGCAAGGAGAATCCGAATGGACTTGATCATTGCTACAGGCGAGAAGGTCTTTTCATAATCGATACCTTCTTTCTGGGTAAAACCCTTCGCCACTAGCCTGGCCTTAAATGCCACGATCTCTCCATTCGGTCCTCTCTTTCTCTTGTATACCCACTTACTAAAATTTCAAGTCCAAGGTGATTCGCCATGATTCTGCATCTATATCTCCCACTACTTCGTTGTAAGTCCAGGGATCCATGGTATCTTGTTCATCTGCCGGGAGACGAACAGATATCTCCCCAGTGAACATATACCGATCGGGTGTAAATATCACCCTCCCACTACGTCGAAGAGTGTCAGGCGTTGTGTTAACACATTGTGCAGTTGCTCGTGGAGCTCTATCTTGCACAACTGGCTCTGTGAGTGGATCTCGATCACCTTGTAATTCCTCAAGGATGATCTCGAATCGAGACTTGTGATTAGTAATATAATCCTCCTTTAAGAACCGAGCGTTGGTGCTGACAAGGATCTTCTATTCTTTAGTATCATAAAAATAACCACCCTTAGTTTCCTTTGGATATCCTATAAACAACATAACCTCTGAACGTGGCTCCAACTTGTCGGCCTGCTTATTCAGCACATAAGGACACCTCCAAATCTTTATGTGGTGCATACTGGGCTTGTGCCCGCTCCACAACTCGACCGGAGCCGCATTAACTGACTTGGATGGCACACTGTTTAGCAAGTATGCTGCAGTCTCTAGGACATATCCCCAAAAGGAAATAAGCAATGTTGCATAACTCATCATCGACCCAACCATCTCTAAGAGAGTTCGGTTCCTTCTCTCTGACACACCATTCTGCTGTGGAGTACCCGGTGCTGTCAGCTGGGATGTAATCCCACATTTTGTTAAATAGTCCTTGAACTCGTTAGACATGTATTCCCACCACGATCAAATAGCAGTGTTTTGATTTCTTTACCTTGCTTCTTCTCCACTTCTGCCTTGAATTCCTTAAACTTTTCGAAGCAATCTGACTTGTGGTGAAGAAGGTAAACATATTCATACCTCGAGTTGTTTGGATTTTGTATACTGGAAGCACTTTTTATGCTTGTATACAATGTGTTTTTGTCCTTACCACTATTTTATTCTCCTATCTGATAAATATGTATATTTGCACATGTTATCCTTTATCTTGTATAATAGTTAGATTTGTGTGGTGTGTCGGGTATCACAGAAGACAACACAAATTGGTTGAACTAACAAGATATAAACAGTTAACACAGCTGAGACAACTTAAGGATGAAGTTGTCGGTTTAAGCTGCAGTTTAGATAAGAAGTGGCTTGTCTTAGGCTTGCTTGTCTTTTCTTGGTACACTTAAGGTGGTGTATTGACGGATCACAGTGAGATGTGTTTTCCTAAGTGACATTAGTGGAAAACCAAGATCTCGGTGACTTAGCTAGTCTTAAGCTTGGTAAGACTTCAGCGAGTGCATTTGGCTATCTATCACTTTGACCTACTATGGTGAACGTCCAATGAGCGACCGGATCTACGTATCTTGGGTGTTAGTAGTCATTTGTGGCTGAGGCTGGTTGTCTGTATCTTGCAGCCGTATCCCAGGAATGGGTTGATAATATCCCCTGAGGAACTCGAAAGGATTAGCACACTAAACCCGGCCGGTTGATTAAGTTCGGGTGTGTTAATAAGGTCGAGTGGTACTACTCGGGAATACAAGATGTTAATTAATTTAAGCGGTCAAGTAAGCTTAATTAATTAACGGATATTTCTATCTTAAATACGGAGATCGATTAAGTCTAAAATACAAGCCCTTGCTCAAATTGGGATAAAGGGGTAAGTCGGCACGGATTCTCTAGTGGAATGAATCCGTGTTAATTAATTAATTTTGCTCAGGGCCGAGCATGGATAATTAATTAATTGGAGGCCCAGACTTTATTTCTTGTATTGGATCCCCGATCCGGCCCAATTAGTTGCCTAGTAATTTATTATCTCTCGAATTCATTATTAATGGATTAATGTATTTTACATTATTTAATAATGTTATTTATCTCGGAATTAATTGGTCGGGCCAATTAATTGATAAATATTAGTAGCCCAATAAATTAATTAATTATATTATGGGCTGATTTAATAGAAGCCCATTTGATTATAATTAAATTAATGGGCTACAAATATATTAATATTATATAGGTTTTTGAAGCCTATATATATTAGTATTACGTTCGAAACTCACACAATTGATTCATAAAAATCGAGAGTGGCGTGAGTTTATAGAGAGAGAGAATAAATTTATTTTCTTCGAGATCTCCGACCACCCGGAGGGAGAAAAAGGCCGGGACACGGATCGAAGATCCGACACGGGAGCAACAATCGGAGCCGCGACAACACACCGGGAGGAAGGTAGCATTACCGTAAACCCTATTATTCCTTCAATTGGTATCAGAGCCTGGTTTAGGCTCTGATTGTTGCTGTTAGATGCATGATTAGGTTTTATTTCGTCGTTATCGGGCTATTTCGTGTTTGGGGTGGCCTGCGAGCCACTGTTTTGACCCCGTTGTAACGTTTTTCTCGTGAGAAAATCCACGAGTAGTTGATAGGATCAATGTGCTATGTGATTGTACTGTTTGTTGTACTGTAATTGGTCCGATTGGCACGAAAATCGAGGCGCGACGGAGCGGAAGGGCGAAAACTAGTTTCTGGCAGAACACGGGCGCCGACTTGAGACAGCGCGTGAGGGCGCGTGCTAGATTATCCTTCCGATCCGTTCGGATATGTTTGTTCGTATTCGCGTTAGCTTCGTCCGGATAGGTCGCACGACCCATTCCGATTTCTGGTTTGTCCGGAATAGCGTCGGAAAGGAGAAGTGGTCGTGCTGTCCAGAAATTCCCAAATTGGCCAGGAAACCCTAGTTTTCTATGGTTCCGCCGCATTTTGCGGCGGCGATTCCTGGCGGTTCCGGGGTCTGATTTCCGATAGGCTTGGACCTATGGAATCCTCGTCTTACGAGCTTCGCGTTGATAGGTCGTATGGGATCATCTGATCCCGGATGCGACCGGAATTGACGTCTGAAGTTCGCTGCTCGTTATGAATTCGTTCCGGCGAATCGTTTGAAATTAGGGAAATTAATGGACGATTTCGGCTGGAATCCGATCATGATGGTCAAAAATCGTCCAAGGATCGTTTCCCCTAAATCAATTGAGCGAATATCGGATCGGAAAGAGGCAATTTCGCGTCGGCGGAGCCGGCGGCGGCGGGATGCATTACTTGCTGAAATCCCGTCGCGGTTGCTGAAATTTCCGGCTATATTGCACTTGCCAGTGGTCGGGTGAAGTATGGTAGCGTAGGGACGAGCGACGAGGCGGTGGGAGGAGGCGGGAGGCTGCGGCTGCCGCGGCGCAGCGTCGGGCGCAGAACGCGCAGCTGCGGGGCGCTCCCGGCCGATTTTTACGGCGACGGCGCCGGCCGGCGAGGGGTGTAAAGGCCGCGGCAGACCCTCCCCAGTTGATGGCGCGCGGCGCGGTCCGGAGCGGCGGCGGCGACTTCTTGCTGAAGAAGACAACGATGTCGTGGCGGTTGACGTGGCCGCCACGTCGGCCAAGCTGGCCGACCATGAAGACTCACTGCGCCACGTGTACCGCCACGTGGCGGACCCCTGATGACGTGGCGACGACAGTTTGATGCAGTTTTCGACGCAGTTTCAAGATTCGAAGATTTTCAAGATTTCGAAGATCTGTATTTTTATCGGGTAATGTAATAATTAGGAATTACGTGTTTTAAAGCCCGATAACGATTTTAAATTTCCTATTTGCGTATTTATTTTTACTTATGCTTTAGCATGCGATTATGTGATTAATTGCGCTTAGAAAATCATGTAAATAGGATTTATATCGTTTTTAAAAGCATGTTTTAATTTTCGCGAGCACGTTTTATTATGTGCGTTTAGAAATTGCATGCTTTAGGAATTATGTGGATATGCATGATTCAAAAACAAACCTTTTGAACAAAAAGACTTAGCAATTTTAAATTAGATGTTTAATTAGATTCCATTAATTTGGATATTAAACACTTAATCGGACCTCCATTAATTGGACCCTACACAAAAGTGGAACAATTATATGAGTAAACGTCCACCTGAGTGGCTTGCTTGTATTTTTGAACCACGAGTTTTGTGAGATGGGTTTTCTAATATAATATTTAAATATTATTGAGTAGTGGGAGCAAAGCCGTAAACGTCCACCTGAGTGGCTTGCGTGCCTAGTAAACACTAGTACTCTAGCAGATAATAATTAAATAAGATGACTAATTAAATCAAATTGAAAGCGGTATGGTTCGCGTAAGTATGCCAATTTCGAGAATTTGATGTTAATTCGGTCAAATTAATGGTCAAAGCTTAGATGTCACCGCAGGTACAACTTCCTGAGAAGTCCCTTCCCGCGTTATAATAGTGACATGGTCCAGAGATATCGGATTATTAATTTCATTCGTCTTAAGAACCTAGGCGTGGATTGAAATTAAAGAGCTAGGTATATAGCTTGGTCTAGGGGGTACACGAGTAAACGTCCACTCGAGTGGCTTGCGAGTGTGATCTCTAGGGCTATTCGAGTATTTAACATCATTGGTTTTTCAAAAGGTTACAATGATGGTTAATTGCGAATTATGTGCAAATATAACTTTCTTACATGCTTTTATTATATTTTTCAGATATGTTTGTTCAAATAATTTTCGAGTTTCTAAACAGTCTCACCAACCAAACCCTAACGGGTTTAAATAATTTTACAAAGTGGAAGAGATATCTTACCTTCCCAATAAATGCTCTCTGCAAAGGTTCTATAAGAACTTCGTTTTAGGACCGCTATGTCTAAGAACGAGTTTACTATGAGTATGTTACTCAAATCTTTGGTAGCGGTCAAAGAGGTTATAGAAAAGGGCAAGAGTGCTCAAGTCTTGAATATCCCTAGTAGTTCAAGGAATCCTCCGAAAGGCGGAAACCAGAAAAAGAGCAGAAAGGGTGGACATTTCAAGAAGAGCGATGGGAGTAAGAAGACAAGTCCTTACCGGCGACATGCAAATGTCAAAGGAGAAAGGAAGGTTCTTCAAGATTGGTAAGAAAGGACACTTGGAAGAATTATAATCCAGATGTCAAGGCAAAACAGAAAGAGACGCGAGTCGCTCTTGTAACTGAAACTGTTCTGGTTTCCTCTTCTACCCACAAATGGGTAGTGGATTCGGGGGCAACTGATCATGTTTGTTACACCTTGCAAGGTTTCTTGCAGAAAAGGCAATTGAGCGATGGCGAGGTGGTAGTCTCAATGGGCAATGGATCGAGAGTTCCTGCAATTGCCATTGGAGATCTACATCTATCTTTTGATAGTTCTGTTTTAGTACTTAAAGATGTTTTATATGTGCACGAGTTTAGGCGAAACATAATTTACTTTCAAAACTCTATAAAATGGATGGTTATAAATCAAGTTTTGATAGTGAAGTTTCTATCATGAAAGACGATGATTTCATCTGTGGTGGGCTATTAAACGGATCTTTATATACTATTACTTGTAATCCGCGTAATTCTGTTAATATTGCTTCCTCATCATCAAATCCTAAGAAGAGGAAAGAGTCTTCTAAGGTAAACCAAACTTATCTATGGCACTTAAGACTAGGTCACATCAATCTTAATAGGATCCAAAGGTTGGTGAAATATGGATCACTGGAGTCTCTCCAAGTTGAACCATTTCCAACTTGCGAATCCTGCTTGGAATGAAAGATGATGACTAGGCCTTTGAAGGCAAAGGGTTATAGAGCCACAGAAGCATTAAGTTTGATACATTCTGACTTGTGTGGGTCTATGTCTACACAAGCTCGTGGAGGGTATGAGTACTTCGTCAAATTTACTGACGATTACTCGAGGTATGGATATGTTTACCTTCTTCGCCACAAGTTGGATTGCTTTGAAACTTTTAAGGAATTCAAGGCAGAAGTGGAGAGGAAGTTAGGTAAAGAAATCAAAACACTGCGATCTAATCGTGGTGGGAAATACCTATCCAACGAGTTCAAGGACTACTTGACAGAATGTGGGATTACATCCCAGCTGACAGCATCGGGCACGCCTCAGCAGAATGGTGTGTCAGAGAGAAGGAACCGAAGTCTCTTAGAGATGGTTCGGTCGATGATGAGTTATGCAACTTTGCTAGTTTTCTTTTGGGGATATGCCCTAGAGACTGCAACATACTTGCTGAATCGTGTGTCTTCCAAGTCGGTACAAAAGATCCCTTTCGAGTTGTGGAGCGGGCACAAACCCAGTATGCACCACTTAAGGATTTGGGGTTATCCTGCTTATGTGCTGAATAGGCAGGCCGACAAATTGGAATCACGTTCAGAAGTGATGTTGTTCATAGGGCATCCGAAGAAAACGAAGAGTGGATACTTTTATGATCCTAAAGAACCAGAAGATCGTTGTTAGCCCTAACGCTCGGTTCTTAGAAGAGGATTACACTAGTAACCATAAATCTCGAGTCGACATCATCCTTGAAGAATTACAAGGTGGTCGAGTTCCACTTGAACAACCAGTAGTGCAAGATAGTACTCCACGAGTAAGCGCACAATGCTAACACAGACTCCTAACAACTTTCGACGTAGTGGGAGGGTGATATTTACACCTGATCGGTATGTTCACTGGGGAGACGTTTGATTATCTCCCGGCGGATGAACAAGATACCGTGGATCCCCTGGACTTACAACGAAGCGAATGGGAGATGTAGATGCACCATGGACTCAAAATTTGAGTCCATAACCGATATGGATGTATACGAGATCACTGAACTACCTGAGGGCTGCAATGCTATTGGTAGTAAGTGAGTATACAAGTGAAAGAGAGAACACCGAATGAAGAGATCATGGCGTTTAAGGCCAGGCTAGTGGCGAAGGGTTTTACCCGAAAGAAGGTATCGATTATGAAGACACCTTCTCGCCCGTAGCAATGATCAAGTCCATTCTTGATTCTCCTTGCCATATCAGCTCACATGAACCTAGATATCTGGCAAATGTATGTCAAAACCGCATTCCTAAACGGTCACCTTGAAAAGGTAGGGACATCTACATGAAACGGCCGGATGGTTATGTGAAGGAGGGCGAAGAACATCTAATTTGGAAGCTTAAGAAGTCTATTCATGGACTTAAGCAAGATTTCCGGTTATGGCACCAGCGTTTTGACAAGTAGTCAAATCCTATGGATTTGTATCCTATCCTAACTAGGTGTGTGTAACGTATTTGTGTTAACGGATCAGTGGTGTTTCTTGCATTTTACGTAGAAGACATCCTTCGCATTAGCAATAATGTTGAAGTGTTATCAGACGTAAAGACGTGGTTATCCGAGCGGTTTCAAATGAAGGACTTAGGTGAAGCTGCTTACATCCTTGGGATCAAGGTTATTCGAGATCGCCAGAAAAAGTATGTTAAGCTTGTCACAAGTGTCCTACATTGACACTGTTATTGCTCGTTTTAGCATGCAAAAGCCAAGAGAGGTTTAGTACCTTTCGGACATGGCATTTTTTCTATCCAAGAATCGGTGCCAAAACGCTCGAAGAGATAGAAAATATGAGGCAAGTACCATATGCTTCCGATGCCGGTAGCCTCATGTATGCGATGCTTTGTACAAGAGCGAGATATCTCATATGCCGTAGGCATGGTCTCAAGATATCGCCTAACCACGGAAAGGAATACTTGGACTGCGGTCAAGTATATTCTCAAGTACCTTAAACGGACTAGAGATTATAGGCTTGTTTACCAGTCAGACAGTCTAGTGTCTTTGGGTTATACAGAATCGGATTTCTAGGCTGACAGAGACGAGTAGAAGTCTACCTCGGGTAATGTGTTTACCTTGGGAGGTGGAGCCATTTCATGGAGGAGTGCAAAGCGAAATGCATTGCGGACTCAACCATGGAAGCAGAGTATGTGGGCGCTTCGAAGCTTCGAAAGAGGCGGTTGGCTCAAGAATTTCCCTCCGGGATCTTGATATTGTTCTGAACTTGCCTAAGACTATCACAATTTATTGTGATAACTCGGGTGCAGTGGCAAATTCTAAGGAACCTAGATCTCACAAGGCGTTAAAATACATAGACCGGAAGTACCACATTATACGAGTATTTGTAAATTGAGGTGACGTGGTGATTGACAAAATTGGAACCGAAGTAAACCTAGCTTATCCTTTCACGAAGAGCTTGCCACTCCCGGCTTACGAGAAGCATGTTCGTGGCTTTGGGATGGTAGAGATGCCCCCCACTTAGGACTACAGAAACTTTTGTATAAGTGGGAGAAGATGTCGTGATAGATAGGATAGATAACAGGGTACTAGTTTGTACCTAGAACTGACACATTGTATACTAAAAGTTTGCTTTAGTATAAGTGGGAGAATTGTTGGGATTTTGTATACTGGAAGCACTTTTTATGCTTGTATACAATGTGTTTTTGTCCTTACCACTATTTTATTCTCCTATCTGATAAATATGTATATTTGCACATGTTATCCTTTATCTTGTATAATAGTTAGATTTGTGTGGTGTGTCGGGTATCACAGAAGACAACACAAATTGGTTGAACTAACAAGATATAAACAGTTAACACAAATTTGAGACAACTTAAGGATGAAGTTGTCGGTTTAAGCTGCGAGTTTAGATAAGAAGTGGCTTGTCTTAGCTGCTTGTCTTTACTGGTACACTTAAGGTGGTGTATTGACGGATCACAGTGAGATGTGTTTTCCTAAGTGACATTAGTGGAAAACCAAGATCTCGGTGACTTAGCTAGTCTTAAGCTTGGTAAGACTTCAGCTGAGTGCATTTGGCTATCTATCACTTTGACCTACTATGGTGAACGTCCAATGAGCGACCGAATCTGCGTATCTTGGGTGTTAGTAGTCATTTGTGGCTCAGGCTGGTTGTCTGTATCTTGCAGCCGTATCCCAGGAATGGGTTGATAATATCCCCTGAGGAACTCGAAAGGATTAGCACACTAAACCCGGCCGGTTGATTAAGTTCAGGTGTGTTAATAAGGTCGAGTGGTACTACTCGGGAATACAAGATGTTAATTAATTTAAGCGATCAGTAAGCTTAATTAATTAACGGATATTTCTATCTTAAATACGGAGATCGATTAAGTCTAAAATACAAGCCCTTGCTCAAATTGGGATAAAGGGGTAAGTCAGGACGGATTCTCTAGTGGAATGAATGCGTGTTAATTAATTAATTTTGCTCACGGTGAGCATGGATAATTAATTAATTGGAGGCCCAGCTTTATTTCTTGTATTGGATCCCCGATCCGGCCCAATTAGTTGCCTAGTAATTTAATATCTCTCGAATTCATTATTAATGGATTAATGTATTTTACATTATTTAATAATGTTATTTATCCGGAATTAATTGGTCGGGCCAATTAATTGATAAATATTAGTAGCCCAATAAATTAATTAATTATATTATGGGTCTGATTTAATAGAAGCCCATTTGATTATAATTAAATTAATGGGCTACAAATATATTAATATTATATAGGTTTTTGAAGCCTATATATATTAGTATTCTGTTCAGAAACTCACACAATTGATTCATAAAAATCGAGAGTGGCGTGAGTTTATAGAGAGAGAATAAATTTATTTTCTTCAGATCTCCGACCACCCGGAGGGAGAAAAGGCCGGGACACGATCGAAGATCTCGACACGGGAGCAACAATCGGAGCCGCGACAACACACCAGGAGGAAGGTAGCATTACTGTAAACCCTATTATTCCTTCACGAGTAATAGTCAGTAAATATGATGAAGTACTCATTGTTGGGAGATGATTCAGTCCCTCCACAAAATATTAGGAAATAACTCAGTACAACTCAGTAGCCTTGTGCTTAGTAGATTTGAAGATCCCAAAACCCTACTTTGGTCGATGAACCATTCGTTTGTAATTTGTTGTTCGTCTCCGAGAGTTTCGAGACTCGGTAGACACTCTTCATTTAGATAGTCCGCCGGCTCTTCGACGGACTATCGGCCCTCGATACCGAAGAAGAATACTCGGAGTACTTGGACTCAGCAGGAGCAGTATACTAAAAAGGAGTCAGTGGAACTGAACTCAGCAGGACTAGTTCACTGAACTCGAGTTTCATTTTCAGTAGAGCTAACTCAGCAAGAGTATGCTACTGAATATAGATCGAACTTCTGCAACGGCCGGGACGGTCTTCTGACTTTCAGGATATCTGAAGTCAAATCAGGAGAGTCATACGAGGTATAGAGAAGTTAGCTTCAGATCCATCTTGAAGTCTGTTTTGTCTCACCTACCTTCTTCAGACTCGACCAATGACGAGCGGCCAACTGTTTACTTTCTGACTAAAGCTGCAAGTCAACAACTTTCCAGAAATTGAGGGAAATGACTCTGCCACCATGCTTTGAAAGAGCCATTAGCTACCCAAAAGAGAGAGGCACATGGATCGTCGTCTCCAATGGATCTATCCATGTCTCTGCTCTATAAATAGAGGGAAGATTTAAAATTGAAGCTCACCTAGAAAACAAAGAACATACAAGCATTCACGAGCAACTCAAAACGACTTAAGCTTTCCGCAATAACTTCATAGAGTAATCTCCAGTGAAAGGCGACATACTTGCTCTTAGGGAATAGAGCTAAACTAGATCATAAAGCCTCTAGTATCCAAGCGACTGAATACGAACCTAAGTCCATACTTAACCGTTCGTCGCTCTTTAAGCAACTTTCTTGTTCCCTATCCCTCTAACCTAAGCTCAGCAGCCTATATCCATAGGTTAGACGAAGGAGTTCATATCCGAACTGATCCTTATTGTAAAGAACTCCTTTATAGTTGGAGAGTTTGTCAAATACTTTAGTTTGATACCTTGTAAACTGAGACTTGCTCAGTATAATCACTAAGACCAGTGTTTGTCCAGTGCACAAACCGACTGAGTCTATCTCAGTATAATAAATAGCTTCCTGATCTTTCGGGACTGTGGACGTAGGATTGTTGGATCCGAACCACCTTAAATAGAGGGATGATTTCAAATTGAAGCTAACGAGAAACCAAGAACACACGAGCATTCACGAGTAACTCGAAACAACTTAAGCTTTTCGCAAGAACTTCAAAGAGTAATCTCCGGCGAAAGGCGACATACTTGCTCATAAGTAACCAAGCTGAACCAGATCATAAAGCATCTAGTATCCAAGCGAGTGAATACGAACCCAAGTTTATACTTAACCGTTCGTCGCTCTAGAAGCCACTTTCTCGTTCCCTATCCCTCTAACCTAAGCTCAGTAGATCTTATCCATAGCTTAGATGAAGGAGTTCATATCTGAACTGATCCTTATCGTAAAGGACTCCTTCATAGTTGGAGAGTTTGTAAAACACTTTAGTTTGATACCTTGTAAACTAAGACTTGCTCAGTATAAATCTCAAGACCCGTGTTTGTCTAGTGCACAAACTGATTAAGACTATCTCAGTATAATAAATAGCTTCTTGATCTTTCGGGATAGTGGACGTAGGATTGTTGGATCCGAACCACTTTAAAACTGCTTGTGTTCTATGTCTTTACTGTTGCATTGATTACTGTTCATACTGAAAATATATTTCTAAAATCATTCAACTGAGTTTCAGCGAATCTTAATCGACCGCACTAATATACTGAAACTATTTTCTTAAAAACGTTTTCTAACTCAACTGAATTTGGGCCTGCACATTTCCACACTTACTGAACTTCAGCTGAACGGTACTGAATTCTGACCTTAGTTAGCTAGCAGGCCTCAGTGAAGTCAGTCACTCTTCCACGCGATCCAGAGCAGCTTATTTGGTCTACTGAACTTGTTTTGTACGGCACCCTCCTGAAAAGGACGCGTTTTAAGTTGAGAAATGGTTTTCATGTGTATTCACCCCCCGTCCTCTACACCTGAACGTTTAATCTCCGGACCAACAATTGGTATTAGAGCAGGAGTTCGCTAAGACTCTTGTTATTTTGAAACTGGTCTACTTGAACGGATCCAGAAAACGTTTTCACTGCATATCATTCTTCATCCATATCATTATTTTCAATGTCTGATATGTCAGGAATCAGGATGGTACCCATATTCTCAGTAGAGAACTACGGCTATGGCGAGTCAGAATGGAGTCACATCTGACATCCCTCCAGGATAGCATGACAGAGGTACTGGAGGAGAAGAAACTTCAGAACTTAGACCGAGTCGCCAGAAACGCCATACTGACCACCCTGAGTGATTCTTATCTCAGGAGAGTTCAGGACTGCAAGTCCACGAAGGAACCCTGGATACTCTAGCGCTTCTGAGTCGGGGGACTCAGAAGATCAAAGCGAACAAATTGGCGTTGGAACTTCAGAAGCTCGAGAGACTATCTCTCATGCCTAGTGACACCATCAAAGATCTTAACGTCAGATTCACGGATCTGACGAACACCATCAACGGGCTGGGAAAGACGTTCTCCATCCGAGAAATGAATCTCAAGATTTTGAGGGCACTGCCAGACTGTCATTAGACTCCCTTTGCTACTTTACTGAGACATTCTGATTTAGATATGTTACTCCTGACCATATCTTTTCAGAACTTAAAGCTGAGGAGTTCGAGTTTGGTCTACCTCAAAGGAAGCGAGCTGAAGCTGACACCCAAATCGACTATGCTTTCAAAGCATCAGTCAGCACAGCGGCTTCAGCATCTAGCACGGTTGAACCTTCACTCAGTGACATACAAGAAGGAAACCTGGCTAAGAAGTACCCGCTGCTTGCCATAAAGTATCAGAAGGAGAAGGAGAGGCGCAGAAAACTCTCAAGATGCATTAGAGACTCCAAGGGTAAGTCTGAGTATACACCCAAGTGCACTGCTGACTCACCTACTTCTAACTGCAGGAAATAGGAGGACTCATCTAAATCGAAAGGCAGCGAGAGCAAAGAAGAGAGAGTCACTACCTGCTACAACTGTAAACAGCCAGGACATTATCAGTATGATTGTCCTGAGCTCAGTATTGCTGAGAGAGCAGCACGCAAAGCTCGAAGGGAGAAGTTCATCAAGAAGCGTCAAGCATATATAGCTGGTGAACTCTCAGACGACTCAGATGAAGTCGATTCCTTCATGGATTCATCAGACAATGAAGCGGCATTCATGGCCGTAGAGCTTGGAGAAGATTGAGAAAAGTGTCTCATGGCGGGAGAAGAGGATGAGGTAAACTCTCACGCTCCATTTAACTATTCTTTACACTGCACACACGATACTATTTCAGGTGTAGATGAGAATCTGGACGTCTCGATCGCCTACGAAGAACTGTTAGATGAGCAGATTCAGATGAGTCTGCAGCTCAGTAAGACTCTTCAGGAGTTGGATACCCTGAAAGTGGAGAATCAGAGACTTTCTCAGTACTGATCAATGACTTGACTTAGGGAGGAGATAAACTCTCTCATGGCCAAGTCTCAAAATCAAGAAGACCAGATCTCAGTACTGATCAATGACTTGACTCAGAAAGATACAGAACTGAGTCTACTGAAGCAAGAGTTGTCCGGACTTCAGACCGAGCATGAACTGCTGAAGAAAAGCGATGATGTTTGGAGGAATCTGATGATGGAGCGGTACATGGGCGCTGAAAAGAAGGTTGAGGCCATGCTAGCCAGCAACAAGCCTAAGCACTGCAAGGAGGGACTTGGATTCAGTCATGGAGCCTCCTCATCTGCCCCCGTACGCTCAGAAAACTGGCTAGCTAATAGATTCGTTCAAGGAGAGACCATCAACGCAGATATTCTGAACCCCCTAGCCAAGAACAAACAAAAGATGAAGGCACCTCATCCCAGCTATCAGCATTCTGACAAAAAGATCAGTTCCAAATCACCCCAGTTCAGTCAAGGGGGAACCAGCAGAGTTAAATAGGTTGATCAGTATGGACCTCCACAGCTGAAACATCCAACTCAGTATGGGTTGTATTATTATGATCCTATAATCAGAAGAGGACCTAAAAGTCAGAATAAGAAGAAGAAAGCCGTGTAGAAGACAAAGGTCAGCAGTCCACCAACTCAGAAGATCAGGACTCCTGAACTTGTGAAGTCTTAGAAGTCAGCATCGACCAGTCTAGTGGTCAAGTATGTTGATCAAAGTGGAAAGAAACTGTCTGAGACCACCAGGGTCGTGAGACAGATCTGGGTTTCCAAAACAAACTTCTAAGGACCCAAAATCAAACATAAAGAGTACCTAAATATAATTATGTTTTGCAGGTACGCAAGGACCCTTGGTATATGGACAACGGATGCTCAAGACACATGACATACCAGAAGGACCTACTGAAGAATTATACTACCGAAGAAGGACCCCGAATCGAGTTTGGAGAAAACGCAAAAGGCTATACCAGAGGCTATGGAACACTCAGCGTTGGAACCGCAACAGTTCCAAGAGTATCATATGTTGAAGGACTTCAGCATAAGCTTCACTCTATTAGTCAATTTTGTGATAACTCGAATAGAGTGATTTTTTACGCTGGTTTCTGTGATGTCATTGATAAATCTACAGGGAAAACAGTGTTATCAGGTTCGCGCAAAAAGAATATCTACGTAGCTGACTGGAACTCAGCTGAACGTGAAGCTTGTTTGGTGGCGAAGAACGACAAGAGAACGGGGTGGCTCTGGCACAGAAGACTCAGCCATCTCATCTTCAAGACGCTCAACAAACTAGCTAGAAACGCTCTAGCAAGAGGACTGCCGAATGAAGTATTCAGCAAAGACACTCAGTGTGAAGCATGTCTGAAGGGAAAGCAAACAAGGAATCAAAATCCACATGTTCCATCGCCTTCCACTGATGGAATCCTTCAGCTGCTACATATGGATTTATTCGGTCCAGTCTCTCCGGTTATGATCAGAGGCAAAAAGTATGCTTTAGTGGTCATTGATGACTACTCGCGCTACACATGGGTCATATTTATTGCCAACAAGTCTGACGTTAAAATAGAGTTACCTACGCTTCTGAAAAATCTCAGTGTCGAGAAGAACACCAAGATTATAAATGTACATTCTGATAGAGGAATTGAGTTCCAGAATTCGATGGTGCAGGAGTTTGGCAAAGCTGAAGGTATAGAGCATGAGACGTCTGCCGCGTGCACGCCTCAACAAAACGGGGTTGCTGAAAGGAAGAATAGAACACTCAAAGAAGAAGCAAGAACCCTGCTCACAGACACAAGACTCCCAACTAAATTCTAGGCAGAAGCAACTGATACTGCATGTTACACTCAGAACAGTTCTCTACTAACTAAGCATCATAAGAAGACACCATATGAATTATGGAACGGAAGGGAGCCTTCTCTATCTTATTTCCATATTTTTTGGTTTTCGTGCTTCATCCACAATAATGGGAAGGATCAGTTAAAGACTTTTGATAGCAAGTCAGACCAGGGAGTCTTCTTAGGATACTCCCGGGTCAGCAAAGCTTTCAGAGTTTTTAACTACCGGACCCTTTGCGTGGAGGAAAGCCCTCATGTTGTTTTTAATGAGTTTGCTACTGAAGACAGGAGCAAGAACTCTAAATCAGAATCTCAGGACATCAGTAAGCAGGTACAGGATCTGAGCCTAAAAGATAAAGTTGAAAAGATCCAGCTGTGTTGGGATGATGATTCAGAAGAAGAAACTGAAGATAAGACAACTGAATCTTATCCAGCAGTAGAAGTAGCTGAACAGATTGATTCTACTGAACAGAGTCAATCCCAGGTAACTCAAGTCGATGAAGAAACCCAAGTGGTAACTGAAACCTCTACTGAGGATAATAATTCAGGGGGAACATATGAAGTTCCTGAGCTAAATGCCCCTAAACCTGGTGACTCAGTAGACCCAACTCTACTAACTGAACTGCTTCAATATCTTAATAGTACAACTGAAATGCCTAACTCACCTTCTGTCTGTGTTGAACAAATTTCAGATGAAGAGTTGAAACATCGTAGATCGTGGCTGGACGCTCACACTTCTGACCTAATTATTGGAGATCCTTCAGCAAACGTAAAGACAAGATCCAGATTCTGTCAGGGAGAAAGCGCGTTATATTCCTGCTTCTTGTCTACTGAAGAACTTCAGTCAGTTGAGGACGCACTCAAGGATGCTAATGGATCGTAGCTATACAGGAGGAGTTGAATCAGTTCACGGGAAACGAAGTATGGGAGCTTGTTGATAGACCCCGACATTACATGTGATTGGAACTAAATGGGTCTTCAAGAACTAGCGACACAAAAAAAACATTATATTAAGGAACAAAGCAAGACTCGTGGCAAAAGGCTACTTTCAAGCTGAAGGGATAGATTTCGACGAAACTTTCGCTCTAGTTGCAAGATTGGAGGCAATCAGACTATTCCTAGCCTACGCAACACATCAGTGATTCAGAGTTTATCAAATGGATGTGAAGTTTGCGTTCCTGAACGGCGTGCTAAAAGAAGAAGTCTATGTAGAACAGCCTCCCGACTTTTAGAGAACTTTTAGAGAACTTTAAAGGGAAAAGATCCATACTGATCGTCAAAGGGCAGATATTCTGACCAAGTCTCTAGCTGAAGCCAGATTCAGAGAACTTTCAGTAGAGCTAGGTCTGCTGGACCCTACTGACTCCAGTCAGTAAGTGGATTCAGGAGAGGAGCATTCAGCAAGGGGAATGTTCACTCTCGATGCGAGTAAATTCGATACGTAGAGACTCAAGAACCATCTACACGAGGTATCAGCTGACTACGATGTTCAGCTGACAGGTTTGCGTATCTCTACTCAGTAGCAAATGAAATATTCTATGCATTTATGATTCAGATTCAACTTCGTATTCAATGCCTTAGAAAATGTCATTTAATATAACGGCTTACATTAAATACACGACATTCTATGTAAAGCATGCTGAACTCTGCGGCGCATTAAATGCATGTCAAATCAAGTTACTTCTTTGGCTAGTTACAACTGTATTTCGACTTTGGCGGCTAAATTGATCATTGTCTATTTTATAGTATTAAATCATAGCCGTCGATCTCATAAAGCATATTTAAACTGAACCGTGGATTTTTAACTGTTCATCTTCTTTAACATATAAAAACACGTTCAAAGTTTAGAAACCGCCATTTTCACGCTGCAAATTTTTGCAACCCTAGATTTTCTGAGAAAAACTTTCGTCTACTTCCAAACCTTTTTCAAAACTCTCAGAAAAACTTTGGTAAATCTTTAATGATCATTCAGCATCGTATATAATCTTTATAATATTTTTCATTCGATACTGATATTTTTCGTTTGCAGAATATTACATCATGGCAGGATCATACGTAAGTGTTCCCCTGGATGCAAGAGATCCTCGAGAAGGATCGAGTCTCGTGTGAACCTATGATGGAGTTCGATGCCTGTGACCTCGATTTCATGGAAGAGATCTTTGACGCACTTAGGACGACAAGTCTGGAGGGTTTTCTGTCTAGGAAGCCATCTTACTTCCTCCTGCGCCAGACAGCTGAGTTATATCTGAACTCAGAGTCAGTTGAAGGAGATATCAGATGCAGATTTGTCACCCATACGATTGGAGACCCCTCCCATGTTGCTCCATAAATCAAGTTGATGTCCATTAAAGAAGCGCTTCAGCGTAGCTTCAAACTTCCGAATGAAGGATTTAGTATTGTGGGATACAAGGATGATTTAATGGACGAGTACTTAGAAGTATTCTACGGGAAGCCAACAACATTCAGAGTCGCCTTCCCAAAGAACGCCATGCTCCCTCAGTTCAGAGCTCTGGCATATATCGTGACTCAGCTACTGACGAGTCAGGCCGGTTCATTTGATCAAGTATCAAGGCCAAAGATTCAGCTAATGATGGCCATATACGATCAGACCAAGATCAATTGGACTGAGTTCTATCTAAAGGAGTTCATGACTCAGGCCGCCAAGTTTGACAGATCATCCAACCACCTAGCCGTGAATGGAAAACTCCTATACGGATTAAAGCTATCTGTAATGATAGAAGACTTATGCGGAGCCGACCAAGTAGTATATGCTGACAAGATATACTTCAATCCGAAGAAAGTAAGGTTCCAGACCAGGGCAGCGGCCCTTCAGCAAATTGGTTCAGGGCCGGCTGATCCCAAGTCCAGCTCTCTGAAGACCTCAACACCTACGAAGAAGAGGTCGCCTCCGAAGTCTACTCCTAAGACACCGACAAAGAGACTGAAGAAAGTCAGTGAGGTCATAGTTGAACCGCCTTTACAGCTAAGGGACGAGGCTGAGTCCTCTGAGAAGACTCTGTCAGTGGAGAAAGCCGTCTCCACTGAACAAGGAGAATTTGTGGACCAAGGGGTAGAAGCTGAATCCACAACTCCTACTGATCAGATCCCCTTGGATATCCCTCCACTCAGCAGCATCCCATCTGCTAAAAAGTAACAGTCTCCAATAGAAGTTGAAGACTCAGAGACTGCCTCAGAATCAGAATCAATTGGGATGGAGGCGTCTGCTCCACAATCAAGAGCCTCCCAAGAGATTTCAGAACATATTCCGGAGATAGCCAGCCATACAGATCTAATCATATTGGCAAGGCAGGCTAGGCTCCACACTCTGATCAGGTTCTAGGAGTGGTTAACACTGAACAAGTTGATCCAGCACCACTCCTGCGAACAACTCCACAAAGAGTATAACTCAGTAGCCTTGTGCTCAGTAGATTTGAAGATCCCAAAACCCTACTTTGACTGATGAACCATTTTGTTGTAATTTGTTGTTCTGTCTCTGAGAGTTTCAGACTCAGTAGACACTCTTCATTTTGGTTCAGGCGCTCAGCTCTGTCCGCTGGTTCTTTAGCAGACTATCAGCCTCAGTACCAGAAGAAGAAGACTCAATAGTACTGGACTCAGCAGGAGCAGTATACTAAAAAGGAGTCATTGGAACTGAACTCAGCAGGAGTAGTTTACTGAACTAAGAGTTGATCTTCAGTAGAGCTGACTCAGTAGGAATATGCTACTGAATATAGATCAGACTCAGCAACGGCTGGACAGTTTTCTGACTGTCAGGATATCTTAAGTCAAATCAGCAGAGTCATAAGAGGTATAGAGAAGTCAGCTTCAGATCCACCTGGAGGTCTGTTTTGTCTCACCTACCTTCTTCAGCCTCGACCAATGACGAGCGGCCAACTGTCTACTTTCTGATTAAAGCTGCAAGTCAACAACTTTCCAGAAATGGAGGGAAAGGATTCTGCCACCATGCTTTGAATGAGCCGTTAGCTACCCAAAAGAGAGAGACACATGGATCGTCGTCTCCAACGGATCTATCCATGTCTCTGCTCTATAAATAGAGGGAAGATTTCAAATTGAAGCTCACCTAGAAAACAAAGAACACACGAGCATTCACGAGCAACTCATAACAACTTAAGCTTTCCGCAATAACTTCATAGAGTAATCTCCAGTGAAAGGCGACATACTTGCTGTTAGGGAACAAAGCTAAACCAGATTATAAAGCCTCCAGTATCCAAGCGACTGAATACGAACCCAAGTGCATACTTAACCGTTCGTCGCTCTAGAAGCAACCTTCTTGTTCCCTATCCCTATAGCCTAAGCTCAGCAGCCTATATCCATAGGCTAGACGAAGGAGTTCATATCTGAACTGATCCTTATTGTAAAGGACTCCTTTATAGTTGGAGAGTTTGTCAAACACTTTAGTTTGATACCTTGTAAACAGAGACTTGCTCAGTATAATCACTAAGACCAGTGTTTGTCCAGTGCACAAACCGACTGAGACTATCTCAGTATAATAAATAGTTTCCTGATCTTTCGGGACAGTGGACGTAGGATTGTTGGATCCGAACCACTTTAAAATTGCTTGTGTTATGTGTCTTTACTGTTGCATTGATTACTGTTCATACTGAAAATATATTTCTAAAATCATTCAACTGAGTTTCAGCAAAGCTTAATCGATCACACTAATACACTGAAACTATTTTCTTAAAACGTTTTCTAACTCAACTGAATTTGGGCCTGCACCTTTCCGCACTTACTGAACTTCAGTTGAACGGTACTGAATTCTGACTTAGTCAGCTAGCAAGCCTCAGTGAAGTCAGTCACTCTTCCACGCGATCCAGAGCAGCTTATTTGGTCTACTGAACTTGTTCAGTACGACACCCTCCTGAAAAGGACTATTCGCGTTTTAAGTTGAGAAATTGTTTTTAGGTGTATTCACCCCCCCCATCCTTTACACCCGAACATTTAATATCGGGACCAACACTCATACCCTCCACGAGCTTGTGTGGACATAAACCCACACAAGTCAGAATGTATCAAACTTAATGCTTTTTTTTCTATAACCCTTTGCCTTGAAAGGCCAAGTCACCATCTTTCCTTCCAAGCAGGGTTCGCTAGTTGGAAATGATTCAACTTGGAGAGACTCCAATGATCCATATTCTACCAATCTTTGAATTCTCTTAAGATTGATGTGACCTAGTCTTAAGTGCCACATGTCAGTTTTGTTTACGTTAGAAGATTCTTTGCTCTTCTTATTGTTTGATGATGAGAAAGTAACATTAACAAAATTACGCGGTTTACAAGTAATAGTATATAAAGATCCGTTTAATGGCCCACCATAGATAAAATCATCGTCTTTCATGATAGAAACTTCACTATCAAAACTTGATTTATAACCATCAATGGTGTAGAGTTTTGAAATATAAATTATGTTTCACCTAAAATCAGGCACATATAAAACATCTTTAAGCACTAAAACATAACTATCAAAAGATAGATGTAAATCTCCAATGGCAAATACAGGAACTGTCGATCCATTGCCCAAGGAGATTACCACCTCATCGTCACTCAATTGTCTTTTCTGCAAGAAATCTTACAAGGTGTAACAAACATGATCAGTTGCCCCCGAATCCACTACCCATTCGTGGGTAGAAGAGGAAGCCAGAACAATTTCAGTTACTAGAGCGACTCGCGTCTCTTTCTATTTTTCCTTGACATCTGGATTATAATTCTTCTAGTGTCCTTTCTTACCACTCTTGAAGAACCTTATTTTCTCCTTTGGGATTCACATGCCGCTGGTAAGGACTGTGTTCTTATTCCCACTGCTCTTCTTGAATTGACCACCCTTTCTACTCTTTTCTAGTTTCCGCCTTTCTGAGGATTCCTTGAACTACTAGGGATATTCAAGACTTGAGCACTCTTGCCCTTTCCTATAACCTCTTTCACCGCTACCAAAGAATTGAGTAATTTACTCAGAGTAATCTCTATCTTAGACAGAGCGGTCCTAAAACAGAAGTTCTTAAAGTACCTTGTCAGGGCATTTATTGGAGAGGTAAGATATCTCTTCCACTCTATGAAATTATTTAAAATTGTTAAACCCATTAGGGTATGGTTGGTGAGACTGTTTAGAAACTCAAAAAATATTCGAACAGACATATCTGAAAAATATAATTTAAAAGCATGTATGAAATTAATATTTTCACATAATTCGTAATTAACCATCATTATAACCGGATAGCGACGGTAAAAATCCTAGACATGCTTCTAAATAATAACGATCAGAGCCTAAAACTCGCTCTGATACCAATTGATGGAATAATAACAGAGGAAGAAATTGTACCTTCCTCCACATATGTTGTAGTCGCTTTGATTGTTGCTCCTGATCAGACCTTTTGATCTGTGTCCTGGCCCTTTTCTTCCTCTAGGTGATTAGAGAACTGAAGAAAATAATTTTTTCACTCTCAAATTCACGTATGCGCATATGAGTTACGAATGTGTGTGTTCTGATTATGAACAGAATACAAATATATATAAGCTTCAAAATTTAATATTATATTAATATTTATAACCCATTAATTTAATTATATCCCTGATAGGCTTCTACATAATCAGCCCATAATATAATTAATTAATCTATTGGGCTACTAACATTTATCAATTAATTGGCTTAGCCAATTGATTCTAGATAAATGACATTATTAAATAATGTAAAATACATTAATCTATTTATAATAATTTCTGAGGAATAATAAATAAGTAGGCAACTAATTGGGCCAGATCATGGATCTAATATAAGAAATAAAGTGGGGCCTCAAATTAATTAATCATCTATGCTCAGCCAGAGCAAAATTAATTAATAAACACAGATTCATTCCTCTAGTGAATATGTGCTGACTTACCCCTTTATCCCAAATTGAGCAGGGGCTTGTATTTTAGACTTAATCGATCCTCGTATTTAAGATAGAAATATCCGTTAATTAATTAAGCTCACTGACAGCGTAAATTAATTAATATCTTATTATATTCTCGAGTAGTACCACTCGACCTCAATAACACACCTGAACTTAATCAACTAGCCAGGTTTAGTGTGCTAATCCTTACGAGTTCCTCTCGAGTAGACTGGCCAAAATTATTTGGTTTGCGAAAAACACATTTTCAAATTGAGACAAAATCTATCGGGCCCTAACACTTATCCGCACTAAGTCTCCGACTGAAAATCAAATACTAACAAAGGCCAGTAGGAGAAACTCAGTAGTTGACTCACTCTAACCCACGATCAGAAGGTTACGTTTTGGCACTGTTCATCAGTTGCAATCTTCAGCTCAGCTGTCCTTCGCGTTTGAGAAAAAGAACTTGTACTCAGGTGTATTCACCCCCCCCCTACACCTGACACTCGTCTCCGGACCAACAATTGGTATCAGAGCCTCGGTGTTCTTCTGATCATCGGTTCTGAAACTCTGGTCTACTCAAACAGATCCTGAAAATGTTTTTCTCTGCACAAGCATCTCTTCATACATCCTTATACTTTCACCCATAATGTCTGATATATCAGGTATTCGGATGGTACCGATGTTCTCTGTGGAGAACTACACGGTATGGCGCGTGAGAATGGAGGCGCACCTTACATCGCTACACGACAGCATGACAGATGTCCTGGAGACAGGGCCTATCATTCCCATGATCGACAGCGTTCAATATGCAGCTGTGGGAGGTGCAGGAGCACAGACTGGTGCTAAAAATGCAAAAGATAAATCAGCCTTCATGCGTAAAGAGAAAAAGCTGCATAACCTCGACCGAGGTGCGCGAAATGCAATCCTGACTACGCTCAACGACTCACACCTCGGGAGGGTGCAAGACTGTAAGACGACAAAGGAACTTTGGGATACCCTGGTTGTACTGATCCAAGGAACCCCCACGAATCAAAGAGAACAAGCTCGAGCTAGAGCTACAAAAGTTCGACACTTTTGCCATGGAGCCCAACGAGACCATTGACGAGCTTAGTGTCAGATTTACAAACCAGATCAATGTGATCAACAGGCTGGGGAGGACGTTCACCAACAAAGAGATGAACACCAAGATCTTGAGAGCATTGCCTCGACTGAACTGGCTTCCTTTTGCTACTTATTTACGACGCTCAGATCTAAACGCTCTAACTCCTGATGTTATATTTTCAGAATTAAAGACGGACAAATTCGAGCACATCCTACCCCAACGTTGTTCCAGTGCTCCAGCTGCCACCTAGATAGATCACGCTTACAAAGCAACAGTGAGCAAAACTGGAGCCAACCCCATTTCTTCCAGCAAGACAACAGCTGCGTCAGATGCTAAGTCCTCAGAGACTCCCGCTACTGATCAGCTTACACTCATGGCTCTCAAATATCAAAGAGAAAAGGAAAGAGTCAGGAAGCTGAAGAAATATCACAGAGATTCTCCCTCAGGTAAAAAGGATTATCGAAAAATGGAAGAATCTAAAACTTCTACTGATTGCAGGAACGCAGAACCTGCTGCTAGTCTATCCAACGACTCAGCTGGAAAAGGCAGCAGAACCTCTGTGTGTTACAACTGCAAGAAGGAGGGACATTATCAGTATGACTGTCCCGAACTCTCACCTGCTCAACGAGCAGAACGGCAGGCCAGACGCGAAAAATTTGGCCGCGGATGGCAGGCCTATATCGCCGGAGAGATATCCGATGACTCAATCGAGGAAGATACAGTTTTGTATTCTTCTGAAGATGAAGCTGTATTTGTCGTCGTTGAGGTCGGAGAAACAAATCCTGAATCAACAGCTGAATATTGTCTGATGGCCGGTGAAGAGGCTGAGCTAAACTCGAAACTTAATATAACCTCCGCTTCACAAAGCACACACGACACATGCTCGGTCACAGATGAACCTCTAGACATGGTACAAGCATGTGATGATCTACTAGAGGAACAGATTCAGCTAAGCAGAGAGTTCAGCAGAACTATTTAGGAATTGGAACAGGTAAAGGCTGAGAATCAACGACTTTCTTCTGATTCTCAGGTTTTTACGAATTCAGAGAATCTAGTCGCGAGACTCAAGGAAGAGATTGAATCTCTTATGACAAAGTCTCAACTTCAAGAAACTCAGTTATCAGTTCTGACCAAAGATAATTCTGATAAAGATACTGAAATAGCCCGACTCAGTCAGAAACTCACAGAAGTTGAAAAGGATTATGAATCACTTCGGAAAAGTGATGAGGTCTGGCGAGGACTGATGACTAAATAGTACCTAGGAGCTAAAGAGAAGCTGGAAAGCATGCTTAGAGCTCAAAGGCCACTAGCCATGAAAGAAGGACTTGGCTACACTCATGAAGCTTCCACTTCAACATCTAAAAGCTCTGAAATGCTGGCTGATAGGTTCGTCAGAGGGAAATTTCAGATTGTTGAACCAACAACTCAGGCGAAGAACAAACAGAAGATGATTGCACCTCAGCCGAGCAACAAGAATCAAATGACCAAAGGTTCCAGCCCCAGAACACCAAGATCAAATTCAGGGGAACCAAAAAGGTCAGGTGGGCAGAGCAGTACAACGAACCACTGTATGAGCATCCAGCACAATATGGTTCGTACTTCTATGAGCCCAAGGTCAGGAGGAGCACAAAGCCTCAGAAAAAGAAAGCTCCTGAACCCAAAACTGCCAGAAAGTCAGTATCTCCCAATCTAGTGGAGAAGAAAACTGACAAGGTTCAGAAGAAAAAGTCTTAGACTCTTAAAGTCCCGAGACAAATCTGGGTCCCGAAATCACCCACTAACGCTTAAGGACCCAAATTGAACCAAAGGGTACCTAAAACTATTTATGTTTTGCAGGGGCCTAAGGACCCTTGGATTGTGGACAGCGGCTGCTCGAGACACATGACATATCAAAAGAGCCTGCTGACTAATTACGTACAAGAAGATGGTCCAGAATTGAGTTTGGTGACAACTCTAAAGGCTATACAAGGGGATATGGAACACTGAACATTGGGACTACTTCAGTTCCATGAGTAACATATGTTGAAGGACTTCAACATAATCTCCTTTCAGTCAGTCAATTCTGTGATAATCTGAATAGAGTTATCTTTGACACTGGTTTATGTGATATTGTTGACAAATCTACAGGGAAAACAGTGTTATCAGGTTCGCGGAGGAAGAATATATATGTGGCAAACTGGAAAACAGCATAAGCTGAGGCTTGCTTACTTGCTCAGACAAAATCCAGTGATAAAACAGGATGGCTGTGGCACAAGAGCCTCAGTCACCTGAATTTCAACACTATGAACAAGCTAGCCATGAAATCTAGAGTCAGAGGACTACCCAATGAAGCATTTATCAAAGATAGAAATCGTGAAGCGTGCTTGAAGGGAAAGCAGACAAAGAAAACCAATCTACCAATTCCGTCACCTTCCACTGATGGAATCCTTCAACTGCTACACATGGATTTGTTTGGGCCAGTTTCTCCAGTGACTATAAGAGGCAAGAAGTATGCCCTCGTCATTGTTGATGATTATTCTTGATATCCGTGGGTCATCTTCATAGTCAATAAATCTGATGTCAAGACTGAGTTGCCAAAACTGCTGAAGAAACTCAGTGTGGAGAAAGACATCAAGAAACTCAGTGTTGATGATTATTCTCGATATCCGTAGGTCATCTTCATAGTCAATAAATCTGATGTCAAGACTGAGTTGCCAAAACTGCTGAAGAAACTCAGTGTGGAGAAAGACATCAAGTACAAAGAATTCGCCCAGACCGAGGAACAGAATTTTTCAACTAAGTAGTTAAAGAGTACTGCGATAAAGAGGGAATCAAGCACGAGACGTCAGCGGCTCGCACCCCTCAGTAGAACGGACTTGCTGAACGTAAGAACAGAACACTCAAAGAAGCAGCAAGAACGCTCCTAGCAGACTCTGGACTACCCTCAAAGTTTTGGGCACATGCTACTGACACCCCCTGTTATAATCAGAATCGTTCACTGCTTACACAACAACACATGAAGACGCCTTACGAACTGTGGAAAGGGAGAATTCCTTCTATATCTCATTTCCATATTTTTGGCTGTCCTTGCTTTATTCACAATAATAGGACAGATCAGTTGAAGGTCTTTGATAGCAAATCTGATCAAGGAGTATTCTTAGGATACTCTGGAGTCAGTAAAGCTTTCAGAGTCTTTAACTATCGGACTCTTTGCGTGGAGGAAAGCCCCTATGTTGTCTTTGATGAGTTTGTTACTGAGAACATGAAATCAAAGAAGACATATCCTGAAGTTGTCAGCAGCAAGCTACAGGATCTCACACTGAACCACAAAGCCAAAAAGATCTATTATTATTGGGATGATGAGTCAGACGATGAAGAAATCCAGACCCATCCCGCATGCACTGTAGCTAACCTGGTTGATTCTACCGAACATAATCAACATCAGGTAACAATGGTCGATGAGGAAGCCCCAGTGGTAACTGAGACCTCTAATGAGAATATAAACTCAGGGGGGAACGACTAATGTTCCTGAGCTAAATGCCCCTGAACCTGGAAACTCATTAGATCCTAACCTTCTTACTGAATTGCTTCAGTCACAGAATAGCACTACTGAAAAGCCTAACACTCCTGTTGACTGTTCAGAAGTAATTTCAGAAGAAGAAGCCAAACTCAGACGTTCGTGGCTTGACGCTCACTCTTACGATCTTATCATAGGGGATCCATCAGCAGCAATAAGGACAAGATCCAGATTAAGACCAAGGAGAAAGTTCTCTCTACTCCTGCTTCTTGTCTACTGAAGAACCTCAAACGATAGAGGATGCTCTTAGCGATGCTGACTGGATTATTTCCATGCAAGAGGAGCTAAACCAGTTTGTCTGAAACGAAGTTTGGGAGCTTCTTGACAGACCTAGACATCAGCACGTGATCGACACTAAGTGGGTCTTCTAAAACAAGCGAGTTGAAAACAACGCATTGTCAGAAACAAAGCTCGACTTGTTTCCAAGGGATACTGTCAAGCAGAAGGAATAGACTTTTATGAAACATTCGCCCCAGTCGCCAAATTGAAAGCTATTCGTCTGTTCCTAGCCTATGCAACGCATCAAAGATTTAAAGTTTATCAAATGGATGTAAAGTCAGCGTTTCTGAATGGCGTACTGAAGGAAGAAGTCTATGTGGAACAACCGCCTGGCTTTCCAGGGACATCAAGTGTACAGACTTCGGAAAGCTCTGTATGTGTTAAAACATGCACCCAGGGCTTGGTACGATACCCTATCGCATTTTCTCGCTTGAAAAGGTTTTGGAAGGGGAAAGTAGATTGCACCCTGTTCAACATCAAGTCGAGATGATATCCTACCGGGTGCAAATCTACGTGGAAGACATCATTTTCGATTGCAAGAACGTGACTATATGTCAACAATTCGAGAAAATGATGAAGGAGAAGTTCGAGATGTCCATGATGGGGGAGATGAACTATTTCCTTAGATTTCAAGTAAAGTAATCAACTGAAGGAATATTCATCAACCAGGCTAAATACACTCGAGACCTCCTGAAAAGATTCGGCTGCGACTCAAGCAAGCAAGTCAAGATCCCAATGAACACAAATTTTAAAATCGATCTAGACAAAGATGGAGCTTCTGTTAACCTTACTGATTATAGAGCTATTATTGGTTCTCTACTATATTTAACAGCAAACAGACCTGACATAACTTATGCTGTAGGTGTATGTGCAAGATTTCAAGCGAATCCCAATCGAAGTCATCTGGACTCAGCGAAAAAGATTCTGCGATACCTGAAGGGAACACCTAATGCAGGGTTATGGTATCCTTCTGATGACAATCTGATACTAACAGGTTATTCTGATGCTGATTATGCAGGACGCAGGATAGATCGAAAGTCAACTTCTGGAACATGTCAGTTCCTAGGCAGCGAGCTGATATCATGGTTTTCAAAGAAACAACATTCAGTATCGACGTCCACTACTGAAGCTGAGTATATGGCTGCTGGAAGTTGCTGTGCTCAGATCCTTTTGCTTCGACAACAACTGCGAGACTATGGAATTACTCAAGATGAAGTGCCCATCTACTGCGTCTCCACCAGTGCAATTGCTATAACTCAGAACCCAGTTCTTCATACGAGATGAAAGCACGTGGAAATCTGACACCACTTTATTAGAGACCATGTCGAGAAGAAGGATATCAAGATGGAAAAGATCCATACTGGCAAACAAAGGGCAGACATACTGACCAAACCACTAGCTGAGAACAGATTCAGAGCTAGGTCTACTGGATCCTACTGACTCGTGTCAGTAAGAGGAGTCAGTACGACAGGTCAGAAGACTCAGTACTTTGATTCAGTCGGGTGAATCATACAATACACAGTAAGGGGAACACAATTATCAATACCACAAAGATCCTCATGAGTCATTTCGGTAACCAGCTGATCGTAAAAGTTCAGCTGAAGAGGTTTGCGTATTTTAAATACTTAATATTCTCAGAAGCATGCTTGCATTTATTAAATCAGTCGTTTGCATTGAGTAGCATAATGAGCACTTATTTCCTGCCATTAATATTTTAGGTTTAAGTTAGTAGAAACGCATTTAATGCATGTCTTCTCACCTTACTTTATCTGCGCATATCTTACGTGGGTCTAGGTTAGAGGCGGCTAATGTAATCATTCTGTTTATAACATCAGATCACAACCGTCATTAAAAAGCGAGATTCTATACCAGCCGTCCGATTAAAACCGTTTGATATTCAAAACTTATAAAATCTCTCCTTTTAACTCTAATCCTATCTAGTTACGCCATTATCTTTTTCCAAGCATTCAGTTTTCCTCTCGCTTTCTACCAAAACTGACTCTGCTTTTCAACTTACGCTCTTTGTCTACGGTAATTTCTTAAACTTCTGCATAACTCGAATCTAACTTACTCTATTTTCAAGTGCTAACGAGTTTCTTGCAGATAACTATAGCGATTGTTCATATCCCGCCCAACATTGAGGAGATCATCAAGTCAAGGGTTCTTTTCGAACTGACGATGGTCCTCCACCAGACAGACCTTCCATATCTTGAGCCCATATTCTCGGCTCTTGAGGAGTCTGGCCTAGCGCTTCTTGTGACGAAGCATCCCCGCTCTTATCTTCCCCGCCAGTGGCAGAGCTGTATTATAACTGGCATTCTGTGGAATATACCGACGGAGAGATGTCGGAGATCGCCTACATGAGGGAAGTGGCCCCTCAGAAGTTGGAATCCAGCCATGTCGATATCAACATACGGGCAGCACTGAAATCATCTTTCGATCTTCCAACTTACGGGATTTCTCCAGTGGGCTACAAGGAGAAGGAACTGAACGCTTATGTCCACCGCTTCTGTGGAAGGGACGATATCTCCTTCAAGTCCACGCTGCCGAAGAACCAACTCCTGCCGGAGTACACAGGCCTCGCGTATATAGTTATACACATTCTGACGAGCACCGCAGGTTCTTTTGACCAGCCGTCCAAGCCAAGACTCCAGCTGATGATGGCTATAATCGACGGAGTCCTGGTGAACTGGATGGATTTCTTTGTGGCCGAGCTGAAGGCTCAGGCGCAAAAGTTTGTCGCCACACAGTTAAGAGAGAGGAGACTAATTAGTAAGGGCAAACTACTGTATGGGATCAAGGTGTCCATATTGATCGAAGACTCAGTCACGAATCATGCGTCATTCGCTGATTCGAAATACTTTGACAAGAAGCTCATTAAGTTCAAGACAAGAGCAGCGGCTGAGAAGTCAGTCGGACGTGGAGCCACTGAGCTCAAGAGGTCTTCTACTGATCTGCCTCCACGGGCCGACCCGCCGAAGCGGAAGATGCTCTCCAAGGCTAGAGCTTCTGAGGTTCCCGCAAAGCCTACTTCTCCTCCACCACCTCAGGAGGAGGACATACTGGATGCTGATACTGGGATAGAGGGTGCCACCCTCAAGGATAAGGTACAGCGGATCAGTTCGGAAGAGACTCAGCCGGAGGAAGTTGAGGAACCAGCTGCTGAAGTCTCATCCGAGTGGTCGACGTTGCAGATGACTCGTCTCCGAGCCACAGGAGAAGTCGCTGCACAGATCCCTGAAATTTCATCTCATCAGGATCTGATCGACATCGCGATCAGGGTAAGGACTCAGATGCTGCTGAGAATCCTGAACTTGGATATCCTTGCAAAGCTGATTCAGCAGCACTCTGCACTGTCCCTTCTGGCAGAGGAGCAAAGTCTACAGTCAGCCATAGGGTTTGGGGAGCCCGCTGACATTGCATCCTTCGAGGACTTAAGGTCAGCCATGCTATATCTACTGAACCTCAGGTCCTCCCAGCAGACCGCCAGCAGCTCATCGCAGACTTCCCATCATGATGACAATAATGATGACAATAATGATGAGCAACAGGAACCACCCAAGGACGCATATCAGGGAGAATCTGCTGAGGGCAAAACTCCCAGCGAGAAGGGCGAGTCCCCCACCTCCACCTCCTACATCGGGTGACACCCCGTTGCTTCGAGCCAAGTCGAAAGCCACAGCTCGCAGCCTCAGAGCAAAGGCTCGGAACCTCATCCTATCAGGCCAAACCTATAGGTTCCGTGTCCTCAAAGTCTGTCAACCGTGCTATCAGGAAGCAAGGAGATAAAAACTGTCTCCTAGCTAAGGACGTCCATCTGAAGTGGACACAGTATACAAAGTCTCAGACGGAGACTGTTGATAGACTGGCAAGCGCAGTCAAGAAAGTTTCAGAAACTCCATCTCCAAATATTCAGGAGATCTTCCAGACTGCGCTGGCCGCTCAGAAAGCGGACTTGGCTGGTAAAAGTCACCAGCTGCTCGAAGCTCAGCAGAAATCGTTTTCTGAGCAGCTGACAAAGAGTTTGGCCACAGTCCAGAAGACTATGGATGAGCCCAACAAGATCGATGAAGTACAGCCAAAGGCACTGGTACTGGTACTGGTAGGTGTCTGATGTCCACGTGCTTGCATCTCGTATGAAGTACAGGATTCTGAGTGATTGCAATGGCACTGGTACTGTTGCAGAAGATCGGCACTTCATTCTGATGACGTCGTAGTCGCGTAGCTGCTGTCTCAGCCAAAGGATTTGGGCGCAGCAACTTCTGGCAGCCATGTATTCAGCTTCAGTAGTTGACGTTGCTACTGAATGCTGTTTCTTTGAGAACCATGAGATCAGCTTACTACCGAGGAATTGACACGTTCCAGAAGTTGACTTTCGGTTGATTCTACATCCTGCATAGTCAGCATCAGAATAACCAGTTAGTTCTATATTATCATCAGCTGGATACCATAAACCCATGTCAGGTGTTCCTCTGTGATAGCGGAGAATCTTCTTCGCTGAGTCCATGTGACTTTGCTTTGGATTCGCCTTAAATGGAGCGCAGACACCTACAGCATAAGTTATGTCAGGACGAGTAGCTGTTAAGTATAATAGAGAACCAATTATAGCACGAAATTCAGTTTGGTCTCATCGATACTCCCTCTTTATCAAGATCGATCTTCATATTCGTGTTCATCTAGATCTTGATTGGTTTGTTGGATGTGCAACCGAACTTCTTGATGAGGTCTCGAGTGTATTTACCTTGATTGATGAACGTTCCCTTCTCAAATTGTTTGACTTGAAAACCGAGGAAATAGTTCATCTCTCCCATCATTGAGATCTCGAACTTATCCTTCATCATTCTTTCAAACTGATGACACACGATGATGTTCTTTGAGCCGAAGATGAAGTCATCTATGTAGATCTGCACAAGTAATAGGTCGTCTTCCAGTCGAATGTTGAATAATGTGCGGTCTACTGTGCCCTTCTGAAAACCTTTCTGAAGAAGAAACTCAGACAGGGTATCGTACCAAGCCCTAGGTGCTTGTTTTAACCCATACAGAGCCTTACTAAGTATATATACTTGATGTCCCTACTGAAAGCCGGGAGGCTGTTCCACATAGATTTCTTCTTTCAGCACGCCGTTCAGGAAAGCAGACTTCACATCCATTTGATAAACTCTGAATCTTTGATGTGTTGCGTAGGCTAGGAATAGTCTGATTGCCTCCAATCATGCAACTGGAGCGAACGTTTCATCGAAATATATCCCTTCAGCTTGACAGTAGCCTTTTGCCACGAGTCTTGCTTTGTTCCTTACTGTGGCGTTGTTTTCATCACGCTTGTTCTTGAAGACCCATTTAGTTCCGATTACATGTTTATGTCGGGGTCTGTCAACAAGCTCCCAAACTTCGTTTCTCGTGAACTGATTCAGCTCCTCCTGTATGGCTATGATCCAGTCAGCATCTTTCAGTGCGTCCTCAATTGATTGAGGTTCTTCAGTAGACAAGAAGCAGGAATATAAGGTGCTTTCTCGCTGACAGAATCTGGATCATGTCTTTAGGCTTGCTGAAGGATCTCCTATAATAAGATCAGAAGTGTGAGCATCCAGCCACGATCTACGATGTTTCAACTCTTCATCTGAAATTTGTTCAACACAGATAGTAGGCGAGTTAGGCATTTCAGTTATACTATTCTGATATTGAAGCAATTGAGTTACAAGAGTTTGATCTACTGAGTCAGGTTCAGGGGCATTTAGCTCAGGAACATCAGTAGTTCCCCTTGAATTATTATTCTCAGTAGAGGTCTCAGTTACCACTGGGGTCTCTTCATCGACCTGAGTTACCTGGGATTGACTCGCTCGGAGAGTCAACTGCTCAGCTACTTCCGCTCGCTGGCGAGATTCGAAGACTTGTCTTCGCTTCCTCATCCGAATCATCATCCCAACATAGCCGGATCTTTTTGACTTTATCTTTTAGGCTCAGATCCCGTAGGCGTTACTCGATGTCCTCGTATTCGTGTTCGGAGTTTCTGCTCCTGTCTTCAGTAGTAAACTCATTAAAAACAACATGAGGGCTTTCCTCCACGCAAAGAGTCCGATAGTTAAAGACTGTGAAAGCTTTGCTGACCCGAGAGTATCCTAAGAACACTCCCTGATCTGACTTGCTATCGAAAGTCTTCAGCTTATCTTTCCCATTATTGTGGATAAAGCACGAACACCCAAAAATATGGAAATAAGATAGAGAAGGCTTCCTGTCGTTCCATAGTTCATATGGTGTCTTCTTATGCTGCTTTGTCAGTAGAGAACGGTTCTGAGTGTAACATGCAGTGTCAGTAGCTTCTGCCCAGAATTTGGTTGGGAGTCCTGAGTCCGCGAGCAGGGCTCTTGCTGCTTCTTTGAGTGTTCGATTCTTCCTTTCAGCAACTCCATTTTGCAGAGGCGTGCGCGCGGCAGACGTCTCATGCTCTATGCCTTCTACTTTGCAGAACTCCTCTACCATGAAATTCAGGAACTCAGTTCCTCTGTTTGAACGTATTTTGATGATCTTGGTGTTCTTTTCGACACTGAGCCTTTTCAGAAGCCTTGGTAACTCTGTTTTGACGTCAGACTTGTTGGCAATAAATATGATCCATGTGTAACACGAGTAGTCATCAATGACCACTAATGCATACTTCTTGCCTCTGATCGTCACCGGAGAGACTGGACCGAACAAATCCATATGTAGCAGCTGAAGGATTCCATCAGTGGAAGGAGATGGAACAGGTGGATTTTGACTCCTTGTTTGCTTTCGCTTTAGACATACTTCACACTGAGTGTCTTTGCTGAATACTTCATTCGGCAGTCCTCTTGCTAGAGCGTTTCTAGCCAATTTGTTGAGCGTTTTGAAGTTGAGATGGCTGAGTCTTCTGTGCCAAAGCCATCCCGTTCTATTGTCATTCTTCGCCAACAAACAAGTTTCAGGTTCAGCTGAGTTCCAATCAGCTACATAGATATTATTCTTGCGCGAACCTAATAACACTGTTTTCCCTATGGATTTATCAATAACATCACAAAAACCAGCGTAAAAAATCACTCTATTCGAGTTATCACAAAATTGACTAACAGAGAGAAGGTTATGCTGAAGTCCTTCAACATATGATACTCTTGGAACTGTTGCAGTTCCAATGCTGAGTGTTCCACAGCCTCTGGTGTAGCCTTTAGCATTGTCTCCAAACTCGATTCTAGGTCCTTCTTCAGTAGTATAATTCTTCAGCAAGTCCTTTTGGTACATCATGTGTCTTGAGCATCCGTTGTCCACATACCAAGGGTCCTTGTGCACCTGCAAAACAGAATTATATTTAGGTACCCGTTATTTTTGATTTTGGGTCCTTAGATGTTAGTCTTGGTAACCTATATCTGTCTTACGACCCTGGTGGGCTCAGACAGTTTCTTTCCACTTGTGTCAACATAATTGACCACTGGACTGGTCACTGCTGACTTCTGAGGCTTTTCAGATTCAGGAGTCCTGATCTTCTGAGTGGGTGGACTGCTGACCTTTGCCTTCTGCACGACTTTCTTCTTCTTTTTCTGATTTTTGGATCCTCTTCTGACTATTGAATCATAGTAATATGACACATATTGAGCTGGATGTGTCAGCTGAGGAGGTCCATACTGATCAGCCCATTTAGCTTTGCTGGTTACCCCTTGACTGAACGGGGGTGATTTGGTGCCGATCTTCTTGTCGATTGCTCGATGACTAGGATGAGGTGCCTTCCATCTTCTGTTTGTTCTTGGCTAGGGGGTTCGGAGATGTCCCGCATTGATGATCTCCCCTCGAACAAACCTATCGCCTAATCGGTTTTCTAAGCGTACGGGGCGAGATGAGGAGGCTCCCCTGGCTGAATCCAAGTCCCTCCTTGCAATGCTTGGGCTTGTTGCTTGCTAGCATAGCCTCCAACTTCTTTTCAGGGCCCATATATCGCTCTGTCATCAGGTTCCTCCAAACATCATCACTTTTCTTCAGCATTTCATGCTCGGTATGAAGTCCTGACAACTCTTGCTTCAGTAGACTCAGTTCAGTATCTTTCTGAGTCAAGTCTTTGGTCAATACTGAGATCTGATCATCTTGATGCTGAGACTTGGCCATCAGAGAGTTTATCTCCTCCCTGAGTCTCAACACAAGTCCTTCTGACTCAGTAACGACCTGACTTTCCTGAGAAAGTCTCTGATTCTCCACTTTCAGGGTATCCAATTCCTAAAGAGTCTTACTAAGCCTCAAACTCATCTGAATCTGTTCGTCGAATAATTCTTCATATGCGACCTGACGTCCAGATTCTCGTCTGCTCCTGAAAGAGTGTCGTGTGTGCAATGTAAAGAGGAATTAAATGGTTCATGAGAATTTACCTCATCCTCTTCTCCTGCTATGAGACACTTTTCAGCATCTTCTTCAACTTCAAGCTCTAGGGCCATGAAAGCTGCTTCATCGTCAAATGAATCCATGAAGGAATCGACTTAATCCCGAGTTATACCGAGATTTCACCAAAGAATGTATGCTTGTCTTTTCTTGATGAACTTCACCCTTCTTGCTTTACGTGTTGTTCGTTCAAAGAAGACCGAGCTCAAGACAGTCATACTGATAGTGTCCTGGCTTCTTGCAGTTATAGCAGGTAGTGACTCTTTCTTCGTTACTTTGACTGTCTTTTGACTGTGCTGAGTCATCCTTTTTCCTGCATTCAGAAGTATGCGAGTCAGGAGTGCGCTTTGGCGTGTATTCAGACTTACCCTTGGATTCTCTGAGGGCTTTAGTCACTTTTCTACGCCTCTCCTTCTCCTTATGATACTTTACGGCAAGCAGCGCGTACTTCTTGGCTAGAATTCCTTCTTGTATGTCAGTGAGTGAAGGTTCAGTCTTGCTAAACGCTGGAGCTGCTGTGCTGACTGATGCTTTAAAGGCATGGTCGATTTTAGTGTCAGCTTCAGCTCACTGCTTTCTTTGAGGTAAGCCAAACTCGAATTCCTCTGCTTTAAGTTCTTAAAAGATATGGTCAGGAGTAACAATATCTAAATCAGAATGACGCAATAAAGTAGCAAAGGGAGTCCAGTGACCGTCTGGCAGTGCCCTCAAAATTTTTAGATTCATCTCTCGGTTGGAGAATGTCTTTCCCAGCCCGTTGATAGAGTTCATCAGATCTATAAATCTAACGTTGAGATCTTCAATGGTATCACCAGGCATGAGGGACAATTTCTCCAGCTTTTGGAGTTCCAGCGCAAGTTTATTTGCTTCGATCTTCTGAGTCCCCCGACTTAGTAGCGCTAGAGCATCTCAGAGTTCCTTCGTGGACTTGCAGTCCTAAACTCTTCCGAGATAGGAATCACTCAGGGTGGTCAGTATGGCGTTTCTGGCGACGTGGTCTAAGTTGTGAAGCTTCTTCTCTTCTGGGGTGAAGAGACTTCTATCCTTGGGAATCTTTTTCCCGGTCACCATTCCAACTCATTTTGTTGGATCCTGAGCTACGACGCTATCGATCATAGGAACGATAGGTCCTTCCTCTAGAACCTCTGTCATGCTGTCGTGGAGAGAGGTCAGATGAGCCTCCATTCTGACCCGCCATACGCCATAGTTCTCTACTGAGAACATGGGAACCATCCTTATACCTGACATATCAGACATGATGAATAATGATATGAATGAAGAATGATATGCAGTGAAAACGCTTTCCGGATCCGTTCAAGTAGACCAGTTTCAGAATAACAAGAGTCTTACAGAATTCCTGCTCTGATACCAGTGGTTGGTCCCGAGAGCACGTTCAGGTGTAGAGGGGGGGGGGTGAATACACCTGAAAACCGATTTTCTCAACTTAAACACGAACAGCCCTTTTCAGGATGATGTCGTACTAAACAAGTTCAGCAGACCAGATAAACTGTTCTGAATCGTGTTGGCAGAGTGACTGACTTTACTGAGATCTGCTAGCTGACTGAGAGTCAGAATTCAGTATCATGCAGATAGAGTTCAGTGGTGCGGAATAGTGTAGGCCCAATTCAGTTGAGTTAGGAAAACGTTTTTAGCAAAACAGTTTCAGTTGTCGTCTAAGCTATGAATATATTATGTTGAGCTTAGGTTAGAGGGATAGGGAACAAGGAAGTGGCTTCTAGAACGCCGAACAACTGAATATAGCTTTGGTTTCGTGTAATGTCGTTTGGACACTAGAGGCTGTATTAATCGGTTCAGCTTGGTTCCCTGAGAGCTGGAATGTAGTCTTTCGCCGGAGATAGATTCTTCGAACTTCTTACGAAAGACTTAGGCTTTTCAAATTTACTCGTTTGAATGCTCTGTGTGTTCTCGTGTGCTCTTACTGTATGCTTCAAATTTCGATTTATCCCTCTATTTATAGAGGAGAGATTAGGATAGATCCGTTGGAGATGACGATCCTTTGTCTCTCTCTTTTGGGTCGCTAACAGCTCTTTTGAAGTATGGTGGCAGTGTCCTTTCCCTCCATTTTTGGAAAGTTGTTGACTTGAAGCTTTAGTGGGTATAGAGTACGTGTCTGCTTGTCATTGGCCGAGGTTCAGAAGGTGGTTGAGACAGAACAGACTTCAAGGAGACCTGAAGCTAACTTCTCTCTTCCTCGTATTGACTCTGCTGAAATGTCTTCAAAGATCCTGACAGTCAGAAGACTGTCTCGCCGTTGCTGAGACTGATTTCTGATTCAGTAGTATGCTCCTGCTGAGTCGGCTCTACTGAAGATCAGCTCTGAGTTCAGTGAACTACTCTCGCCGAGTTCGGGCCCACCGACTTCATTCAAGATATCGCTCCCGTTGAGTCCAAAGATCACCGAGTCTTCTACTTCAGTGCCGAGGCGGATAATCTACTAAGTGCCTAAACCAGAGCAGAGGATCTGCTGAGTCTGAAACCTCAGAGACAGAACAAATACAATGTAATGGTTCACCAATCAATATAGGGTTTAGGGATCTTCAAATCTTCACAAATTCATTCAAAGCTCAGGGCTACTAAGTGTATGACAAACACGTAAGACCGAATCATTTCCCACTATTTATCGACACAGCTGAGGATAGAATCATCACCCAAGAAACGGGAAGGATCAGTTAAAGGTCTTTGATAGCAAATCTGATCAAGGAGTATTCTTAGGATACTCTCGAGTCAGTAAAGCCTTCAGGGTCTTTAACTACCTAACCCTTTGCGTGGAGGAAAGCCCTCATGTTATTTTGGATGAGTTTGTTATTGAGGACAGGAAACCTAAGAAGACAAATCCTGAAGATGTTAGTAGCAAGCTACTGGATCTCATATTATACGACAAAGCTGAGAAGATCTAGGATTGCTGGGATGATGAGTCAGACGAAGAAGAAATCCAGACCCATACCGTAAGTACTGTAGCTGACCTGGCTGATTCTACTGAACAGAATCAAGATCAGGTAACAATGGTCGATGAAGAAGCCTCAGTGGTAACTGAGACCTCTACTGAGAATATAAACTCAGGGGGAACGACTAATGTTCCTTAACTAAATGCCCCTGAACCTGGAAACTCAGTAGATCCTAACCTTCTTACTGAATTGCGTCAGTCACAGAACAACACTACTGAAATGCCTAACACTCTTGTTGACTGTACAGAAGTAATCTCAGAAGAAGAAGCCAAACTCAGACGTTCGTGGCTAGATGCTCACTCTTCTGATCTAATCATTGGAGATCCATCAGCAACAGCAAGGACGAGATCCAGACTAAGTCAAGGAGAAAGCGCTCTCTACTCCTGCTTCTTGTCTACTAAAGAACCTCATACGATTAACGATGCGTCCAACGATGGTGACTGGATCATTGCCATGTAAGAGGAGCTCAACCAGTTTGTCTGAAACGAAGTTTGGGAGCTTGTTGACAGACCTAGACATCAACACCTAATCGGTACTAAGTGGGTCTTCAAGAACAAGCGAGACGAAAACAACTTCATAGTAAGAAACAAGGCTCGACTTGTTGCCAAGGGATACTGTCAAGCTGAGGGAATAGACTTTGACGAAACGTTCACACCAGTCGCCAGATTAGAAGCCATTCATCTGTTCCTAGCCTACGCAACGCATCAAAGATTCAAAGTATATCAAATGGATGTTAAGTCAGCATTTCTGAATGGCGTGCTGAAGGAAGAAGTCTACATGGAACAACCGCCCGGCTTTCAGCAGGGACATTAGGTGTACAGACTTCAAAAAGCCGGGACATTAGGTGTACAGACTTCAAAAAGCTCTGTATGGGTTAAAACAAGCACCTAGGGCATGGTACGATACCCTATCAGACTTTCTTCTTCATAAAGGTTTTCAGAAGGGTACAGTTGATCGCACTCTGTTCAGCATTAAATCAGGCGATGACATTCTACTGGTGCAGATCTACGTGGACGACATCATTTTCGGATGCAGGAACGTGACTATATGTCAACAATTTGAGAAAATGATGAAGGAGAAGTTCGAGATGTCCACGATGGGGGAGATGAACTACTTCCTTGGATTTCAGGTGAAGCAATCACCTGAAGGAATTTTCATCAACCAAGCCAAGTATACTCGAGACCTCCTAAAAATATTAGGCTGCGACTCAAGCAAGCCAGTCAAGATCCCCATGAATACGAGTTTTAAAATCGATCTAGAGAAAGAGGGAGCTTCTGTTAACTCTACTGATTATATAGAGCTATTATTGGTTCTTTATTATATTTAACAACAAGCAGACCTGACATAACCTATGTTGTAGGTGTATGCGCAAGATTTCAGGCGAATCCCAAGCGAAGTCATCTAGACTCAGCGAAGAAGATTCTACGATACCTGAAAGGAACACCTGACGCAGGGCTATGGTATCCTGCTGATCATAATCTGATTCTAACAGGTTATTCTGATGCTGATTATGAGGGACGCAGGATAGATCGAAAGTCAACTTCTGGAACATGTCAGTTCCTAGGCCGCAAGCTGATATCATGGTTTTCAAAGAAATAACATTCAGTGGCGACGTCCACTACTGAAGCTGATTATATGGCTGCTAGAAGTTGCTGTGCTCAAATCCTTTAGCTTTGACAACAACTGCGAGATTATGGAATTACTCAAGATGAAGTGCCCATCTACTGCGATTCCACCAGTGCAATTGCAATAACTCAGAATCCAGTTCACCATACGAGATGCAAGCACGTGGACATTCGAGACCACTTCATCTGAGATCATGTCGAGACATACTGACCAAACTGCTAGCTGAGAACAGGTTCAGAGAACTATCAGTCGAGCTAGGTCTACTGGATCCTACTGACTCGAATCAGCACGACAGGTCAGAAGTTAGACTCAGTACTTGATTTAGTAGGGTGAATCATACAGTACACAATAAGGAGGAACATGGTACCTTTAGTACCACGAAGATTCTCCTGAGTCGATTCGGTAAAACAGTTGATCGTAAAAGTTCAGCTGAAGAGGTTTGCATATTAGATTCTTTAAATTTTCTCAGAAGCATGCTCGCATTTAATAACTCAATCGTTTGCATTCACTGGCGTAGCTTGCATTTATTACCCGCCATAAATTTTTAAGGATTAAGTCAGTAGAAACTGTTTTCATTTAAATTACCTTAACCTTTAAAGCTGCCTGCAATGCATTTAATGCATGTCTTCTCACCTTACTCTAACTGCGCATATCTTACGTGTGTCTAGTTTAGAGGCGGCTAAGTAATCATTCCTTTTATAAAATAAAATCTGAATCGTCCCAGAAAAGTGAGATTTTATACTGACCATCCGATCTAAAAACCCCTGACATTCAAATCTTATAAAATCTGTACATTTTCTCTCTAAACACACTTTACGCCATTTTCTCATCTTAGAGCTTTCGATCATCGCTTTTATCTGCTGCATTCTGTTGATTGCCTATATCTGTCTAAAGCTCTTCGATTACGATAAATTTTTTATCAATGTGAAATATCGTGTCTAACTTACTCTATTTTCGAGTGCTAACACACTCTTTGCAGATTTCTATTTTAATGGCGACCTATCGACCCCTTCAAACATCGAGGAGATCATCCTCTCCAGGGTTCAGTTTGAACCCACGATGGCTTTTCACCAAGCGGAGCTGCCGTTTATGGAGCCGATCTTCTCTGCCCTCGAAGCATCGGGACTGAAGCTTCTTCTTACGAAGCACCCGAAGGCTAACATGCCTCGGTAGATGGCCGAGTTCTTCTATAATCTGCGCTCTGTGGAGGATACAGACGCAGAAGTAACCCTCATCAGTTACATGATTGCCCCTCAGAAGTGGGAAGCAAACCACGCCGACCTCAGCGTGTTTAAGGCTGTGAATTCCGTTTTCAACCTTCCGGACAGCGGGATTTCTCTCGTTGGATATATGGAGAATAAGTTGAACGACTATGTTCGTCGCTTCTGCGGACGTGATGATGTCGCCTTCAAGTCCGCCCTACCGAAGAACCAACTCCTTCCGGAGTATCGGGGTCTGGCCTACATCGTTATCCACATTTTAACGAGCGTCGCCGGTTCCTTCGATCAGCTATCGAAGCCTAGACTCCAGATCATGATGGCAATAATCGATGGAGTCCAGGTGAACTGGGCGAAATTCCTCATGTGTGAGCTGAAGGATCAGGCTCAGAAGTTTGCGGCCACAGAGTCTAGAGAGAGAAGACTCATTAGTGTGGGCAAGATCCTGTACGGGACGAAGGTGTCCATGATTATTGAGGACTCCGTAATGAATCACGCCTCCTTTGCTGATAGGAAATACTTCGACCGCCAGCTGATAAAATTCAAGACGAAATCAACGGCTGAAAAATCTATCGGACGTGGAGTTGAGCTCAAATGATCATCTACTGAAATTGATCCTTTGCGAGTTAAACTCGTTTTCATTTTCAACCTCGAATACTTAATGAAAGGAGAGTCGGGGTCCATAAGAGTTGTTATTCAGACAAGAAATTGATCCTTCTCGAAGCCTTGTGCGAAAGGTTAAACGTATGCCAATATAATTTTGTTGTGACATTTTATCGAACACTTGACGAGCCTTAACTTATTTCTTAAGGTTACAGTTTCTCTTGTTTTCATTACATCCACAAAAGTTACAAACCACACGAGAATACAAAATAGAAGAAAAGAAAGGCGAAGGGAAGATCACAAACGTATGAAAACATCAATCACCATCTTACACATTCATATAAAAATACAAAACGTGATTCACCCCTCCAAGCTTACATCCTAACTAGATCTTAAATGGTAGAAGAAAAGGGATTAGATGATATGCCAGTTACCTTAACACCTTCAAATTGAAGTGATGGTCTAATATCAATCTCTTGTCCTTATGCAGATGACTACCGATGGGGGGAAAGGGCTCGGAGGAAGAAAAACACACACACGATTTGGGAGTTGTATAAAATAAATAAGATAAAATTACCATCATCAACCATCCAAGAGGTGCTCTCTTGCGTAATCGAAGGAAGTGGCGTGTGAGACAAAAAGAATTGGCCAATAGAGGGGAGGGATGTAGGACGTTTGACGTGCTAAAAAGAGGGTTACTTGCAAGTATGCTTGCATTACTCCTACTCCCAAGTCTACTACTGCCTCCTCTGCAAGATCGTTCAACTTCCTCCCTTCTCAAATTCTGCAACGTGGCGAAAGACAAGAATGCCAAGGTTTTGGCCAATAGATTGTTTTTCTTCTGTGCGATGTTGCAGGCGCGGGATTTTTTTTTTGTGAGGGTGAGTGAGATGATTTGATATGGTGTGAGAAAGGGGATCGTGGGTGAGGGAGTGAGAAAGTTATTGCGTGATATTTGGAGAATTTCGCTGCCGTGATCGAAGATAGAGAGAAAGTTTGATACATATTTATTTTTCTTGAACAACTCCTGTATACATATGTGTGTGATATATATATATATATATACATATATATTATAATGTATTTAACAAATCCTATATATATATGCTTATAATATATACGTATATATATCCTATAATACAATATGAAATTAAAATCATCAGTTTCCTAACTACTGCGGTGAATTGGAGAGGAAAGGATGTATATGCTTATTTAATTTGGTGCCTCGTATTAATATTATAGGGTAGTACATCGAAAACTAATTCCGAAATGGAACTACTATGGTTACATTAATTAAATATATAATCGGCGCGATAAACCCGAGAATAAGATCGGGGCTTCACAATCTACCCTCCTTAATAAAAATTTCATCCCGAAATTTTACGATTCTAGGAACTGTAGCTCTGGATATTGTGCCTTCATCTTGTCCTCCAACTCCCAAGTTGCTTTCCTCTTGTCCGTGATGGTTCCATAGAACTTTGACCAACGAGATCTGTTTGTCCCTCAGGTTTTGAGTCTTCCGATAGAGTATCTGGGCAGGCCGTTCCTCGTAGCTCAAGTCTTGGGCTAGGGCTACTTCGTCGAAACTGATAACGTGCTTCGGATCGTAGACGTACTTTCGTAACTGAGAAACATGAAACACATCGTGTATGTTTCCAAGGTTAGGCGGCAACGCCAATCTATTGGCCACCGGCCCTATTCTCTCTATGATTTCGAAAGGACCTATGAAATGGGGTTGTAATTTTCCTCTTTTCCCCGAACGCACCACTCCCTTTGCAGGAGAAACTTTCAGAAAGACTATGTCTCCGGTGTCGAATTCTAGCTCTGTTCGGCGTTTGTCTGCATATGACTTCTGTCTATCTTGGGCCTCTTTAGTTTTTTGTTTGATCACGTCCACCTTGTCTATCATCTGCTGCACCAGTTCCGGTCCTAAAAGTTTTCTTTCGCCCACTTCGTCCCAATAGAGTGGTGATATGCATTTCCGTCCGTACAAGGCCTAGTATGTAGCCATTCCTATTGTTGCATGGTAGATGTTATTGTATTGAAACTCTACAAGAGGTAATATTTCTTACCAATTTCCACCCTTGTCGGTGATTACTGCTCGCAGCATATCTTCTAGTATCTGGATTGTTCTTTCCGACTATCCATCGGTCTGGGGGTGACAAGTTGTGCTGAAGTTTAATTTCGTGCCTAGTGCTTCGTGTAAACGAGGCCAGAATTGTGAGGTGAATCTAGGATCACGATTAGATGTGATGGAGACAGGCACACCGTGAATGCGTACTATTTCCTTTACATATATTTTGGCAAATTTCTCCAATCCTAGCTTCATATGCACTGGTAGGAAATGCGCGGATTTGGTGAGGTGATCAACTATGACCCATATGGCGGTGTTTCCACGCGCTGATCTTGGCAGACTCACTATAAAATCTATGTTGATATGCTCCCATTTCCACTCAGGGATTGGTAGTGGTTGCAGGTTCCCATATGGTCTTTGGTGTATGGCCTTAACTTGTTGACAAGCAAGACATCTCTCTACGAACATTGCCATATCTCTCTTCATGCCTCTCCACCAGAACTTCGCCCTCAGATCTTGATACATCTTTGTGCTTCCTGGGTGAGCTTTATAAGGGGTATCGTAGGCTTCACTCAAAATCTCCTTCTTAATATCTTCATTCTGGGGTACACACAACCTTCCGTCGAACATAAGGGCGTTATCTCTGGCTTTTGAGAATTCCTTTGTATCTCTTGATCTCGAGGCAAGGCGCATCCTCTCTAGGAATTTGTCCAATCTTTGGGCTTCTATGATTCTTCATCGAAGGTCGGGGGTAGCTACTATGGCGGCTATGCATCCAGACACCGTCTCAGGAGGTTGTACAACTTCCAAACTCAATCCGGCAAAGTCATGATTTAGTTTCTCTTGGTTAGTGAGAAGGTATCCTAACTTGGCCTCCGTCTTTCGACTTAGGGCGTCTGCTACCACGTTTTCTTTCCTAGGGTGGTAGTTTATCGTGCAGTCATAGTCTTTGACTAGTTCTAGCAAACTTCTTTGTCTCATGTTCAGCTCCTTCTGTTCGAAAAAGCACTTCAAGCTCTTGTGGTCAGTGAATATTTCACACTTTACGCCGTAAAGGTGGTGTCTCCACATTTTCAGTGCATGGACTACAACTGGTAATTCTAGGTCGTGAGTCGGGTAATTCAACTCATGAGGCTTCAGTTGTCGAGATGCATATGCTATTACCTTCCGGTTTTGCATCAGCACGCAACCAAGATCCAATTTCGAAGCATCTGTATAAACTACGAATCCTTGATTCTCCTCTGGGACTACTAAAACTGGGGCTGTTGTTAGCTTCTCCTTGAGTTCTTAGAAAATCCTCTCACAATCGTTGGACCAAATGAATTTGACCCCCTTCCTCAATAGTTGAGTCATCGGTCACTCTTGCCAACTTAGAGAATCCTTCGATAAAGCGTCTGTAATAACCTGCCAAACCAAGAAATCTTCTTATTTCATTGGCGCTTGTTGGAGTCTTCCAATTCCTGACTGTATCAACCTTAGCTGGGTCAACTTTGATTCCTTCAGCTGTCACGATGTGACCGAGGAACATCACCTCTCTAAGCCAAAACTCGCACTTACTGAACTTGGCATATAGCTTCTCCATTCGCAGCGCCTCCATGACAAGGCGTGTACTTCGTGTTGCTCATCATTTTTTGAATAAATGAGGATTTCGTCAATGAAAATTAGGACAAATTTCTCTAGGTATTGGTGAAATACCTTATTCATCAAGTCCATGAAGACGGCTGGTGCATTTGTTAGTCCAAATGGCATCACAGTGAATTCATAGTGGCCATATCGCGTTCTGAAAGCTGTTTTCGGGACATCTTCCTTCCTAATCCTTAATTGATGGTAGTCGGATCTCAAATCAATCTTTGAAAACACAGTTGCTCCTTTTAATTGATCGAATAAGTCATCAATCCTTGGTAGTGGATACCGGTTCTTGATAGTGAGCTTGTTTAACTCTCTATAGTCGATACACATTCTGAGTGTACCATCTTTCTTCTTCACGAACAACACTGGCGCTCCCCAGGGTGATACACTCGGTTGTATGAAACCGAGGTCCAATAACTCCTGCAGTTGAACCTTAAGTTCTTGTAGTTCTTTCGGGGCCATTCTATATGGTGCCTTAGACACGGGTGCTGCTCCTGGTTCCAAATCGATGTTAAACTCGAGTTGTCTATCAGGTGGCAATCCTGGAGGTTCTCCAGGAATACGTCTGGGAACTCTCGAACACTCGGCACCGTCTCTACTGTCTCCTTTGTCTGGTCAAGGCTTGTCAGGCTGACAAAGAAAGCTTAACAATTTCCTCTTCTGATTAATTTCGCAGCTTTCATAGCAGAGACGACTGGAACTCCCCTACTCAACGTTGCGCCGTGAAAAGTTATTTCTTCCTTCTCAAGAGGTTGGAAGATAATCTTCCTATCCTGACAAACTATGGTGGCTCGGTTTTTGGTTAGTCAGTCCATTCCTAAGATTACGTCAAAGTCCCCCATAGCAATAATATACAGTTCTGCGTTAAAGTTCTCGGTACCAATGTTTAGTTCTAGATTCGAGCACTTAAACCTAGAAGTCATTATCCCCTTAGGTTTATCAATCTCTAGAGTTCTATCTGTTCTTTCAGCTTCTAAGTTCAACAATTTACAGGCTGCTTCCGATACAAAAGAGTGAGACGCTCCAGTATCAAAAAGTACAATAACAGGTGTGCCAATGATGTTGATAATACCTGCTAGGTTTCCCTCGTTCCAAGTTGCTTCCTACTGATTTAGGGCGTAGGCTCTAGCTCCCTGTGGCTGTTGTTGGGCATCAGGTTGCCGCTGGTACTACTGCTAGTTTTCGGGTTTCCGCTGTTGTGGGTTTCCCGGTGGCTACTGTTGTGGAGCCCCGCGGTTTCCCCCTTGATTGGTGCAATCCCTAGCATAGTACCTAGTTCGTCCACATTTGAAACAGGCGTTAGTAGCCCTTCGACATTCACCCGAGTGGGGTTTCCCGCAGGTTGGACAAGGAGGCCTACCCTTTCCTTGCTGCGACCGTTGTGGCTGCTTTGGGGTTGTCTGCCAAGGTCTATTGTTGTTCCTAAAATTTCCTCCGTCACGATCATCCCATTTTCGCTTTCCTTTTCCGCCATCGTAGGAAGTTACATGTCTTGTTGGCGCGGGAGCTTTTCCTTTTTCTTTTGGTGCCAGTGACTCAACCGTAAGTGCCATTCCCAGCAACTGGGTAAGTAGGGGTACCCATAGTGACGAGGGATGTTCGGATCTCTGGGCGTAGTCCCCTCCTGAACCTGTTGACCCTATCTTCCTCTCGTAGTTACTAGGTCGTGCGCATACCTTGAGAGCCGGATGAAAGCCCTGGCCATACTCGCCACTGCCTTCCCCTTGTTGAAGTTGAAGATTACAGAACTCGCTCCGTTTCACTTCGCGGTGGTAGCTTGGGACGTACTTCTCAAGGAGCTGGATTTTGAAGTTTTCCCAGGTAAAGTTAGCGTATTGCTCGTCAGTCATTGTTCGTCTAACCGACTCCCACCAGTAATCAGCCTCATCCACTAGTTGGTACGTTGCACATGTCACCTTATCCTTGTCTTCACATTCAATGTAAGTGAAAATCCTTTCGATAGCTCTAATCCACTTCTCAGCCTCTTCGGGTTCGCCAGCTCCACTGAATACTGCTGGCCTTTCTTTCGTAAACCTTTGAGGGTGATGGGTATAGGTCTCCTCGAAGTTCATGTCGGGTTGTCCTCGTCCTCCTGTTCTTCCTCCTCGTACTCCTCCTCCTCTAACCCTAGGCATTCTGGGACATTGACAGCTAATCAACAAAGATTGTTTATAACGCTCACCATACAAGATGTGTTGTAGGAACAAAGGGAAAGAACCAACACATAAAAACACTAATTGAATCATAATTTCATTAATATTTCTTAAGCATGAGAATGCCTCCGAAGAGGACTCTTGAGTACACAAAAAATAAGGCTCTATGCTAGGCCTAAAATATTAGTGCGTGAGCATGAAATCAAAGCTAACCATCAGCTTAAATAGGCAAAAAGTAACGGTTGGAAAGTTCCATAAAAAGGGAAAATAACTTTCCAATCTCACAATTTTAACAAAAATAACAATTAAAAAGTCGGAGCTAAATGGGTCAACTATCGCTGATGCACGAAATCGTAGACTCGTTATCCGAGTCCTCGTCAAGCTCTCCCATGAAGTCGCCATCTGGATCCCCTACCAAGTCATCGAACCAATCCCCTAACGAATCCTCTCCTCCTAGCTCATGTGCTATGTCCTCGCGGGTCCATCTCGCTGGTGATTTTTGGATGATTATTTATTTTTTTAATAAATTTACACTTTTTACTGCAGAAAATCTGTCCATTCGGGATAAGACTTAGAAAAATGTTCATATCTCACAAAAACAAAATGATTTTGACTTGATTCTTTTTCCTAAATACTCTACACACGTAGGGTTTTTAAAAATATTTATTTCGTATTTTTATTCTATGCATGTAAAAGCGCTTTAATATAAACTTTCGACGCTTAATCTGAGCATGCGTTCAGTAGAGTAGATTTTGGTGGGAAATGTTCGGTATTTTTCTGAAGTCACAACTAGAATGAAATTTTGATATGATACATCTATGTATGTTCCCTGATTGTGTGCTAAATATTATAATTTTCTCAAGCACGTTTGGTCCCACAACTTTTAGCTAAGTTATAGTAGGACAGAAACTGTCCCTATTAGTACAGTGGGTACTGTTTCGAGTATAACTCTTAGAGAATTTATTATTTTGATATGAAACCAATTCTAGTATAATCTAGACTCGATAAGGAATCTATATATATAATATTAGAATTTATGGAGTGAAACTATGGTCTGTGAAACTTATTTAATATAGGTCTTCTGCACAGGATTAATAAAATAAATCGTTAGTACTCGATATTAGATAGGAAAGAGAAGTAGAAGTAAGTACCAATATACCTACTACGTTCCACGTTCGAGATTACTAAACCTAGGAATTGTTGTAGGACTGGAAGTGGAGGAATAACTATTTCGGTCGGGAAAACTCGTAGAACAACCCAAATATAATTCAAGGTGGTTTATATTTTTCTATAAAAAGTATGTTTCGAAGTTATTAAGCTCGTTATTTACGTAAATTATGGATGTTCATGTTTTTACTCTCTATTGGCTTAAATGCTTCTACTTGAATGATATTGGCTCCGCCAATAAGAAAGGAAACGATCGAGCTCTAACTAGGCGAAAGGTTTTCTAGTTAGAGTTAGTGTACACAAATGTTATGAAGTTAGTCTTAGGCGAATGTGTTTCCCTAAAACTAACGAAGAGAAAAGGACGTAGAATGCACCAATAGTTGAGAAAAAGAAAGAATGGCCAAATGAAATGTTTTGGTATTCATAGAATGCTCTTTTGTTTTAAAACTTTCTATGTTATACCGTTTCACATGAACAATCTATTTTCAAAGATTTGACTAATGTTTTTATCAAAGGCTTAATCCACTTGAAAGTACATTAGTACTCAACCCCATTGTTTTCAAAATGTTTTCAGATTAGATGGACGGTGCAAGGTGGATGGTTGAGTTGGTGTCGATCATGCTATTTTGCCCTTATAGCCTTATGTTATTGAAATACTTCTGCTATACCGTAATTAAGACAAATGTTATTCTCTAACTTCCTCAATCCGTTCTTTTGCTCGATGAGGAAATGACTATATTATGAAGTTTTCTTTTGATGCTATTTGAGTTTTTATTTACATTGTTAGAAGATCATCCTTCTCACTTCTTTTTTGCATTTTTCCCCTTCTCTTCCCCGCTTCTTTATACCCCACCCCGTCACGTCCCGACATTTGTTTACTCCCCTGAGGAGCTGGGGCATGACAAAAGGTTACTATCTGGCACTATTCATCAATCGCACTCTACAGCTAAGCTGTCCTTCGTGTTTGAGGAAAACCTTTTAATTAGGTGTATTCACCCCCCCCACACCTGATACTCGTATCGGGACCAATAATTGGTATTAGAGCACGGTGTTCTCCAGATCATCGTTTCTGAAAACTACTGGTCTACTCGAACAGATCCTGAAAATGTTTTCACTACACAAGCATCTCTTCATATATCCTATACTCTCATCTATAATGTCTGATATGTCCGGTATACGGATGGTACCAATGTTCTCGGTAGAGAACTACACGGTATGGCGCGTGAGAATGGAGGCGCACCTTACATCGCTGCATGACAGCATGACAGATGTCCTTAAAACAGGACCCATCATTCACGTGATCGACAACGTTCAATATGCCGCCGTGGGTGGTGTAGGAGCACGGACTGGTGCTAAGGTTGCCAAAGACAAATCTGCCTTCACGCCAGAAGAGAAGAAGTTGCATAACCTCGACCGAGTAGCACAGAATGCAATCCTAACAACGCTCAGCGATTCACACATCGGGAGGGTGCAAGACTGCAAAATGGCAAAAGAACTTTGGGATGCCCTGGCAGTACTGAGCCAAGGAACCCCGCAGATCAAAGAGAATAAGCTCGAGCTAGAGCTTCAAAAGTTCGACACCTTTGCCATGGAGCCCAACGAAACCATTAACGAGCTTAGCGTCAGATTCACCAATTAGATCAATGTGATCAACGGGCTGGGGAGAACGTTCACCAATAAAGAGATGAACACCAAGATCTTGAGAGTACTGCCTCGACTGAAGTGGCTTCCTTTTGCTACTTATTTACGTCGCTCAGATCTTAATGCTTTAACTCCTGATGTTATCTTTTCAGAACTGAGGCACCTACCAGATCTGTAGGTCCTTCTGGCACTGAATCTGTCGACTTGGACGTTACTCAAGTGGAGAAAGTCATCGTTAGTTCCGAGTTTCTTCAACCTGAAGGTATTCTTCCATCCACCTCTTCTCCACCATTTGAACCAGTAGAAACTGCTCTGGTTCTAGCCTCTCATCCACCATCATTAGAGCAGGAGATCATCGAGATATCTAGCTCTCCTCCTCTCTTTACAGACAAGCACGCATGGAATCTTCCTATTATTGAGGACCTCTCCTCTTCACCTCATCCGCTAGCAGATTCACTTGATACCATAAATCTGGATCTGGATGATATAACATCCCTTTCAGACAACTGATTTCTCAACTCTGACGATCCCTCAATTCCTCCATCTCACAGATGTTGGGCCAGTAGAGGACATGTTGGAAGCCACATCGGACTCTGACGAAGTGGAATCCGAATCTGAACCCGACACCTAGTCCCTAAGCAAGCAGCTTCTGATGGAGGTTTAAACTGGTGTGATCGATCATGTGCTGAAGCTGGTTCTTGAGGTTTTTGAACACATGGATGTGTTGGAAATCGCTGCTCGCGCTCAAATGATGCTGAATCTGAGATCGGTTTGGACTAATGAGTAGCAGACCATCTTCCAAGCCTACACTGAGAAATGATTCATTAAGGAAGAATAACTTCTTCAATCATCTCGATGATCTTCACAATCAAGCAGTTTTCGCTCACACCATCAGGACTCTCGTGTCCAGGCACGCTGGTGATTGATCAATAGTCGCGGCTGCTAAGGATGACTTAGATCCTGATGAGTCCGCAGGAACTGATCCCCCTCATTCTTAGCTTCCAGAGTCTGAACCGGCAACCTCCGCACCATTTTGTTCTATTCCTGACGTGACTCGTCATCAGATTTCCTCCACTCATAAATGAGTCAAGCGCCTAGAAGTTCTTCAGCTTCATAAGCACCTGTCAATTGCTGAAGCTTCAATCCGTCAAACTCTTCAATCATACAAGGATGATATGGACATCGTTTTCAGTCAACACCTTGCTCAAATGTTCGAGCAACAGGCTCAGATAGACGCACATGCCGCACTAATTTTTGAGCAACAGGAAGCTTTCAAGAAATTGCTTGCACAGCTTCCCTCCCCTTCTATCCTTCTTGTTGATGCCAAAAAGGGGAAAGAAGTTGTGATTAATAGGACTTAAAAGCAGACTCAGGCCTCTCCCTCTCTCTGATGATGAAGTGATGGAAGTATTTGCTAAGGGGGAACAGGTCTCTGAGAAGGAGAAACACAAGGAAGATAACCTTAGCCTTCACGGAATCGAGATTGAAACTACAGAAGTAATTGAACAACTGAAGAAGGCTGATGAGGAGGCTCATCTAAAATAAACGGAAGAAGCAACTTGCTTCCAGGCAGAAACTGAAAGGATAGAACAAGCTGATGCTGACATGATAGCTAATCAGCTCGAACCATATCTAGAAGAAATCTCAAGTGCTCAGAATGATGCAGTCAGCAGAGATGAGATTGCGAGGATCCAAGCTGAAGAAGCACTTGAAAAGAATAAACAAGAAGAGGCCCGTCAAACACAGATTGAAGAAGATAAATAGAAAGCAATCTTGCTTCAGAAACAAATGGACGAGACTGAAGAAGAGAAGAGGAGGCAACTAAGATTCAAAATTACACCAGAACAAGAAGAGCCTCAGATAGAGGAAATATGGAACCTTTGGAAATATATTGATCATCCTTCAGAACTGACCAATGATCAAGAGATGAAAAGACGTGAAGAAGAACTGAGAAATGAGACTAAACGTAATCTCTTGAGGAAAAAGGAAGATGACGAAAGACTTGAGAATCTGGCTGCAAGCATGAAGAAAACTTGCCAGATTTTCAGACAAGAAGAGAAGAAAATTCAAGGTTCTGAAGGCTATCGCAGATGAGAAGAAACCAAAGATAGAATCTAAAAATAATCTACTCTATCCCTGGTGCGACAGATGGGTTCTGTTGGAACTTTCAGATGACTGGGAGCAGATCAAGGTGGAATTCATTAAAATTCTTAAGGAGATGAGCATTCAAGCTTTACTTGATCATAAAGAACTTTGCTGAAAAGGCAAATCGGTACATCAAAGCTCCCGAGCCCAGATTCCTGAAGAGACCAATCGCTAAGCGAAACCTGGAATTCAAAATTGATCATGACAAAATCGAGTCCGAATTTCCTAAGGCTTGCAGTGAGAACAAATATGATGACACAACCTTATTCCTCGTGAGGAAAGTCAAGCTGAGGAGATTGGTTTACTACTCATATGAGCTAAAGCCTGAAGATGTATCGAACAACAAGTTTGAGCTGATCATAAAAGGGCTGAGAAAGAGACACATGACTCATGAGGAGTTCGAGAAGAAGTTTCGGATCAAGGCTGAGCCCGTATAGTTTCAGTTTCTCTTGTAATAGAATAGTTATAACTTGTACTTAAATGATTATCAATGAAGCTGGACACACCAGGACACATTGAAGATTCAAGTGTGAAGATAGTAGAAGGTACAAGGGGCACTATCCAAAGTTGATGGTCAACATAGCAAGACTACAACATCAGAATCATTATCGAATAATCTCATGCCGCCATGTTAGCCATAGTTAAAGGGGGACAGAATAGTACCTTGCACAGAATCTGCAGAAGCAAGCGGAGCAAAATTCGTGTCCATACATTAAATGCATTAGACCGTTGTCAACAGGGAGACAATAGGAGATCGATCTTTTCAACGGATCTATCCCCTAGCTCAACTATAAATAGCAGAAGAGTTCTCTTAACGAGATTACGAAATTCCATATACGCCCAAGCACAATCATGCAAAAGAGCCAACGATAAATCACTCACTCTCAAGTTCTCTTGCTAGAAATTTCACCTGTTGTTCATACTACAAGCATTCATAGCTTATAATGAGCTTGGAGTCAAGAGTGTTTAGAACTCCTGTTCTTAAACGAACCCAAAGACCCCACCATTTCAAGTTAGATTGATCGAAGCTGATAGATAGTTTAATTGTTGTATAGATAGTTTGATAGTTTGTATGTGTTGATCTGTAACTTGTAAGACTACGAGTATCGAAATGGATTCCTGCTGAGAAAGCAGAAGAGTGGACGTAGGATCTTGTGAATCCGAACCACTATAAAATATCTCTTTACTGTTTTACCTGTTTTATCAGCTCACTGATCACTATCACTCACATTCACTGTTCCGTTGAAAAGCATATTTCGTTAAGGGCCTACCATATATTCCGCATTCATTATCTGACTGACTCACTACTAGTGAGCCTCTGATCTAAGAAAGCTAAGTTTGACATCAGGTGTATTATACCTAATGTCAAACTCTTATCGGGACCAACATGAACAATAAAAATAAGTTTTGTACATATTATAATATTTGTTTGTGTATAAGCCCGAACAATTTTATGCATAGACTGATAATCTTTTATAAATTATTACATTGTAAAATAAAAAGAAAAACAGACTTTATGCCTAGTAAATTATTAGTTCATTCATAAATTCATGCATTTTTATGCATTGTTGTATATTTTCTACATATTGTGATTTTACAAACACAATTTATCATACTTATAATACATAACCTAACTCTCATTCTCTATCTAGCTAGTGGCGGATGACAAATGCGTAGGCGGCGGCGGATGGCAGTGGCAGTAGGCGGTGGACGGCATACGGTGAACGACGACGGCAAGTGGTAGATTACGAGTGGTTCTTTCATTTGTTGTTTTTCCCCAATTTAATTACTAATATCATAGTGTACCAATTTTGTCTGTTTTTCCAATTGTATGAATAAATAAACTTTAAAAAAAAGATTAATTATACACTAGAGATTGAATGAAAATCTATGGCTTTCGATAGTTCTAAGTTTTTATGTGGGAAGTGGTTCTTAGTAGAACCTTTGTATATATATGTCAAAGTCATTCATATTAAATTCAACAGGACCCAAATTAACTAGAATTAATCATATAAAAAAGTTTAGGGCTATATACATCAAACCCCCTAAACTATTAGCTTTCAACACTTATCCCTCTAAATTACGAAAATGTGCACTTTCACTCCTGGACTATTGGCTTTGTGCATGTTGCCCCCCTAACTTTGAAAATCTGTAATTTAGCTCTTTTAATTATCAAATTTGTTGCAGATGAGTGAGATCTTACCAAAAAAAACCCGGCTATACGTACAAAGTTATGGATTATATCATTTTTAGTTATCACAAACTTAAAATAAAATGATAAAATTCCTACATTTGCACGTGGGGTTATAAATTTTTGGTGAAATTTTACTTTTCTGCAAAAAATTACATAATTCAGAGGTAATTTGCATGTTTTTATAGTTAAAGGACAAACTGCCCCAAGCAAATAGTTTAAGTGACAAAATGTATATTTTCATAGACATAAAATATATTTTACAGTATTATGTGAACGGTAAGAGTTCATAGGGATAAATTTAGAAGTCATAGTTATTTAACTTTCTACATTTTGCCCTAAACTATGAAAAATAGTTCATGAGTACTTTTTATGTTTTTATCTCGAAAGGCTATAAAATATGCTCAACATAAATTACGAATAACTCGGATTACTTTTCCAATTCCAAAGCTAATAATTTAGACCGACAAAGCCAAAGTTTGTGTCGGTATCAGATTGAATGTATTTCTATATAATTGATTCTAAATGAGACCCATGATCATGGAATGTGAATCACGTCTAAATTATAAGAAGACTAATTTACCCCTAAAAGTTCGTAAAAATTTCAGAACAATTGCATGCAGGTTACGACAGAGACTTCGAGCTGCCGACATTAAATCAGAGAAAAGAGAGAGGGAGTGGAACTGTGGAAGGGATGTGGGTTGAAAGGGAAGTTGAAAGGGAAGTTGAAAGCAACATTATCAGTCTGTCGTTACCAAAACATTTTTTTCATTTTTCTTAGATATATAGTCTCTCCGTCCCGCTATTGCGTCTTACTTTCCTAATCGGATTGTCCCGCTATTATTGTCATTTTTTCTAAAATAGCCAAAAACTACTTTTAAACAAAAAATGAAGTGGGTCCCTCCTACTTAATACTCATCCTCACATTATCATACTCTCTCTTTTTAAAAATCTATCTCTCACATGATTTTCGTTCCATTCCGTACTAGGAAATTTATGATTTTTAACTTTTTGTAAACTTAAGATTATTTCTTAAAATACAATATGAAAAAAAATTAAAAAAAATCGATTGCCTCTACTATGTCTTGCTACTCGAAAATTATGCTCATTTCTTAATACAATTAAACACATAAAATACTCATTTAAACAAAGTTTTTTAATCTATGTGCCAAAACCAAAGGGGACAGTAATAGGAGGACGGATGAAGTATAATTTATAAAGAATTTAAGTGTTATATTTGGGATTACATCCGGGAATCCAAGATTAAAAGAGAGGAGACCCAAAGCTATTGGATAGATTTATATAGACGTTGTCTTATACATTACTACACAAGATTTGAGTTTGCATAGCTTGGGATCTTTATGGTACGTTTGATTTGAGAAGGGAAACGGAAAGGATTTAGGAAGAGGAAAGGAAATGTTTAAAATCATTACATATTGGTTCTTGTGTATGATTTGGTCCTAGAAACATAATCAATTCCGTGTATTTCGTTTTCTAGCTGTTTGGGTGGAAGAGGGAATCAACTTGTTTTTTAACAAGATAACAACAAGAGAAATCTAACTAGCAGTTGATTTAATACTGCAAATCTAAAAACTATGCTGCAAAGTGCAAACCCAAAAATTAAACTGTAAATCCACAAAAACAAGAACAAGAGAGGAGTGAGGAATTCAAGAAGACAATGGAATTAAACTGCAAATCCACCAACATGCAAAATCAACCAAAACAAAAATTAACCTGCAACAAGAAGAAAAATTGGAGCATTGAGACCTTCCAACTCTATTAATTGGAGCGAAATTGGAGATTAATTTAAAAACAACCAACTGATAGGTGTATTTTTTTTTTATAACCAAAACACAAAATTATGAACAAGAAAAATCGTTGCAATCTTCCGCCTCGATTAAGTGGAGCGGAAGTTGAAGATTGATTTAAGAAAAAACAACTGATCTAATTAAATTCTACGAACTAGTTAACCTCATCACACACACACACACACACAAAAATGTCCCATATCTAAATTCAGAAGTAAATGGAAAATAACTTTTTAGTGAGAATAGTGCAGCACACGGGAATATTATGGTGAAATATTCTTCATTCTTTTTGTTTTCATGGAACTTCAGACAGCTAAAACTGCTTTTCTTTGTAATTTTAAGGAGCGGTAAGGGTTAAATTAATATTATATATCATATGATTCTGAATTCTGATATCTATTTAATATCACAGATATAGTGAGGCGGATTGAGAGGAGGTATTTATTGTAACATCTGTTGAATCCAAATTTTCCATATCGATATTAAACACCTTAATTGTTATGACATATCATATGAACCTAACTTAGATTTATCTTTTCAGAAGTAATGTGTATTAATTGAACTAAAGTAAACAAAAACAATGGTTCAAAATAGAGGAGTGAAATTACCTAAAACTTTCCCCGTAAAATACACATATATCTTTTGAGTAAGGTTATATTAAAACTTTACAATTTACAATCTTAAGATTATTAATGTCAGTTTGCCCTAACAAAAAGAATTCTTCAAAACCATGGGCGACGCCTCCAATCCTTGTTAGGCATCATTAATAGAATTGTGTATACTTCTTCACTCTTAATATCCACATCTAAATAAACAGATGAATATTTTTATGTTAAATTATGAGTCAAGGTTTAGTCTATATAGGGTCATGATTTTGATACCCACCCACATCAGTATGAGTCTGAATTGTGATAAAACTAGAAATAAAAATAAGAAAAATAGTAAGGATGTAGAAGATGCGAAGAACATGTAGTTAAATGATTTTTGCACCGAAAATATTAATTGTGAATGAACAAGATAGTAATTGGGATCGTGATTGGAGTAGTTGTGTGAATATTGATTTATATGCTGTAGATTATGAAAATGATAATCTCCAAATTGAGTCAAGATGAAGACATAATTGATGAGATTGATAATGACGGAGATACGAGAGTGTTGATCTTCTAACTGATCTTATTTATACGATGAGAAGTAGTGAAATCATGTACGACAATGAATCATTTCCTGAGTACAAGTAGCGTATCAATCATATCATTGAATAGCTAGTTAGATGAAAAACAAAGATGCATATGGACTTAAATCTACCATTTAAATTATACTTCTACAGATCGCACCTTTAAAAAAACAGCGTCGGATGATTGGATATAATGTTTACAAGATTCTTACGAAAAAAGGAACAAATTTCAGCATCGAATTTAATCCATGAGAGTATTTAGTCAATCTTTTATTAAATCAAACCTTCAACAAGCATTTTCTATTCAGTCATAAACTACTAATAAAAAAGAAAAAGAGAAAAGAAGATTCAACCTATCATATTCCGATTTATTAAAATCTAAACTTCATTTGAACCTATAAAATAAACTGTTTCCAAGTTGCAACAAATCTCAAGTTTTTAATCAATAGTGGGAACAGTACTATGTGAATAAAGTCAGAAATTTGAGGTTTGTTAATTTTGGATGGGTATGCATGTTGGGAGATGATTCAGTCCCTCCATAACTTGTTGGCAGATAACTCAGTAGCCTAGTACTCTGAAGATTTGAAGATCCCAAAACCCTACTTTGTCTGATGAACCATTCCATTGTAATTTGTTGTTCTGTCTCTGGGGTTTCAGACTCAGTACACACTTTTCATTTTGGTTCAGGCACTAAGTTCTGTCCGCTGGCTATTCAGCAGATTATCGGTCTCAATACCAGAAGAAGAAGACTCAGTGATACTGGACTCAGCATGAGCAATATACTGAAAGGAGTTAGTAAACTGAACTTAGCAGGAGAAGTTCACTGAACTTAGAGTTGATCATCAGTAGAGCTGACTCAGCAGGAGTATGCTACTGAGTATAGATCAGACTCAGCAACGGCTGAACAGTATTCTGACTGTCCGAATTTATAAAGTCAAATCAGCAGAGTCATACGAGGTATAGAGAAGTCAGCTTCAGATCTACCTTGAAGTCTGTTCTGTCTCGCCTACTTTCTTCAGCCTCAACCAATGACGAGCGGCCAGCTGTCCACTTTCTGATTAAAGCTACAAGTCAACAACCTTCCAGAATTGGAGGGAAAGGAATCTGCCACCATCTTTGAAAGAGCCGTTAGCTACCCAAAAGAGAGAGACACAAGGATCGTCGTCTCCAACGGATCTATCCATGTCTTTGCTCTATAAATAGAGGGATAAATTCAAATTGAAGCTCACGAAAAAAACCTACGCGAGACCAAGAACACACGAGCATTCACGAGCAACTCAAAACGACTTAAGCTTTTCGCAAGAACTTCAAAGAGAAATCTCCGGCGAAAGGCAACATACTTGCTCATAGGAACCAAGCTGAACCAGATTATAAAGCCTCTAGTATCCAAGCGACTGAATAAGAACCCAAGTCCATACTTAACTGTTCGTTGCTCTAGAAGCCACTTTCTCGTTCCCTATCCCTCTAACCTAAGCTCAACAGATCTTATCCATAGCTTAGACGAAGGAGTTCATATCTGAACTGATCAATATTGTAAAGGACTCCTTCATAGTTGGAGAGTTTGTCAAACGCTTTAGTTTGATACCTTGTAAATTGAGACTTGCTTAGTATAAATCTCAAGACCAGTGTTTGTCCAGTGTACAAACGAACTGAGACTATCTCAGTATAATACATAGCTTCCTGATCTTTCGGGACAGTGGACGTAGGATTGTTGGATCCGAACCACTTTAAAAATTGCCTGTGTTCTGTCTCTTTACTATTGCATTGATTACTGTTCATACTGAACTTATTTCTAAAATCATTCAACTGAGTTTCAGCAAAGCTTAACCGATCGCACTAATATACTGAAACTGTTTTCTTAAAAACGTTTTCTAAATGCAACTAAATTAGGGCCTACACATTTCCGCACTATACTGAACTTCACCGAACGCATCAACTCCGACTCAAGTCTCGCTAGCGGCCTCGAAGAAATCGCCACTCGCCACAGGATCCAAAACAACTTATTTGGTCTACTGAACTTGTTCAGTACGACACTCTCCTGAAAATGACTGTTCGTGTTAAAATTGAGAAATTGTTTTCAGGTGTATTCACCCACCCCCTCTACACCTGAATGTTTAATCTCGGGACCAACAATTGGTATCAGAGCAGGAGTTCTCTAAGACTCGTGTTATTCTGAAACTGGTCTACTTGAACGGATCCAGAAAATGTTTTCACTGCATATCATTCTTCATTCATATATTTATATACTGTGTCTGATATGTCAGGATTCAGGATGGTACCCATGTTCTCAGTAGAGAACTACGGGGTATGGCGAGTCAGAATGGAGGCACATCTGACTTCCCTCCACGACAGCATGACAGAGGTGCTAGAGGACGGACCTATCGTTCCGATGGTTGATAGTGTCGTTACTCAGGACCCAGCACAAGGAGGAGGAATGGTGACCGGGAAGAAGATCCCTAAAGACAAAAGTCTCTTCACCCCTGAGGAGAAGAAACTTCACAACTTAGACTGGGTCGCCAGAAACGCCATACTAACCACCCTGAGCAATTCTTATCTCGGGAGAGTTCTGGACTGCAAGTCCGCGAAGGAACTCTGGGATGCTCTAGCGCTACTAAGTCGGGGGACTCAGAAGATCAAAGCAAACAAACTGGCGCTGGAACTTCAGAAGCTGGAGAGACTGTCTCTCATGCCTGGTGACTCCATTGAAGATCTCAACGTCAGATTCACGGATCTGATGAACTCTATCAATGGACTGGGAAAGACGTTCTCCAACCGAGAGATAAATCTCAAGATTTTGAGGGCACTGCCAGATGGTCATTGGACTCCCTTTGCTACTTTACTGAGACATTCTGACTTAGATATTGTTACTCCTGAAGATATCTTTTCAGAACTTAAAGCTGAGGAGTTCGAGTTTGGTCTACATCAAAGGAAGCAGCGAGCTGAAGCTGACACCCAAATCGACCATGCTTTCAAAGCATCAATCAGCACAGCGGCTCCAGCGTCTAGCAAGGCTGAACCTTCACTCAGTGACTTACAAGAAGGAAACATGGCTAAGAAGTACGCGCTGCTTGCCATAAAGTATCAGAAGGAGAAGGAGAGGCGCAGAAAACTCTTAAGAGTCATCAGAGACTCCAAGGGTAAGTCTGAGTATACACCTAAGCGCACTCCTGACTCACATACTTCTGACTGCAGGAAACAAGAGGACTCAGCTGAGTCGAAAGACAGCGAGAGCAAAGAAGAGAGAGTCACTACCTGCTACAACTGCAAGAAGCCAGGACACTACCAGTATGACTGTCCTGAGCTCAGTACTACTGATAGAGCAGCACGCAAAGCTCGAAGGGAGAAGTTCATCTAGAAGCATCAAGCATATATAGCTGGTGAACTCTCAGACGACTCAGATGAAGTTGATTCCTTCATGGATTCATCCGACGATGAAGCGACATTCATGGCCGTAGAGCTTGAAGAAGACGCTGAAAAGTGTCTCATGGTAGGAGAAGAGGATGAGGTAAACTCTCACGCTCCACTTAACTCCTCTTCACACTGCACACACGCCACTATTTCAGGTGCAGATGAGAATCTGGACGTCGCAATCGCATATGAAGAACTACTCGACGAGCAAATTCAGATGAGTCTGCAGCTCAGTAAGACTCTTCAGGAGTTGGATACCCTGAAAGTGGAGAATCAGAGACTTTCTCAAGAGAGTCAGGTTGCTACTGAGTCAGAAGGACTTGTGTTGAGACTCAGGGAGGAGATAAACTCTCTGATGGCCAAGTCTCAGCATTAAGAAGATCAGATCTCACTACTGACCAATGACTTGACTTAGAAAGATACTGAACTGAGTCGACTGAAGCAAGAGTTATCAGGACTTCAGACCGAGCATGAACTACTGAAGAAAAGCGATGATGTCTGGAGGAACCTGATGACAGAGCGGTACATGGGCGCTGAAAAGAAGCTTGAGGCTATGCTTGCCAGCAACAAGCCTAAGTAGTGCAAGGAGGGCCTTGGATTCAGCCATGAAGCCTCCTCATCTGCCCCTGTACGCTCAGAAAACCGGCTAGCTGATAGATTTGTTGAAGGGGAACCATCAATGCAGAGATTCTGAACCCCCTAGCCAAGAACAAACAAAAGATGAAGGCACCTCATCCTATCTATCAACATTCTGACAAGAAGATCAGTTCCAAATCACCCCTGTTCAGTCAAGGGGGAACTAGCAAAGTTTAGTGGGCTGATCAGTATGGACCTTCGCAGCTGACACATCCAGCTCAGTATGGGTTATATTATTATGATCCTATAGTCAGGAGAGGACCTAAGAGTCAGAAGAAGAAGAAGAAAGCCGTGCAGAAGGCAAAGGTCAGCAGCTCACCTACTCGAAGATCGTGACTCCCAACCCGTGAAGCCTCGTAAGTCGCATCGACTAGTCCAGTGCTTAAGTATGTTGATCAAAGTGGGAAGAAACTGTCTGAGACCACCAGGGTCTTAAGACAGATCTGGGTTTCCAGAACTAACATCTAAGGACCCAAAATCAAAAATAAAGGGTACCTAAATATAATTATGTTTGGCAGGTGCACAAGGACCCTTGGTATGTGGACAGCGGCTGCTCAAGACATATGACATACCAAAAGGACCTACTGAAGAATTATACTACTGAAGAAGGACTCCGAATCGAGTTTGGAGACAACGCAAAAGGCCATACCAGAGGCTATGGAACACTCAAAGATTGGAACCGCAATGGCCTCCAAGAGTATCATATGTTGAAGGACTTCAGCATAATCTTCTCTCTGTTAGTCAATTTTGTGATAACTCGAATAGAGTGATTTTTTATGCTGGTTTCTATGATGTCATTGATAAAACTACATGGAAAACAGTGTTGTTAGGTTCGCGCAAAAAGAATATCTACATAGCTGACTGGGACTCAGCTGAACCTGAAGCTTGTTTATTGGCGAAGAACGACGACAGAACAGGGTGGCTCTGGCACAGAAGACTCAGCTATCTCAACTTCAAGACGCTCAACATGCTAGCTATAAACACTCTAGCAAGAGGACTGTCGAATGAAGTATTAAGCAAAGACACTCAGTGTGAAGCATGTTTGAAGGGAAAGCAAACAAGGAATCAAAATCCACCTGTTCCATCTCCTTCTACTGATGGAATCCTTCAGCTGCTACATATGGATTTATTCAGTCCAGTCTCTCTGGTGACGATCAGAGGCAAAAAGTATGCGTTAGTGGTCATTGATGACTACTCGCGCTACACATGGGTCATATTTATTGCCAACAAGTCTGACGTCAAAACAGAGTTACCAACGCTTCTGAAAAAGCTCAGTGTCGAGAAGAACACCAAGATTATCAAGATACGTTCAGACAGAGGAACTAAGTTCCTGAATTCGATGGTGGAGGAGTACTGCAAAGCTGAAGGCATAGAGCATGAGACGTCTGCCGCGCGCACGCCTCAACAAAATAGGGTTGCTGAAAGGAAGACACCATACGAATTATGGAACAGCAGGAAGCCTTCTCTATCTTATTTCCATATTTTCGGGTGTTCGTGGTTTTTCCACAATAATAGGAAGGATCAGTTAAAGACTTTTGATAGCAAGTCAAACCAGGGAGTCTTCTTATGATACTCCCGGGTCAGCAAAGCCTTCAGAGTTTTTAACTACTGGACCCTTTGCGTGGAGGAAAGCTCTCATATTGTTTTTTAAGAGTTTGCTACTGAAGACAGGAACAGGAACTCTAAACTAGAGTCTGAGGACATCAGTAAGCAGCTACAGGATCTTAGCCTGAAAGATAAAGTTGAAAAGATCCAGCTGTGTTGGGATGATGATTCAGATGAAGAAACTGAAGATAAGTCTATCGAATCTCACCAGCCAGGTAAGTAGCTGAACAAATTGACTCTACTGAACAGAGTCAATCCCAGGTAACTCAGGTCGATGAAGAAATCCAAGTGGTAACTGAGACCTCTACTGAGAATAATAATTCAGGGGGAACAAACGAAGTCCCTGAGCTAAATGCCCCTGAACCTGGTGACTTAGTAGACCCAACTCTTGTAACTGAATTGCTTCAATCTCAGAATAGTACAACTGAAATGCCTAACTCACCTACTATCTGTGTTGAACAAATCTCAGATGAAGAGTTGAAGCATCGTAGATCGTGGCTGGACGCTCACACTTCTAATTTGATTATTTGAGATCCTTCAGCAAGCGTAAAGACAAGATTCAGATTCTGTCAGGGAGAAAGTGCATTATATTCCTGCTTCTTGTTAACTGAAGAACCTCAGTCAGTTGAGGATGCACTTAAGGACGTTGATTGGATCGTAGCTATGTAGGAGGAGCTGAATCAGTTCACGAGAAACGAAGTATGGGAGCTTGTTGATAGACCCCGGCATCAACATGTAATTGGAACTAAATGGGTCTTAAAGAACAAGCGAGATGAAAACAACGTTATAGTAAGGAACAAAGCAAGACTCGTGGCAAAACACTACTGTCAAGCAGAAGGGATAGATCTCGATGAAACTTTCGCTCCAGTTGCAAGATTGGAGACAATCAAACTATTCCTAGCCTACGCAACACATTAGCGATTCAGAGTTTATCAAATGGATGTGAAGTCTACATTCCTGAACGGCGTGCTGAAAGAAGAAGTCAATGTAGAATAGCATCCCAGCTTTCAGTAGGGACATCAAGTCTACAAACTCAGAAAGGCTCTATACGGGTTAAAACAAGCACCCACGGCTTGGTACGATACCCTGTCTGAGTTTCTTCTTCAGAAAGGTTTTCAGAAAGGCATAGTAGACCGCACATTATTCAACATTCGACTGGAAGATGATATCTTACTTGTGCAGATCTATCTAGATGACATAATCTTCGGATCGAAAAACATCATCATGTGTCAGCAATTTGAGAAAATGATGAAGGATAAGTTCGAGATGTCAATGATGGGAGAGATGAATTATTTCCTCGGTTTTCAACTCAAACAATCTGAGAAGGGAACGTTCATCAACCAAGGCAAATACACTCGAGACCTCATCAAGAAGTTCGGTTGCACATCCGGCAAACCAATCAAGATCCCGATGAACACGAACATGAAAATTGATCTAGATAAAGGGGGAGTATAAGTAGACCATACTGAATTTCGAGCTATTATTGGTTCATTATTATATCTAACTACTACTCGACCTGACATAACTTATGTTGTAGGTGTCTGCGCTTGATTTCATGCGAATCCTAAACAGAGTCACATGGACTCAAAGAAAGAAGATTCTCCGCTATCTCGTAGGAACACCCGATACGGGTTTATGGTATCCAAACTGATGATAATATTGAACTAATTGGTTATTCTCGATGCCGACTATGCAGATGTAGAATCGACCGAAAGTCAACTCCGGAACTTGTCGCTTCGCGCAAGAAGCCGATTTTGTGGTTTTCAAAGAAACAAGATTCGCAGTGACGTCAACCACCGAAGCCGAATATATAGCCGCCTAAGTTGTTGTGCCCAAATCCTTTGGGCCGAGACAAAGAGCCTATGTGACTATGTTGTTATTCGTAATAAAGTGCCGATCTTCTCGCGACAAAGCCAAAGGCAATTGCAACACTCGTAATCCCGTACTTCATACAAGATGCAAGCACGTGGACATCGTACACCACTTCATTCGTGATCATGTCGAAAAGAAGGATATCGTAATGGAAAAGATCCATACTGACCATCAAAGGGCGCTTATTCTCGACCAAGCCTCTAGCTAAAGCCGATTCGTGAGAACTTTCGTAGAGCTAGGTCTATCGGATCCTACCGACTCCAACCAAGAAGTGGATTCAGGAGAGGAGCATTCAAGCAGGGGAAATGTTTCACTCTCAGTACTGAATAAATTCAGTACGTAGAGACTTAGCAACCATCTACACGAGGTATCAGCTGACTACGATGTTCAACTGACAGGTTGGCATATCTCTACTCAGTAGCCATTGAAATATTCTATGCATTTATGATTCAGATTCAGCTTCGTATTCAATGCCTTAGAAAATGTCATTTAATATAACGGTTTACATTAACTACACGACATTCTATGTAAAGCATGTTGAACTCTGCGGTGCATTAAATGCATGTCGTATCAAGTTACTTCTTTGGCTAGTTACAACTGTATTTTGACTTAGGCGGCTAAATTGATCATTACCTATTTTATAACATTAAATCCTAGCCGTCCATCTAATAAAGCTATTTCAAACTGAACCGTGGATTTTTAACTGTTCATCTTCTTTAACATATAAAAACACGTTCAAAGTTTAGAAACCGCCATTTTCACTCTGCAAATTTTTCAAACCCCAGTTTTTCTGAGAATAGCCTCCTTTCCTTTGCAAATCTTTATGTCAAATCTCAGAAACTCTTCAGTAAATATTTAATGATTATTTAGCATCGTATATGATACTTATAATATTTTTTTTATTATTCGATACTGATATTTCTTATTTGTAGAATATTAATCATGGCAGGATCATTCGTCAACGTTCCTCTAGAAATGCAGCGAACAACTTACTGAAGAGAGAAACAAACTGCATGATCGACTCACAAAGCTGCAGTACGCCTTGGATGATCTGTCAGCAGCATACAAAAGTCTGGATAAGAAGGTACCATTTCCCACCCCTGGCGTATTTGCTGATGCCAAAAAGGGGGAAGGTAAGCTTAAGATTACAGAAGGGAAGGTACTGAGTGTACCAAGAGGAATGAGGACAGTGACCGGAGCAACCCAGAGTCAGCAAACTGCTCCCACTAGTCCCTCTACTCTGTCTGTCGAGGCCCAGGGTGTCTCAGCAGCAGGCGATGTAGTGTCTGTTGAGGCCGGCCCAAGCGGCTCAGGACCTAAGGACTCTGCTACTCAAGCAACCCAAACTCCAAGTGACATAATCAAGGAGATTGCAGAGTACGCAGAAGAGGAGTCAGAAGAGAAAGAGGCCCCTCTACCTCCTCCAGTTGCCGGCAAAGGCAAGAAGATACTGAAGCTTCCAACTCCTCCTTCCAAAAAGAAAGGATCTAAAAGATTTATCACTCAGATTGCTGCGGATGAAAAACTTGCAAGAGAAATTGCCGAGGCTGAGGCTGCCAATAAGCCAAAGAAAAAGCCAGCCAAAGGCAAGACCAAAGCTCCAGCAGGTGCTAGAAAAACTGGTTCAAGGCTGCCTCCAAGAACATTAAAGCTGAGTGACGAGGCAGACAAACAAAAAGAAAAGGAGCAACAGCATCAACAGACAACTGGTCAACAGGGTACTTCAAAGGAAAAATTATCTATCCCTGCTGATTCAAAAGAAGAAGTTCATGCACCCTCCTATGTCCCCTCAAAGAGTCAAGAGCTTAAAATGCAAGAAATTTGGGATCAGATGGAGAGGTATCTATTCAGAGGTGCAGAAGCAAGGCAAATAGAAGCAGCTAGAGAAAGGCTCAGATTAGCAGATCTAGAAGCTCTGTGGCTGAAGGCTGAGAAGGAAGCTAGCCAAAGGATTCCTGAGAAGTCAGATATTCCATACAAGTACAGAAGACTCAGGAAGCCTACTAACCTGAAAATTCCCAGATGGCCCAGAGTGGATGAATGGATGCCATGGGAAAGAACTCAAAGGTGGGAGTCACTGAAGGCAGATTACATCAAGAGATACTATTTCTGGAGATACTGGCCTGAGATGCACAAGTCTATCGCGTTTGCTGAGTGGCTTCTGAAGACCGACCCAAAGATAATTGCCATAGTTCAGAAGGCCATAGCAGATAAAATTGATGTCAGGGTCCCAGCTCCAAGGATCATGCCTCCCCCACTGAAACTAGATGGCTCTATTCATTATGGAGTAATTGAGAAAGATATTAAAGATGCTGCCCAAGCAAGACACTTGGATGAAGATGAGTCTGCTGACTTGTCGGAGATACTAAAGCTGAGGAAGACTACTTACAGAATGTATGGACTGCCTTTTCCTATATCAAAATCAAAGGGCTTCAAAGACAGGATTCAGCAGTTCAGGACTTGCTCAGTATAAATCTCAAGACTAGTGTTTGTCCAGCGTACAAACCAACTGAGACTATCTCAGTATTACTGCAATCTTTTAAGCTTTGTTGAAACTCAGTTGAATGATTTTGAAAGATAGTTTTCAGTATGAACATAAATTAATGCAACAGTAAAAATAGAACACAACAATTTTAAAGTGGTTCGGATATCAACAATCCTACGTCCACTGTCCCGAAAAGATCAGGAAGCTATTTTATTATACTGAGTTAGTCTCAGTCGGTTTGTGCATAGGACAAACACTGGTCTTGATGATTATACTGAGCAAGTCTCAGTTTACAAGTATCAAACTGAAGTGTTTGATAAACTCTCCAACTATGAAGGAGTTCTTTACAAGTAAGAACAATTCACGGATGAACTCCTTCAATCTAAACTATGGATATATTCGGCTGAGCTTAGGTTAGAGGGAAGGGAACAAGAAAGTGGTTTCTAGAGTAACAATCTAGAGGCTTTGATTCTAATTCAGCTTGGTTCCCTTGAGCAAGGATGTCGCTTTTCGCTTGAAGTATTTCTCTGAAGATCTTGTGGAAAGCTTAAGTCGGTAGGTGTTTGCTCTTAATCGCTCATGTGTTATTCGATGTGTCTGGGTGAGCTTTGATTTGATTTTTCCCTCTATTTATAGCGGTGAGCCATGGAAAGATTCGTTCGAGATGACGATCCATGTATCACTCTCTTTTAGGCAGCTAACGGCTCTTTCAAAGAAATCTGGCAGAGTCTTTTCCCTCCATTCCTGAAAATAAGTTGACTTGCAGCTTTAATAAGAACGTGGACAGCTGACTGCTCGTCATTGGTCGAGGTGTAGAAAGTGGTTGAGACAAACAGACTTCTAGGCAAATCTGAAGCTGACTTATCTGGATACCTCGTATGACTCTATTGATTTAACACATAAGATCATTGACGCCGAGACTCGTCTCGGCCGTTGCCGAAGTTCGACCTTGGTCCGAGGTATACCCCGCCGAGTCCAACTCTACTGAAGGTCAACTTTGAGTTCAGTGAACTGCTCCTACTGAGTCCAATTGCACTGACTCCTTTTAGTATGCTGCTCCTGCTGAGTCCAGCACTACTGAGTCTTCACTCCATGGTACATCAGACAGAACTGAGCGCCTGAACCATGCTGAAAGAATGTCTACTGAGTCTGAAACTCTCAAAGACAAAGGTATAACAATTACAACTCAATGGTTCACCAATCAAATTAGGGTTTGGGATCATTCAAATCTTCTTACACATATACTACTGAATCACCTCCCAATAATTTCCCCCTATTTGATGATGCCAAAACCTAACATTACATACTATCACAAAGAAGCTCCTTACAAATATTACAAGTAGAATCAGTGGAGTTGTTCATCAAGTTCTAATCTACTGAGGGATACAGGAAAGAAATGACAGAACCTATTACAGAATTCTAACAACAATTTCCCTCTAGAAACCCTTAAACAATAATCCTCTTACTCAAACAAGTGTAGTATATCAATCTAAGTAAAAACAGAGAAACACATATATCAGCAGTAAGTGTGTGAGTTAGTAATCACTTAGGTGATTCTGAGTGTTAAGATTAAAATAAACATAGGCCGTGAAGATAATAATGTATTGTTGGGCCAAACAACCAAGATGTTATATATATAAAGGAAGTTCAGTACAATACATCTCTTGCTATTCTAAGAAACAAAATACAAAGAAGGAATCTATCTCCTACATCTCTGGATCCTTTCCTTAAAATCTCTAGACTTCTCTTCTGGCAAAGGCAATCCATACATCTGGAATGTACACTTTCGGAGCTTCCTCATCTTCAGCACGTCAGCAGGGTAAGAATCATCAAGTTCTAAAGCAAGAATAGCACCTCTGACTTCTCCTTCAATAACTCCAGTATAGAGTGATCCATCAAGCTTCTGTGGAGGAGGCAGGGGTCTAGGAACAGGAACTCGAACATCTTCTTTGTCAGCTAAGGCCTTCTGGACTCTTGCATATATCTTAGGATCGCTTACTAGAAGCCATTCAGCAAAGGCTTTGCTCTTGTGCATATCAGGCCATTATCTCCAGACAAAGTACCTCTTAATAAATTCAGCCTTAAGAGTTTCCCATTTCTGAGTCCTTTCCCATGGCATCCATTTGTCAACCCTTGGCCACCTGTGGATTTTCTGCCCAGTAGGCTTCCTGCCTCGCCTATACTTGCAGGGAATTTCAGTATCTGTTGGTCCCGAGATTAAACATTCAGGTGTAGAGGGAGGGGGGGAGGGGGTGAATACACCTGAAAACAATTTCTCAGCTTTAAACACGAACAATCCATTTCAGGAGAGTGTCGTACTGAACGAGTTCAGTAGACCAAATAAGCTATTTTGGATCGTGTGGCAGAGTGGCTGACTTCACTGGGGCCTGCTAGCTGACTTGAGTCAGAATTGAGTACCGTTCAGCTGAAGTTCAGAAGTGCGGAAATGTGTAGGCCCGAATTCAGTTGAGTTTAGAAAACGTTTTTAATAAAAACAGTTTTAGTATGAAAGTGCGATCGATTAAGCTTAGCTGAAACTCAGTTGAATGATTTTAGAAAATACTTTAAGTATGCGCAGTAATCAATGCAACAGTTAAAAATAGAAACATACAGAACACAAGCAGTTTTTAAAGTTGTTCGGATCCAACAATCCTACGTCCACCGTCCCCGAAAGATCGTGAAGCTACGTATTATACTCGAGATAGTCTCGCCGGCTTGTACGCCGGACAAACACCGGTCTTGAGATTTATACCGAGCAAGTCTCGCTTACAAAGGATCAAACTAAAGCGTTTGACAAACTCTACAACTATGAAGGAGTCCACAATAAGGATCGGCCGTATATGAACTCCTTCGTCTAAGCTATGGATAAGATCCGCTAAGCTTAGGTTAGAGGGATACGGAACGAGAAAGTGGCTTCTGGAGCGACGAACGATTGAAGTACGCACTGGGTTCGTATTCGCCGCTTGGATACTAGAGGCTTTATACTCGAGTTCACCCTTTGGTTCCCTATGAGCAGTATGTTGTCTTTCGCCGTAGATTTCTCTTTGAACTTCTTGCGTAAGACTTAGGTCGCTTAGAGTTGCTCGTGAATGCTCTTGTGTTCTCGGGATTTCTCCGTGTTCGTAGGTGAGCTTCAATTTGAATTGTATCCCTCTATTTATAGAGTAGAGACAAGGATAGATCCGTTGGAGACGACGATCCTTGTGTTTCTCTCTTTTGGGTAGCTAACGGCTCTTTCAAAGAATGGTGGCATAGTACTTTCCCTCCATTACTTCACAGGCACCCTCTCTCTGGCTTCTTTCTATGTCCGCAGTCTGAGGGCTTCTAAATCAGCTAGCCTAAGCCTCTCACGGGCTTCACTGATCTGCCTCAGCTCAGCTGTCCTGTCTAAGGCTCTGTCCATAGCGTCCCAGATTTCCTTCATTTCCAACTCTTGTTCTTTGGAGGGGATATAGGAGGGAACATGGGGCTGTTCCTCTAACTCAGCAGTTGATTGGGATTTGGATTTCGAACCTGAGGTTCCACCCTACTGATTAGTCTTGGACTTATCCTGCTACTGCTGCTGTTTAGTCTCTTATTCTTTATCAGACTCATCACCGATTCTCAGCTTTCTTGGAGGAGGCCTAGTACCAGCCTTTCTTCCCCCAGAGACTTTTGTCTTAGCTTTGGCAGGGGCTTTCTTAGGTTTATTTGCTGCTTTAGCTTTAGAAAGCTCCCTGACAAGCTTTTCATCAGCCTCTATATGAGCTTGCTCCTCAGGGCTGATATATCGTTTTGACCCTTTCTTCGGTGGGGTTGGAAGTTTTAGCTTTTTCTTTCCCTTTCCCGCCACGGGAGGAGGCAGAGGAGTCTCCTCCTCATCTTAGTCCTCCTCAAGGAATTCAACAACCTCCTGGATATGTTCTGTAGGAGTCTGGGTTGCTGAATCCTTTGGTCCTGACCCGCTTTGGCCAGTCTCAGCGCGTACTACATCGCCTGCGCCTGAGATACCCTGGGCCTTACCTGCTGTTCCTTAGGGGTCAGTGGGAGCTGATTGACTTCCAGCTGCTCTTCGTACTGATCTTATCCCCCTTGGTGTCCTTTCCCTCTTTTTAGCATCATCAGCTGAGCCAGGGGTAGGGACCTGAACAACCTTCTTGTTCAAACCTTCAAATGCAGATGTAAGCCTGTCCAAGGCTGTCTGGCATTGTCTCAAATTTCTGGTGAAGGTCGTTCCTCTTTATGATCAGATCCTCACAATACTTCTTGTGTGAGGCATCCACCAACGTCTGAATAGTTTGCAACTTGGCATCTATCTTCTCTTCCAAAGTCTTCTGAATGGATTGGATTCTGAGCTCTGAAGCTTGACTTAGTGAAGATATAGATTCTGAGTGTGCTGAGTGGGCTGCCTTATAATCTTCCAGTAATGTCTTCAGGGTAGCCTCCAACGATGCATGTTGCTTCTCAAACTCTGCTCTCTGAGTGGCTAAGGCGTTAGTAAGAATGGCTGAGAAGTTAGGAGCTGCTGAATTTTGAATAGAGGTCCTCAGCTCCTTAATCTCCTCACTCTGGGCAGTAGTAGATAGTTTCCATGTCCTGTGGACAGCCTTGGCCAAAAGTCTGTTCTGTGCTCCTTGACTCTTCAGGGCCTTAGCGACTGTCTTTGACCGTCAGCTTTTCGAGCTGGGTGCAACCTCGAATGCGACTTCCCAAGAATAGCCAGCCTCGGGTCTCGCGGCTTGAGAGGTTCCAGCTACCGACTTTCCTGGAGGATGGATGCTAAGAGGTAATTCAGCGCCAGTGGTTGAACACCCTCCTCCAGGCCTGAGTTCCTCAAAGAGCTTCTCGTGGCTCGCATCACTAGGCGGGTCCTGATCATCGGGATCAGAACCCTCAGAAGGTATAACTGCTGAAGGGATACGGTCATTCAGAATGGCCAGCATCGCCGCCCTTAAGTCTTCCATTGAGCTGATGTCAGCAGGCTCACAGTAGCCTATCTGCTCGCGGAGGTCCAACTCTTATTCATTCAGTTGTTCGCAGGTATGGTGTAGAATGAGCTTGTTCAGAGAGAACCAATACTGGAACCGAATGAGCATATGAAGCCTGGCCTGCCTCGCAAGAGCAACCAAGTCAGAGTGACTTGAGATCTCAGGTATGGCCTCTGAGACTTCTAGGGAGACTCTATTCTGAAGAGTGTCAGCCTCTAATTCGATAGTCTCGGCTTATGAGCTTGTCTCCGTGTCATCTACTTCAATAGGAGACATAGTCTTCTCAGCAGAAGGGATACTTCTGAGAGGTGGAACGTCCAGCGGGGTCTGAGAAATGGGAGTAGATGGTTCAACATCGGACCTCTGTTTTACTGACACTTCCCTTTCAGCGGAGACTGCCTTCTCCACTGAGACTGTTTTATCAGAAGAGTCAGAGTCATCTCGCAGTCTGAAGGGAGGAATTATAACTGCTTGTTCAGAAGTTTTCTGCTTCTTCGGTGGAGTCTTCTGAGCAGTTTTCGGCGGTGAAGACCTCTTCTTAGTGAGAGTGGTCTTTTCTTCCCTTTGCCAGCCTCAGCAGGCCATGCCCCTACCTGCTGGAGGGCTGCTGTTTTGTTGTGGAATCGCACCTTCTTGGGATTGAAGTACGCCTTATCTGCGTATGTAATGTGGTCAGCACCACATAAATCTTCTATCATTACAGTCAGCTTCATCCCATAGAGAAGCTTTCCCTTGATTGTTAGGCTGTTTGTTATTCTGTCAAATTTGGCAGCCTGAGTTTGGAACTCTTTCAGAAAGAACTCCGTCCAGTTCACTTGAGCTCTATCATAAATAACCATCATTATATGGAGCTTAGGCCTGGAGACTTTGTCAAAAGAGCCAGCTTGGCTAGTCAGTATCTGCGTGACTATGTAGGCCAAGGCTCTATACCGTGGCAGCATGCACTTCTTAGGGAATGCCACCCTGAATGACGTAGGCTCGCCACATAATATCTCCAAACATTCATCGATCATATCATCTTTGTAGCCTGCTACACTGATTCCCGAGTCAGGTAGCTGAAAGCTCCTCTGGAGAGCTTGTTTTAACGACATCTGTTTGATCTCAGAATCCGCACGTGTGGGGTCAGTAACATGATGAATAATGAAGCGTCCCATGATGTCGTCGTCTACTGAGTCAGAGTTCAGATACAACTCCGAGATCCGACGAGGAAGGAAGAAAGCAGGCTTCCTTGATAAGAATCCCTCGAGGCCTGACGCCCTCAGCACCTCGAATACCTCCATCATAATGTCGAGCTCGTAGATGTCAAACTCTATAATAGGCTCGAACCAGACTCTGTCCTTCTCGAGGATTTAAACCATGTTGGTCGGAACAATGACTGAAACGTTCTTGGATGCCATTTCTAGAATCTCGTGTAGATGGTTGCTGAATCTCCATGTACTGAGTGAGTCTAGTACTGAAAGTGAACATTCCCCCTTGCTGAATGCTCCTCCCCTGAATCCACTTACTGACTTGAGTCAGTAGGGTCCAGCAGACCTAGCTCTATTGAAAGTTCTCTGAATCTGGCTTCAGCTAGAGGTTTGGTCAAAATATCGGCCCTTTGATAGTCAGTATGGATCTTCTCCATTCTGATTTCCTTCTTTTCGACATGGTTATGAATGAAGTGGTGTCTGATGTCCACGTGCTTGCATCTAGTATGAAGTACAGGATTCTGAGTGATTGCAATGGCACTGGAGCTGTCGCAGAAAATCGGCACTTCATTCTGAATAACATTATAGTCGCGTAGCTGCTATCTCAGCCAAAAGATTTGAGCGCAGCAACTTCCGGTAGCCATGTATTCAGCTTCAGTAGTTGACGTCGCTAATGAATGTTGTTTCTTTAAAAACCATGAGATCAGCTTATTGCCAAGGAACTACAAGTTCCCGAAGTTGATTTTCGGTCAATCCTACATCCTGCATAGTCAGAATCAGAATAACCAGTTAGTTCAATATTATCATCTGTTGGATACCATAAACCCATGTCAGGTGTTCCTCTGAGATGGCGGAGAATCTTCTTTGCTGAGTCCATGTGGCTCTGCTTAGGATTCGCCTGAAATCAAGCGCAGACACCTACAACATAAGTTACGTCAGATCTAGTAGCAGTTAGATATAATAAAGAACTAATAATTGTGTGAAATTCAGTATGGTCTACTGATACAACCTCTTTGCCAAGATCGACTTTCATGTTCGTGTTCATCGGGATCTTGATTGGTTTGCCGGATGTGAAACCGAATTTCTTGATGAGGTCTCGACTGTATTTGCCTTGATTGATGAACGTTCCCTTCTTTGATTGTTTGACTTGAAATCAGAGGAAATAATTCATCTTTCCCATTATTGAGATCTTGAATTTATCCTTCATCATCTTCTCAAATTGTTGACACATAGTGACATTCTTTCATCCGAATATGATGTCATCTACGTCGATCTGCACAAGTAATATGTTGTCGTCCAGACGAATGCTGAATAATTTGCGGTCTACTGTGGCCTTCTGAAAACCTTTCTGAAGAAGAAACTCAGATAGGGTATCGTATCAAGCCCTGGGTGCTTGTTTTAACCCGTACAGAGCCTTTCTGAGTCTATAAACCTGATGTCGTTGAAAGCCCTGGGTGCTTGTTTTAACCCGTACAGAGCCTTGATGTGTTGCGTAGGCTAGGAATAGTCTGATTGCCTCCAATCTTGCAACTGTAGTGAAAGTTTCGTCGAAATCTATCCTTTCGGCTTGACAGTAGCCTTTTGCCACGAGTCTTGCTTTGTTCCTTACTATGACGTTGTTTTCATCTCGCTTGTTCTTGAAGACCCCTTTAGTTCCGATCACATGTTGATGTCAGGGTCTATCAACAAGCTCCCATACTTCGTTTCTCGTGAACTGATTCAGCTCCTCTTGCATGGCGATGATCCAATCAGCATCCTTAAATGCGTCCTCAACTGGGTGAGGTTCTTCAGTAAACAAGAAGCAGGAATATAGAGCACGTTCTCCCTGACAAAATCTGGATCTTGTCTTTACACTAGCTGAAGAATCTCCAATAATTAAATCAGAAGTGTGAGCGTCCAGCCACAATCGACGATGTTTTAACTCTTCATCTGAAATTTGTTCAACACAGATAGTAGGTGAGTCAGACATTTTAGTTGTACTATTATGAGATTGAAGTAATTCAGTTACAAGAGTTGGGTCTACTGAGTCACCAGGTTCAAGGGCATACAGCTCAGGAACTTCATTTGTTCCCCTGAATTATTATTCTCAGTAGAGGTCTCAGTTACCACTTGGGTTTCTTCATCGACCTGAGTTTCCTGGGATTGACTCTATTCAGTAGAGTCAATCTGTTCAGCTACGTCTGTTGCTGGTTGAGATTCAGTAGTCTTATCTTCAATTTCCTCTTCTAAATAATCATCCCAACACAGTTGGATCTTCTCAACATTGTCGTTTAAGCTCAGACCATATAGCTATTTACTGATGTCCTCAGATTCGGAATTTGAGTTTTTGCTCCTGTCTTTAGTAGCAAACTCATTAAAAACAACATGAGGGCTTTCCTCCACGCAAAATCTAAAGGCTATGCTGACCCGGGAGTATCCTAAGAAGACTCTGAAGGCTATGCTGACCCAGGGTAGTTAAAAACTCTGAAGACTATGCTGACTCAGGAGTATCCTAAGAAGACTCCCTGGTTTGACTTGCTATCAAAAGTCTTTAAATGATCCTTTCCATTATTGTGGATAATGCACGAACACCCATAAATATGAAAATAAGATAAGAAAGGCTTCCTGTCGTTCCATAATTCATATGGGGTCTTCTGATGTTGCTTTGTCAGTAGAGATCTGTTCTGAGCATAACATGCAGTGTCAGTTGCTTCTGCCCAGAATTTAGATGGGAGCCCTGAGTCTGCGAGTAGGGTTCTTGCTGCTTCTTTAACTATTTTGTTCTTCCTCTCAGCAATCCCATTTTGTTGAGGCGTGCGTGCAGCAGACGTCTCATACTCTATGCCTTCAGCTTTGCAGAACTCTTCCACCATCGAATTCGTGAACTCACCTCTCGTCCGAATGTATCTTTCCGATTTCGTGTTCTTCTCGACACTCGAGCCTTTTCGTAAGCGCAGCAACTCGTTTTGACGTCAGACTTGTTGGCAATAAATATGACCCATGTGTAGCGCGAGTAGTCATCAATGACCACTAAAGCATACTTCTTGCCTCTGATCATCACTTGAGCAACTGGACTGAACAAATCCATCTGCAGGAGCTGAAGGATTCCATCAGTAGAAGGTGATGGAACAAGAGGATTTTGCTTCTTCGTTTGCTTTCCCTTCAGGCATGCCTCGCACTGAGTGTCTTTGTTGAACACTTCATTCGGCAGTCCTCTCACTAGAGCGTTTCCAGCTAGCTTGTTGAGTGTCTTGAAGTTGAGATGGGTGAGTCTTCTATGCCAGAGCCACCCCGTTCTGTTGTCATTTTTCACCAGCAAGCATGTTTCAGGTTTAGCTGATTTCCTAACAGCTACTTATATATTATTTTTGCGCAAACCTAATAACACTGTTTTCCCTGTACATTTGTCAATGACAACACATAAACCAGCTTCAAAAATCAATCTATTCGACTTATCACGAAATTGACTAACAGAGAGAAGATTATGTTGAAGTCCTTCAACATATGACACTCTTGGAACTGTGGCGGTTCCAATGCTGAGTGTTCCATAGCCTCTGGTATAGCCTTTTTGCCTTGTCTCCAAACTCAATTCTGGGTCCTTCTTCAGCAGTATAATTCTTCAGTAAGTTCCTCTGGTACGTCATATGTCTTGAGCATTCATTGTCCACGTACCAAGGGTCCTTGTGCACCTGCAAAACAGAATTATATTCAAGTACCCTTTATTTTTAATTTTGGGTCCTTAGATGTTAGTTTTGAAAACCCAAATCTATCTCACGACCCTGGTGGTCTCAGACAGTTTCTTCCCACTTTGATCGACATACTTGACCACTGGACTGGTCGATGCTGACTTTTGAGGTATTGCTGGTTCAGGAGTCCTGATCTTCTGAGTTGGTGGACTGCTGACCTTAGCCTTCTGAACGGCTTTCTTCTTCTTCTTTAGACTCTTGGATCCTCTCCTGACTATAGGATCATAATAATATGACCCATACTAAGCTGGATGTGTTAGCTGCGGAGGTCCATACTTATCAACCCACTTAGCTTTACTAGTTCCCCCTTGACTGAACTGGGGTGATTTTGAGCTAATCTTCTTATCTGAATACTGATAGTTGGGATGAGGTACCTTCATCTTCAGTTTGTTCTTTGCTAAGGGGTTCAGGATCTCAGCATTGATAGTCTCCCCTTGAACAAACCTATCAGTCAGCCGATTCTCTGAGCATACTGAGGCTGATGAGGAGGCTCCGTGGCTGAACCCGAGTCCCTCCTTGCAATGTTTGGGCTCGTTGTTGGCTAGCAAATCCTTAAGCTTTTTCTCAGCTTCCATGTATCGCTCTGTCATCAGATTCCTCCAGACATCATCACTCTTCTTAAGAATTTCATGCTCGGTCTGAAGTCCTGAGTACTTCTGCTTTAGAAGACTCAGTTCAATATCCTTCTGAGTCAAGTCGTTGGTCAGTAATGAGATATGATCTTCTTGATGCTAAGACTTGGCCATCAGAGAGTTAATCTCCTCCATGAGTCTCAACACAAGTCCTTCTGACTCAGTAGCAACCTGACTCTCCTGAGAAAGTCTCTGATTCTCCACTTTCAGGGTATCCAACTCCTAAACAGTCTTACTGAGCTGCAGGCTCATTTGAATCTGCTCGTCGAGTAGTTCTTCATATGCGAGTTCTCATCTGCACCTAAAATGGTGTCGTGTGTGCAGTGTGAAGAGTTAAATAGAGCATGAGAGTTTACCTCATCCTCTTTTCCTGCCATAAGACACTTTTCAGCATCTTCTTCAAGCTCTTGGGCCATGAATGCCGCTTCATCGTCTGATGAATCCATGAAGGAGTCGACTTCATCTGAGTCGTCTGATAGTTCACCGGCAATGGATGCTTGATGCTTCTTGATGAAATTCTCCCTTTGAGCTTTTCGTGCTTCTCTCTCAGTTGTACTGAGCTCAGGACAGTCGTATTGGTAGTGTCCTGGCTACTTGCAGTTGTAGCAGGACGTGATTCTGCCTTCTTTGCTTTCACTGTCTTTCGACAGTGCTGAATCCTCCTATTTCCTGCAATCAGAAGTATATGGTTCAGGAGTGCGCCTGGGTGTATATTCAGAGTTACTCTTTGAGTCTCTGACGACTCTAGAGAGCTTTCTGCGCCTCTCCTTCTCCTTCTGATACTTCACGGCAAGCAGTGCATATTTCTTAGCTAGGTTTCCTTCTTGTAGATGACTGATTGAAGGTTCAGCCTTTCTAGATGCGGGAGCTGCTGTGTTGACTGATGTATTGAAAGCATGGTCGATCTGTGTGTCAGCTTCAGTTCGCTGCTTCCTTTGGGGTAGGCCGAACTCGAACTCCTCATCTTTTAATTCTGAAAATATATGATCAGGAGAAACAATATCAAGATCAGAATGTCTAAGCAAATTAGCAAATGGAGTGCAATGTCCGTCTGGCAGTGCTCTCAAGATTTTGAGATTCATCTCTCGGTTGGAGAATGTCTTTCCCAGCCCATTGATAGTGTTCATCAGATCCGTAAATCTGACGTTGAGATCTTCAATCATGTCGCTAGGCATGAGAGACAGTCTCTCAAGCTTCTGAAGTTCCAGCGCTACTTTGTTAGCTTTGATCTTCTGAGTCCCCCGACTGAGTAGCGCCAGAGCATCACAGAGTTCCTTGGTGGACTTGCAGTCCTGAACTCATCCATGATAGGAGTCACTCAGGGTGGTCAATATGGCATTCTGGCAACCCGGTCTAGATTGTGAAGCTTCTTCTCTTCAGGAGTCAAAAGGCTTCTGTCTTTGGGGATCTTCTTCCCGGTCACCATGCCTCCTCCTTGTGCTGGATCCTGGGTTTCGACACTATCGATTATGGGAACGATAGGTAAGTCTTCCAAGACCTCTGTCATGCTGTCGTGGAGGGAAGTCAGATGAGCTTCCATTCTGACTCGCCATACCCCGTAGTTCTCTACTGAGAACATGGGTACCATCCTGATTCCTGACATATCAGACATTTTAAATAGTGATATGAATGAAGAATGATATGCAGTAAATATGTTTTCAGGATCCGTTCAAGTAGACCAGTTTCAGATAACAAGAGTCTTAGAGTACTCCTACTCTGATACCGCTTGTTGGTCCCGAGATAAACGTTTAGGTGTAGGGGGGGCGTGAATACACCTAAAAATATTCTCAACTTAATCAATGCAACAATAATTAATGCAATAGTAAAAATAGAACACAACAGTTTTAAAGTGGTTCGGATATCAACAATCCTACGTCCACTGTCCCGAAAAGATTAGGAGGCTATTTTATTATACTGAGTTAGTCTTAGTCGGTTTGTGCACTGGATAAACACTGGTCTTGAGGATTATACTGAGCAAGTCTCAGTTTACAAGTATCAAACTGAAGTGTTTGACAAACTCTCCAACTATGAAGGAGTTCTTTACAAGTAAGAACAGTTCAGGGATGAACTCTTTCGATCTAAGATATGGATATATTCAACTAAGCTTAGGTTAGAGGGAAGGGAACAAGAAAGTGGCTTCTAGAGTGATGAACAGTGAGGAATAAGCTCTCTGGATTCGTGTTCAATCACTTGGATACTAGAGGCTTTGATTCTAATTCAGCTTGCTTCCCTTGAGCAAGGATGTCTCCTTTCGCTTGAAGTATTTCTCTGAAGATCTTACGGAAAGCTTAAGTCGGTAGGTGTTTGCTCGTAATCGCTCGTGTGTTCTTCGATGTGTTCGGGTGACCTTCGATTTGATTTTCCCTCTATTTATAGAGGTGAGCCATGGAAAGATCCGCTAGAGACGACGATCCATGTGTCACTCTCTTTTGGGTAGCTAACGACTCTTTCAAAGAAATCTGGCAGAGTCTTTTCCCTCCATTTCTAGAAATAAGATGACTTGCAGCTTTAATCAGAACGTGGACAGCTGGCTGCTCGTCATTGGTCGAGGTGTAGAAAGTGGTTGAGACAAACAGACTTCAAGGCAGATCTGAAGATGACTTCTCTGGATACCTCGTATGACTCTACTGATTTAACACGTAAGATCATTGACAGTCGAGACTATCTGGCCGTTGCTGAGTCTGACCTTGGTTCAGTAGTATACTCGTGCTGAGTCTAACTCTACTGAAGGTCAACTCTGAGTTCAGTGAACTGCTCGTGCTGAGTCCAGTTTCATTGACTCCTTTCAGTATGCTGCTCCTGCTGAGTCCAGCACTACTTAGTATGAATACCTCTCAGTATGCTGCTCCTGTTGAGTCCTGCACTACTGAGTCTTCACTCCATGGTACTGAGGCTGATAGTCCACTGAAGAGTCAGCAGACAGAACTGAGCGCCTGAACCAAGCTGAAAGAATGTCTACTGAGTCTGAAACTCTCAGAGATAAAGGTATAACAATTACAACTCAATGGTTCACCAATCAAATTATGGTTTGGGATCATTCAAATCTTCTAACACATATACTACCATCTCCCAACAAGTACTGCAAAGCTAAAGGAATCTAGCACAAAACTTTAGCGGAGGCATGCTCGCCTCAGCAGAACGGTCTTGCTGAAAGAAAGAATAAAACACTTAAAGAAGCAGTGAGAACGTTACTCGCAGACTGTGGGGTACAGTTAACGTATTGGACAGAAGCTACAAACACAGCCTGTTACACTCAGAATCGCTCATTACTAACCCAACTTCACATGAAGATGCCTTATGAACTGTGGAAAAGGAGAACAACTTCTATTTCACATTTCCCTATTTTTGGTTGTCCATGCTTTATCCACAATAATGGAAATGACTAGTTATAGATCTTTGATAGCAAGTCGGACCAAGGAGTATTCTTAGGAAACTCTAGGGCCAGCAAAGCTTTTAGGGTCTTTAACTACTGGATACTTGTGTGAGGAAAGCTCTCATTTGTATTTAATGAGTTCGCTACTGAGATTGGAAATGAAGCTCTCAGCTAGATGCTGAAGAGGTCAGTAGCAAGCTACATGATCGAAGTTTTAACGATAATGTAGAAAGGATCCAACATTGTTGGGATGATGATTCAGATGATAAAAAAACTCAGAATCATCTAGAATGTAATGTAGCTGAACCGATTGATTCTCCTGAATAGAATCAATCCCAGTTAACTTAGGTCGGTGAAGAAACCCCAGTGGTAACTGATATCTCTACTGAGAATAACAACTCAGGGGGAACTACTAATGTTACTGAGTTGAATGCCCATGAACCTAGTGACTCAGTAGACCTTCATCTTGTTACTGAACTACTTATATCACAAAATAGAACTGTTGAAATTCCACACTCCCCGACTATTTGTGCAGAAGTAACTTCAGAAGAAGAAACAAGAAGATGTGTTCATTGTTAGAAGCTCACACTTCAGATTTTATAATTGGAGATCTATCAACAAGTGTCAAGACAAGATCAAGATTTTCTCAAGGAGAAAGCACCTTATATTCCTGCTTCTTATCTACTGAAGAGACTCACTCGATTGAGGATGCACTGAATGATGCTGACTAGATCACTGCCATGCAAGAAGAGCTCAATCAGTTTGTAAGAAATGACGTATGAGAGCTTGTAGATAGACCCAATAATCAACATGTGATCGGCCTTCAAGATCAAGGGAGATGAAAACGTCATCGTCAGGAATAAAGCTCGATTGGTTTCCAAAGGATATTGTCAAGATGAAGTAATAGAATTCGATGAAACGTTCACTCCAGTTGCAAGATTGGAAGTAATTCGCCTATTCCAAGAATATGCAACTCATCAATGCTTTACTATCTATTAGATAGATGTAAAGTCAGCTTTCCTGAAAGGCATACTGAAGGAACAAGTCTATGTAAAACAACCGCCTGACTTTCAGTAGGTACATCAAGTATACATACTCAAGAAAACTCTATGTGGGTTAAAACAAGCACTCATGGCTTGGTATGATACCCTTTCAGACTTTGTACTTCAGAAAGGCTTTCATAAGGGAGCCGTAGACTGTACCCTATTAAGCATCAAGTTAGGCGGTGATATTTTACTGGTACAGATCTTCGTGGACGACATCATTTTTGGATCTAAAAATCTGACCATGTGTCAGCAATTCAAGAAAATGATGAAAGACAAATTTGAAATGTCTATGATGGGTGAAATGAATTATTTCCTTGGTCTTCAGGTGAAGCAATCTAAGAAAGGAATATTCATAAATCAAGTGAAGTATATCAGAGATCTCATCAAGAGATTCAGTTGCGAGTCTAGCAAATATGTCAAGATTCCCATGAACACGAATCTAAATATTGATCTTGATAAAGAGGGATTTTCTGTTAATTCTACTAATTATTGTGCTATTATTGGTTCTTTATTATACTTAACTGCAAGCAGACCTGATATAACCTATGTTGTAGGTGTATGTGCGAGATTTCAGGTGAATCCCAAGCGGAGTCACTTACACTCAGCGAAGAAGATTCTTCGATACCTGGAAGGAACACCTGTTGTTTGGTTATGGTATCCTGCTGATGATAATCTTGAACTAACTGGATATTCTGAAGCTGATTATGCAGGATGTAGAATCTATAGAAAGTCAACCTCGGGTACTTGTCAATTGCTCGGCAGTAAACTCATATCGTGCTTCTCAAAGAAATAACATTCAATAGCAACGTCCACTACTGAAGTTGAATACATGGCTTCCACAACAATTACGAGATTATGAAATCTACTAAGATAAAGTACCAATCTACTACGACAATACCAATGCTATTGCAATTACTCAGAACCCGGTTCTAGATACGAAGATGCAAGCACGTGGATATAAGACATAACTTCATCTGAGATCATGTCCAGAAGAAGGACATCTGAATGGAGAAAATTCACAGTAACAAGTAAAGGGCCGACATACTGACCAAACCTCTAGCTGAGACCAGATTTAACGAACTCTCAATAGAACTAGGTGAACTGGATCTTACTGACTCAGTTCTGTAAGACGATCCCGAATATACTAAGTTAGGGGGAACTAAAACTCAGTAAAGCTGAAATACTCAGTATCTACACGTGGTATCAGCTAATTACCATGCTCAGCTGATAGGTTATGAGTATTTATTCAGTATATTTTAATCACTATGCATTGCATTTAATTCCTGACATTAATTTCTAATGGATGTCATTTATTAAAAATATTTTAATTAAAAGCATGACATTTCATCTACTGACAGCAGCGCATTAAATATATGTATCTCACCTTACCTCTTAAGTGATAGGTACGTAGGTCGAGATTATAGACGGCATAGTAATCATTACTTCTTATAACATTATATCTATGTTGTTCATCCTTCAAATTCAGATCAATCTGAACCACATGCTGAATAAACATTTCATATTCATGTATCATATATATATATATATATATACGATTCGCTGATCTGCTAAATCACTTTCCGCCATTTTCGAACACTTAGTACTTTGCAAGTTAACTGCATTGGACATCTACTACCTCTACAACCCTAATTCTTCAGTATATTTCTATACCTAATGAACAGTAACTAACTTATTCTATTTTCAAGTGCTAACATATGTTTTACAGATTCTGTTTTAATGGCGACCTCTCCCAACAACGAAGTTCTGATCCCGTTTGATATGAAGGAGATCATCAGTAACAAACGAGTATGGTTTGAGCCAGTCCTGGCCTTCAGATCATGTGACTTGGAGTGTATGGAACCCATCTTCGATGCTCTCAAATCAATAGGTCGTCATTCGATCTTGACCAGGGTGCCGCACTTATGCTTTCCGCGACAAGTGGATGAGTTCTACATGAATCTATGATGAGATGACGATGAGTTCAATGATATCTCATGTATATCTTATTAGAAGGAAGTCTCAGATAACGTACGACAGCTATAGATCGCTGACCTAGACATTGTTGAAGGCCTCAGCAGAAGCTTCGACCTCCCCAACGAAGGGATTTCTCCAGTTGGATATAAGGATACTCATATCAACAAGTATCTTTGCCACTTCAGTGGGCAAAGAGATAAAATATTCAAGGCAGCTTTCCTGAAGAAACCACTGTTTCTAGTATATAGGGGCTTGGCTTACATTGTCAACCACATTCTAACAAGCTCTGCTGGATCATTCGATCAGCAGTTCAGGGTCAGGATCCAAATTATGATGGCGATCGTGGATGGGGTCAAAGTGAGCTGGATGGAAATCTTCATCACTGAATTTCAGGTTCAATATCAGAAGTTATAGAAGATGAGGAGAACTTGTCTTTTCAGTGATTCCTGAGGGCAAACTCCTTCATGGAAGTAAGGTCTCTATCATGTTAGATGATGCGTGCCCAAGAAGGGTAGCTTTTGTTGATTCGTTCTCGTTTGACAAGAAGTCTATCAAGTTTCCGAACGGAGCAGCAACTGAGAAATCTATTGGATGTGGAATTCAAGAAAAACGTTCAGCACCTTCCATTCAGGATCTACGTCCACCTCAGCAGAAGAAAAGGAAGCTGATGAAGAAAGTTGAGCCAACAGTTGTTCCTGAGGAACATATTTCTATCCAAGACTCAGAGTCAGGTAAGGAGGATGCCACTCTAACTAACAAAGTGAACAGGATCAATATAGAGGAGACTCAGTCAGAACAACCCACTTAGTTATCTCAGACTGAGGTCTCTACTTCTTTGCCAACTTCAGTTGTGACAGCTCGGCTCCGAGCTACTAAAGAGATCACTGAATATAAATTCCAAAAATACTAGATCACTCGGATCTAGTAGATATTACAGTAAATGCTAGGGTCCAAATGCATCTCAGATTCCTAGATTCGGCTATCTTAGATGAGACCATCGACCTCAGGACAGCCCCAGTACTGGTGAGTGAGGAGCAAACACTCTAAGGAGAAATCAGCTATGGAGAGCCAGCCGATATAGCATCCAGCCATGCTGATGTTGCTGAGTCTAAAGGGCGAATTTGAACAACCTTCTCAACCACGAACTCAGTCAGACACCGAGAATGATGAAAGTCACCACCCGAGGACGGAGACCAGGGAGGATCTGTAGAGGGAAATTCTCCCGGCAATGATGATGAGTCACCACCTACACCTCCTTCCTTAAGTGCCATCATCTCACTGCCATCTACATCTTAGCACGAGAACCCACTTGCTAGTGTGGAAAAGCTCAGTGAATCAAGCTATCAGGCTGAAGATGTGCAGGAAGCTTCAATCGCTACAATTAATACGTGTCGCAAGCATCAAGGCCATAAGAATCGTCTTCTAGCCAAAGACGTAAACATCAAATGGAGCCAATCTACTCAGGTTCAGATACAGAAGCTAAGAGACTTGACTACTGACGTGCAGAGGATCAGTACACCCATCGTTCCAGATACTGACGGGATCCTCTGCAAGGCACTAGAAGCACAGAGGACATATCATCCACGGCCATATCAGCAGATATTGTAGAGTCAAGCCTACATCTTCACTCAGATGATGGCAGCTGCATTATCTGATATCCCCAATGCTGTCGAGGAGTTCAACATACTGAATGGTGAAAGTGTTTTTAAGGCACTTGTGGAACAAGCTCAGGTAGGTCGTGTAATCAAAGAAGTCGTCAAGCCAGTCGAGGACTACTTGAAGAAAAATAAGGGAGCTAAAACTGAAGTACTAAGGGTTACTCAATGTTGGGAGATGATTCATCCTTCACACAATCGGTTGAGAGATAACTCAGTAGCCCAGTGCTCTGAATATTTGCTGAAGATTTGAAGATCCCAAAACCCTACTTTGAGTGATGAACCATTCAGTTGTAATATGTTCTGTTTTGTCTCAGAGGTTTCAGACTCAGTAGACACTCTTCATTTGGTTCAGGCGCTCAGTAAATTATCAGTCTTTGTACCAGAAGAAGAAGACTCAATCATACTGGACTCAGCAGGAGCAGTATACTGAAAGGAGTTCGTAGAATTGAACTCAGCAGGAGTAGTTCACTGAACTCGGAGCTGATCTTCAGTAGAGCTGACTCAGCAGGAGCATGCTACTGAATTTAGATCAGACTCAGCAACGGCCAGATAGTCTTCTGAACTGTCAGAATTCACTAAGTCTAAATCAGCAGAGTCAATACGAGGAAGTGAGAAGTCAGCTTCAGATCTACCTTGAAGTCTGTTCTGTCTCACCTACTTTCCTGAACCTCGACGAATGACAAGCAGCCAGCTGTCATATTCTGATTAAAGCTGCAAAGTCAACAACTTTCCAGAAATGGAGGGAAAGGACACTGCAACCATACTTTGAAAGAGTCGTCAGCTACCCAAAAGAGAGAGTCAGAAGGATCGTCGTCTCCAACGGATCTATCCTCATCTCTACTCTATAAATAGAGGGATACAATTCAAATTGAAGCTAACCTACGATACAGAACCAAACACACGAGCATTCACGAGCAACTCAAAACGTTCTAAGTCTTCCGTAAGAAGTTTGAAGAGTAATCTCCGGCGAAAGACGACATACTCGCTCATAGGGAACCAAGCTAAACCAGAATTATAAAGCCTCCAGTATCCAAGCGACAGAACACAAACCTAAGTCCTTACTTAACCGTTCGTCGCTCTAGAAGCCACTTTCTCGTTCCCTATCCCTCTAACCTAAGCTCAGCTGATCATATCCATAGCTTAGACGAAGGAGTTCATATCTGAACTGATCCTTATTGTAAAGGACTCCTTCATAGTTGGAGAGTTTTTCAAACACTTAGTTTGATACCTTGTAAACTGAGACTTGCTCAGTATAAATCTCAAGACCAGTGTTTGTCCAGGGTACAAACCAACTGAGACTATCTCAGTACAATACATAGACTCCTGATCTTTTGGGACAATGGACGTAGGATTGTTGGATCCGAACCACTTTAAAAATCGCCTGTGTTCTGTGTGTCCTTTTACTGTTACATTGATTACTATTCATACTGAAAATATTTCTAAAATCATTCAACTGGGTTTCAGCAAGCTTAATCGATTGCACTAACGTACTGAAACTATTTTATTAAAAACATTTTCTAAACTCAACTGAATTTTGGCCTACACATTTTCGCACTACTGAACTTTATCTGAACGGTACTGAATTCTGACTCTAGTCAGCTAGCAGGCCTCAGTGTAGTCAGCCACTCTGCTACGCGATCCAGAACAGCTTATTTGGTCTACTGAACTTGTTCAGTACGACACTCTCCTGAAAAGGACTGTTCGCGTTTAAAGTTGAGAAATCGGTTTTCAGGTGTATTCACCCCGCCCCCCTCTACACCTGAACGTTTATTCTCGGGACCAACACTCAAGCTAAACATGACTAACACTAGGAAGAGTACACTGACGTCTTCAGAGACGTGGAGGCTAAGATCAATACTGGCCATCGCACAGTCTCAAGCCTTACTGAGAAAGTCACAGCCCTATCCACCCTGATTGATGATGCTAAAATGAGGGAAGGTAGTAGAAGAAATCAACTACTATCGATTACCAAAGCTGGAGATATTGTGGCGATAGATAATGGAAGTAAGGGGGAACGGTCAGGAGTAGCTACCGAAGCAGTTGTAAATGACGTGGCTCAGTTCGTAGAAGAGCTGACTGAAGATGAGCCAGTACGCTCAGTTGCTAAGGGAAAATTGAAAGCAGCTGACAGTCCTCCACCTCCTCCCAAAATGCTGAAGCTGAAATTCCGAATGTCGGAAGAGCAGGTTGAGTATGATGAAGAGATGGCTAGATGTCTTCAAGCTGAAGAAAATGCCAAAGCCAAAACTAAGGAGAAGGGTATTCAGATCAAAGCATCAATGCCCAAGAATATAAGATTTGTTAGGCCCAGAAAATCAAAAGCTCAAGCTCAAGCAGAAAAAGTTAAGTCAGATGAAAAATCTTCAAATGCTCAGAAGTCCAAATCGGTTGAACCCAATGAAGCTGAAACTGATATTGAATCCAAGCAGAATGCTCCCACTACTAAGCTATCCAAGGAGCAAGAAGCTGAGATGAAGCTGATATGGGATGCATGCGAAAGAGGACTGAACATGACTACTGAGGCCAAACAGATAGAAGCTGCTAGAGAGAGAGTCAGATTACCAGATCTTGAGGCGCTCAGGAAGAAGACTGAGAAGGCAGCCAGTGAAAGAGTCCCTGAGAAAGACAGAAGCATACCAACTACTTCCATGTTTTTCAGGAGAAGTGGGCAGAACAACAATATCAAAAGAATCATTCATCATAGAACTGACAAGACAAGTGGGTGCATGGAAAATCAATCTGATTTCAGAAGAAATCAAGAACGAGTTTATCAAATGTTGGTATATATGGAAGACATTGAATGAGTCATATCTAGATGTGTCATTCAGAGAATTCCTGATGATCTCAGACTCAGAGGTATTTGCAGAAGTCCAGGCCATTCTTGAAGCACCTGAATATAGAATTCTCCCTCCTCCTCGTACATTATAAGGCCATAAATACACAAAGGCGATTGAGGATGAGATAAAGATGGCCATGAAGAGGAAAGATCTTTACCTGAGTGACCCAGATGACAAAAAAGAGATCAAGGAGTTCAACTTATTGAACTGTTCTTATTGTAAGAATTGCTTCCTAGTTGGAGAAAATAAAACCTCATGTTTGAAACTATAAAGTCACTAAGACTGTAACTAGAGTATCTGTCCAGCATATAGATCGACTGAGACTTGCTCAGTATAAGTAATCAAGAACTCCTGCTTTGTTCAGGACAGTGGACGTAGGATCCAGCGTATCCAAACTACTTTAAAAATAGCTTGTGTTGATTTACTGTTTCAGTGATTTACTGTTCATACTGCATACAAACTTATCTTTCCAAAATCATACACTCATCATAAAACGTGTTTTCAAACTGAGACGAAAATTATTTGGACCTACACTTTTGCCCTCTATCTTATACTGAAATAATGTTCACTGATTGAAGTTAGTAGATAGGACTCAGTATATAGATACTCTCTGCCCAACCGATCCAGAAAGCTTATTTGGCCAACTAACTAGTTCAGGAGCATTGCTAGGTAGAAACCTCAAAATCACTCATTACTGACACAACAGCACATGAAGACACCATATAAACTATGGAAAAGGAGAACACCTTCTATGTCACATTTCCATATTTTTGGTTGTCCATGCTTTATCCATAATAATGGAAATGATTAGTTAAAGGTCTTTGAAAGTAAGTCAGACCAAGGAGTATTCTTAGGATACTCCAGGGTCAGCTAAGCTTTCAGGGTCTTTAACTACCGGGCACTTTGCATGGAGGAAGCCCTCATGTTGTATTTAATGAGTTCGCCACTGAGGACAGGAAACGAAGCTCTCAACAACATGCTGAAGAGGACAGCAGCAAGGTACAGGATTTGAATCTTAACGATGGTGTGGAAAGGATCCAGCATTGTTGGGATGATGATTCAGATGATAAAGAAGTTCAGAACCATCCAGCAAACAATGTAGCTAAACCGATTGATTCTCCTAAATAGAATTGATCCCAAGTAACTTAGATCGATGAAGAAACCCTAGTGATTACTGAGACCTCTATTGAGAACAACACCTCAGGGGGAACTACTGATGTTCCTAATCTGAGTGCCCCTAAACCTGGCGACTCCGTGGATCATTATCTTGTTACTAAACTACTTCAATCTCAAAATAGTACTACTGAAATTCCACATAATCCGACTATTTGTGCAGAAGAAATAAGAAGACGTCATTCATGGTTAGACGCTCACACTTTAGATCTTAATATCGGATATCCATCAGCCAGTGTTAAGATAAGTTTTAGATTCTGTCATGGAGAAAGTGCCATATACTCCCTTTTCTTGTCTACTGAAGAGCCTCCCTTAATTGAGGATGCATTGAATGATGCTGACTGGATTACTCTCATGCAAGAAGAGCTCAACCAGTTTGTCAGAAACAACGTATGGGAACTTGTAGATAGACCCAAGCACCAATATGTGATCAAATCTAAATTGTCCTACAAGAACAAGCGAGATAAAAACAATGCCATCGTCAGTAATAAAGCTCGACTAGTTGCCAAGGGATATTGTCAAGCTGAAGGAATATATTTCGATGAAACGTTCGCCCCAATTGCAAGATTGGAAGCCATTCACCTATTCCTAGCATATGCAACCTATCAATGCTTTACTGTCTATCAGATGGATGTAATAGCCTCGCTTAGATAATAATTTCTTCCGGTCCCGCCTTGGTCCAGTATAGTAAAGTAATAATTTCGCCAAATGAATTCAGTAATAATATGAAGTTTAAATCCTTAAGGTCCCAATGAAAATATAAAGTAATAGTTACTGATTTCAGAAAATATATATAGACAATTATAATACTATAATAGTACAATAATCATTTCTTTCTTATGAATATAGGCTTCCATAGTTATTTTTTTCTACCCACCTAAACTAAAATTGTCATCCTTAACTTTCTACAAACTATATACAACTTCTGAATATTTTGTTGTTTTTTCTTCCCACCTAAAACAAAATTATCATCCCTAACTTTCTGCAAACTATAGACAACTTCTGAATATTTTGATCGTGTCATATCAAATAATTATTTAAGGTGGTTATAGTTTGAATAAACCTTTTAATGATACAATTGGAATAAATGTACTATATATCATCTCGTTTAGGATCATCATCTTCATCCTCATTACAGTTCATATTTGTTTCAATAATTTCTTCATTCATCTGTAATTTCATAGTTGCATCATTCTTAAGAGTTAAAAGATCCTGAACTGAAGCAGCAACGGAAATTTGAAAATATATTGCATATGAAAATCAACTATAAGGCACAACCCGCCTTGATTGAGTAGAACTTCTTGTGAATAATCCAAAAGCTGCGAAAGCCTTCCACAAAACGAGAATAAAACCCTATTGTCAAGCATATTAAATTACTAAACTACCCCAACACTAATTAATAATAAAGAAGCAAGTTAATTAAAAGAAGTAGGTTCTAGTTATTGGGATTTAGTTGTTGAATTCAGACAGATGTCCTACATCATGAACATTCAAAGCATTTATGTAGCGTAAGTTAGAGATGACATTCCCTAATGTTTGAGATCTTTACCTAATTAAAGGACTTTGATTCTGGTAGATCATTTTCTGTTGAACGAATCTAGAAATGCCGAAAAAATACTTCAATGATAATTTAAATAAATAAAAATAAACTTTTCATTTTTTTATGTGTATGAGTTTTGTTATTTTATAAAACTAAGTTTTCCTGTGCATCCAGTTGCACCTACAACTAGATGTCTAATAGCAATTCAAAGCGATTTGCAAACAAAATTATAGTGTTGTGTAGTACAATTGATTGAGTTGTTAGGACTCCTACCTAAGTAACCCGGGTTCGATTCTAGCAGCGAAGTTTGACTTTTTATTTTATTGATTATTATTTTTAATAACACTTTTTTTAATAACACCTTTTATTTTTAATAACACCTCTTTTTTAATATGATTTGACTTTTTATATTTATTTTTTATTTTTTAATACCACTTTTTATTTTTATTTTAATAACATCTTTTTTTTTAATTGATACACCTATTTTAAGAAAGTAATACAATTGTTCAAAAGAAGTGATAAATTTGTTTATAACATGTGATATTTTTATTTCCACAAATTGATTTTTTTAAGATCAAGTGGTATTGTTTCCATGTCAAATGATATTTCTATTAAAACCAACAATATTTGTTGGGATAAGGATTCAGTAGATGAATCTATAGATTTGATAGTCTTGATAGATTTGAAAGATCCCAAAATCCTAGTTGAATATTGTACATTCGTATCTGTATAGCGTAGTCCAGTTCAGTCGTTAGAACTCAGTAGGACAGAGTTCAGTCGCTCCAGGATTTAGTAGAAGACCTCACTCAGCTGAAGAACTCAGGATCGAAGAAGTCAGTTGGATAGCAACCTCCACCTGAACTTGCCCAGGAATTCGTGCCTATGCACTGAATGCTCAGAACAACGTCAGTAGGAAAGACACTTCAGTTGCAGGTCCGAGGATTCAGAGGAAGTCAACCTTGATGTTTGACAAGTCTCAACTACCCATCTACCTCGACCAATAAGGAGCCGACAGCGACCATCTACTCTGACAAAAGTTGCTCTGAAACTGAAAAGAGGAGAATCTCTACAGTGTACCTGCTCGACAACGTTCAAATTAAAGGAATCGTTTTCCTTGTCGTATCGACACGTGGCTAGACCTCCCTCCAACGGATCTATTCACCATCGACGACTATAAATAAAAGAAGTCGCCATGCAGAGACGACACCGGGAACCCAAGCTATCTACGCACAAACTCTTAGCAATCTCAAAGCTGAATCCAGTGAAGAACTAGCGTCTATTGAAGAACACCTTTAGTTCATCACTTAGAGTTTTATTTTGTTCCCCTTATCATATCTAAGCAACCTCATTGTAATATATTTAGTTTAGAAATCTCGAGAAAGTTCAAATCCTTGTGAAACTGTTCTTATTTGTAAGAACTTCCTCTTAGTTGGACAAGACTCAAACTCTTCAAGTTTGAACCCTTGTAAAAGTCACTAAGACTAAAAGTAGAGAATCTGTCCCACACAAAGATCACTGAGAACTTGCTCAGTATAAACTTCAAGGTTTGCATCAGTCTAGTTTACAGGCCAACTAAGAGTTGCTTAGTATAAATATAACAAGTATCCTGCTTCGGTCAGGACAGTGGACGTAGGACCCAGTGTGTCCGAACCACTTTAAAAATTGATGTGTTGATTTACTATTTTATCTAACTGCTCATACTGCATACAAACCTTATTTCACAAAACTCAGCATAAAAACCGGTGTTTTCTAACCTAGACGTTTTATAGGGCCTACACTTCCGCACACACGCTCTGATACTGAACGACTGTTAGAAAGACTCAAGTTAGTAGAGCTGAACTCAATAGAAGATTTTCTGCCCACGCGATTCTAAAGTATATTTGGCTATCTGACTCAGTTCAGTAGCAAACTCAGCTAGAGCTGACTTCGCGTTTGAGAAAGAAATTTGTATTCAGGTGTATTCACCCCCCCCCTCTACACCTGAACTACGTCTCAGGACCAACAATTGGTATCAGAGCACAGTGTTCTTAACTGATCATTGTTCTCTGAAACTGGTCTATCTCGAACAAAGATCCTAGAAAACCCGTTTTCTCTGCATCTTGCATTTCTTCATTGCATGCTATATCATGTATCTCTCAATGGCTGATATTTCAGGTATTAGGACTATGGCAATGTTCTCTACTGAAAACTATGCGATATGGCGCGTAAGGATGGAGGCACATCTGACTTCGCTGCACGACAGCATGACCGATGTTCTGGAGAAAGGCCCCATTGGTCCGATGGTTGACACACTCAAACTTGTAGTAGACGAAGCAGGCGGTGCCAGAACCGGACCTAAAGTTGCGAAGGATAAAAGCCTCTTCACTCCTGAAGAGAAGAAACTGCATAATCTCGACCGAGTCGCTCGCAATGCTATACTGATGACACTCAGTGACTCTTATCTCGGGAGGGTGCATGACTGCAAGATAGCTAAGGAGCTATGGTGTAACGCCCCAATTTTCAAAACTTAACTAGGGACACTACTTCATACTTAACATGCATATCTTAATTCTCTCAAAACATTTTCATGGAAAAGAATCATTGAAAAACTCAATTTATTTTCATACTCAGCGGAAGTCTTAAATAAAAATAACTACGACTACTAGTTCTCGAAAATAAAATGCACAGTTCATACTAAAACTAGTTTTAATGCAATAATAAATTTCATAAATCTTTCCTCGTGTGACCATCACCACCAACACCTCTACGCATCGGCTGAACCATTTCCTGAAAAATGTTAAAATAGTGGGTTGAGTACAACTACTCAGTGGGGGAATGCATTTATCCAGATTATAAACGATACCAAATTTCAACATGATAACATAGACATGGTAACATAGCATGGTTGATCCGAAGATCCATAAACATAGCAGCCCGTAGGCTTGACCCGAAGGTCCCTCGCATAGACATAGCAGCCCGTAGGCTTGACCCGAAGGGCCCTTGTTGATATACGCCCGTCGACCTTATATCCCTCGTTCATAGTTTCATTGATCCTGTATAGTCACATGAAAAACTCAAGTAAAGGATATAATAAGGATAAACATTAAGAATTCCCCACCTTAACATTGACTTGATGAAAAATTATGAATATCAGATGTTTAAGTCTTGCGCGATCCTATACATTGAAATTTATCTTAATAACTCTACATGGAATGTCGTGCATGCATCAATAATTCAAATAATAAAAATAGATCATAATAATTGAACAATGTATATTATACATAATCTACATATTAACATGCCATTTTCCAATTTTTTTGTGTTTCAATCTACATTCATGTTGACAAAACAATTTGGCACATCAAGGAATAAATTAACAAATAAATAGTAAATGTATCCTAAAAATTCTATATTTTTAACATGAATGAACTAAAATATATTATATCCTATTAATATTCAACATGGTCGAAAACAACTCAAAGAAAACATGAAAAACAATTTTCCTATCGAGCTTATGGACATGGTGTCAAAACTGGCAGGTTATGAATAACAATTTTAAACAAATATTTGTATTTCTTGTAAAATTCTACAAATATAATAAAATATAATATACATACCTAGGAAGACTATATTAAATTTTCATGATGAGAGGACGACGGGAAGATCTATAAATAATTCTTGAAACAGATTCGCAGATATGCTGGCAAATTTTCGTGAATTTTATGGGATGCTATATTATGAGCGACTAAGGGGTATTTATAGGCATAGAAATCATTATCTAAAGATTCCTAATGCTATAAGGTATCAAATATATTTTATTCATAATTATTTTCGTCCTTTTATCTTTTATATAAAATTTATTCTATCTCTTACCATATAATAGATTCAATCCTAGATAAATTAGGATATGGATAAACACAACTAGATTTTTTTCCTAAAACATGTATATCACACATAAAATATCTATTTTAATCATAAAACATAATATAAAATTTTCTCCTAATAACTTAATATAATAATAAATATTATATCCTTTTATGAATCCTTGTAGGTTTAGGAAATCCAAAATAAATAAATATTATTCTTGTCTCATAATTCTAACATCATTTCTATCTCAAAAATAAACAATATAATCATAATATGATATAAATAAAGGATTAATTAGGGTTAGGATGCTACCTTCCTCCTTCGTATGTTGTCGCGGCTCTGATTGTTGCTCCTGTGTCAGATCTTCTGATTTGTGTCCCGGCCTTTTTCTTCCTCTGGGTGGTCAGAGAACTGAAGAAATTAAAATTTATTGTCTCTCACAAACACGTATGCGTGTGAAATTATGTGTGAATGTGTGTAATCTGTTTCTGAACAGAATACTGATATATATAGGCTTCAAAAGTTAATATAATATTAATATATCTGTAACCCATTAATTTAATTATATTTCTAATGGGCTTCCACATAATTAGCCCATAATATAATTAATTAATCCACTGGGTTACTAATATTTATCAATTAATTGGCCCAGCCAATTAATTCCAGATAAATAACATTATTAAATAATGTAAAAATACATTAATCCATTAATAATGATTTCTGAGAGACAATAAATTACTAGGCAACTAATTGGGCCAGATCAGGGATCCAATACAAGAAATAAAGCTGGGCCTCCAATTAATTAATTACCCATGCTCAGCCCAGAGCAAAATTAATTAATAAACACAGATTCATTCCACTAGAGAATCCGTGCCGACTTACCCCTTTATCCCAATTTGAGCAAGGGCTTGTATTTTAGACTTAATCGATCTCCGTATTTAAGATATAAATATCCGTTAATTAATTAAGCTCACCGACAGCTTAAATTAATTAACATCTTATATTCTTGAGTAGTACCACTCGACCTTATTAACACACCTGAACTTAATCAACCGGCCGGGTTTAGTGTGCTAATCCTTTCGAGTACCTCAGGGGATATTATCAACCCATTTTACCAGGATACGGATGCAAGATACAGACAACCAGTCTGAGCCACAAATAACTACTAACACCCAAGATACGTAGATCCGGTCGCGATGACGTTCGCCATAGTAGGTCAAAGTGATAGATAGCCAAATGCACTCAGCTGAAGTCTTACCAAGCTTAAGACCAGCAAAGTCACCGAGATCTTGGTTTTCCACTAAGGTCAGTTAGGAAAACACATCTCACTGTGATCCGTCAATACACCACCTTAAGTGTACCAGTAAAGACAAGCAGCTAAGACAAGCCACTTCTTATCTAAACTGCAGCTTAAACCTACAACTTATCCTTAAGTTGTCTCAGCTGTGATAACTGTTTATATCTTGTCAGTTCAACCAATTTGTGTTGGCTTCTGTGATACCCGACACACCACACAAATCTAACTTTTATACAAGATAAAGGATAACATGTGCAAATATACATATTTATCAGATAGGAGAATAAAACAGTGGTAAGGACAAAAACACATTGTATACAAACATAAAAAGTGCTTCCAGTACACAAAATCCCAACAATTCTCCCACTTATACTAAAGTAAACTTTTAGTATACAATGTGTCTATATCTCAGCTATCTAGGTACAACTGTTTATATCTTGTCAGTTGAACCAATTTGTGTTGTCTTCTGTGATACCCGACACACCACACAAATCTAACTTTTATACAAGATAAAGGATAACATGTGCAAAAATACATATTTATCAGATAGGAGAATAAAACAGTGGTAAGGACAAAAACACATTGTATACAAATATAAAAAGTGCTTCCAGTATACAAAATCCCAACAATTCTCCCACTTATACTAAAGTAAACTTTTAGTATACAATGTGTCTATATCTCAGCTATCTAGGTACAAACTAGTACCCAACTATATCTTAGCTATCTATCCTATCTATCACTTCTCCTACTTATACAAAAGTTTATGTAGTCCTAAGTGGGGGGCATCTCTACCATCCCTAAGCCACGAACATGCTTCTCGTAAGCCGGGAGTGGTATGCACTTCGTGAAAGGATTAGCTAAGTTGAATTCAGTTCAAATTTTGTCAATCACCACGTCACCTCGATTTACGAATACTAGTATAATGTGGTACTTCTTGTCTATGTGTTTAGACGCCTTGTGGGATCTGGGTTCCTTTGAATTTGCCACTGCATCCGCATTATCACAATAAATTGTGATTGCTTTAGGCAAATTCTGAAAAATATCAAGATTCAGGAGGAAATTCTTGAGCTAAACTGCCTCTTTCGAAACTTTCGAAGCAGCCACATACTCTGCTTCCATGGTTAAGTCCGCAATGCATTTCTGCTTTGCACTCCTCCATGAGATGGCTCGACCTCCCAAGGTAAACACATAACCCGAGGTAGACTTCTACTCGTCTCTATCAGCCTAGAAATCCGATTCTGTATAACCCAAAGACACTAGATTGTCTGACTGGTAAACAAGCCTATAATCTCTAGTCCGTTTAAGGTACTTGAGAATATGCTTGACCGCAGTCCAGTGTTCCTTTCCAGGGTTAGACTGATATCTTGAGACCATGCCTACAGCATATGAGATATCTTCTCTCGTATAAATCATCGCATACATGAGACTACCGACAGCGGAAGCATATGGTACTAGCCTCATACTTTCTATCTCTTCAGGCGTTTTTATGGCACTGATTCTTGGATAGAAAAATGCCATGTCTGAAAGGTACTGAACCTTTCTTGACTTTTGCATGCTAAAACGAGCAATAACAGTGTCAATGTAGGACACTTGTGACAAGCTTAACATCCTTTTCTGGCGATCTCGGATGACCCTTATCCCAAGGATGTAAGCAGCTTCCCCTAAGTCCTTCATTTGAAACTGCTCGGATAACCACGTCTTTACGTCTGATAACACTTCAACATTGTTGCAAATGAGAAGGATGTCATCTACGTAAAATGCAAGAAACACCACTGATCCGTTAACACAAATACGGTTCACACACCTCGTTAGGATAGGATACAAATCCATAGGATTTGACTACCTTGTCAAAACGCTGGTGCCATAACCGGGAAGCTTGCTTAAGTCTATAAATAGACTTCTTAAGCTTCCAAACTAGATGCTCTTCGCCCTCCTTCACATAACCATCTGGCTGTTTCATGTAGATGTCCCTACCTTTTTCAAGGTGACCGTTTAGGAATGCGGTTTTGACATACATTTGCCAGATCTCTAGGTTCATGTGAGCTGATATGGCAAGGAGAATCCGAATGGACTTGATCATTGCTACAGGCGAGAAGGTCTCTTCGTAATCGATACCTTCTTTCTGGGTAAAACCTTTCGCCACTAGCATGGCCTTAAACACCATGATCTGTCCATACGGTCCTCTCTCTTTCTCTTGTATACTTACTTACTACCAATAGCATTGCAGCCCTCAGGTAGTTCAGTGATCTCGTATACATCCATATCAGTTATGGACTCAAATTCCGAGTCCATGGTGATTCTCCATGAATCTGCATCTACATCTCCCACTGCTTCGTTGTAAGTCCAGGGATCCACGGTATCTTGTTCATCTGTCGGGAGATAATAAAACGTCTCCCCAGTGAACATATACCGATCAGGTGTAAATATTACCCTCCCACTACGTCGAACAGTGTCAGGAGCTGTGTTAACAGATTGTGCAGTTACTCGTGGAGTACTATCTTGCACAACTGGCTGTCAAGTGGAACTCGACCACCTTGTAATTCCTCAAGGATGATGTCGACTCGAGATTTATGGTTACTAATGTAATCCTCTTCTAAGAACCGAGCGTTAGGGCTAACAACGATCTTTTGTTCTTTAGGATCATAAAAGTATCCACCCTTCGTTTCCTTCTTATGCCGTATGAACAACATCACTTCTGAACGTGATTCCAATTTGTCGGCCTGCCTATTCAGCACATAAGCAGGATAACCCCAAATCCTTAAGTGGTGCATACTGGGTTTGTGCCCGCTCCACAACTCGAAAGGGATCTTTTGTACCGACTTGGAAAACACACGATTCAGCAAGTATGCTGCAGTCTCTAGGGCATATCCCCAAAAGAAAATTGGCAAAGTTGCATAACTCATCATCGATCGAACTATCTCTAAGAGACTTCGGTTCCTTCTCTCTGACACACCATTCTACAGAGGCGTGCCCGGTGCTGTCAGTTGGGATGTAATCCCACATTCTGTCAAGTAGTCCTTGAACTCAATGGATAGGTATTCCCTACCGCGATCAGATCGTAGTGATTTGATTTCTTTACCTAGCTTCTTCTCCACTTCTGCCTTGAATTCCTTAAAGGTTTCAAAGCAATCCAACTTGTGGCGAAGAAGGTAAACATATCCATACCTCGAGTAATCGTCAATAAATGTGACGAAGTACTCATACCCTCCACGAGCTTGTGTAGACATAGACCCACACAAGTCAGAATGTATCAAACTTAATACTTCTGTGGCTTTATAACCCTTTGCCTTGAAAGGCCTAGTCATCATCTATCCTTCCAAACAGATTTCGCAAGTTGGAAATGGTTCAACTTGGAGACACTCCAATGATCCATATTCCACCAACCTTTGAGTCCTGTTAAGATTGATGTGACCTAGTCTTACGTTCCACAGATAAGTTTGGTTTACCTTAGAATATTCTTTCCTCTTCTTAGGATTTGATGATGAGGAAGCAACATTAACAGAATTACGCGGATTACAAGTAATAGTATATAAAGATCCGTTTAATAGCCCACCACAGATGAAATCATCGTCTTTCATGATAGAAACTTCACTATCAAAACTTGATTTATAACCATCCATGATATAGAGTTTTGAAACAGAAATTATGTTTCACCTAAACTCAGGCACATATAAAACATCTTTAAGTACTAAAATAGAACTATCTAAAGATAGATGTAGATCTCCAATGGCAATTGCAGGAACTTTCGATCCATTGCCCATTGAGACTACCACCTCGCCATCGCTCAATTGTCTTTCTGCAAGAAACCTTGCAAGGTGTAACAAACATGATCAGTTGCCCCCGAATCCACTACCCATTCGTGGGTAGAAGAGGAAACCAAAACAGTTTCAGTTACAAGAGCGACTCGCGTCTCTTTCTGTTTTGCCTTGACATCTGGATTATAATTCTTCCAGTGTCCTTTCTTACCATTCTTGAAGAACCTTCCTTTCTCCTTTGACATTTGCATGTCGCCGGTAAGGACCGTCTTCTTACTCCCACTACTCTTCTTGAAATGTCCACCCTTTCTGCTCTTTTTCTGGTTTCCGCCTTTCGGAGGATTCCTTGAACTACTAAGGATATTCAAGACTTGAGCACTCTTGCCCTTTCTATAACCTCTTTGACCGCTACCAAAGATTTGAGTAACATACTCATAGTAAACTCGTTCTTAGACATAGCGGGCCTAAAACAGAAGTTCTTATAGAACCTTTGCAGAGCATTTATTGGGAAGGTAAGATATCTCTTCCACTTTGTAAAATTATTTAAACCCGTTAGGGCTTGGTTGGTGAGACTGTTTAGAAACTCGAAAATTATTCGAACAAACATATCTGAAAAAATATAATTAAAAGCATGTAAGAAAGTTATATTTGCACATAATTTGTAATTAACAATCATTGTAACCTTTTGAAAAACCAATGATGTTAAATACTCGAATAGCCCTAGAGATCACACTCGCAAGCCACTCAGGTGGACGTTTACTCGTGCACCCCTAGACCAAGCTATATACCTAGCTCTTTAATTCTAATCTACGCCTAGGTTCTTAAGACGAAGGGAATTAATAATCTGATATCTTTGGACCATGTCACTATTGAAATGCGGGAAGGGACTTCTCAGGAAGTTGTACCTGCGGTGACATCTAAGCTTTGACCATTAATTTGACCGAATTAACATCAAATTCTCGAAATTGGCATACTTACGCGAACCATACCGCTTTCAATTTGATTTAATTTGCCATCTTATTTAATTATTATCTTCTAGAGTACTCGTGTTTACTAGGCACGCAAGCCACTCAGGTGGACGTTTACGGCTTCGCTCCCACTACTCAATAATAATTAAATATTACATTAGAAAACCCATCTCACAAAACTTGTGGTTCAAAAATACAAGCAAGCCACTCAGGTGGACGTTTACTCATATAATTGTTCCACTTTTGTGTAGGGTCCAATTAATGGAGGTCCGATTAATTGTTTAATATCCAAATTAATGGAATCTATTTAAACATTTAATTTAAAATTTGCTTAGTCTTTAACTTCAAAAGGTTCGTTTTGAATCATGCATATCCACATAATTCCTAAAGCATGCAATTCTAAGCGCACATAATAAAACGTGCTCGCGAAAAATAAAACATACTTCAATATGACGTATATCTTATTTACATGCTTTTCTAAGCGCAATTAATCACATAATCGCATGCTAAAGCATAATAATAAATAAATGCGCAAATAGGAATTTAAAATGTCGTTATCGGGTTTTAAAACACGTAATCCCTAACTATTACATTGCCCGAACAAAATACAGATCTTCGAAATTTTGAAAAACTTCGAATCTGGAAATTGCGTCGAAAACTGCTTCGAAAACTGTACTGCCACATCATCAGGGTCGTCTGCCACATGGCAGACACGTGGACAGTGAGTCAGCAGCAAGGGCTGATGTGGCGCGCCACGTCAGCTCCGTCTTCTTCACAAAACAACCCCGCCGCCGCCGATTTTCAGGCCGGTTCCCGCCCGCCTGTCTTCACATAGAGGAGCGCCGGACGATCACGAACAGGGAACCGGCTTCACCACGACGATACGCCGCCTGTGGCGGCGCAAATCTGCGCCTGCGCGCAACGCCACTACTGCGCGCCGCCGCGCGCCGCCGCCCTTCCCCGGCCGTCCTGAGCCCACATCCTTATTCTCCAGTCACGTCCGACGTCCCCAGACGTCGGATCCGTGAAGAATGGACGGCGCCGGTCCTGCAAACACGGTAAAAACGCGCTGCCCGTCGCCGCCGATTTGCCGCCCGAAATCCGTCCTCTCCGAGCCGCGATTCGATCAATTGAAAGAGGGAAAACGTAATTGGAACACTCACGACCACCGGGTAAAGGATTCCGGCCGAGATTAGTTCCTCAATTTCCCGAATTTCAAACGATTCGCCGGAACGAATTCATAACAAGCAGCCTACTTCAGACGTCAATTTCGATCGCATCCGGGATCGGATAATCCCTTACGACCTATCGACGCGAAGCTCGTAAGACGAGGATTCCACAGGTTCAAGCCGATCGGAAATCGGACACATAACCCGTCGGGAATCGCCGCCGCAAAATGCGGCGGAACCCTAGCCGAACTAGGGTTTTCTTCCAATTTGGGGATTTCTGGACAGCACGACCACTTCTCATTTCCGACGCTATTTCGGACAAACCGGAAATCGGAATGGGTCGTACGACCTATCCAGACGAAGCTAACGAGACGACGAACAAAACCATCTGAACTGATCGGACAAAAATTGTAGCACGCACCACCACGTGCCATCTCAAGTCGGCGGTCGTGTTCTGCTAATTTCTAGGGTTTCACCTTTTCCGTCTTTCTGCGCATCGCGCCTCGATTTTCGTGCAACCCGGAACAAAAATAGTACAATAACAGTACAATCACATAACACATTGGTCCTATCAACTACTCGTGGATTTTCTCATGAGAAAAACAGTACAATGGGGTCAAAACTGTGGCTCGCAGGCCGCCCCAAACACGAAAATTAACCCGATAACGACGGAAATAAAACCTAATCATACATCTAACAGCAACAATCAGAGCCTAAACCAGGCTCTGATACCAATTAAAGGATTAATTAGGGTTAGGACGCTACCTTCCTCCTTCGTATGTTGTCGCGGCTCTGATTGTTGCTCCTGTGTCAGATCTTCTAATCTGTGTCCCGGCCTTTTTCTTCCTCTGGGTGGTCAGAGAACTGAAGAAATTAAAATTTACTGTCTCTCACAAACACGTATGCGTGTGAAATTATGTGTGAATGTGTGTAATCTGTTTCTGAACAGAATACTGATATATATAGGCTTCAAAAGCCAATATAATATTAATATATCTGTAACCCATTAATTTAATTATATTTCTAATGGGCTTCCACATAATTAGCCCATAATATAATTAATTAATCCACTGGGCTACTAATATTTATCAATTAATTGGCCGAGCCAATTAATTCCAGATAAATAACATTATTAAATAATGTAAAAATACATTAATTCATTAATAATGATTTCTGAGAGGCAATAAATTACTAGGCAACTAATTGGGCCAGATCAGGGATCCAATACAAGAAATAAAGCTGGGCCTCCAATTAATTAATTATCCATGCTCAGCCCAGAGCAAAATTAATTAATAAACACAGATTCATTCCACTAGAGAATCCGTGCTGACTTACCCCTTTATCCCAATTTGAGCAAGGGCTTGTATTTTAGACTTAATCGATCTCCGTATTTAAGATATAAATATCCGTTAATTAATTAAGCTCACCGACGACTTAAATTAATTAACATCTTATATTCTCCGAGTAGTACCACTCAACCTTATTAACACACTCGAACTTAATCAACCGGCCGGGTTTAGTGTGCTAATCCTTTTCGAGTACCTCGGGGGGATATTATCAACCCATTTTACCAGGATACGGATGCAAGATACGGACAACCGGTCCCGAGCCACAAATAACTACTAACACCCAAGATACGTAGATCCGGTCGCGATGACGTTCACCATAGTAGGTCAAAGTGATAGATAGCCAAATGCACTCAGCTGAAGTCTTACCAAGCTTAAGACCAGCAAAGTCACCGAGATCTTGGTTTTCCACTAAGGTCAGTTAGGAAAACACATCTCACTGTGATCCGTCAATACACCACCTTAAGTGTACCAGTAAAGACAAGCAGCTAAGACAAGCCACTTCTTATCTAAACTGCAGCTTAAACCGACAACTTATCCTTAAGTTGTCTCAGCTGTGATAACTGTTTATATCTTGTCAGTTCAACCAATTTGTATTGTCTTCTGTGATACCCGACACACCACACAAATCTAACTTTTATACATGATAAAGGATAATGTTGGGTGATGATTCCATCCTCAGCACTGTTACTCTTAGTGGGAAATGATTCGGTCTTAGACACTGATCTTAAGCTCAGTAGCCTTGTGCTCTGTACTTGTCTGAAGATTTGAAGATCCCAAAACCCTATCTGATTGGTGAACCATTCCGTTGTATATGTTGTTTGTCTCTGAGGTTTCAGACTCAGTAGACACTCTGCTCTGGTCAAGGCGCTCAGTAGCTTATTAGCCTCAGCACCAGTGTAGAAGACTCAGTGATACTGGACTCAGCTGGAGCAAGATATGCGAGAGAGTCGGTCCGAACCGAACTCGCGGGAGTAGTTTACTGAACTCAGAGCTGATCTTCAGTAGACTTATCTCAGCTGTCTATCTATTGAATACAAGGTCAGACTCAGCATCGGCAGACAATCTTCTGAACTGTCAGATCTTTTTGAAATGCAATCAGCATAGTCATATACGAGGAAGAGAGAAGTCAGCTTCAATTAGCCTCGAAGTCTGTTCTGTCTTAACCACTTTATTCACCTCGACAAATGACAAGCATACACGTGTCATCCTACCTACTAAAGCTGCAAGTCAACACTTTCCGAAAAAGGAGGAAAAGGCACTGTTACCTACGTCAAAAAGAGCCGTTTGCTACCAAAAGAGAGAGAGAGAAGAAGATCGTCTCCAACGGATCTATTTCAATCTCTACTCTATAAATAGAGGGATTATTCAAGAAGAATACACAGAATGCACGTATCTAGAGCAAAAATCAAGAAAGCATTCAACGAGCAAAGAACCCAAAGAACTACGTCTTAGCAAGAACTCGAAGAACAATCTTCCGGCGAAAGACTACATTCTAGCTCATAGGGAATCAAGCTGAACCGACATATAAAGCCTCTAGTATCCAATCGACGTTACACGAACTTATAGCTTACCTTCAGCTGTTCGTCGATCTAGAAGCAACTCACTCATATTCCCTATCCCTCTAACCCTAAGCTCAACTGTTCTTATCTATAGCTTAGACGAAGGAGTTCATCTTTGAACCTGATCCTTATTGTATAAGGACTCCTTCACTGTTGGAGAAAGTTTGTCAAACACTTCTAAGTTTGATCGTTGTAACCGAGACTTGGATCGATATAAAAACCAAGACGCGGCTTTGCCCGGTCAAGGCAAGCCGACCGAGACTAACTCAGGATAAATAATAGCCTCCTGATCTTTCGGGACAGTGGACGTAGGATTTGAGCGATATCCGAACCACTTTAAAATCTGTGTCGTTTACTTACTGTTGCATTGATTTTACTATTCATACCGAACATCATTCCTTTAAAATCAATCAACTGTCTCAGCATACTGAACTTCATATCTACTGAACAGAGACTTTCATAAAACATTTTCACCACTCAACTGATTTGGGCCTACACACATTTCCGCACGCTGAACTTTTACTGTAGATACTGAATTTCTGACTCAGTCAGGTAGCAGATCTCAGTAGAGTCAGACTCTTTGCCGCACACGATTCAGAACAACTGTTTGGTCTGCTGAACTGTTTCAGTCAGACACCATCCTGAATAGGACTGTTCGTGTTCGAAGTTGAGAAATCGAATCAGGTGTATTCACCCCCCCTCTACACCTGACCGTACACTCGGGACCAACAATTGGTATCGGAGCGGGGAGTTCTTAAGACTCTTGTCATTCTAAAACCGGTCTCACCGAACGGATCCGGAGAAAACGTTTTCACTGCATATCACTCTACATTCATATCTTTATCTTCTATGGCTGATATGTCAGGTATAAGGATGGTACCCATGTTCTCAGTAGAGAACTATGGAGTATGGCGAGTCAGAATGGAGGCTCATCTGACTTCTCTCCACGATAGCATGACTGAAGTGCTTAAGGAAGGACCTATCGTTCCCATGATCGATAGTGTTGTAACTCAAGACCAAGCTGGAGGAGGAGGAATGGTGACCGGGAAGAAGATTCCCAAAGACAGAAGTCTCTTCACTCCTGAGGAGAAGAAGCTTCACAACTTAGACCGTGTTGCCAGAAACGCTATACTGACCACCCTTAGTGATTCTTATCTTGGCAGGGTTCAGGAATGCAAGACCGCTAAAGAACTCTGGGATGCTCTAGCGCTACTGAGTCGAGGGACTCAGAAGATTAAAGCGAATAAACTAGCGCTGGAACTCCAAAAGCTGGAAAGCTTGTCTCTCATGCCTAGTGACAAAATCGAAGATCTAAACGTCAGATTTACCAATCTGATGAACTCAATCAACGGGCTGGGAAAGATATTCAGCAACCGAGAAATGAATCTAAAGATACTGAGTGCACTGCCGGACGGACACTGGACACCTTTTGCCACTCTATTGCGACATTCTGATTTAGATGTTGTCTCTCCTGACCATATCTTTTCAGAATTACAGGCAGAGGAGTTTGAGTTCGACAGACCTCAACGAAAGCTGAGAGCTGAAGCTGACACAAAGATTGACCATGCTTTCAAAGCGTCAGTCAGCACAGCATCTCCCGCGACGAGCAAGACGACGAGTAAGACTGAACCTTCACTCAACGATCTACAAGAAGGAAGTCTCGCTCAGAAGTATGCGCTGCTCGTTGTGAAATATCAGAAGGAGAAGGAGCGACGCAGAAAAGTGACTAAAGCCTATCGAGAAACGAAAGGTAAGTCAAATTATATGTCGAAACACACTCCTGACTCACAATCTTCTGAATACAGAAAGAAGGATGACTCAAAACCATCAAAGAATAGCGAAAGCAAAGAAGAAAGAGTCATCGCTTGCTACAACTGCAAGAAGCCAGGACACTATCAATATGATTGTCCTGAGCTCAGTAGTGCTGAACGCGCAGCACGTAAGGCAAGGAGAGAGAAATTCGCCCAGAAAAGACAATCCTACATAGCTGGCGAAATCTCAGACGACTCAGAAGAGGTCGACTCCTTTATGGATTCATCGGATGATGATGCAGCTTTCATGGCCCTAGAGCTTGAAGCTGAAGAAACAACTGAAAAGTGCCTAATGGCAGGCGAAGAGGATGAGGTAAACTCTCTTGAACCAGTCAATTCCTCTTCACATTGCACACACGACACTATTTCAGGTGCAGATGAGAATTTGGACGTCGCGACCGCATACGAAGAACTGCTCGACGAACAAATTCAGATGAGTCTGCAGGCTCGGTAAGACTCTTCGGGAATTGGATACCCGAAAGTGGAGAATTAGAGACTTTCTCGGGAGAGTCGGAGTTGCTACCGAGGCCGAAGGACTTGTGTTGAGACTCGGGGAGGAGATAAACTCTCCGATGGCCAAGTCTCGGCATCAAGAAGATCGGATTTCGGTTCGACCAATGACTTGACTCATAAAGATCTTGAACCGAGTCTATCGAAGCAAGAAATGTCGGGACTTCGGACCGAGCACGACACACCGAAGAAGAGTGATGATGTGCCGGAGAAGCTCGATGAGGCGTTACATGGGCGCGAAAGAAGTTGGAGGCTATGCTCGCAAGCAACAAGCCCAAGCATTGCAAGGAAGGACTTGGCTTCAACCAGAAGCTTCCTCATCCGCCCCCGTTCGCTCGGGGTGCGTCTTCGATAGGTTGTTCGAGGGGAAACAATCAATGCAAATCTACTCGAACCCCTCAACAAAGAACAACCGAGAAGATGAAAGCACCTCATCCTAAGTATCAATACACTGACCGAGAAGATCGGTACCCCGGACACCCCGGTTCGGTCGAGGGGGAACTAGCGAGTTAAGTGGGGCGATCGGTATGGACCACCTCAGTTGACACATCCAGCTCAGTATGGGTCACATTACTATGATCCTATAGTCAGAGGAGGTTCCAAGAGTCAGAAAAAGAAGAACGCACAAAAGGCGAAGGTCAGCAGTCCACCAGCTCAGAAGATCCGGACTCCCCGAACTCCGAGAAGCCTAAGAAGTCAGCCTCGACCAGTCCAGTGGTCAAGTTTGTTGACTCAAATGGAAAGAAGATGTCTGAAACCACCAGGGTTGTTAGACAGATTTGGATTATTAAAGCTAACATCTAAGGACCCAAAATCAAAAATAAAGGGTACCTGAATATAATCCTGTTTTGCAGGTGCATAAAGACCCATGGTATGTGGACAGCGGATGCTCAAGACACATGACATACCAAAGGAGTCTACTGAAGAATTATATTACTGAAGATGGACCCAGAATCGAGTTTGGAGATAATGCCAAAGGCTACACGAGAGGATACGGCACACTCAGCATAGGAACTGCCAACGTTCCTAGAGTATCCTATGTTGAAGGACTTCAGCTAATCTTCTCTCTGGAAAACAGTGTTATCAGGTTCGCGCAGAAAGAACATATATGTTGCTGACTGGAACTCAGCTGAACCTGAAGCTTGTCTGTTGGCGAAGAACGATAATCGAACGGGGTGGCTATGGCATAGAAGACTTAGCCATCTCAACTTCAAGACGCTCAACAAACTAGCAAGAGACACTCTAGCAAGGGGACTGCCGAATGAAATATTCAGCAAAGACACTCAGTGTAAAGCATGTCTGAAGGGAAAGCAAACAAAGAATCAAAATCCAACAGTTCCATCTCCTTCCACTGATGGAATCCTTCAGCTGCTACATATGGATTTGTTCGGTCCAGTCTCCCCAGTGACGATCAGAGGTAAGAAGTATACTTTAGTGGTCATAGATGACTACTCGCACTACACATGGGTCATATTCATTGCTAACAAGTCTGACGTCAAAACAGAGTTACCAAAGCTTCTGAAAAAGCTCAGTGTCGAGAAGAACACCAAGATCAGAAAAATACGTTCAGACAGAGGAACTGAGTTCCTTAATTCCATGGTAGAGGAGTTCTGCGAAGCAGAAGGAATAGAGCATGAGACATCGGCTGCCCGCACACCTCAGCAAAATGGAGTTGCTGAACGAAAGAACAGAACTCTCAAAGAAGCAGCTAGAACTCTACTCGCAGATTCAGGACTCCCATCCAAATTCTGGGCAGAAGCTACTGACACTGCATGTTACACTCAGAACTGATCTTTACTGACGAAGCAGCATGGAAGAACACCATATGAACTATGGAACAGCAGGAAGCCCTCTCTATCTTATTTCCATATCTTTGGTTGTTTATGCTTTATCCACAATAATGGGAAAGATCAGCTGAAGACTTTTGATAGCAAGTCAGATCAGGGAGTATTCTTAGGATACTCTCGGGTCAGCAAAGCTTTCAGAGTATTCAACTATCGGACTCTTTGCGTGGAGGAAAGCCCTCATGTTGTTTTTAACGAGTTTGCTACTGAAGACAGGAGCAATAACTCAAATTCTGAATCTGAGGACATCAGTAGACAGCTACAGGATCTAAGCTTAAAGAACAAACCTGAAAAGATCCAGCTATGTTGGGATGATGATTCAGACGAAGAAACTGAAGACAAATCTACTTAATCTCAACCAGCAGAGCAAGTAGCTGAGCAGATTGATTCTCCCAAACAGAATCAATCTCAGGTAACTCAGGTCGATGAAGAAACCCAAGATGTAACTGAGACCACTACTGAGAATAACAACTCAGGGGGGAACATCTAGTAATGTTCCCGAGCCGAATGCCCCCGAACCCGGTGACTCGGTAGATCATACTCTTATCACTGAAATTCTTCAATCTCAGAATAGTACAACTGAAATGCCTAACTCACCTACTATCTGTGTTGAACAAATTTCAGATGAAGAGTTAAAACATCGTAGATCGTGGCTAGATGCTCACACTGCTGATCTTATAATTGGAGATCCTTCAGCACATGTCAAGACAAGATCCAGATTCTGTCAAGGAGAAAGCGCATTATTTTCCTGCTTCTTGTCTACTGGAGCCTCAGAATATTGAGGATGCACTTAACGATGCTGACTGGATTATTGCTATGCAGGAGGAGCTGAATCAGTTCACGAGAAACGAAGTATGGGAGCTTGTAGACAGACCCCGTCATCAACATGTCATAGGAACCAAATGGGTCTTCAAAAACAAGCGAGATGAAAACAACGTTATAGTAAGGAACAAAGCAAGGCTCGTGGCTAAAGGCTATTGTCAAACTGAAGGAATAGATTTCGATGAAACTTTCGCTCCAGTTGCAAGATTGGAGGCAATTAGACTATTCCTAGCCTACGCAACACATCAAAGATTCAGAGTCTATCAAATGGATGTGAAGTCTGTGTTCTTGAATGGCGTACTGAAAGAAGAAGTCTATGTGGAACAACCGCCCGGCTTTCAGTAGGGACATCAAGTATATAGACTCAGAAAGGCTCTTTACGGGTTAAAACAAGCACCCAGGGCTTGGTACGATACCCTGTCTGAGTTTCTTCTTCAGAAAGGTTTTCAGAAGGGCACAGTAGATCGCACGTTGTTCAACATTCGACTGGAAGATGACTTATTACTTGTGCAGATCTACGTGGATGACATCATATTCGGATCAAAGAAATTTCATCATGTGTCAACAATTTGAAAAGATGATGAAGGATAAATTCGAGATGTCAATGATGGGAGAAATGAACTACTTCCTTGGTTTTCAAGTCAAGCAATCTGAAAAGGGAACGTTCATCAACCAAGGCAAATACACTCGAGACCTCATCAAAAGATTCGACTGGACATCCGGTAAATCTATCAAGATCCCGATAAATACGAATATGATGATCGATCTTGATAAAGAGGGAGTATCAGTAGACCAAACCGAATATCCTGCTATAATTGGTTCATTATTATATTTAACAGCTACTCGTCCTGACATAACTTATGTTGTAGGTGTCTATGCTCGATTTCAGGCGAATCCGAAGCAGAGCCATATGGACTCAGTAAAGAAGATTCTCCGCTATCTCCGAGGAACACCTGACATGGGTTTATGGTATCCAGCTGATGATAATATTGAACTAACTGGCTATTCTGATGCTGACTATGCAGGATGTAGAATTGACCGAAAATCAACTTCGGGAACATGTCGGTTCCTTGGCGGCAAGCTGATCTCATGGTTTTCAAAGAAACAGCACTCAGTAGCTACGTCGACTACTGAAGCTGAATACATGGCTGCCGGAAGTTGTTGCGCCCAAATCCTTTGGCTGAGACAGCAGCTAAAAGATTATGACGTCATTCAGAATGAAGTGCCGATCTTCTGCGATAGTACCAGTGCCATTGCAATCACTCGTAATCCCGTACTACACACGAGATGCAAGCACGTGGACATCAGACATCACTTCATTCGTGACCATGTCAAAAAGAAGGATATCAGGATGGAAAGATCCATACTGACAAACAAAGGGCTGATATACTGACCAAGCCTCTAGCTGAATCCAGATTCAGAGAACTTTCAGTAGAGCTAGGTCTGCTGGACCCTACTGACCCCGATCGGTAATAAGGTTTCGGGAGAGGAACATTCCAGTGAGGGGGAATGATCACTCTCGATGCGAATGTATTCGACGTAGAGATTCGAAAACCATCTACACGAGGTATCAGCTGACTACTATGTTCAACTGACAGGTTTGCGTATCTCTACTCAGTAGTAATTTATATTACAGAACCTTGCATTTATGACAAAGATTCAGCATGATATTAATATCTCTTGGTTTGTCTTTATTATTAACGGATTTCATTTAATGCACGACATTCCATACATAAGCTTGCTGAACTCTGTGCGCATTTAATGCATATCTTTTCACAGTTACTACTTAGGCTATTTTACAACTGGCTTTGAATTAGGCGGCATATGTGATCATTACCTTTTATAATATTGAATCTTAACCGTCCATCTCATAAAGTAGGTTTAAACTCAGCCTCGGATCGATAACTGTTCATCTTCTAGATATGCATATATTTCGATCAAATCTTAAGAACCGCCATATTCGCACTTAACATATCTTACCTCCGAAAAATCCGAGAATACCTTTTTGCAAAAACCCTCATTTGCTTACTTTCACTTCGATCAAATTCTCGGTATGCCTACATGAAGTTACTTATGTGTTGATCATTATTGATTAGTATCATATATAAAAATGTTTTATTTAAAAATCGATACTGACAACAGCTTCGTGTAACAGGTACAATGGCGAAAACCAATATCTCTGTGATCTCTCCATCTGATATGCAGAATATTTTGGAGAAGGATCGCGTGTGGTTTGAACCCACCATGGATTTCTACTCGTGCGATCTGGAGTATATGGATGATGAGATCTTCTCAGCTCTGCGCGAGTCAGGGCTGGAGAAATTTCTATCTAGGAGGCCTACTTTCTTCCTCCCGAGACAGGTTGCACAACTGTACTTGAATTCAGACGCTGTGTCTGAAGATATAGTGGTGAAGTTCGTTGCTCATTCCATTAAAGACGCCACTACGGAGCTGAAGCAGATGTCCATCAAGGAAGCCCTGAAGCGGAGCTTTGATCTGCCCTCCGAAGGAATTAGTACGTTTGGGTACGGAGATGAAGAGTTGATGAATATCTTACCATCTTCTGTGGAAAGCCCACTACTTTCGGAGCTGCTTTTCCGAAGAACGACGATGTTGCCTCGGTTCGGGGCACTCGCTTACATTGTCACACGCCTGCGACAAGTCAAGCGTGGTCGTTTGACCAAGTATCAAGGCCAAAGATTCAGATGATGATGGCCATATACGACCGAGCCCAGATTAATTGGACGGAGTTCTTTCTCCGTGAATTCATGGCTCAGGCTGCTAAGTTCGATAAAGCATCGAATATGCTGAGCGCCAAGGGCAAGTTGCTATATGGACTCAAGCTGTCCATCATGATTGAAGATTTATGTGGATCTGAGCCTATCACCTACAGTGACAAGGAGTACTTCAATGTGAAGAAGGTCAGATTTCACAACAGGACAGCAGCGCTTCAGCAAATAGGGTTAGGACCCTCAGCAGTCATTCAGCAATCTAAGCATCAGCAGGCTACGCCTACAAAGAAAAGAACCCCTCCCGCAAAAACTCCTAAGGCACCGACGAAGAAACTAAAGAAAGCCGGTGAGGTGCCAGCTACTGAGGAGGTTCCAGAAGTGCTCGCCGAACGGGCTCCCGAGAGGACTACTCGGCCCTGCGGTGGTTGATGAGTCCGAGTCTTCTGAGAAGACTCAGTCAGTGGAGAAGATCGTCTCCACTGAAAGGGACCAAGGGGATGCTTCTGAAGCTCAGAGCGCAGATATTCAGCGCCTAGACAGCCCCCTTTCCGTTCCTCCACTCAGCTCGGTCCCGCCAATCGAAGAACTAAAGTCTCACATTGACTTGGAGTCCGAGACTGCATCTGAAGGTGAATCGACCGGGATGGAAGCCTCAATGATCTTATCTCGAGCAACCCGCGAGATCCTTCAACAGATACCGGAGCTTGCTGATCATTCAAACTTGATGATCATTCCCAAATCAGCAAGGCTCCACATGCTTCTACGCTTTCAGGAGTGGCCGCATCTACTTCGCCTTGTTCTCCACTACTCATGTCAGCAACTCCATGAGGAGGAGATGAAGTTGAGGCAGCAAATAGGCTACTCAGAGCCTGCTGACCTCAGCACCATGGAGATTCTGAGGGCCGCTATGCTTGCGATGATACATGACAAACAAGCAGAAGGCTCAGCACCCTCAGATGGGTCAGATCATGACGACCAGGACCCACCCAAGGATTCAGGCCCTGGACAACCTGATGAGGGATCACTCCAGGACAAGGATACACATGCTGACATTCCTGATATTCCACTCAGTATCCTTGGACCTAAGAAGTCCACGGCTGGTGCTTCGTCCTCAGCAGAGCCCGCTCAGCTCTTGCTGTAGTTGACTTTCGAAGCAGCGCCCAGCTAGACCGCAAAGAGATCTCGATCAGTGGCTAAGGCCTTAAATGCTCAAGGGATCAAGAATCGAGATCTTGCGAAGGCTATCCATCGTACATGGAAGCAAACTGCTCAAGCCACCGCTACTGAGCTTCAGGGGCTGAAGTCTTCTATATCTAAATCAGTCGCCCCTGATGTCTCTGCGCTTATTTCAAAAGCACTGGCTCAGCAGCAAGACAAATTTGAATCTCATCTCAGGATCTTTCAAGAGAGCCAAGCCAAACTACTTGAGGAATTTCAGGCTTCCAAATTGGCTCATACTGAAGCTATTACTGAACAATCCCAGGCCACTGACATAAGACTTGATAATATTCAACTGGTCCTGTTGAATGATTTTAAGGCTCCAGCTGAACTCTCCTACAAGCAATACAATGAAGCTCTGACTTCTGAGAGGAACGAGCTGCATGAGGCACTGACAGACTTTAAGGATCAAATTCAGTCGCTGTCAACCTCCTTCAACAGCCTTCAGAAAAAGGTACTTATCCCTACCCCGGCTGCTATTGATGATGCCAAAAAGGGGGAAAGTAAAAGAGGGAAGGAAAAGAGTACCGAGCCAGCAAAAGGCAAGAAATAGAGTACTGAGAAGCCTACTCCTACTTCTAAGGGGGAAGCTACACTGAAGTCATCTCAGACTCAGACTCAGACGGGTGAGGCCCAGGGTGTCCCAACTGCGAGCACAGTTGAGACCGGCCCAAGTGGCTCAGGATCCCAGACTACTCATGCAACCCTGACTCCTACTGATATCATCAAGGAGGTTGCAGAGTATGCTGAACAGAAAGAGGACTCAGATGATGAAGAAGAGGTTCCTCTACCTCCACCTGTTCAAGGAAGAGGTAAGAAAGTAATGGATCTCCCGACCCCTCCAGCAAAGAAGAAAACTAAGAGATATATTTCTGCTGAGGAGGAGGCTCAGATAGCGGCCGATGAGAAGCTCGCTAGGGAGATTGCCGATGCTGAAGCTGCCAACAAGCCAAAGTCTAAGTCTGCTAAAGGAAAGACAAAGGCACCAGCACGCGGTGGAAAGAAGAAAGCGCCCGCTAGGTTGCCTCCCGAGAAAACTCATAATCGAGGATGATGAAGATAGGGAGAGGCAACAACAACAAGCAAAAGGCACTCGGCGGCAAGGTACGTCCAAAAACAAATCCAGTACCTCTGCGATTCCGAACAAGCTCCTCGAAGCCTCAAGAGCAAGATGCAGAAATTGAAGCAATATTCGCTCAGATGGAGAGATATCTCTACCGAGGAGAGGAAGCTAGACAGTTAGAGGCTGCCAGGCAGAGGATAAATTTGGCAGACCTCGAGGCACTCGAGTGTCATGCGAGCAAGAGGCCAGGCTGAGAGTTCCTTCGAAAGATGACATTCCTTACCGATACAGAAGGTTCAGGAAGCCAACTGATCTGAAAACACATAGATGGCCGAGATCAGACGAATGGATGCCTATTCAGTTCAATCAAAGATGGGAATCGGCCAAGATTGAGTTTATCAAGAGAAATTATTTCTGGAGATTCTGGCCTGAAATGTCTAAGGCTGATGCCTACGTCGAGTGGATGGCTGTTACTGAACCTGATCTTTACCCATATTTGCACAGAGCCGTAACTGAAGGGGTAGTAGTCAGCGTTCCCGAAGCAAGAATCATTCCTCCACCCAGAAGACAAGACGACTCAGTTCATCTCAGAGTGATTGAACAAGAAGTGAAGAATGTTGCGATGAACAGAGGTCTAGAACAAGATGATCCAGCAGACTTCGCTGAATACTTGAAGCTGAGGAAGAACACGTTCAGAATGTATGGAGTCCCACTGCCTGAAGATCAATCTCAAGGTTTCATGAATAGGATTCAGCAGTTTAAGGGTTCTCCTCCTTAGTTCTCTTCTTAGCTTAGCAAGATTTGTATTGTACTTAACTGACTATCATATATATACAATCTGCTTTTTGGCTTTGACAACTACTTGTTGTCTAAATAGCCGTGTTTGCTTTATGCTTTAACACTCAGAATCACTGAAGTGATTACTGACACACACACACTTTGTTTATTTACCTGTCAGTTTTTACTCGGTTAGATTTCTGATAGACTAGACTTTCATAGAGTTATTATTTCTCATAAGGGGAAATTGTTGCATGGGGGAAATTGTTGTAAAGAGGGAAATTGTTCTGCTCTGTCTCCCTCAGTAGTCTAGCACTTACCAGACAACTCCACTGATCCTTCTTGTAATTATGTAAGGAGCTCTGTTCCTGAGTAAGTTAGTGTTTAGCATAGATGATAGGTTTTGGCATCATCAAATAGGGGGAAATTGTTGGGTGATGATTCCATCCTCAAGATCTTTACTCTTAGTGGGAAATGATTCGGTCTTAGACACTGATCTTAAGCTCAGTAGCCTTGTGCTCTGTACTTGTCTGAAGATTTGAAGATCCCAAAACCCTATCTGATTGGTGAACCATTCCGTTGTATATGTTGTTTGTCTCTGAGGTTTCAGACTCAGTAGACACTCTGCTCTGGTTAAGGCGCTCAGTAGCTTATTAGCCTCAGCACCAGTGTAGAAGACTCAGTGATACTGGACTCAGCGGAGCAAGATATCGAGAGAGTCGATCCGAACCGAACTCGCGGGAGTAGTTCATCGAACTCGGAGCTGATCTTCGATAGACTTATCTCATTGTCTATCTACCGAATACAAGGTCGGACTCGGGATCGGCGGACAATCTTCCGAACTCGTCGATCTTTTTGAAATGCAATCGGCATAGTCATATACGAGGAAGAGAGAAGTCGGCTTCAATTAGCCTCGAAGTCCGTGCTCTGTCTCAACCACTTTATTCACCTCGACAAATGACAAGCATACACGTGTCATCCTACCTACTAAAGCTGCAAGTCAACACTTTCCAAAAAAGGAGGAAAAGGCACTGTTACCTACGTCAAAAAGAGTCGTTTGCTACCAAAAGAGAGAGAGAAGAAGAAGATCGTCTCCAACGGATCTATTTCAATCTCTGCTCTATAAATAGAGGGATTATTCAAGAAGAATACACAGAATGCACGTATGTAGAGCAAAAATCAAGAAAGCATTCAACGAGCAAAGAACCCAAAGAACTACGTCTTAGCAAGAACTCGAAGAACAATCTTCCGGCGAAAGACTACATTCTAGCTCATAGGGAATCAAGCTGAACCGACATACAAAGCCTCTAGTATCCAATCGACGTTACACGAACTTATAGCTTACCTTCAGCTGTTCGTCGATCTAGAAGTTACTCACTCATATTCCCTATCCCTCTAACCCTAAGCTCAACTGTTCTTATCTATAGCTTAGACGAAGGAGTCCATCTTTGAACCTGATCCTTATTGTATAAGGACTCCTTCACTGTTGGAGAAAGTTTGTCAAACACTTCTAAGTTTGATCGTTGTAAACTGAGACTTGGATCAGTATAAAAACCAAGACGCGGCTTTGCCCAGTGCGCAAGCTGACTGAGACTAACTCAGGATAAATAATAGCCTCCTGATCTTTCGGGACAGTGGACGTAGGATTTGAGCGATATCCGGACCACTTTAAAAATCTGTGTCGTTTACTTACTGTTGCATTGATTTTACTATTCATACCGAACATCATTCCTTTAAAATCAATCAACTGTCTCAGCATACTGAACTTCATATCTACTGAACTGAGACTTTCATAAAACGTTTTCACCACTCAACTGATTTGGGCCTACACACATTTCCGCACGCTGAACTCTTACTGTAGATACTGAATTTCTGACTCAGTCAGCTAGCAGATCTCAGTAGAGTCAGACTATTTGCCGCACACGATTCGTAAACAGTGTTTGGTCCGCTGAACCGTTTCGACGAACACCATCCCGAATAGGACTGTTCGTGTTCGAAGTTGAGAAATCGAATCAGGTGTATTCACCCCCCCCCTCTACACCTGACCGTACACTCGGGACCAACAGATAACATGTGCAAATATACATATTTATCAGATAGGAGAATCAAACAGTGGTAAGGACAAAAACACATTGTATACAAACATAAAAAGTGCTTCCAGTATACAAAATCCCAACAATAAATAAACACCTTCAAAGTTCAAAATAAATCTACATAACAAAAATAATTTAATGACAAATAAGATATATGCTTTAATTTTCATTTAAATTCTAAGGCGCGACTTACAGAACTAAAACACTTGATAACATGCATGAATAGATGTGCAATGCATTTTATATTAAAAATTTTGGGGCATTACATATGGGACGCTCTCGCAGTGCTGAGCCAAGGATCTCCACAGATTAAAGAGAACAAACAGGAGTTGGAGCTGCAGAAACTCGAGGCATTCGTTATAGATCTTGGGGAGTCCATAGATGATTTCAGCGCACGATTTACAAATCAGATCAACATCATCAACGGACTGGGGAAGACATGCAGCAACGAGGAGATCAACACCAAAATTCTACAGGCTCTTAGCAGGCCCAAGTGGTATTCTTTTGCTACCTGTATGAGGAGAACTGACTTGAATTATATTACCCCTGACTATATATTTTCAGAACTTAAAGCAGAGGAGTTCGAGTTCAACCTCCCACACACCCCCGGTGCTGAAGCTGAAGTACTAATGGATCATGCTTATAAGGCATCAGCTAGAACTCCCGGTACAAGTCCCTCAGCAACAAGTCAATCTGCTGGAAGCTCAGTGACCATACCCACTGATGACAACTTGACTGAGAAGTATGCTCTCCTTGCGGTGAAATACCAGAAGGAGAAAGAGATGTTCAGACGGAAGATGAAAAAGGCTTCCCAAAAGTTTAAAGGTATGAGAAATAATAATCGCTCAAATTGTGAATCTAAATTTCTACCTGATTGCAGGAATGCTGAGGCTGCCCCAGTAGAACAAAAAGATACACCCAGAAGGGAAGGCAGAACCTCAACATGCTACAACTGCAAGAAACCAGGACACTACCAATACGAATGTCCTGAACTCTCAGCAGCAGAAAGAGCTGAAAGTCACTACGACTATAAGTAGAGAATCTGTCCTCTTAGTTGGAGAAGACTCAAACTCTTCAAGTTTGAACCTTTCTAAAAGTCACTACGACTATAAGTAGAGAATCTGTCCCGCGCACAGATCACTAAGAACTTGCTCAGTATAAACTTCAAGGTTTGCGTCTGTCCAATGAACAGACCAACTGAGGCTTGTTCAGTATAAATATAACAAGTATCCTGCTTCAGTCAGTACAGTGGACGTAGGACCCAGTGTGTCCGAACCGCTTTAAAAATAACTTTGTTGATTTACTATTTTATTTAACTGCTCATACTGCATACAAACCGTATTTCACAAAACTCAGCATAAAACCCGGTGTTTTCTAATACTGAAAGACTGTTCGACTGAATCAAGTCAGTAGAGCTGAACTCAGTAGAATATTTTCTGCCCACGCGATCTGAAGTATATTTGGCTATCTGACTCAGTTCAGTAGCAAACTCAGCTAGAGCTGACTTCGCGTTTGAGAAAGAAATTTGTATTCATGTGTATTAACCCCCCCCCTCTACACCTGAACCACGTTTCAGGACCAACAATATTTTTATTCATAATAAGTGATAATTTTATTCATAGCAAGGGATACATTGATTAATAACAAGTTATACTCTTATTCAGAACAAGTGATATATTTAGAATAATTTATAATTTTTTCACGTAAAGTGATACTTTTGTTAAGAACAAGTGAAACTTTTATTCAGAGCAAGTGATACTTTGATTAATAACAAGTGATAGTGTTATTCGAAACAAGCGATATATTCAGAATAATTTGATACTTTTTCATGTAAATAATGATACTTTTGTTAATAAGAAGTGATACTTTGATTAATAACAATTGATACTTTTATTCAAAACAAGTGATATATTAAGAATAATTGATTACTTTTTTCATGTAAAGTGATACTTTTGTTAAGAACAAGTGATAGTTTTATTCATAATAAGTGATACTTTTGTTCATAGCAAGTGATACTTTGATTCATGACAAGTGATACTTTTGTTCATAATAAGTGATACTTTTATTTATAGAAAGTGATAATTTGATTTATGACAAGTGATACATTATGTAATAAGAAGTGATACTTTTATTCAGAACAAGTAATATATTCAGAATGATTAATACTTTTTCATATAATGTGATACTTTGTTAAGAACAAGTACTTTCATTATCTCATACATATTCTTCGTTATGTTCTCTCTTCTATGTGTATTATTTATACAGTTACAAAATTTTTAAAATATATTTTTTTTAACATGAATAAATTTTAATATACATATTAATATTCTTTGTGTCATATATTAATTTTTTAAAATAAGAAATTAAATTTATTATTTTTCGTGTTATATTGTAGTTTGAAAATTAAAAACAAAAAATTAATTTTTAATGTAAAAAATTAAAAAAAAAACATTAACATCGTTGTTGGGTTGAGAAAACAACACTTAACCTGTTGCGCTACAATAGCACTAACGTTGAGCTTTCCATTAATATTCTAATTAACTTAGTGCGGCCGGTTGCACCAAAGTTTTAGCAAATGAATAATTTGAATTGTATCATAATTAGTGCATATTCAATGTACATTTTTAACATGATTTTACTAAAGTAAATATTAAAACTTCTTATTTATTAATATTTACATGAACTAAGCTATTAAAAAAATTAAGTCTTATACACACATTTAACTTATTTTATATCATAAATTTCTCTCTAAAGTAATAAATATTCATTTATCGATAAATGAATAATTTATTTATTTATCGCTAAATGAATTAATATCGCTAAATGATTTTTTTTATCTCAAGTATATTACTTTAACGAGGGTTAACTGTACTATATGTTCACGATTCAAATGTTCTTCTTGTGTATTTGTGATTGCGGGTCTTAGTGCAAAGAAAAAGAGAATAAGAGTGAGGGTTATGATCTCTTCTATTCCCAAAATGAATTAACGTAACTTTTTAAATATCAGAGTGAAAGTTACAATATAACTTTCTTATAATTACAAATAGGCTCTTTAAACTGCTGAGATATATCATTACAACACATGAGTGTAATATATATCGTAGAAGTCCAACAACATAGCTAGCAGCACGACTAATGATGAATCATGGAACAAAGTCGTTGGTGTGCTTCCAATTAGGGGTGGGCGCGGGACGGGTACCCGCGCCTGCGGGTAATTGATTTTAATACTTATTCCCGTTCCCGCATAGAGCGGGTACCTGCATGCGGGTACCCGCGCGGATACGTGCAGTGCGGGTTTACCCGCAAATATTACCACCTATTTATAATATATTTAAATTCATAAATAAAAATTAAAAAATACCAATAAATGAAATTTTAAAAACATAAATTAAAATTAAAAAATACCAATATATTTAAACCACTAAATATGACTATAGGTGTAGATAATCTATTTTATAAACTATGTTCCAATTGTGTTTCACCATAAATTATAATTATAAAACCGACCATATGATTATCAACTATGAAACCATAGATTCTTATAATTAAAATTACCGTGGAAAACTGTTTAGTTACACTCTAGTGCTAGCACAAAACATGCAAACGGGTACCCGCACCGTCCTGTGCCCACCTCTATGCAAGAGGACCTCATGTATAAAAAAAATTGTATATTAATGCGGGTACCCGTTCGGGAACGGATATCTAAGAATAAAACCCGTTCCCGTTCCCGACCCGCTTGATTTTTTGCGGGTACCCGCGTAACGGGTACGCGTACCCGTTTTTCCTGACCCGAACGGGACGGGTACGGGCGCGGGAACCCGAATTGTTCGGCCACTCCTACTTCCAATATTGATTGACAAGAAAAACAATCTGTCAAAATGTCTAAAACTCGTGTATGAGGAATCTAGACAAGAAAAACAATTATGTTTAAATTGGACACAAAAGAAAACGAAAAGGTAACTAAAAAAAAAAGGATTGGACCTGGGAATGCATTGGAGACTGCCGCAACACCAATACTTTTCTTCTTGTTCTCTATAGCTTAATCTTTATTTTGTCTACATATATATTTTGATTTTTCTTATGTCAAAGATAATAAGAAACTGCTATTTGATGTGCATGCTCCATGTTCAGTAAATCAGATCATTTTGTTTAGCTTCAAGCGCCTAAAACCTTACTTTTTGAAGCCCTTGATATTGATATTGAAATTATTTGTAAATTGTGAATTGTAACATGTCAATTGTCATTATTTCACGACACAAATAACCAAAAGACACATGAACTGAAGTTTACATCTAACGAGACATTAAATTATGAAAAACAAACATATTCGTCTTAGTAACAACCTATATCATGTTAATTAATTCATAAATGAAACTATGAAAGCGAACAACGTAAAACAATATACTAATTTAATAAAAGTCGAATTACATTAAATATTACGCGTGAATCTGTCCTTGAAACTTCATCATTAAGATTGATTGGGATTCTGACCAAGATGAGCTGCAAGCTTCTCGAGGGGATACTTTTTTTCTAATTTAAAAGAGCAATATCACAATTGACTAAAACAGCTTGTGAATCTGATTTGTCTGAACTTTTAAGATCTAGATCACTGAAAATTTATATTTCCTGTAATAAATTAGTGGATGTCGGGCTGAAACGTTTTGTCGGTGGAAAATGCCATTAATCATTAAATACTAATAAAAACCAAACAAGTGATACCGAAATTAGGGTAAAAGAAGAAAAAAATAAATAATAAGATGTTGATGGCCATACCATGTGAAAATTCCCTGCACATTCTCTTGCTACCCCAAGTTGACGCCTAAACCCTTTCGCAATCTAATTAGATCCACATGTATACATGTGATACCACCACAAATCGAAGAATTAGCTGAACAATTTCATATTAACGAGGAGAAATTAGCTGATCTAGGCACTGAATTTATTTGCATTGATTGCTTGCATTGTAATTATATAATTAAAGTGATAGATAGTGTTGGTCCCGAGAGTGAGTTCAGGTGTAGAGGGGGGGGTGAATACACCTGAACCCAAATTTCTTAACTTCGAACACGAACAGTCCTATTCAGGAAGATGCCGTACTGAAAATGATTGAGCCAGACCGGACAAGCGTTCGAATCGAGTTAAAGGCTAAAAGGCGACTCGGTCGAGATGCGCTAACCGAATAGGTCGAATTCAGTATCGATCAGCAAGAGTTCAGTGCGCGGAATAGTGTAGGCCCAAATCAGTTTTTATGAGAAAACGTTTTAAGTCTCAGTTCAGTAGATAAGAAGTTCAGTATACTGAGACAGTTAATTGATTTTAAATACGATGTTCGGTATGCACAAGAAAATCAATGTAACGATAAGTAAACGACACGAGAGATTTTTAAAGTGGTTCGGATATCAACAATCCTACGTCCACTGTCCCGATAGATCGGGAGGCTATTATTTATACTTGAGTTAGTCTCGGCCCGGCTTGTGCACGGGGACAAAGCCGTGGCTTGGGGATTATACTGAGCAAGTCCCAGTTTACAATACTATCAAACTTAAAGTGTTTGACAAACTTCTCCAACAGTGAAGGAGTCCTTATACAATAAGGATTGGGTTCAAAGGTGAACTCCTTCGTCTAAGCTATGGATATATCGGTTGAGCTTAGGGTTAGAGGGATGGGGAACAAGAATGTAGCTTCTAGAGCGACGAACGGCTGAGGTTTAGCTTTAAGTTCGTGTCACGTCGCTTGGATACTAGATGCTTTGTTGACGGTTCAGCTTGGTTCCCTTATGAGCTTAAAGGTAGTCTTTCGCCGGATATAACTCTTTCGATTCTTGCGGAAGACTTAGGCTTTTGGAATTCGCTCGTTTGAAAGTTTGTGTGTGTGTTCGTTTCTTCATTAGCTCGTGAACTCCTTTTTTTTAATCTTGAATGATCCCTCTATTTATAGAGAAGAGATTGAGAAAGATCCGTTGGAGACGATCTTCTTCTCTCTCTCTCTTTTTGGTAGCAAATGGCTCTTTTGGCGTAGGTAATAGTGCCTTTTCCTCCTTTTTCGGAAAGTGTTGACTTGCAGCTTTAGTAGGTAGGATGACACGTGTATGTTTGTCATTTGTCGAGGCGGATAGAGCGGTTGAGACAGCACAGACTTCGAGATAAGCTGAAGCTGACTTCTCTCATCCTCGTATATGACAATGCTGATTGTCTTTCAAAAGATTCTGACAATCCTGAAGACTATCTGCCGATGCTGAGTCTGACCTTGTATTCAGTAGATAGACAGCTGAGATAAGTCTACTGAAGATCAGCTCTGAGTCCAGTGAACTACTCCTGCTGAGTTCAGTTCGACTGACTCTCTCGATATATTGCTCTCGCTGAGTCCAGGTATCATCGAGTTTTCTACACCGGTGCCGAGGCAAATAAGCTGCGAGCGCCTTGACCGGAGCGAGTATCTACCGAGTCCGAAACCTCGAGACAAACAACATATACAACGGAATGGTTCACCAATCGAGATAGGGTTTTGGGATCTTCAAATCTTCTCAACGAGTTCGAGTACATAGAGCTACGAGCTTGGTTCGAGTATAGAAGATAGAATCATTTCCCATCGAGTGAAACAAAGTCTTGAGGATAGAATCATCACCCAACAATTTCCCCTATTTGATGATGCCAAAACCTATCATCTATGCTAACACTAAACGAGACGAAACAAATCTCCTTACAATTTTACAAGTAAGATCAGAGGAGATGTTCCATCAGTTCTAGACTACTGAAAAACAGGGCAAAAATAATTTCCCCATTACATAGAAGCAATACTAGCAGAATCTAACAAAGCAATAAACTGACAAGTAATAAAGAAAGTGAGTGTGTGTCAGTAATCACTTTAGTGATTTTGAGTGTTAAAGCATAAGACAAACACGGCTATTTAGACAACAAGTTGTTGTCAGAGCCAAAAGAAGATTTGTATATATAAGAGTGATTCAGTTTAGTACATTACAAATCTTGCTAGACTATGAAGAGAGAATACTAAGACTATGGGCGCCTAAACTACTGAATCCGGTCCATGAATCCTTGCGATTGTGTCTCAGGCAGTGGCACACCATACATTCGGTACGTGGTCTTTCTCAGCTTCAAGTATTCCGCGAAGTCAGCTGGGTTATCATCTTGTAAGAATCTTTGATCAGCAGCGTCCTTCACTTCAGCTTCAATAGTCGCAACATGAATTGAGTCATCCATTCTTCTTGGAGGTGGAATGATTCTGGGTCCGGGAATCTGAATGTCTTTCCCTTCTGAAATGGCATTATACAAGTGGATGTAGAGATCCACTTTAGTAAGCATCATCCATTCAGCATAAGCTTCAGCTCTAGACTTGTTCGGCCAGAATCTCCAGAAATAATAGCGTTTGATGAACTCAATCTTCGAATTTTCCCATCTCTGAGTGAATTGAGCCGGCATCCAATCGTCTGTTTCTCGGCCATCTCGTGAGATTTCGGATCGGTGGCCTTCTTTACGAACTTCCCGTAACGATAGGGAATGTCGGCTTTAGCGGGGAGTTACGTGCCTCGGCTTCTTCCTCGATGCGCTTCCTCGAGCTTCCGGATCGGCTAAGTGGATTCGTTTCTCGTAGCCTCGATCTGTCTCGCCTCTTCGCCTCTATATAAGTACCGTCCATCCGGGCGAATATGGCTTCGGTCTCATCATCTAGGTCTTTAGGTTTTACGGGAGGCATCTTACGAGTCGGCGGGGGTACTTGATTTTTCTTTCGATGTACCACGCTTCTCGATTCTCTCTTTCTACGCTCCTTCTCCTTTTCCCTGTCCTCATCGTCTTCGATCCCGAGCTTCCTTGGAGGTAGCTCGGCGAGGCTTTCTTCCTCCTCTCGCTTGGAGCTTTAGATTTTCTTTTCACGAGGCTTAGGCTTAGGCTTGTTTTGCGGCTTACGCTTCGAGCAATCTCCGTTGCCGACTTTTCATCGGCGGCAATCCGAGCCTCCTCTTTAGGCGAGATGTATCGTTTCGTTTTCTTTGCTTGGAGGGGTTGGGAGTTTCAGTATCTTTATGCCTTTGCCCCGAACGAGGTGGAGGGAGAGGTGTTTCCTCTTCATCCGAATCTTCGGCAGCCTCCTCGGCATACTCTGCGACTTCCTTAATGATATCGGTGGGAGTCCGAGTCGCATGAGCAGCTTGGGTTCTCGAGCCACTTGGGCCGGTCTCGGTGTGCTCGCACTGGGACACCACGGGCCTCACCCATTTCGATCCCGAGTCTTCTTCGAGTTCTTTGTACCCTTAGATTTTTCGGTTTTGGTGGGGGGTCGGCTTCTCGGTACTCTTCTTTCCGGTACTCTCCTCTTTTCTTTCCTTCTCTTTTCCTTCCCCCTTTTTGGCATCATCAATTGCAGCCGGGGTTGGGATGAGTACTTGACCTTTCCGAGACTTTTTTAAGAGGTTGACGGATCATCAAGACGATTATTGATCTTAGTCGAGCCTCATGCGGCTCGTTCCTCTCGGTGGCCGGATCTTCCTTGTGCTTGCTGGTGTGAGAGGTCAGCCGCTTCCTTGAACTCTTTCGGCTTGTCGAGAGATCTTATCTTCCACGACCAAGCGAATGTTGTCTAATCCGATCTCGGTGGCTCGGGCTTGTTCGGCGAAGGACTCGTGAATGAGTAGACAAAGATGCCTTGAACTCTGCAAGAAGCTTAGCTTGTCCTTCTCGGAAGATCCTCGAGCCGATCATCAAATTTCGTCTGGCTGGCCGAGCCGGGGCTTGAGTGACAATGGCGAGAGACATCGAGGGGCGGCCGATTGGGACATAGAGGATTTCAGCCCCGAAGCTCGGTAGCGGTAGCTTCAGCGATCTTCTTCCACATGTTGTGGACTGCCTTGCGAGGGCACGGTTCCGAGTGCCTTGGCTTTTAATAGCCCTCGCCACATACTTGGAACGTCGACGATGCGGGCCGGGCGCTACCTCGAATGCGGACTCCAACAAGAGGCGAGCGGGCTCGTGGATGCTTTGAGGTACCGGCCGTCGACTTCGCGAGTCCAAGGATGCGAGCGGACGCCGATCTTCTTCGATATGTTTATCCTTGTCACGGGGATTTCCCTCATCGGGCTTTCCGGGGCCTCGAATCACTTGGGTGGGTCGTCATGGTCCGACCCATCCGAGGGTCTTGGGCACGAGGCAAGTTGTCGGTCATGTACCATTGCCGGCATTGCGGCCCTCAAATTTTCCATTGAGCTGAGGTCTTCAGGCTCTGAATAGCCTATTTGTTCCCTCAATCTCAGTTCTTCTTCATGAAGTTGCTGACAGGAAAAGTGGAGAACTAGGCGTTGTAGACGAGGCCACTCCTGATGTCGCAGCAACATGTGGAGTCTTGCTGATTTGGCAATAAGCATCAGATCGGAGTAGTCAGCAAGCTCCGGAATCAGTTGAAGAATTTCTCGGGATGCTCTGGATAGAATCACTGATGCTTCCATCCTGATTGTTTCTTCTTCAGACGCCGTCTCAGATTCCAAGTCGATTGGAGACGTCTGATGTTCAGCAGGTGGCATACTGCTGAGTGGAGGAACTGTGAGGGGGCCGTCTCAGGCGTTGAATTTCTTAACGTGAGCTTCGGTAGCCTCCCCTTGTTCCATCTCTATTGGTTCTTCGATGGAGACTCCCTTCTCCACGATTGAGTCTTCTCGGAAGACTACGGCTCATCTATTAGCCGCAAAGGCTGAATAGGTTCTTTGAGTAGCCCGTTCGGCGGGAGTTTCGGGAGATACCTCGGATTCGGCGGGCATGTATGCGGGATGGCTTTCTTCGGTTTCTTAGCCGGTGCCTTAGATATTTTTGCTTTGGAGGTGTTCTCTTCTTTGAAGGTGCGGCCTGCTTGAGGCTTAGTCGGTTGAGCTTGGGGACTCGACCCTATCTGGCGAAGGGCGACGGTAGTTATGGAAGCGCACCTTTTTCACATTGAAGTACTCTTTATCATCAAAAGTGACTTGATCTGAACCACAGTGGTCTTCAATCATTACTGAGAGCTTCAGCCCATACAGTAATTTCCCCTTCGCGCTCAGGATGCATGTTGACTTGTCAAACTTGGCCGCTTGGATCATGAATTCTTGGATGAAGAAATCTGTCCAGTTGATCTTAGCGCCATCGTATATCGCCATCATTAATTGGATCTTAGGTCGGGAGACCTGATCGAATGAGCCAGCTTGGCTTGTCAGCAGCTGAGTGACAATGTAAGCCAAGGCTCTGTATTGTGGTAGCATGGCGTTCTTGGGAAAAGCAGCTCTGAAGGTTGTTGGCTTTCCGCAGAATATGGATAGGTACTCGTCTACTGAGTCGTCATTGTAGCCTACGGTGCTGATTCCTTCAGATGGCAAGTCAAAGTTGTTCTTCAGTGCTTCCTTGATAGATATACGTTTCAACAGTTGGGAAGCATTGTTGATGGAGTAAGTTCTGAACCTCCCAATGATGTCTCCAGAGATGGAGTCTGAATTGAGGTATATTTCAGCCACCTGTCGAGGAAGGAAGAACGTTGGCTTCCTCGATAGAAACTTCTCCAGACCGGACTCCCGTAGAGATGTGAAGATCTCATCCATGTAGTCTAGGTCGCACGCATCGAATTCCATGACTGGTTCGCACCAGACACGGCCTTTTGCAAGAATGTCCTCCATGTTATGAGGGGCATCTATAGTTATGTTCGCCATAGTACCTGTTACATAAGAATCTTATTAGTATCAGTTTTAGATACAACAGTTTATATATATTGATACTGAAGAAACAGAGAATACAGTAATAGTTCTAATAAGCATACCAATAAAATCGAGATAAGATATGAAGATGAAGTTGTAAGTAAGGATTGCTTTTGCAAATCTCGGATTTTTCGGACTTGAAAGATTTGAAGTATGCTAATTGTAATAACCCGTATTTTTCGTATCTTCTATCCAAGAATGATTCATATTATTATTAATATTAATAATAATAATATTATTATTATTATCATCATCATCGTGATTAACGCTTAGTTCGTAACGACACATAGAAATTTTACGAAAATTATATAGCATCTCTATTTCACCATCGTACAAATCGAAACTTTATATTAGGCTAATATCATTTTAGGGATTTCTCCATAAGACATTATATAAGAGCAACACTTCTAGAATTAATTATGCACATAGATATATATATATATATCGACATTTCTCCTCTTGGAATTTCGAACTCACTAGGAAGTTTCATTCCACGTTACCTCCGTATCCCCACTCCACTCCAACATAGGTCAACGATAGATGAATGGGTTCAAGAACATCTCTCCACATGGTATTAGAATCCCTCCACTTGGAAGCTCGAAGCCTACACCTGGGGACTCATCCTTGCCACGCGGATGATCAGCCCCATTTAATACTTCACTTCAACCACCATCCCACCAACTATTGCTTCGCATATAGCTGTCACAACGAAACCGTAGCCTCCACATTTTATTTCTCTCTCTCTCGAAAAGTTGTATCGAGTTCGTAGACCTCAAGGGAGACCTCCGCCGATCATACCAGCAATCTCAAGGTTAAACTCGGATCGATTCGGAGTGCTCGACTGCTTGCAAGCTGACTAACGGACCTCCAACCATTCTCTGCAACTACGACGAAGAAAAGGGGTAAGGACTGAATCGCTCTTCGTAGGCTTCGTAAATAAGTCGGTATGAAACCATGTGTTCTAAAGCTTCTATCTTTCCATGCCGCGTACTGTCGTTGCTAATACAGCCTCCAGCTGATATCACCCATGCATATCCGATTGATGGCAAAATAATTTCTACACCGTCGGCATGACCGCTAGCCAAACTCGTTCATGAAATCAAAAATATGTGGATGCATGTTAGATCGGTGAACATATATATCATTCTTGTTAGTAATATCTAGGCAAAATAGAAAGAAATATGGCGATGCATGCGTAGATTGGTGATTTTTTTAGTCGTTTGAAAAGCGGATATCTATTTACCGTTCGATTCATTATTTCGACTCATGTAGTTCTTGCATGTTACATGCAAATATTCGAAATGATTTTATCCCCAAAACGATAACCCATGAGAATAAGAAGTCCTCGATGATCTAAAGATTCGCACGGGACTGAAATATCGCCCCCTGCTGCGCCGTGTGTGTTCTTGGCCTTAAAACTGCACCTTTTCAACTTCTAAGAATTTCATAAAAATAGTGGGGATGAGCCTTAGGACGTTAGTAAGGTCCCTGTAAAGTTTGGTGAATTTTGGTTATGGTTTCATATTTCAAATCAAATTTATTTCTTCTCGCTTCCATAGGACAACGCATACAGGACAAGTCCTAATGAAATATTTTTAATTTGCACCACGAAACACATTTTTGGTCAATTCTTTTTCCTAAAATATTCTAGACTCGTATGTTTATGCGAAACTAGTTTTTTTATAATTTATATCCACTCGTGCAAAATCAGTTTATTGTATAAATCTAGTTTACCGATCGGAACCCTGTTTCAATACTAAGAAAAGTTGCGGTCAGAACTCGGTCTTCTGTGGATTCGTCACTCATCGGAATCTAGTAAAATTTTGATATGTTATTTTCATGCATGTCCTATCCAGCGTCGTAATATTTCATGATTTGTGGAGTACTATTGACCCCTCATCCGTAGGTTAGACTACCGAAGGCAGACTCTGTCCCAGATTTGAACCACGAACAATGTCTTAAGTTATAACTCCTTATCTGTTTGTTATTTTACCGTGAAACCAATTTCTAAATAAACTAGGCGAATTAAGGATCATGCATGTAAAATATGGGAATTTATGGTTCTATATCACGATTTATAGAATTCTTGCAAATAGAGCCCTTTTTACCAAAATTTCGATGTAGAATCTGACCTAGTCTAGCTAGATGCCGACTAGGTAACGCCTGTGAACCACGAATTTGTACATTTACGTTAGATGCGAACATTGTTACTTAAAGTAGGTTATTGTTGTAGGACCCCGCGTGGAAGAACTTTAACCTCGGAGACGTACTTCGCATCTTTCAAATCGATAAAACGCAAGGTGGGTAATCTTTTCCTAAAAATTTATCTTGAGTTATTGAGCTCTATGAACTATGTTTATCCATGAAAGTTTTTGTGCATTCACCTGTTTAAGGCTTCTACGTGATAGATCGATCGAGGCTCTCGTATGGCCTAACACGCCAGATGAGGGTTATCAAGAAAGTACGTACATGTATGATGTTAGTAGCACAATGACTGATCCCCTTGTGTACCGGATGCTAACATGTTACGGGACCCCTCGAGTTTCGAACTCGGGGGCCAAGGCCCATATTGTGAGGGACCCCTCCAGTTTCGACTCGGGGGCCAAGGCCCAAATTATGAGAATGAAATGGTAGAAGTAACGGGTAAATGTGACACAGATGTGCGCACCTAATATGTTTTGTATGCTTGGAGCAGTTTCCTTTTTAAAACCCTCCAAGTCATACCTCATGCATGGATAAACTGTTTTTAAACGTGTTTCAAACTGCTTTACCCACTGGGTACATTAGTACTCAGCCCCCAAATTATTTTAAAAATGTTTTCAGGTTGAGCAGCAGGGACGACGGAGACGGGCTGAGGATGGGTTGATGATATGATCTTTTGTAATTTCGGAAAAATGGTTTAATCCTGCTTTTTTCACGCTCGAAACTATCCTCTCGAAATTTTTGAAATACTTTTAAAAGATAATTATGCTTTAGTTTTACTTAAGACACAGTACGCTTCCGTATTTATGTTAAATGTTTCAAACCAAATCGATCTTCTGCGAGTGAATTATATCTAATAACAAGTTGCTTTTAAAATGAAAGACTTTCCAACATCTCGATTAAGGGTATGAAAATGTATTTTAAATTGTTCTTCCGTAGCGACTCGACCTCTGTGATCCTTCGTGGGGGTCGGGGCGTTACACTAATGGTGGTTTGAGAAGATATGATCAAATATATATATCAAACGGGAAGATGAACAGTTATTTGATCAAAGGTTGAGTTTAGACTGCTTTATAGAATGGACGGTCAAGATTAGAAGATATATTATAGGTAATGATCGCATATGCCGCCTAAGTCAAAGCCAGTTGTAAAAATAGCCTAAGTAGGAACTGTGAAAAGACATGCATTAAATGCGCGCAGAGTTCAGCAAGCTTATGTATGGAATGTCGTGCATTAAATGAAATCCGTTAATAATAAAGACAAACCAAGAGATATTAATATCATGCTGAATCTTTGCCATAAATGCAAGATTACGTAATATAAATTACTACGAGTAGAGATACGCAGACACGTCGGTGAACATAGTAGTCGGTGATACCTCGTGTAGATGGTTTACGAATCTCTATGTGCCGAATACATTCGATGCGAAAGTGAACATTCCCCCCTACTTGAAATGGTCCTCTCCTCGAAACCTTTTACTTGGCCCGGGGTTAGTAGGGTCCGAGCCAGACATAGCTCTACTAAAAGTTCTCTGAATCTGGATTCAGCTAGAGGCTTGGTCAGTATGTCAGCCCGTTGCTTGTCAGTATGGATCTTTTCCATCCTGATATCCTTCTTTTCGACATGGTCACGAATGAAGTGATGTCGATGTCCACGTGCTTGCATCTCGTGTGTAGTACGGGATTACGAGTGATTGCAATGGCCACTGGTACTATCGCGAGAAGATCGGCACTTCATTACGAATGACGTCATAGTCTCTCAGCTGCTGTCTCAGCCAAAGGATTTGGGCGCAACAACTTCCGGCAGCCTTGTATTCAGCTTCAGTAGTCGACGTAGCTACTGAGTGCTATTTCTTTGAAAACCATGAGATCAGCTTGCTGCCAAGGAACTGACATGTTCCTGAAGTTGATTTTCGGTCAATTCTACACCTGCATAGTCGGCATCGAAATAGCCGAGTTAGTTCAATATTATCATCAGCTGGATACCATAAACCCATGTCAGGTGTTCCTCGGAGATAGCGGAGAATCTTCTTTGCTGAGTCCATATGGCTCTGCTTCGTATTCGCCTGAAATCGAGCACAGACACCTACAGCATAAGTTATGTCAGGACGAGTAGCTTTTAACTTAATAATGAACCAATTATAGCACGATATTCGGTTTGGTCTACTGATACTCCCTCTTTATCAAGATCTATCTTCATATTCGTATTCATCGGGATCTTGATAGATTTTCCGGATGTGCAGCCGAATCTTTTGATGAGGTCTCGAGTGTATTTGCCTTGGTTGATGAACGTTCCCTTTTCAGATTGCTTGACTTGAAAACCAAGGAAGTAGTTCATTTCTCCCATCATTGACATCTCGAACTTATCCTTCATCATCTTTTCAAATTGCTGACACATGATGACATTCTTTGATCCGAATATGATGTCATCCACGTAGATCTGCACAAGTAATAAGTCTTCTTCCGGTCGAATCTTTGAATAGAGTGCGGTCTCTTGTGCCTTTACGAGTACCTTTCGGGAAGAAGAAACTCGAGACGAGGGTATCGTACCAAGCCACGGGTGCTTGTTTTAACCCATCTGAGCCTTTACGAGTCCATATACTTGATGTCCCTGCTGAAAGCCGGGCGGTTGTTCCACATAGACTTCTTCTTTCGAGCACGCCATTCGAGAACGCAGACTTCACATCCATTTGATAAACTCCGAATCTTTGATGTGTTGCGTAGGCTAGAAATAGTCTAATTGCCTCCAATCTTGCAAGCTGGAGCTAAAGTTTCATCGAAATCTATTCCTTCGGCTTGACAGTAGCCTTTAGCCACGAGCCTTGCTTTGTTCCTTACTATAACGTTGTTTTCATCTCGCTTGTTTTTGAAGACCCATTTGGTTCCAATGACATGTTGATGTCGGGGTGCTGTCTACAAGCTCCCACACTTCGTTTCTCGTAAAGCCGATTCGGCTCCTCTGCATAGCTATGATCCGATCGGCATCCTTTAATGCATCCTCAATGGTGCGAGGCTCTTCGGTAGACAAGAAGCGGGGAAAATAATGCGCTTTCTCCTTGATAGAATCTGGATCTTGTCTTGACATTAGCTGAGGGATCTCCAATGATTAGATCAGCAGTGTGAGCATTGAGCCACGATCTACGGAGTTTCGGCTCTTCATCGAAATTTGTTCAACACGGATAGTAGGTGAGTTAGGCATTTCGGTTGTACTATTACGAGATTGAAGAATTTCGGTGATAAGAGTATGGTCTGCTTGAGTCACCGGGTTCGGGGGCATTCGGCTCAAGAACATTACTAGATGTTCCCCACGAGTTGTTATTCTCAATAGTGGTCTCGGTTACCTCTTGGGTTTCTTCATCGACTGAGTTACACGGGATTGATTACGTTCGGGAGAATCAATCTGCTCGGCTACTTGCTCTGCTGGTTGAGATTCGATAGATTTGTCTTCGGTTTCTTCGTCCGAATCATCATCCCAACATAGTCGGGATCTTTTCGGGTTTGTCCTTTAAGCTTAGATCCTGTAGTGCGTCTACGATGTCCTCGAGATTCAAAATTTGAGTTATTGCTCCTGTCTTCGATAGCAAACTCGTTAAAAATAACATGAGGGCTTTCCTCCACGCAAAGAGTCCGATAGTTGAATACTCAAAGCTTTGCTTGACCCAGAGTATCCTAAGAATACTCCACGATCGACTTGCTATCAAAAGTCTTCGGTGATCTTTCCCATTATTGTGGATAAAGCATGAACAACCAAAGATATGGAAATAAGATAGAGAAGGCTTCTGCCGTTCCATAGTTCATATGGTGTCCTCTTATCTTTGCTTTGTCGGTAGAGATCTATTACGAGTGTAACACGCAGTATTCGTTGCTTACGCCCCGGAATTTGGATGGGAGTCACGAATCTGCGAGTAGAGTTCTAGCTACTTCTTTGAGAGTTACGTTCTTTCGTTCGAGCAACTCCATTTCTTTGAGGTGTGCGGGCGGCCGATGTCTCATGCTCTATTCCTTACGCCGCAGAGAACCCTCTACCATGGAATTAAGGAACTCGGTTCCTGCGTGCGAACGTATTTTTTTGATCTTGGTGTTCTTCTCGACACCGAGCCTTTTCGAAGCGTTGGTAACTCTGTTTTTGACGTCGAGACTTGTTGGCAATGAATATGACCCATGTGTAGCGCGAGTAGTCATCTATGACCACTAATGCATATTTCCCGCCTCGATCGTCAGCTGGGGAGGCTGGACCGGAACAAATCCATATGGAGCAGGTGAAGGATTCCATCGGTGGAAGGAGATGGAAGCTGTTGGATTTTGATTCTTTGTTTGCTTTCCCTTCGGACATGCTTCACACTTGAGTGTCTTTGTTGAATATTTCATTCGGCGGTCCCCTTGCTAGAGTGTCTCTTTCTAGTTTGTTGAGCGTCTTGAAGTTGAGATGGCCGAGTCTTCTATGCCATAGCCACCTGTTCGATTATCGTTCTTCGCCAACGGACAAGCTTCGGGTTACTTGAGTTCCGATCGGCAACATATATGTTCTTTACGCATGAACACGATAACACTTGTTTTCCCTGTAGATTTATCAATAACATCACGAAACTAGCGTCGAAATACCACTCTATTTGAGTTATCACAAAATTGACTAACGAGAGAGAAGGTTATCTTTGAAGTCCTTCAACATATGATACTCTTGGAACTTTGGCGGTTCCAATCTTTGAGTGTTCCATATCCTCTAGTATAGCCTTTTGCATTGTCTCCGAACTCAGTGCGGGTCCTTCTTTAGTGATATAATTCTTCAGTAGACTCCTTTGGTATATCATATGTCTTGAGCATCTGCTGTCCACATACCATGGGTCTCTGCGCACCTGCAAAAAGAAATTATATTCAGGTACCCTTTATTTTTGATTACGGGTCCTTAGGTGTTAGTTTTAATAACCCAAATTTGTCTAACAACCACGGTGGTTTCGGACATCTTCTTTCCACTAGAGTCAACATATCGACCACTTTGGATGGTGATAGGTGACTTCGAGGCTTCTAAGGTTCGGGAGTCCTAATCTTCGAGCTGGTGGATGCGACCTTTGCCTTACGTGCGGCTTTCTGTTTCTTCGACTTTTGGAACCTCTTCGACTATAGGATCATAATAATATGACCCATGCCGAGTTTGGATGTGTCGGCTTTGGAGGTCCATCTTGATCGGCCAATTTTGATTTCTTTGGTTCCCCCCTTGGTAGGCCCGGGGTACTTTGGCTTTGATCTTTTTGTCAGAATGCTGCTTGAGTAGGATAAAGGGCTTTCATCTTTTGTTTGTTCTTTGCGAGGGGGTTCTGTATATCAGCATTGATGGTCTTTCCTCGAACCAACCTATCAGCAAGCCGTCCTTCTGAGTGTACTGGGACAGACGAGGAAGCTCCCTGGCTGAATCCAAGTCCTTCCTTGCAGTGCTTTGGCTAGTTGCTTGCTAGCATAGCCTCCAATTTCTTTTCAGCGCCCATGTACCTCTCAGTCATCAGGTTCCTCCAGACATCATCACTTTTCTTCAGTGCATCATGTTCGGTCTGAAGTCCTGACAGTTTTTGCTTCAACAAACTCAGTTCAGTATCTTTCTGAGTCAAGTCATTGGTCAAAACTGAAATCCGATCTTCTTGATGCTGAGACTTGGCCATCACAGAGTTTATCTCCTCCCTGAGTCTCACCACAAGTCCTTCGGCCTCAGTAGTAACATGACTCTCCTGAGAAAGTCTCTGATTCTCCACTTTCAGGGTATCCAACTCCTGAAGAGTCTTGCTGAGCTGCAGACTCATTTGAATTTGTTCATCTAGTAGATCTTCATATGCGGTTGTGATGTCCAAATTCCCATCCGCACTTTCAAAGCTTGATGTCGTGTGTGCGGTGTGAAGAGGGAGTTGGCCCGGTTCATGAGAATTTACCTCATCCTCTTCGCCTGCCATCATGCACATTTCAGTCGATTCATCTGCTTCATGCTCTAAGGCCATGAAGGCTGCTTCATCGTCACATGAATCCATAAAGGAGTCGACCTCTTCTGAGTCGTCTGAGATTTCGCCAGCTATGTAGGATTGTCTTTTCTGGGAGAATTTCTCTCTCCTTGCCTTACGTGCTGCGCGTTCAGCACTACTGAGCTCAGGACAATCATATTGATAATATCCCGGCTTTTTGCAGTTGTAGCAAGTGATAACTTTTTCTTCTTTGGTTGCACTATACCTTGAGGGTGCTGAGTCATCTTTCTTTCTGCATTCAGAAGATTGTGAGTCAGGAGAGCGTTTTGGTGTATATTCTGACATATCTTTTGTGTCTCGGTACGCTTTAGTCAGCCTTCTACGCCTCTCTTTCTCCTTTTGGTACTTTACAGCGAGCAGCGCATACTTCTGAGCGAGACTTCCTTCTTGTAGATCATTGAGTGAAGGCTCAGTCTTACTCGTCGTCTTGCTCGTCACGGGAGATCTTTGTCTTGGCTGTTGCTTTGAAAGCATGGTCGATCTTTGTGTCGGCTTCGGCTCTCGGCTTTCTTTGAGGTGCTGCCGAATTCAAACTCCTGCACTGTAATTCTGAAAAGATATGGTCAGGAGAGACAACATCTAAATCAGAATGTCGCAATAGAGTGGCAAAAGGTGTCCAGTGTCCGTCCGGCAATGCCCTCAGTATCTTTAGATTTATTTCTCGGTTGCTAAATGTCTTTCCCAGCCCGTTGATTGAGTTCATCAGATTGGTAAATCTGACGTTCAGATCTTCGATTTTGTCACCAGGCATGAGAGACAAGCTTTCCAGCTTTTGGAGTTCTAGCGCTAGTTTATTCGCTTTAATCTTCTGAGTCCCTCGACTCAGTAGCGCTAGAGCATCCCAGAGTTCTTTAGCGGTTTTGCATTCCTGAACCCTGCCAAGATAAGAATCGCTAAGAGTGGTTAGTATGGCATTCCTGGCGACTCGGTCTAGATTGTGAAGCTTCTTCTCTTGAGGAGTGAAGAGACTTCTGTCTTTAGGGATCTTCTTCCCAGTCACCATTCCTCCTCCTTCAGCTTGAGTTACAACACTATCGTTCATGGGAACGATAGGTCCATCTTCAAGCACTTCAGTCATACTGTCATGGAGGGATGTCAGATGTGCTTCCATTTTGACTCGCCACACTCCATAATTCTCCACCGAGAACATGGTTACCATTCTTATACCTGACATATCAGCCATGAAGAATAATGATATGAATGTAGAGTGATATGCAGTGAAAAACGTTTTCCTCCGGATCCGTTCCAATAGACCAGTCTCAAAGTGACAAGAGTCTTAAGGAACTCGTGCTCTGATACCAATTGTTGGTCCCGAGAGTGAGTTCAGGTGTAGAGGGGGGGGTGAATACACCTGAACCCAAATTTCTCAACTTCGAACACGAACAGTCCTATTCAGGAAGATGCCGTACTGAAAATGATTGAGCGAACCGGACAAGCCGTTACCGAATCAAGTTAAAGGCTAAAAGGCGACTCGGTCGAGATGCGCTAGCCGACTAGGTCAGAATTCAGTATCGATCAGCAAGAGTTCAGTGCGCGGAATAGTAGGCCCAAATCAAATTTTTATGAGAAAACGTTTTAAGTCTCAGTTCAGTAGATAAGAAGTTCGATATGCTTGAGACGGTTAATTGATTTTAAATACGATGTTCGGTATGCACGGTAAAATCAATGTAACGGTAAGTAAACGACACGAGAGATTTTTAAAGTGGTTCGGATATCAACAATCCTACGTCCACTTTGTCCCGATAGATCGGGAGGCTATTATTTATACTGAGTTAGTCTCGGTCGGCTTGTGCACGGGACAAAGCCGTGGCTTGGGGATTATGCTTGAGCAAGTCCCGGTTTACAATACTATCAAACTTAAAGTGTTTGACAAACTTCTCCAACGGTGAAGGAGTCCTTATACAATAAGGATTGGGTTCAAAGGTGAACTCCTTCGTCTAAGCTATGGATATATCGGTTGAGCTTAGGGTTAGAGGGATGGGGAACAAGAATGTAGCTTCTAGAGCGACGAACGGTCGAGGTTTAGCTTTAAGTTCGTGTCACGTCGCTTGGATACTAGATGCTTTGTTGACGGTTCAGCTTGGTTCCCTTATGAGCTTAAAGGTAGTCTTTCGCCGGATATAACTCTTTCGATTCTTGCGGAAGACTTAGGCTTTTGGAATTCGCTCGTTTGAAAGTTTGTGTGTGTGTTCGTTTCTTCATTAGCTCGTGAACTCCTTTTTTTTAATCTTGAATGATCCCTCTATTTATAGAGAAGAGATTGAGAAAGATCCGTTGGAGATGATCTTCTTCTCTCTCTCTCTTTTTGGTAGCAAACGGCTCTTTTGGCGTAGGTAACAGTGCCTTTTCCTCCTTTTTCGGAAAGTGTTGACTTGCAGCTTTAGTAGGTAGGATGACACGTGTATGTTTGTCATTTGTCGAGGCGGATAGAGCGGTTGAGACAGCACAGACTTCGAGACAAGGCGAAGGCGACTTCTCTCATCCTCGTATATGACAATGCGATTGTCTTTCAAAAGATTCCGACGGTATGCGAAGACTATCTGCCCGATCTTTGAGTCGACCTTGTATTCGGTAGATAGGCTGGCCGAGATAAGTCTGCGAAGATCGGCTCGAGTCCGGTGAACTACTCCTGTCGAGTTCGGTTCGGCCGACTCTCTCGATATCTTTGCTCCGCTTTGAGTCCAATATCACTGAGTTTTCTACACTGGTGCTGAGGCAAATAAGCTACTGAGCACCTTGACCAGAGTAGAGTATCTACTGAGTCTGAAACCTCAGAGACAAACAACATATACAACGGAATGGTTCACCTATCAGATAGGGTTTTGGGATCTTCAAATCTTCTCAACAGTTCAGAGTACATAGGCTACTGAGCTTGGTTCAGTATAGAAGATAGAATCATTTCCCACTGAGTGAAACAGTGCTGAGGATAGAATCATCACCCAACAGATAGCTACATGCACTAAGTTGAAATTTTATCAAGCTTAAGACCAGCTAAGTCACCGAGATCTTTGGTTCTCCAATCAGGTTTGTTAGGAGAATACATCTCATTGTAATCCTTCAATACACCACCTTAACTGTACTATAATAGACAAGTAGCCAAGACAAACTACTTCTTATCTAAACTGTAGCTTAAACTGACAACTCTTCCTAAAGTTGTCTCAGTTGTAATATCTATTTTTATTTTATTAGTTCAGCCAATTGTGTAGTCTTCTTTGATCTACAATAGACTCTACAATCTAACTATTACACAAGATAATATGACTTAACATGTACAAACATAACAATCAAATAGGAGAGCACAAATGGTAGAAATGAATAACATTGTATACAAGCATAAAATTTGATTTCAGTAAACAAAAACCCAACAGGTGGTTCTATGCAAGTTCATGTTTTAACATTATAGATTTGCTAGATCGACTCACCATAGTAGATGATAGTCCGAGCCACGGAATCAAGTTAGACATCTTACTACATCCACTTCCAAGTCTTGAACACTACATCTAGCTCAAGGAATGCTGTGATAGGTAGGAACATTAAAAGGGGAAAGAATAATTGGAATCTCAAGAAGGGTAGTGGGGGTACGAAGATAGCAGCTACCAGATGAGTGTCATAACCCAAAGGTAAAGGAAAGTGTTTAAAGTGCAGTAAGGTTGGACATTGGAAGATAGAATGTCCAAACTTCAAGGCAAAATAGAAAGGTACATGAATTGCCCGAGTTATTGCCACTGAAAATGTTCTTATGTCCTCATTTACTCGGGAATAGGTAGTTGATTCCGGGGCGACAAATCACGTTTGCTACACCTTGCATGGGTTTCTACAGAAAACACAACTAGGTGATGGTAAGATGATAATCTCCATGGGCAATGGATCCAGACTTCTAGGTGCTGCTATTAGAGATTTATATTTACCTATTAATGACTCTAGTTTAGTTTTAAGAGTTGGTTTATTGCTGCATGAGTTTAGATGGAACATTATTTCAATTTCTCAACTCTTTATTGTGGATGGATATAGATCTGTTTTTTGATGATAGTGCTTCTATTATAAAAGGAAGCGATATTATCTACAATGGCCCTATAAATGGTTCTCTTTATACTATTATGTCTACTTTGTGTAATTCTCTTAACGTTCATTCTTCATTATCAAACTCCAAGCAAAGGAAAGAATCTTCGAAGGAGAATCAAATTTATCCGTGGCATCTACGACTAGGTCACATCAATCTGAATAGGATTATAGGTTGGTAAAATATGGTAACCATTTCCAACATGCGAATCTTGCTTGGAAGGAAAGATGGGGACTAAATCCTTCTGAGAAAAGGGTTATAAAGCCATAGAAGCACTAAGTTTGACTCATTATGACTTGAGTGGACCTATGTGTACTTCGTGGACGGTAAGAGTACTTCGTCACGTTTACTAACGATTACTCCATGATTGCTTTGTTTTTTTCAAAGTAAGGCAGAAGCGGAGAAGAAGCTGGGTAAAAAAATCAAATCATTGCGATCTGATCATGGTGGAGAATACCCATAGAACGAATTAACGGATTACTGGAAAGAATGTACGATTACATCCAAACTGACATGTGAAGGATCGAAATTTACCTTCCTCCTTCGTATGTCGTAGCAGCTCTGATTACTACTCCCGTTCAGATCTTTTGATCTGTCTTTCGGCCTTTTTCTACCTTCGTGTGGTCAGCGAACTGAAGAAAATATAAAATTGTCTCTCTATCTCACTTGGACCCAGTTGTATTCACCCCCTACACCTGAAGACTCATCTCTGGCTTAACATGTTATTGGGATTTTGTATACTGGAAGTAAATTTTATGCTTGTATACAATGTGTTTTGTCCTTTCATTGTTTTATTCTCCTATGTTGGGAGATGATTAAGTAACCTAGTGCTCAGTAGATTTGAAGAGCCCAAAACCCTATTTTGACTAATGAACCATTCAGTTGTATTTGTTTATTCTGTCTCTGAGAGTTTCAGACTCAGTAGACATCCTTCCTACATGGTCCAGGCACTCAGTTATGTCCGCTGGTTCTTCAGCAGACTATCAGCCTCAGTACCATAAGAAGAAGACTCGGTAATCTTGGACTCGGCGGGAGCGATATGCGAAAGGAGTAAGTGGGCCCGAACTCGGCGGGAGTAGTTCACGAACTCGGAGTTGATCTTCGATCCGGTGAACTCGGCGGGATTATGCTGCGAAGATAGATCGGACTCACCAATGCGCCGGACGATCTGGCGGCTGTTAGGAAATCTCATAAGTCAAATCAGCAGAGTCATACGAGGTATAGAGAAGTCAGCTTCAGATCTACCTTGAAGTATGTTTGTCTCACCTACTTTCTTCAGCCTCGACCAAGGACAAGCGACCAGCAGTCTACTTTCTAATTAAAGTTGCAAGTCAACAACTTTCTTGAAATGGAGGGAAATGACTTTGTCACCATAATTTGAAAGAGCCGTTAGCTAGCCAAAAGAGAGAGACACATGGATCGTCGTCTCCAACGGATCTATCCATGTCTCTGCTCTGTAAATAGAGGGAAGATTTCAAATCGAAGCTCACGACACATACAAGAACACACGAGCATTTACAAGCAACTCAAAATTGACTTAAAGCTTTCCACAAGAACTTCATAGAGTTATTCCCAGCGAAAGGCGACATACTTGCTCAAAGGGAACTAAGCTGATTCAGATCATAAGCCTCTAGTATCCAAGCGACTGAATATGAACCCAAAGATTATACTTAACCGTTCGTCGCTCTAGAAGCCACTTTCTCGTTCCCTTCCCTCTAACCTAAGCTCAACAGACCATATCTATTGCTTAGAACGAAGGAGTTCATCCTTGAACTGATCCTTATTGTAAAGGACTCCTTCATAGTTGGAGAGTTTGTCAAACACTTAAGTTTGATATCTTGCAAACTGAGACTTGCTCAGTATAAATCTCAAGACCAGTGTTTGTCCAATGCACAAACCGACTGAGACTAACTCAGTATAATAGAATAGCCTCCTGATCTTTTCGGGACAGGGGACGTAGGATTGTTGGATCCGAACCACTTTAAAATTGCTTGTGTTCTGTGTGCTCTGTTTTAGTGTTGCATTGATTACTGTTCATACTGAAAATATCTTTCAAAATCATTCAACTGTGTTTCAGCAAAGTTTAAAAGATTTCACTAATATACTGAAACAATTTTCTTAAAAACGAATGGGAGTAATAATTAGAGCTACTACAACATACGAAGAAGAAAGGTAAATTTTATTCCTTCACCCAGCAATGCAATAAAATTCGAAATAAATTACGTTCGACAATGCAATAAAATCCGAAACAAATTATGATAATTTAAAGTCATAGCCTATTGTTACAATTACATTACGTTAAAAAGTTTAAATTGTTGTGACTCCGGCGAGTCTGGCACTTCCCTTCTGTGATACATCCTTTTTGTATGACCAATCAAACCACATATGCTGCATTTTTTTCGGACCGCGTGTTCTCCCACTCGATGTACTTTCTTCGGCACCTGAGAGTCATCTATTATTCTTCGGTCTCCCTGCCTGCCGTGTGATTATTGGTGGCAACACAACTATTGAGGGCACATCTGACGGCACCCGCCAATTTTGCATTGGGGGGTACCGAATACAGTGTTCGGGCATATATCATCCGCTAATTTTCAGTATTGTATTCGTCCGAGACAAAGTCTAGCAAATTTAGGCCAGCAACCTTGTAGACGAAAATTCTATTAGTACACTGCAAATAAATTTCATAATCATACAATATACGCGAGTATACCTGATAGCAGCACAACCATTCAAACACGGGATCTCATCAAGTTGCCACTCACGACATTCACAAGCGCCTTCTGTTGGTTTGAGCTCTCCATTGATACTCACTGTCGTGAACCTTGAATTTGTCTCCTTTCACGGAAACAACAGTGAAGCGATGTGAAAGTTCTTCTGACGGAGCTAGTTTTAGTTCTGCACCTAAGCGCATTATCTCGCGCCATGGCTTTTGCTTGATGTTGGTCACACCACTGTTCCACCATATGTCGTATTGCCTCGATCATAAAGCATATTGGCAGAAGTCGTGCCGTGAGTAGTCACGAGTTGATGGATTCAGCTATATTTGACATTAGCTGACTGTACCGGAAAATAGGAGACTTTGATCTGGCCCCTTTTTTCGGTCTGACATCCCTAAACTTCTCTTTCGATTGAGGACAGGCATGTCGAATCCCTTCCCTCGCACGATCAAAATCATATGTCGTGTATGCATAGGCAGCCTCATGATACATCTTGATAAGCGTCTTACCATATCGAGTAATCTTATTTTGAAGATGGTAGTAACAAATACCATGAGTTGCTTCCGGATAAACAGTCTCTACCACACTAGCTATGCTCCGGTGTCGGTATGAGATGATTATTAAATTGCTTGGTATCGTAAATGCTTCTCTCAGTCGAGACATGAACCACGTCCAAGAGTAATCGTTCTCAATCAGACTCACACCAAAGGCAGCACAGATTCTCTACTAGAATGAATCCATGTTTATTAATTGATTTTACTCTGGGCTGAAAATAGATTATTAATTGATTTGAGGCCCAAGTTTATTTCTTGTATTAAATCCCTGGTCCGGCCCAATTAGCTACCTAGTTATTGTTTATCTCTCAAAAATCATTATTAATAGATTAATGTATCATGGATTATTTAATAATGTTATTTATCTAGAATTAATTGGGTGGATCAATTAATTGATAAATAAAAGTAGCCCAACAAATTATTTTATTATATTATTGGCTAATTGATGTTGAAGCATGTTGTAGGTATAATTAAATTAATGGGCAACAAATATTAATATAACATAAAATTTTGAAGCCTTTATATATTAGTATTCCGTCTCACATACAGACACACATTCACAAATGCAAACTCGCGAGTGAAAGAGAGATAAAAGTGATTTTTTTCAGTTCTCTGACCACACAGAAGAAGAAAAGGGGGATCGAGGGGGGCGGGGATATCGGGTATACAAAAGATACGAAGGAGACTTTAATTACCTTTGTTTGGTATCGATTTGTTTTAAGAGCTGTTTAAAAGGTTCCTTTTTCGGGTTATTTTAGTGTTTGGGACGGCATTTGTATTTTTGGCCTTTTTTTTTAAAAAAAAAACTATGAGTAGTTGTGGGAGATGTAATATTGATAAAAGTGATTTGGTCTAGGGGCTTGAAAATGAGGTAGAGGTGAAGACACCTAGCTGCTGAAACCCTAGTTTCTAGGGCTTTGCCGCTACTTGCAGCGGCGAGTGTCAGCGTGTTTGGCCCGCTCCAGCCAAGCGGCTTGCGTCGTTTCATTTGTCTTGTCACAATATTCGTGTCGATATATCGTACAGGGTCATCCAACTAGGGATGCTATCGGAATAAACCTCAAAAGTTGGGTGCTCAACTTAGCATTTTTTCTGGCTACAAGTTCGAAATTGAGGGAAATTGATGGATGACTTCGATTGGAATCCTTCTCGGTGGTGCTGAAATTAGTCAAAGGATCATTTTTCATGAATCAATTAAATGAAATCGCAGATCGGAGACGGCAGATTTAGGCGACAAAGCTTGTCGTCGCCAAGCTGCGTTACTACGTAGTAACACGTCACGGCGGCGGCAATTACAGCTAAATTCAGGCCGCCAGACATCAACTTGACGTATGGGAGTGAGAGGCAAGCATGAGGGTGGTTGGAACGGGGTGGGGGAGAGTTGGCCACGGCGCGACTTGCTGCCAACAGTCGCGGTCGCGCGGCTGCTACTCCCAGGCGGTGGCGCAGCCATTTCTCTTCAACTGGACAATCGCAGGCGGCGACGACAGCAAAGGAACAAAGGCCAAGGACTACAGCAGCGACCGGCGGTGCTACAGAAGGCGGCGGTGCTACTGTCTTCTTGAGAAAGAAGGGCCCTACGTTTGCTGACGTCAGCCCTTGCTTACACGTGGCAGTCACTCTGGTGACATGGTGGTGACGTGGATTTTTTCCGAAGCACTTTCTTGAGGCCGTGTTCAACGATGCAGACAGCTCCAGATTTGAAGGTTTTGAAGATCGAAGAGCTGTATTTGTTCGGGCTATGTAATAGATAGAAATTATCTGTGTTTTTAGCATGATAAAGACATTTTAAATTCCTATTTTTAGATTTAATTATTATTATTCTTTAGCATGGGATTATTTGATTAATTGCGCTTAGAAAAGCATGAAAATAGTATTTATATCATTTTAAGCATGTTTAATTTTTCCCGAGCACGTTTAATTTTGTGTGCTTAGAAAAGCATGCTTTTAAGAATTATGTGGTTTTGAATAATTCAACAAACCTTTTGAATAAAAACACTAAGCAGGACTTAAAATTAAATGTTGAATTAGATTCCATTAAATTGGATATGAATAATGTAATTGGACTCTATAAAAAAATAGTAAAATTATGTTAGTAAACGTCTACCTGCGTGGCTTACTTGCATCTTTGAGCTACAAGTTTTGTGAGATGAGTTTTCCCAAACAATATTTAATCTTTATTGAGTAGTAGGAGCGATGTCGTAAACATCTACCTGCGTGGTTTACGTGCCTAGTAAACACGAGTACTCTAGAAGATAATAATTAAATAGGATGGCTAATTAGAATAGATTGAATGCGGCATGGTTCTCGTAAGTATGTTAATTTTAAGAATATGATTCTATTGTGGTCAAATTAATGGTCAATACTTAAATTTCACCGCGGGTACAATTCACTTTCCTCGAAGTCCCTTCCCGTATTTTTAATTTAATATTGACATGGTCCAGAATATCGAACTATTAATTCCATTCATCTTAAGAACCTAGGCGTGGATTAAAATTAAAGAGTTAGATAAATAGCTTGATTTAGGGTTACGCTAGTAAACGTCGACCTGCGTGGCTTACCAGTAGAATTCCTAGGGTTTTTCGAGGTTCTTAATGTCACTGATTTATTATAATGTTACCACGACATTAATTACGAATTATGTGTGAATATTAGTGTTGGTCCCGAGAGTACGGTCAGGTGTAGAGGGGGGGGGGTGAATACACCTGATTTCTCAACTTCGAACTCGAACAGTCCTATTCAGGATGGTGTCGGCCCCGAAATAGTTCGGCGGACCCGGACAACTATTCGAATCGAGTTAAAGGCTAAAGTCCTGACTCGGTTGAGATGCGCTAGCGGCTAGGTCGAATTCGGTATCTACACTAAGAGTTCGGTGCGCGGAATAGTGTAGGCCCAAATCGGTTTTTTGTGAAAACGTTTTAAGTCTCGGTTCGGTAGATTTAAAAGTTCGGTATCTTTGAGACGGTTGATTGATTTTAAATATGATGTTCGGTATGAATAGTAAAATCAATGCAACGATTAAGAAAGCGATAAGAGACACGGGATTTTTAAAGTGGTTCGGATATCGCTCAAATCCTACGTCCAGCTTTGTCCCGAATGATCGGGAGGCTATTTATTATCCTCGAGTTAGTCTCGGTCGGCTTGCACCTTTGGGCAAAGCCGCGTCTTGGTTTTTATGCGATCCAAGTCTCGGTTTACAACACTATCAAACTTAAAGTGTTTGACAAACTTCTCCAACAGTGAAGGAGTCCTTATACAGTAAGGATTGGGTTCAAATGTGAACTCCTTCGTCTAAGCTATAGATAAGAACGGTTGAGCTTAGGGTTAGAGGGATAAGGAACGAGAATGTAGCTATCTAGAGCGACGAACAGCTGAGGGTTTAGCTATCGGTTCGTGTCAGTCGCTTGGATACTAGAAGCTTATGTCGGTTCAGCTTGGTTCCTTTTGAGCTGGATGCAGTCTTTCACCGGAGATAAATCGGTTGATTCTTGCGGAAGACTTAGTCATTAATTTTGCTCGTTTGAATGCTCTCTCGTGTTCTAGGTGCGCGCATTCTCTTCAAATCTTGAATGATCCCTCTATTTATAGAGCAGAGATTGAAAATAGATCCGTTGGAGACGATCTTCTTCTCTCTCTCTCTTTTTGGTAGCAAACGGCTCTTTTGGTGTAGGTAACAGTGTACTTTCTCACCTTTTTAGGTAAAAGGTTGACTGCAGCTTTAGCAGGTGAGAAGACACGTGTATGCTTGTCATTCGTTGAGGTGGATGGAGTGGTTGAGACGGCAGCACAAACTTCGAGATAGGCAAGAGCGACTTCTCTCTTCCTCGTACATGACAATGCTTGATTGTCTTTCAAAAAGATTCTACGATCCCCGAAGACTATCTGCCGTTCTTTGAGTCGACCTTGTATTCGGTAGATAGGCTGCCGAGATAAGTCTACTTGATGATCGGCTACGAGTCCGGTGAACTACTCTGCTGAGTTCGGTTCAGCCGACTCTCTCGATATCTTGCTCTGCTTGAGTCCCGATATCATTGAGTCTTCTACATCGGTGCTGAGGCTAATGAGCTGCGGCGCCTTGACCGGAGCGAGTGTCTGCGAGTGCGAAACCTCGAGAGACATACGAATACAAAGGAATGGTTCACAAATCAGATAGGGTTTTGGGATCTTCAAATCTTCTCAACAGTTTAGAGCACGAGGCTACTGAGCGTGATTCAGTATAGAAGATAGAGTCATTTCCCACAAGTATGATCATGCTGAGGATTGAATCATCACCCAACAATTTCCCCCTATTTGATGATGCCAAAACCTATTATCTATGTCTTATCAACTATGCTAAACACTAACTTACTCAGAAACAGAGCTCCTTACAAATATTACAAGTAGGATCAGTGGAGTTGTCTGGTAAGTGCTAGACTACTTAGGGAGACAGGGCAGAACAATTTCCCCCTTTACAATAATTTCCCCCATGCAACAATTTCTCCCTAAGGGAAATAATAACTCTCCGAAAGTCTAGTCTATCAGAGATCTAACCGAGCAAAAACTGACAAGTAAATAAATAAAGTGTGTGTGTCAGTAATCACTTCAGTGATTCTGAGTGTTACAGCATAAAGCAAACACGGCTATTTAGACAACAAGTAGTTGTCAGAGCCAAAAGAAGATTTGTATATATATGTAAGAGAAATTCAGTACAGATACAATCTTGCTAAGCTAAAGGGAGAACTAAGAGGGAGAACCCTTAAACTGCTGAATCCTATTCATGAAACCTTGGGATTTATCTTCAGGCAGTGGGACTCCATACATTACGAACGTGTTCTTCCTCGGCGGTATTCGGCGAAGTCTGCTTTGGATCATCTTGTTCTAGACCTGCGTTCAACGCAGCATTCTTCACTTCTTGTTCAATCATCCCGAGATGTCTTGAGTCGTCTTGTCTTCTGGGTGGAGGAATGATCCTTGCTTCAGGAACGCTGACTACTACCCCTTCAGTTACTGCTCTGTGCATATATGGGTAAAGATCAGGTTCAGTAATGGTCATCCACTCGACATAGGCATCAGCCTTAGACATTTCGAGGCCGGAATCGCCGAAATAATTTCTCTTGATAAACTCTATCTTGGGCGATTCCCATCTCCGATTGAGCCGAATAGGCATCCATTCGTCCGATCTCGGCCATCTATGTGTTTTCATATCGTTTGGCTTCACCGAACATACGTATCGATAAGGAATGTCGGCTTTCGAAGGAATTCTCGGCTGGCCTCTTGTTCGATGCGCTTCTCGAGTGCCTCTAGGTGCGCCCAAATGTATCCTCGTACGCGGCCTCTATCTGTCTAGCTTCCTCTCCTCTGTAGAGATATCTATCCATCCGAGCAAAGATTTCTTCAATTTACGCATCTTGCTCTTAAGGCTTCGAGGAGCTTGTTCGATTCGACGGGGGTACTAGATCTAGATTTGGATGTACCACGCCTTTCGGTACTCTTCTACTTGCTTGCTCCTTTTCTTTTTCTCTTGTCCTCTTCATACGTTATGATGAGCTTTCTTGGAAGCGATCTAGCGGTTCTCTTTCCTCCTCTGGATGGGGCTTTAGTCTTTCCTTTGGCGAGGCTTAGACTTTGGCTTGTTAGGCGCTTCGGCCTCTGCAATTTCTACGCCGATCTCTCATCCGCAGCTATTTGGGCTTCCTCCTCGGCGAGATATGTACCTTAATCGCTTTCTTTGGAGGGGTTGGAATTTTAAGCTTCGTTTTGCCCTTGCCTTCTTGAGCTGGTGGTGGAAGAGGAGCCTCTTCTTCTTCGAGTCCTCCACCGCTTGTTCGGCGTACTCGGCAACCTCCTTAATAATGTCTTTGGGAGTCCAGGTTGCACGAGTAGTCTGCTGGGGTCTGAGCCACTTGGGCCGGTTTCGTTGTGCTCGCGGCCGAAACACTCAGGGCCTCACCCTTACGAGGCCGAGTTTGAGTACGTGATGACTTCGGTGTAGCTTCCCCCTTAGATTTTGGACTTTTGGTGGGAGTCGGCTTCTCGGTACTCTTCTTTCCTTCCCTTTTTCCTTCACTTTCCCCCCTTTTTGGCATCATCAATGAGTACCGGGGTAGGGACTAGGAGCCCGACTTTTTCGGACTTTTGTAGGAGGTTGACGGTCATCAAGACGATGGTGGAGCTTAGTCGAGCCTCATGCAACTCGTTCCTCTCCATGGTAAGGTTTTCCTTGTATTGCTTGTGAGAGAGGTCAGTTTGCTTCCTTGAAGTCTTTCGGCTTCTCGGTGATCTTATCTTCCAAGGCCGGTTGGATATTCTCAAGTCTTTGTTCGGTGGCCTCGGATTGTTCGGTGATAGCGTCGGTATGAGCCGGTTTAGAAGCCAAAAATTCATCAAGTAGCTTGGCTTGGCTCTCTTGAAGGATCTTGGTGAGCTTCGAATTTGACTTCTTCTGCGAGCCAACGCTTTTGAAATAAGCGCGGAAACATCGGGGCGGGCGATGAAGAGACGAGAAGACTTCGGCCCACGAAGTTCTTTAGTCGTGGCTTGAGCGATGCTGCTTCCATGTCCTATGGATAGCCTTCGCAAGATCTCGATTTTTGATCCCTTGGGCGGTTAAGGCTTTTGCCAGCGATCGAGATCTCTTTGCGGTGCTGGGCCGGGCGCCGCCCGAAAGTCGGCTGCGGCAAAGAGGCGAGCGGGCTCTGCGAGGACGAAGCACCGGCCTTGGACTTCTCGGGACCAAGGATGCCGAGTGGTGGTCTTTGCTTCGATATGGGTATCCTTGTCCTCGTGGATGTCCCTCATCGGGCTTTCCGGGGCACGAATCGGCTGGGTGGGTCCTCGGCCGGTCGTGGTCGAGACCCGTCGAGGGCGGCGAGCCGGTAGCAGCGTCGATCGGCCAATAATTGCAAGCATGGCTGCCCTTAGATTCTCCATCGTGTTGAGGTTCTCGGGCTTCGAATAGCCTTATCTCCTCACGCAATCTCGGTTCTTCCAAGTGTAGGCTGGCGACGGGAGTAGTGTAGAATAAGGCGTTGAAGGCGAGGCCACTCCCCGAAAGCGTAGGATCATATGGAGCCTTGCTGACTTGGCTAGGACGAGCAAATGCGAATGGTCGGCAAGCTCCCGGAATCCGTTGAAGGATCTCACGGGAGGCTCGAGATAAGATCATTGAAGCTTCCATCCCGATTGATTCGCCTTCGAGATGCGGTCTCGAGACTCCAAGTCATGTGTGAAGTCTGCTCTTCGGTTGGAGGGGCCGAGGCGAGTGGAGGGGGACGAAGGGGGGTGTCTCAGGCGGCGAATATCTGCGCTACGAGCTTCGAAGCACCCCATTGGTCCCTTTCGGTGGAAACGATCTTCTCCATTGGCCGAGTCTTCTCGAAGACTCGGACTCATCAACCAGTTGCATGGGGTGAGTAGTCTTCTCGGGAGCTCGTTCGGCGAGACACTTACGGAACCTCCTCGTGGCTGGCACCTCAACGGCTTTCTTCGGTTTCTTTGCCGGTGCCTTAGGAGTTTTAGCGGGAGGGGTTCTTTTCTTTGTAGGCGTAGCTTCTTGAGACTTTGATTGCGGAGAGGCTGGCGAGGGTCCCGACCTATCTGCTTTGAAGCGGCTAGCTTGTCTTGTTGTGAATCGACCTTCTTCACATTGAAGTACTCCTTGTCATTTGTAGGTGATAGGCTAAGATCCACATAAATCTTCGATCATGATGGACGGTTTGAGTCCATACGGCAATTTGCCCTTTGCGCTCGGCATGTTCGATGCCTTGTCGAACTTAGCGATCCGAGCCGTGAATTCTCGGAGAAAGAACTCCGTCCAATTTATGCGGGCTCGGTCGTATATGGCCATCATCATCCGAATCTTAGGCCTCGACACTGGTCAAACGACCACCTTGGCTTGTCGGTAGGCTGCGTCACTATATAAGCAAGTGCCACGAGGCGAGGCGACATCTTTGTTCTTCGGAAAAGCGGCTACGAAAGTAGTGGGCTTTCCACGTAAGACGGTAAGATATTCATCAACTCGGTCGTCTCTGTACCCGGCGAACCGGTCCCTTCGGAGGGCGAGATCAAAACTCCGCTTCAAAGCATCCTTGATGGACATGCGCTTCGGCTCCGTAGTGGCGTTTTGGATAGAATGGGCAACAAATCTCGCCACTATGTCTCCGGACAGCTGCGTACGAATTCAAGTACAGCTCGCAACTTTGTCTCGGGAGGAAGAACGAAGGCCTCCTAGACGAGAAATTTCTCCGGCCACTAACTCGCGCGGAGGCGAGAATATATCGTCCATGTACTCCGGATCGCATGAATAGAAATCCATGGTGGGTTCAAACCACACGCGATCCTTCTCCGGAATGTTACGCATATCCGTCCGGAGATATCATAGAGATATTGGTTTCCGCCATTGTACACGTTACAAGAAATGAATCGATCACGTTTCTTCGATAGAACAGTGCTGTACAATGCGATACTGAAACATATAACAAATACATTAACAGATATAAGCATACCAATAGATAAAATTCGAGATAAGATTGAGAGTGAAGTTGCAAGTAAGGATTGCGAATGCGAGATCTCGGATTTTTCGAATTTGAAAGTTATGAAGTATGCTAATGGCGGTTTCAAAGATATGATCGAATATATATATCAACTATGAAGGTGAACGGTTTTCGATCGAAGGCTGAATGTAAACTTGCTTTATGATATGGACGGTTAAGATTAGAAGTTAAAAATAGGCAATGATCACAAAAAGGCGCTTAAGTCAAAGCCAGTTGTAAAATAGCCTAAGTAGTAACTGTGAAAAGACATGTATTAAATGCGTGCGAGAGTTCGGCAAGCTTATGTATGGAATGTCGTGCATTAAATGTGAGCCGTTAATAATAAAGACAAACCAAAAGATATTAATGTCATCTTTGAATCTTTGCCATAAATCCAAGGTAATGTTGTATTAAATTACTGCGAGTAGAGATACGCAAACACGTCGGCTAAACATAGTAGTCGGTGATACCTCGTGTAGATGGTTTTACGTCTCTACGTGCTTGAATGTATCGATGCGAGAGTGAACATTCCCCCTTACTTGAAATGTCTCTCTCCCCGAAACCTCTTCTTGACTAGGGTCGGTAGGGTCCAACAGAACCTAGCTCTGCGAAAGTTCTCGAATGCGGATTCGGCTAGAGGCTTGGTCGGTATATCGGCCCGTTGCTTGTCGGTATGGATCTTCTCCATCCACGATATCCTTTTTCTCGACATGGTCACGAATGAAGTGATGTCGATGTCCACGTGCTTGCATCTCGTGTGAAGTACGGGGTTATGAGTGATTGCAATAGCAGCTGATCTTGTCGCGAGAAAATCGGCACTTCATTCGAATGATGTCATAGTCTCTCATTCTTTGTCTCGGCCAAAGGATGCGGGCGCAACAACTTCCGGCAGCCATGTATTCGGCTTCGGTAGTCGACGTGGCCACTTGAGTGTTGTTTCTTTGAAAACCATGAGATCGGCTTGCTTTGCCAAGGAGCTGACATGTTCACGAAGTTGATTTTCGGTCTATTCTACATCCTACATAGTCGGCATCGGGAATAACCGGTTAGTTCAATATTATCATCATTTGGATACCGAGAAACCCATGTCGGTGTTCCTCGTAGATAGCGGAGAATCTTCTTTCTTTGAGTCCATGTGACTCTACTTGGGATTCGCACGAAATCGAGCACGAACACCTACGGCATAAGTTATGTCGGGACGAGTAGGCTGTTAGATATAATAAAGAACCAATTATAGCACGGTATTCGGTTTGGTCTACGATACTCCCACTTTATCAAGATCTATCTTCATATTCGTGTTCATCGGGATCTTGATTGATTTCTTTGGATGTGCGGCCGAATCTTTTGATGAGGTCTCGAGTGTATTTGCCTTGGTTGATGAACGTTCCCTTTTCGGATTGCTTGACTTGAAAACCAAGAAAGTAGTTCATTTCACCCATCATCGACATCTCGAACTTATCCTTCATCATCTTTTCAAATTCTTGACACATGATGACATTCTTTGATCCGAATATAATGTCATCCACGTAGATCTGCACAAGTAATAAGTCTTCTTCCGGTCGAATCTTTGAATAGAGTGCGGTCTCTTGTGCCTTTTACGAAAACCTTTACGAAGAAGAAACTCGAGACGGGGTATCGTACCAAGCCACGGGTGCTTGTTTTAACCCGTATAGAGCACTTCCCGAGTCTATATACTTGATGTCCCTGCTTTGAAAGCCGGGCGGTTGTTCCACATAGACTTCTTCTTTCGGCACGCCATTCGGGAACGCAGACTTCACATCCATTTGATAAACTCCGAATCGTTGATGTGTTGCGTAGGCTAGGAATAGTCTAATTGCCTCCAATCTTGCAAGCCCGGAGCGAAAGTTTCATGGAAATCTATTCCTTCGACTTGACGGTAGCCTTTAGCCACGAGCACTTGCTTTGTTCTCGACTATAACGTTGTTTTCATCTCGCTTGTTTTTGAAGACCCATTTGGTTCCAATGACATGTTGATGCCGGGTGCGTCTACAAGCTCCCATACTTCGTTTCTCGTGAGCCGATTCAGTTCTTCTGCATAGCAATAATCCGGTCGGCATCTTTAAGTGCATCCTCAATATTACGAGGCTCTTTAGTAGACAACAAGCGGGGAAAATAATGTGCTTTCTCCTTGGCGAGAATGCGGATCTTGTCTTGACATGTCTTTGAAGGATCTCCAATTATAAGATCGGCGGTGTGAACATCTAGCCACGATCTACAATGTTTTAACTCTTCATCGAAATTTGTTCAACATAGATAGTAGGTGAGTTAGGCATTTCGGTTGTACTATTACGAGATTGAAGAATTTTAGTGACAAGAGTATGGTCTCTTGAGTCACCGGGTTCGGGGGGCATTCGGCTCGGGAACATTACTAGATGTTCCCCACCCGAGTTGTTATTCTCGGTAGTGGTCTCGATTACCTCTACGGTTTCCTCATCGACTGAGTTACACGGGGATTGATTACGTTCGGGAGAATCAATGCGCTCGGCTACTTGCTCGGTGGTTGAGATTCGATAGATTTGTCTTCGGTTTCTTCGTCCGAATCATCATCCCAACATAGCTTGGATCTTTTCGGATTTGTCTTTTAAGCTTAGATCTTTGTAGCTAGCTTGCGATGTCCTCGGATTCGAGAATTTGAGTTATTGCTCCTGTCTTGATAGCAAACTCGTTAAAAACAACATGAGGGCTTTCCTCCACGCAAAGAGTCCGATAGTTGAATACTCTGAAAGCTTTGCTTTGACCGAGAGTATCCTAAGAATACTCCTTGATCGACTTGCTATCAAAAGTCTTCGGCTGATCTTTCCCATTATTGTGGATAATGCATGAACAACCAAAAATATGGAAATAAGATAGAGAGGGCTTCTGCCGTTCCATAGTTCATATGGTGTCCGCTTATCTTTGCTTTGTCGGTAGAGATCTATTCCGAGTATAACATGCGGTATCGGTAGCTTCGCCGCCCCGAAATTTGGTTGGGAGTCCCGAGTCTGCGAGTAGAGTCCTTGCTTTGCCTCTTTTAGAGTTACTGTTCTTTCGTTCGGCAACTCCATTACTGCCGAGGTGTGTGCGTGCACTGAAGTCTCATGCTCTATTCCTTACGCTTTATAGAGAACTCCTTTACCATGGAATTAAGGAACTCGGTTCCTGCGTGCGAACATATTTTTCCGATCTTGGTGTTCTTCTCGACAACGAGTTTTTTCGAAGCGTTGGTAACTCTGTTTTGACGTCGGACTTGTTGGCAATGAATATGACCCATGTGTAGCGCGAGTAGTCATCTATGACCACTAATGCATATTTTTACGCCTCCGATCGTCACTTGGGAGAGCTGGACCGAACAAATCCATATGTAGCATTGAAGATTCCATCCGTGGAAGGCGATGGAGCCGGAGGATTTTGATTCCTTGTTTGCTTTTCCTTTAGACATGCTTCACACCGAGTGTCTTTCTTTGAATACTTCATTCGCCGGTCCCCTTGCTAGAGTGTTTCTTGCAAGCTTGTTGAGCGTCTTAAAGTTGAGATGGCTGAGTCTTACGTGCCATAGCCACCTGTGCGGTTGTCATTCTTCGCCCGATAAGCAAGCTTCGAGGTTCGGTGAGTTCCGATCGACCACATATATGTTCTTTCTGCTGCGAACACGATAACCTTTGTTTTCCCCTTGTGGATTTATCAATAACATCACGAAACCGGCGTCAAATATCACTCTATTTGAGTTATCACAAAATTGACTAACGAGAGAAGATTATCTTTGAAGTCCTTCAACATATGATACTCTTGGAACGTTGGCGAGTTCCAATGCTTGAGTGTTCCATATCCTCCCGGTATAGCCTTTTGCATTGTCTCCAAACTCAGTTCCGGGTCCTTCTTGGTGATATAATTCTTGATAGACTCTTTTGGTATGTCATGTGTCTTGAGCATCCGTCTGTCCACATACCATGGGTCTTTACGCACTTTGCAAAACGAGAATTATATTCGGGTACCCTTTATTTTTGATTTTGGGTCCTTAGATGTTAGTTTTAGTAACCCAAATCTGTCTAACAACCACGGTGGTTTCGGACATTTTCTTTCCACTTTGGAGTCAACATATCGACCCTTTGGGTGGTCACGGTGACTTACGAGGCTTCGAGGTTCGGGAGTCACGATCTTCCGAGTTGGTGGACTGGCGACCTTTGCCTTACGTGTGGCTTTCCTTTTCTTCGACCTTTGGAGCCTCTTCGACTATAGGTTCATAATAGTATGACCCATGCTTGAGCTGGATGTGTCGGCTTTGGAGGTCCACACCTTGATCCGGCAATTTTGATTTGTTTGGTTCCCCCCTTGGTGGCCCGGGGGTTTCTTGGCACGATCTTCTTGTCGAATGCGATGTGTGGGATGAGGTGCTTTCATCTTTTGTTTGTTCTTTGCTAGGGGGGTTCATTATATTTGCGTTCATAGTCTCCCCTTGAACAAACCTATCGGCAAGCCGTACTTACGAGTGTCTTGGGGCGAGATGAGGAAGCTCCCTGGCTGAATCGAAGTCCTTCCTTGCGGTGCTTTGGCTTATTGCTTGCTAGCATAGCTTCTAATTTCTTCTCGGCACCCATGTACCTCTCGGTCATCGAGGCTCCTCCGGACATCATCACTCTTCTTCGGTTGTGTCGTGCTCGGTCCGAAGTCACGACATTTCTTGCTTCGACGCGGAGACTCGATTCGATATCTTTACGAGTCAAGTCATTGGTCAAAACGAAATCCGATCTTCTTGATCTTTGAGACTTGGCCATCGAGAGTTTATCTCCTCCCTGCGTCTCAACACAAGTCCTTCGGCCTCGGTAGCAACGACTCTCTGAGAAAGTCTACGATTCTCTACTTTCGGGGTATCCAACTCTCCGAAGAGTCTTCTTTGAGCTGCGGACTCATCCGAATTTGTTCGTCGGCAGTTCTTCATATGCGGTCGCGACGTCCAAATTCTCATCTGCACCTAAAATAGTGTCGTGTGTGCAGTGTGAAGAGGAGTTAAGTGGTTCATGAGAATTTACCTCATCCTCTTCGCCTGCCATCATGCACTTTTCAGCTGATTCTTCAGCTTTAAGCTCTAAGGCTATGAAAGCTGCATCATCATCCGATGAATCCATAAAGGAGTCGACCTATTCTGAGTCGTCTGAGATTTCGCCAGCTATGTAGGATTGTCTTTTCTGGGCGAATTTCTCTCTCCTTGCCTTACGTGCTGCGCGTTCAGCACTATTCAGTAAGAAATATTTTTCAAAAGAGATAATAAAATCATGCCTACATATATCCGCACTAATTCTTGTACTGAACTACTGGTCAATTGACTTCACTCAGTGAACACTATTCAGTAGACTGAATTGCTCAGCACACGAGATCATAATGCTAATCTGGAAAGGTGAATTTGTTCAACAAGCAATTTCAGTAATAATTGACATTCGCGTTTGAGTTGAATCTTGGGCTCAGCTGTATTCGCCCCCTCCCCCTGACATCTGAAAACTCATCTTTGGACCAACAAGAAGGAAAAAAGTGTCCAAATTCTACAACTGCAAAAAGATAGGATACTACCAATACGACACCATTGAATTAGCTGACAAATAGAGAGCAGAAACGCAAGCTCATACAAATATGTTCTCAAAGAGGTGGTAAGCCTACATAACCGGAGAACTATCAAACGGCTCATGAGAAAAAGAATCCTCCCTGGACTCTTAAGATGATGAGCTAGCATTCATAGCTATTGAAGAAACTAAAGAGTACATGGTGGAAGGTTGAAGAGGCTGAGGTAGACTTACAACCAAATGGTAAATCAAACAGAACACTTCTTCTCTTGTAAGTGATTTTGGTCAAGTCTTAGCATATGAAGAACTATTAGAAGATCAGATTCAGATAAACACACTCTAAAGTATGACCATTTAGGAGATGGACATCCCGAAAGCCAAAAATCATAGACTTTCTCAGCAAAGTCAGGTTGATATTGAGTTAGAAGCACTCGTTTCGATATTAAAGGTAAAGACTCAATCTCGAATGAATAAGTCTCAAGAACAAGAATGTAAGATTTCAGTACTGACCAAGGGCATTATTGAGAAAGATACTGACCAATATAAGATCAACCAGTTATAGGGTACAGTGTTGAACACGTAAATACCTCAATTCCTACTTACTTAGTCGGCAATGACTTGTTGAACAATCCTCCAATTACTCCCTAACCTAACCACAACCTAGCTTGTCGAACAACGCAAGATTTAATGATATCATTACGATGAGGGAACCGAATTTTAATATCTACTGTTGTTGAACATATATGATTAACCCACTTAATTCGACTACCGTGACGATCACTTGGCCACCTAAGTTGTTGACCAATCTTGTGCTAATCTTCATAACCTAAATTAATCAGGTTTAAGTTAATCCAATTAAATATTTCTACCTAGAATTAAATCAAAACCCTAGTCTTTAATTACTACGCCTAATTAGATCTCACAAAGTTTGTATCTCAGACTCCTTGCTCTCGCCGAGGCCCTAAAAGATTAGCTACGTGTAACTAATTTGGGCAAGCAGTATGTGGTAACAAACATGATTAAAGAAGAAACTAAAGTACAAGAAACTTAAAGCATGCAACAAAAGTAAAGTGCGAGAATTAAATGAGAAAATACCATAAACCTTAAAACTGAACTAAAACTTGAAATATGAAATCTTCAAAGTATGTAAAGCTAATCCGAAAGCAACTCAAAGGAAGAAAGCAAGTAAATGTGTTTGGTGAATCGTGAGCTAGAACTTAAATCTAAGTTACAGGACTTGGAATCGAAAAATAGAGAGCGGAGAAAAGATGACGTAAAGAAGATTAAGTCGTGCAGCTTCAGCCCTATTATATTGATCTTCAAGCATGTCCTTCAGCGTAAGATTTCTAGGGCATATCTTGGTGGGATCTTATCTCTAAGATTTCTTTTCCATATATAACTACAACTCTAATTTATCTTCAAGCTTTGCTGTTGGTCCCGAGAGTACGGTCAGGTGTAGAGGGGGGGGTGAATACACCTGATTCGATTTCTCAACTTCGAACTCGAACAGTCCTATTCAGGATGGTGTCGGCCCAAAGCAGTTCGGCGGACCCGGACAAGCTGATTCGAATCGAGTTAAAGGCTAAAGTGCTTGACTCGGTGAGATGCGCTAGCGACAAGGTCGAGATTCGGTATCTACGGTAAGAGTTCGGTGCGCGGAATAGTGTAGGCCCCAAATCGGTTTTTTGTGAGAAAACGTTTTAAGTCTCGGTTCGGTAGATTTAAAAGTTCGATATCTTTGAGACGGTTGATTGATTTTAAATATGATGTTCGGTATGAATAGTAAAATCAATGCAACGATTAAGAAAGCGATAAGAGACACGGGATTTTTAAAGTGGTTCGGATATCGCTCAAATCCTACGTCCATTGTCCCGAATGATCGGGAGGCTATTTATTATCTCGAGTTAGTCTCGGTCGGCTTACTGCACCTTGGGCAAAGCCGCGTCTTGGTTTTTATGCGATCCAGTCTCGGTTTACAACACTATCAAACTTAAAGTGTTTGACAAACTTCTCCAACAGTGAAGGAGTCCTTATACAGTAAGGATTGGGTTCAAATGTGAACTCCTTCGTCTAAGCTATGGATATAGCAAGTGAGCTTAGGGTTAGAGGGATAAGGAACGAGAATGCAGCTATCTAGAGCGATGAACAGCTGAGGGTTTAGCTATAGGTTCGTGTCAGTCGCTTGGATACTAGAAGCTTATGTCGGTTCAGCTTGGTTCCTTTTGAGCTGGAAGTAGTCTTTCGCCGGATATAAATCGGTTGATTCTTACGGAAGACTTAGTCGTTAATTTCACTCGTTTGAATGCTCTCTCGTGTTCTAGGTGCGCGCATTCTCTTCAAATCTTAAATGATCCCTCTATTTATAGAGCAGAGATTGAAAATAGATCCGTTGGAGACGATCTTCTTCTCTCTCTCTCTTTTTGGTAGCAAACGGCTCTTTTGGTGTAGGTAACAGTGTACTTTCCCACCTTTTTACGTAAAAGGTTGACTGCAGCTTTAGCAGGTGAGAAGACACGTGTATGCTTGTCATTCGTTGAGGTGGATGGAGTGGTTGAGACAGCACAAACTTCGAGACAGACTGAAGCTGACTTCTCTCTTCCTCGTACATGACAATGCTGATTGTCTTTCAAAAGATTCGGCGATCCCGAAGACTATGCGCCGTTCTTGAGTCGACCTTGTATTCGGTAGATAGGCTGCCTGAGATAAGTCTACGATGATCGGCTACGAGTCCAGTGAACTACTCCTGCTGAGTTCAGTTCAACTGACTCTCTCAGTATACTACTCCTGCTGAGTCCAGTATCACTGAGTCTTCTACACTGGTGTTGAGGGCGATGAGCTGCGGCGCCTTGACCGGAGCGAGTGTCTAGTGAGTCCGAAACCTCGAGAGACATACGAATACAAAGGAATGGTTCACCAATCAGATAGGGTTTTGGGATCTTCAAATCTTCTCAACAGTTCAGAGCACGAGGCTACTGAGCGTGATTCAGTATAGAAGATAGAGTCATTTCCCACAAGTATGATCATGTTGAGGATTGAATCATCACCCAACATTTGCATATCCTTATCCAATATTTCCTTCTCAATCAGAGTCCTTTTTTGGCTCCAAAATTGTGCCAAAATATCTACAACTCAGTTCATATCTTCCACATCATCATCGGTCAATATTTTGCTGAAAATCTTCATTTTTGTACAAAACCAGACTTAACTTGGACAAGATAAGCGCCAGGACTGGGTGAATTTGAGTAGTATAAAATAGACACATCAAGCATCCTCATACTTGAATCATACTTACCCTCAAGTATGGAATGAACAACATAATACCACTATCGAATCACAGTTCCCCAAGACTCAAAACAGACTAAAGGGCTAATCTTAAAACAAAAAAAATACTACGACACGAGACTCAGTTTCAAAGAAGAGAAATAAAGCAAAGAAGACTCTAACACAGAAGCATACCAAGAATAAATGAAACATACAAGATTCGCTATCTCCACCCAAACATGCAATGCAGTCATAACTTTGGTCAAACAAGTCAAGGAGCATAAATCTCAAATCATGGATTCAGGTATCTGCCTGGTCGAAACATAGGCATAATTGAACTAGCTCACCCACTCACTCCTATCTCTCTAATCTAGTCCAGTTAAGCTGCTCATTAAAAAAACATAATCATGCAGTTACAATAGCAAGTGGTCGACCTAGTAACTCAAGGAGGTCTTTCTATCGGATGTAACGGGGCTTAGGGACCATTCAAATATATGTTTTGGTAGAGAATCCTAGGGGTCCTAAACTTCTTAAAATTAAGCACAAGTATGCAGCATGTTATTTAGATTAACAATTCAACACAGATTTCTTTAACATACAAACTAGGCAAGGCAGAACATAATCATTCAGACTTCATCGTTCCATTTCTTCCAAACAATTACGTGTTTTTTTTCTATTGTTGGACCTCAAGCGCTTACCACTACGTCAAAAGTAATTGCTGGTGGTGAGGGCACAACTTTTATTCCTCATTGCATAGCAGTCAGCGCCACGATTACAGTTCGAACGGTGCTCCGCCACGCAAGGGCGTGGTGCCGGGCATCACACCCCAACACCGCGCAGCTGGAAGGAACTTGGGCATATATCCCAACAATCCCCCCCAAACACATGCCAGCTGCAGCGTGCTCAAGGGGATTCGAACCCGCGACCTGGTCTGATACCAGCTGTTGGACCTCAAGCGCTTTACCACTACGCCAAAAGCAATTGTTGGTGGTGAGGGCGCAACTTTTATTCCTCATTGCATAGCAGTCAGCGCCACGGTTACAGTTCGAACACTGCTTCGCCACGCAGGGGCGTGGGGCCCGGTATCACACATCCCAAGACCCTGCAGCTGGAAGGATGTTGGGCATCACATATCCTAACATCTATACCGTATCATTTTTTTTAGCTCAATATATTTTTTCCTTTTCAATACCACACTCTCTCTGGCCAAATTGATTGCCGGCAGAGTTTAGCAGTTCGTATCCAAAGGGGTATCAATTCAAACAATCAATCTCGAATAAATCTCAAAAATCTCTTTACTCATAAGTTTCCCACAATTGAATTTCCACAATAAACTCATGCATATATAGGGCCAAGAGAAAGACTTTGAAAGGCTTGACTTATTTATATAACTCATGAAAGAATAGGGATAACTAGCGATTGAGCAAAGGTAGGGATAGAAAGAATTAAAAGCTCAACTTTGGTTAACCCTAATTCACCTCCTATCACTTATCACAAATGAACACAATCTATAGAGACTTTACAACACATCATTCTCAAGAAAATGTTGGGAAGTGTCCCATTTAAAGCTCAAATCTCTCTTTAGTGATGGAGTTTTAAAAGTTCAATTTTGCATGCCTAAACTCCTCATCCCAAGCCACATACAAAATCCTCTATAAATTAAAGAAAATACACTCCAATCATGTAGAATTCAGCCATCATAGCATGCTTTAAAAATCCAAGCAGATTTCTTATCAAGAATCACTTAAACCTAGCATGCTTCGACCTAGACGGAAGACGCAAACCTAACAAACCTAAGATAACCTCCTCACACTTCTACCTAGCTCCACCTCGAGAAACTAAAAGAAAACAAAGAAGCATGCAAAAGAAACATAAACAAGCAAACACAAAGACCAAAATAAAAACTCAACCATAAAATTAAAAAAAAAATTAACTAGGGAATGGTATCACCGGTTCTGCAGCTCGTCCAAGCAAGCAAACACAGCCTTCTAAAACACATCCCACTGGTCCTGCAACTTATCCAACTTTACATCAATCCTCACCCACAGATTGGATCGGGACACCAAGTCCCAGTCTAAAGAACTTGTCCAGACCATCAGTTCTAACAAAGTTTAGCTTGGCCAACCTCTACTGACTCAGGTCATAGTAGCAGGAGGATCACAAAAAGATAGTGGTACAGAGGAAATCAAAGCAAAGTTTCAAACAAACATAGTAACCATCACGTGATAGAGGGTACCGCCTTATATTAAAATCCTCACACTTCAACTTTTGTGACAATTAGGCAACAAAAGTATAATTTGTTTCGCAATTAGGTCCTCGGTTGTTGGGTTATGAGTCAGTGGTTGATTTTAATCAATACTTAGAGAGTACTTAGTTTTATTTTATCAGTAGTTCTTGTAATAGGACTTATCTGTTTATCGGTAATGGGGGAAATCTTAATAATTTATTACTATGGAATTGAAGATCCCAAAACCCATCTTGTACACTTGGTGTAGTGTCGTTAGGACTAGATGATGTAATAGGCTAGACGGTTCTTATTTTTCATTATCAGTTTGTCTAAGTCTTGTAAGGGGTAAGTGTTGGTCTGAACTTTAGTAGGAAGTTACTTTCCAGAACCCCACGACATCAGTTGTAAGAGATAGTGTTCTCCAGGTCATCAACTGACTCCACATCAGTAGAAGATTCTCATCAGCTGACCCACATCAGCAGAAGAACCTAGAACCAAGCTCAGTACCTTCAGAGTCACCAGATGACTTCGCTCAATAGAAGATTCCCTTATCAGCAGACTCAGACGAAGAAGACAGAGATCGAATCAGATCTACTGTATCCGACAGGAAACGACCTGAGTTTTAACATCATTCGAAAGTCAGTAGAAGATCATACGAGGATGAGTGAGAGTCGGCTCGGATGAAGGCGATGTCGACAAGTCTCACCTACCACAACCCTCGACCAATGAGAAGCGGTCTAAGCTCTACCTGCTCTGACCAACTAAAGTTGCTCTCATGCACAGTGACCAACTACTCTGCGACAACATTTCGAACATATGGCCGTTTTCCTTGGACGCTTGTGACACGTGGAATCGTCCCCTCCAACGGAAAAATATCTTGGTCACAACTATAAATAGAGAAGCTTTTCCGAGCTTAACGCACGGGATATAAAAGGGATTACACGCTCAAGCTTTCGAAACACTCTAGCGCTTTCACGAAGATCCAGCGAAGAACTTGCTCATTAGAATATTTCTAGTTCTTCTCTCTAGAGTTTCTTTCTTTTGATCCCTCTTCTCTATCTAAGCTCCATTGTTATATCCATAGCTTAGAACCTTCGAAGGATTTCACATTTCGTGACTGTTCTTATTGTAAGAACTCCTTCATAGTTGTAGAACATCCCCTCCCTTCAAACTTTGGTTTGGATTGTAAAGTCGCTAAGGACTATAACTTAGAAGGGTCTGTCCAGTGCACAAATACCTTGCTGAGGCTTGCTCAAATTAATCAACAAGACCTCCTATTTAGCAGGACCGTGGATGAAGGATCTTGCGTATCCGAACCACGTTAAAAATCGCTTGTGTCATTTACTGTTTTATTACATTGTTTTCAAACTATCTTACAAACTCATACTTTGCATAAAACGTATTTGAAAGTGCACTAGCCAAAATTATTTGGTTTGCGAAAAACACGTTTTCAAAACGAGACGAAGTCTACCGGGCCCTAAACACTTATCCGCACTAACTCTCCGACTGAAGATATAATACTGGCAGAAGTCAGTAGGAGAAACTCAGTAGTTGAGTGACTTTGACCCGCGATCAGAAGGTTACTATTTGACACTGTTCATCAATTGCGACCTATAGCTCAGCGGTCCTTCGCGTTTGAGAAAAAGAACTTGTACTCAGGTGTATTCACCCCCCCCCTCTAGACCTGACGCTCGTCTCCGGACCAACAATTGGTATTAGAGCCTCGGTGTTCTTCTAATCATCAGTTCTGAAACTACTAGTCTACTCGAACAGATCTTGAAAATGTTTTTCACTGCACAAGCATCTCTTCATACATCCTTATACTCTCACCCATAATGTCTGATATGTCAGGTATTTGGATGGTGCCAATGTTCTCTGTGGAGAACTACACGGTATGGTGCGTGAGAATGGAGGCGCACCTTACATCGCTGCACGACAGCATGACTAATGTCCTAGAGACAGGACCTATCATTCCCATGATCGACAGCATTCAATATACCGTTGTGGGAGGTGTAGGAGCACAGACTGGTGCTAAAGTGGCTAAAGATAAATCAGCCGCCATGCCTGAAGAGAAAAAGCTGCACAACCTCGACCGAGTTGCACGGAATGCAATCCTAACAACGCTCAGCAATTCACATCTCGGGAGGGTGCAAGATTGTAAAATGGCAAAGGAACTTTGAAATGCCCTGGCTGTACTGAGCCAAGGAACCCCGCAGATTAAAGAGAACAAGCTCGAGCTAGAGCTTAGCGTCAGATTTACAAACCAGATCAATGTGATCAACGAGTGCGGGGAGGGCGTTCACCAACAAAGAGATAAACACCAAGATCTTGAGAGCGTTGCCTCGACTGAAGTGGCTTCCTTTTGCTACTTATTTACGTCGCTCAGATCTTAATGCTTTAACTCCTGATGTTATATTTTCAAAACTAAAGACCAAGGAGTTCGAGCACAGCCTACCCCAAAGATGTTCTAGTGCTCCAGCTGACACCCAAATAGATCATGCTTACAAGGCAACAGTCAGCAAATCTGGAGTCAACCCATTTCTTCCAGCAAGACAGTAGCTGCGTCAGATGCTAAGTCCTCCGAGACTCTCGCTACTGATCAACTTACGCTTATGGCTCTCAAATATCCAAGAGAGAAAGAAAGAGTCAGAAAGTTGAAGAAATACCACCGAGATTCTCCCTCAACTAAGAAAGATCATCGGAAAAGGGAAGAATCTAAACAATCTATAGATTGCAGGAACGCAGAACCTGCTGCTAGTCCATCCAACAACTCAGTAGGAAAAGGCGGCAGAAAAAATGTTTGCTACAACTACAAGAAAGAGGGACATTATCAGTACGACTGTCCCGAACTCTCAGCTGCTCAACGAGCAGAACGACAGGCCAGACGCGAGAAATTTGCTCGGAGGAGGCAAGCCTACATAGCCGGAGAGATATCCGATGACTCAATCGAGGAAGATACATTCATGTATTCTTCTGAAGATGAAGCTGCGTTTATAGCCGTTGAGGTCGGAGAGACAAATCCTGAATCAACGGCGCGAATGACTGTCGATGGGCGGAGAAGAGGCTGAGGTAAACTCGAAACTTATTATAACCACTTCTTCACATAGCACACACGACAAATGCTCAGTCACAGATGAACCTATAGACGTGGTACAAGCATATGATGATCTACCAGAGGAGTAAATTCAGTTAAGCAGAGAGTTCAGCAGAACTATTCAGGAATTGGAACAGGTAAAGGCTGAGAATCAGAGACTTTCTTCTGATTGTCAGGTCTCTACTGATTTAGAGAATCTGGTTGTGAGACTCAAGGACGAGATTGAATCTCTTATGACTAAGTCTCAGCTTCAAGAAACTTAGATATCAGTTCTGACCAAGGATAATTACGAGAAAGATGCTTGAAATAGCCCCGCTCGATCGAAACTTCGCGAGAGGTTGAAAAAGATTATGAATCACTTCGGAAAAGTGATGAGGTCGCGCGAGGCCCGATGGTCGAACGAGTACACGGGAGCCAAAGAGAAGTTGGAAAGCATGCTTAGAGCTCAGAGGCCACCAGCCATGAAAGAAGGACTTGGCTACACTCATGAAGCTTCCACCTATACTTCTAAATGCTCAGATATGCTGGCTGATAGGTTCGTCAGAGGGAAAGTTCAGATTTCTAAACCAACAACTCAGGCGAAGAACAACTCAGGGGGAACCAAGAAGGTCAGGTGGGCAGGGCAATATGGCGAGCCACTGTATGAGCATCCAACACAGTATGGTTCGTACTATTATGAGCCCAGGGTCAGGAGGAGCACAAAACCTAAGAAGAAGAAAGCTCCAGAACCCAAAACTGCCAGGAAGTCAGTATCTCCAAGTCTAGTGGAGAAGAAGACTGACAAAGTTCAGAAGAAGAAGTCTCAGACTCCTAAGGTCCAGAGACAGATCTGGGTCGCGAAATCACCAAGTAACGCTTAAGGACCCAAGGCCCGAACCAAAGGGTACCTAAAAATATTTCTATTTTGCGGGTGCATAAGGGCCCTTGGGGTTTGTGGACGGCGGCGCTCGAGGCACATGACTTATCAAAAGAGCACTGCGACCCGATTATGTACAAGAAGATGGTCCTAGAATTGAGTTTGGTGACAACTCTCAAAGGCTATACAAGGGGATGCGGACACTTGAACATTGGGGCTGCTTCGGTTCAAGAGTAACATATGTTGAAGGACTTCAACATAATCTCCTTTCTGTCGGTCCAATTACGTGATAATCGAATAGATTTATCTTTGACGCTGGTTTCTGTGATATTGTTGACAAATCTATAGGGAAAACAGTGTTATCAGGTTCGTGGAAGAAGAATATCTACGTTGCAAATTGGAATACCGCTGAGCCCGTGGCTTGCTTACTTGCTCAGACGAAATCTAGTGATAAAAGCGGGGATGGGCTGTGGCGCGAGAGACTCGGTCCACTTGAATTTCAAGACAATGAACAAGCTTGCCAAGAACTCTAAAGTCAGAGGACTGCCCAATGAAGCTTTTATCAAAGACAAAAATTGTGAAGCATACTAGAAGGGAAAGCAGACAAAGAAAAATAATCGACCTACTCCGTCACCTTCCATTGATGGAATCCTTCAACTGCTATACATGGACTTGTTCGGGCCAGTTTCTCCAGTGACTATAAGAGGCAAGAAGTATGCCCTCGTTGTTGTTGATGATTATTCGAGATATACGTGGGTCATCTTCATAGCCAACAAATCTGATGTCAAGACTGAGTTACCAAATCTGCTGAAGAAACTCAGTGTGGAGAAAGACATCAAGATTTAGAGAATTCGCTCAGACCGAGGAAAGAAATTTCTCAACTCAGTAGTTAAAGAGTACTTCGATAAGAGGGAACCTCCGCGAGCGGACTTTTTGAGCGAAAGAACAAGAACACTTAAAGAAGCAGCAAGAACGCTCCTAGCAGACTTTGGACTACCCTCGAAGTTCTGGGCTGATGCTACTAACACCGCCTGCTACACTCAGAATCGCTCACTACTTACACAGCAACACATGAAGACGTCATACGAACTATGGAAAGGGAGAAGTCCTTCTATTTCTCATTTTCATATTTTTGGTTGTCCTTGCTTTATCCATAATAATGGGAAAGATCAGTTGAAGGTCTTTGATAGCAAATCTGATCAAGGAGTATTCTTAGGATACTCTCGAGTCAGTAAAGCTTTTAGGATCTTTAACTATCGGACTCTTTGCATGGAGGAAAGCCCTCATGTTGTCTTTGATGAGTTTGTTACTGAGAACAGGAAACCAAAGAAGACAAATCCTTAAGATGTCAGCAGCAAGCTATAGGATCTCACACTAACCGACAAAGCCGAAAAGATCTAGCATTGTTGGGATGATGAGTCAGACGAATAAGAAATTCAGACCCATCCTGCAAGCACTGTAGGCGGCTCGATTGATTCTGCGAGCGAATCAACATCGGGTAACAATGGTCGATGAGGAAGCCCCATAGTAGCGAGACCTCTACGAGAATATAAACTCAGGGGGAACGACTAATGTTCCTGAGCTAGATGCCCCTGAACCTGGAAACTTAGTAGATCCTAACCTTCTTACTGAATTGCTTCAGTCACAGAATAGTACTACATAAATGCCTAACACTCCTGTTGACTGTACAGAAGTAATCTCAGAAGAAGAAGCCAAACTCAGACATTCGTGGCTAGACGCTCACTCTTCTGATCTTATCCTAGGAGATCCATCAACAGCAGTAAGGACAAGATCCAGACTAAGCCAAGGAGAAAGTTTTATCTACTCCTATTTCTTGTCTAATGAAGAACCTCAGACGATAGAGGATGCTCTCAATGATGCTGACTGGATCATCGCCATGCAAGAGGAGCTAAACCAGTTTGTCCGTAACGAAGTTTAGGAGCTTGTTGATAGACCTAGACATCAGCACGTGATCGGTACTAAGTGGGTCTTCAAAAACAAGCGAGATGAAAACAACGTCATAGTCAGAAACAAGGCTTGACTTGTTGCCAAGGGATATTGTCCATTAGAAGGAATAGACTTTGATGAAACATTCGCCCCAGTCGCCAGATTGGAAGCTATTCATCTGTTCCTAGCCTATGCAACGCATCAAAGATTTAAAGTATATCAAATGGATGTAAAGTCAGCATTTCTAAACGGTGTACTGAAGGAAGAAGTCTACGTGGAACAATCGCCCGGCTTTCAGTAGGGACATCAGGTGTACAGACTTCGAAAAGCTCTGTATGGGTAGGGCTTGGTACGATACCCTATCAGACTTTCTCCTTCAGAAAGGTTTTCAGAAGGGGACAGTAGATCGCACCCTGTTCAACATCAAGTCAGGCGATGACATTGTACTGATGCAGATCTACGTGGACGATATCATTTTCGGTTGTAGGAACCTGACTATATGTCAACAATTCGAGAAAATGATGAAGGAGAAATTCGAGATGTCCATGATGGAGGAGATGAACTATTTCCTTGGATTTCAAGTGAAGCAATCAATTGAAGGAATATTCATCAACCAAACAAAATACACTCGAGACCTCCTGAAAAGATTCGGCTGCGACTCAAGCAAACCAGTCAAGATCCCCATGAACACAAATTTTAAAATCGATCTAGATAAAGAGGGAGCTTATGTTAACTCTAATGATTATAGAGCTATTATTGGTTCTTTATTATATTTAACAGCAAGCAGACCTAACATAACTTATGTTGTAGGTGTATGCGCAAGATTTCAGGCGAATCCCGAGCGGAGTCATCTGGACAGAAAAAAGATTATGCGATACCTGAAGGGAACACCTGACGCAGGATTATGGTATCCTGCTGATGATAATCTGATTCTAATAGGTTATTCTGATGCTGATTATGCCGGATGCATGATAGATCGAAAGTCAACTTCCGGAAGGTGTCAGTTCCTAGGCGGCAAGCTAATATCAAGTTTTCAAAGAAACAACATTCAGTGGCGACGTCCACTAATGAAGCTGAGTATATGGCTGCTGGAAGTTACTGTGCCCAGATCCTTTGGCTTCGACAACAACTTAGAGATTATGGAATTACTCAAGATGACATGCCCATCTACGGCGACTCCACCAGTGCGATTGCTATAACTCAGAACCCAGTTCTTCATACGAGAAGCAAGCACGTGGATATTCGATACCACTTCATTAGAGACCATGTCGAAAAAAAAGATATCAGGATGGAGAAGATCCATACTGACAAGCAAAGGGCAGACATACTGACCAAACCACTAGCTGAGAACAGATTCATAGAATTATCAGTTGAGCTAGGTCTACTGGATCTTGCTGACTCGAGTCAGTAAGAGAAGTCAGTAAGATAAGTCAGTACGACAGGTCAGAAGTCAGACTCAGTACTTTGATTTAGTTAGGTGAATCATATAGTACACAGTAAGGGGGAACATGGTCATTAGTACCACAAAGATCCTCCTGAGTCATTACGGTAACCAGCTGATCGTAAAAGTTCAGCTGAAGAGGTTTGCGTAGTTAGATTTTTTAATATTCTCATAAGCATGCTCGCATTTAATAAATTCAGTCGTTTGCATTCAATAGCATGACGTGCATTTATTTCCCGCCATAAATTTTTAAGGTTTAAGTCAGTAGAAACCGTTCTCATTTAAAATGCTTATCCTTTAATGTTGCCTGCAACACATTTAATGCATGTCTTCTCACCTTACTATATCTGCGCATATGTTACGTGGGTCTAGATTAGAGGCGGCTAATGTAATCATTCCTTTTATAACATCAGATCACAGCCGTCATCAAAAAGCGAGATTTTATAACAGCCGTTCGATTGAAAAACCCTTGATATTCAAATCTTATAAAATCTTAACTTTTTACTCTAATCCTATCTTTACGCCATTTACACACTTAGAGCTTTCTTGAGCATTCAGTTTTTACTGCATCTTTCATCCTCTCAAACTACTTATATCTTCATCAGCTCTATGTTTACGGTAATTTCTTAACTATCTGCAACTCTCGAATCTAACTTACTCTATTTTCAAGTGCTAACGTGAGTTTTGCATATATCTATGGCGATAGTTCAGAACCCGCACAACATCGAGGAGATCATCCAGTCGAGGGTTCTCTTCGAACCGACGATGGAAGACCATCAGGCAGAGCTTCCTTTCCTTGAGCCTATCTTCTCGGCTCTGGAGGTATCTGGCCTGAAGCTTTTGGTGATGAAGCACCCCCGTGCTTATCTTCCCCGACAAGTGGCGGAGCTTTACTTCAACTGGTGTTCTATGGAGGACACAAATGGAGAGGTATCGGAGATCGCTTACATGAGGGAGTGGCCCCTCAGAAGTGGGAATCCAGCCACGCCGATATCAATATCAGGGAGGCCGTGAAATCCTCCTTCGATCTTCCGGATTACGAGATCTCTCCCGTGGGCTACAAGGAGAAGGAACTCAATGCATATGTCCACCGCTTCTGTGGAAGGGAAGACATCTCCTTCAAGTCCGCGCTGCCGAAGAACCAACTCCTGTCGGAGTACAGAGGGCTCGCTTATATCGTCATTCGTATTCTAACGAGCGCCGCAGGTTCTTTTGACCAGCTGTCCAAGCCTCGACTCCAACTGATGATGGCGATAGTTGACGGAGTCCAGGTGAACTGGACACAGTTTATTGTGGCCGAGTTGAAAGGCTCAGGCACAAAAGTTTACAACCACAGAGTCTGGAGAGAGGAGACTAATTAGTGTGGGTAAACTACTGTATGGGACCAAGGTGTCCGTACAGATCAAAGACTCAGTAACGAATCACGCATCCTTTGCAGATTCTAAGTACTTTGACAGAAAGCTCATGCTGAGAAGTCAGTCGGGCGTGGAGCATCTGAGCTCAAAAGATCATCTACTGATCTGCCTCCATGGGCCGATTAGCCGAAGCAGAAGAAGCTCTCCAAGGCTGGAGCTTCTAAGGCCCCCGCAAAGCCTGCTTCCCCTCCACCACCTCAGGAGGAGGAGATTCTGGATGCTGATACTGGTATAGAGGGTGCTACCTTGAAAGATAAGGTACAACGGATCAGCTTGGAAGAGACTCAGCCGGAGGAAGTTGAGGAACCGGCTGGTGCTGAAGTCTCATCTGAATAGTCATCGATAATGCAGATGAATCGTCTCCACGCCACAGGAGAAGTCGCCGCACAAATTCTTGAGATGTCTTCTCATCAGGATCTTGTCGACATCGCGATAAGGGCAAGGACTCAGATGTTCCTGAGGTTCCTGAATTGGCACATACTTGCAGAGCTGATCCAGCAGCACTCTGCATTGTCCCTCCTGGCAGAGGAACTAAGTCTGCAGTCAGCAATAGGGTTTGGGGAACCCGCTGACATAACGTCATTTTAGGACCTGCGCTCAGCAATGCTCTACCTTCTAGAGCTGAGGTCCTCACAGCAGACTGCCAGGAGCCAGGAGCCGCCTGCCCATCATGCTCATGACGATGATGAGCACCAGGCACCACCCAAGGACGCAGAACAGGGAGATTCTGCTGAGGGAAAGTCTCCCAGCGAGAAGGGTGAGTCACCACCTCCACCTCCTGAATCAGGTGCCGCCCCAGTTGCTTCGAAGCCCAGCAGGAAGCAACAACTTGCAGCCTCAGAGCAGAGGCTCGAAACCTCGTCCTATCAGATCAAGCCAATAGGTTCCGTGTCCTCAAAGTCTGTCAACCGCGTAATCAAGAAGAAAGGAGACAAAAATCGTCTCCTAGCTAAGGACGTCCACCTGAAGTGGTCACAGTACACTAAGTCTCAGACGGAGACAGTTGACAGACTGGCAAGCGCAGTCAAGAAGGTCTCGGACACACCAACTCCTAATATTCAGGAGATCGTCGAGACTGCACTGGCAGCTCAGAAGGCGGACTTGGCTGCTCAGTGTCAGCAGCTGCTCGAAGCCCAGCATAAGAAGTTTGCTGAGCAGCTGGCTGAGAGCTTAGCCACAGTCCAAACAACCATGGATGAGCGAAACAGGATGGCCACCTCCAGTGTGCAGACTGCCTTAGAAACTCAGGTGGCCGCCATGAAGCTCATCCAGGCAGAGATGACAGCCTCCCACGACGCACCGCTTCTGAAATAGAGGAATGAAGCAGAAGCCCACATTCGCCAAATCCACAAGGATCAAGAGGCTGATTGGGAACACTACTACGATGTCGTCGGAGACTTCAACACCACCACCACCTCCATTAAGATAGCTATCTTCGACCTTCAGAAGGAAGTAGCAGCAATCAAGAACCTTCTGACCCCGGCTGCTGATGATGCCAAAAAGGTGGAAGAAAGAGAAGGGAGAGCTTAGGTGGGTGGGCAGTCAGAGGTGAGGGAAGTCATCAAGGGGGAAGGTTCAGCAGCTCAGGCTGGAACCAGCTCAGTTCCCCCTCCCACAGTCCAAGTCCCTCAAGTCCAAACAACTCAGTTGCCCGAGCCAGTCGGAGGATCAGGTGAAGGATCCTCGGCTCAGGCGCAGCACATCGAGGAGGTCGCACGTTTTGTCAACCAGGAGGATGAACCCCTGCCGCCTCAAAGGCCCGGAAGGAGAAAGCTATAGAGTCTACTCCACCTCCTTCCCCGACGCCAAGTTCAAAACCCGAGCAGAGCAGGAGGAGTTCGATAAGAGGGTAGCTCAGCAACTCCAGGACAAGATGGATTATGAGCTAAGGCTGGAGGAAGAGGCTCAGAAGCCTAAGAAGAAGAAAAGACAGCCAAGTATCAGGATGTCAAATAGTACGTCTAAGAAGATTATGGATGAACAGAAGAAGAAGGCTCAGCAATCTGCTGATGAGCTTGCCCACTCAGATACTGACAAGTTGCCCCTTTCTCAGAGGATGAAGAAAATTTCTACTCTAACACCTGAGCATGAGGCAGAGGATAAGGCTACCTGGGAGGCCACGCAGCAAGGGATAAATCTCCGGAGAGGAGATAGGAGAGCTGCGGCCTTTAGGGAGAAGAAGAGGTTGGACGACTTGGCGAAAATCATTGAGCTTACTGACAAAATCGCCAGGGAACCAATCCTCGACAGGAGCAAGCAGGTGCCAAGGACATCCAAGTTCTTCCGGCGAGGTGCACAGAAGGCATATCTCAAGAAGACTCCACACCGCCGTGTTGACAAGTGGATCCCATGGAACCTGAATGAGGAGTGGGAGGAGCTGAAGATTGGGTTCATCAAGGCATACTACGTATGGCAGTGCTATCCTGCTGAAGTGTCGGCTGCTGATCTCTTCGACGAATTCATCTATCGATGCACGACGCCAACTTTAGAGCACAAATCAAGTTACTTCTTTTCAAGGAGAAGCTGCCACTCGTTGTCGCTGCCTACAGACAGCTGACTCCTCCCATGACCTCTTGAGGAGTTTTATGCACTAAGGAGATTGAGGATGAGGTCGAAGCTACTGCTCATCACAACGACTTAGATCCTTTGCAGCCAGACGATCTCAACGAAATCCAGGCCCTCAGAGCCAGAATCTACAGATCTTACGGGTTTGATCCTCCTGCTGCTAAGTTTGCCGAGTTCAAAGACAAGATCAAGAAGTTCAGGCGATAGCAGTAGCTTATTTTCTCCTTGTATAGAAGCTAGGACTGATTGTAATCATTTCTCATATATATTATACCAGTTCCTCGCTTGGCCAGAAAACTACTCATTGTCTTATGGATGTGTTTATTTACTTTATCACAACTGATCACTGAAGTGATCTGGCACACACACACGTAACCTATCTTTCTCTGATTTGCCTATCTGTTATCTGTTGATTCCCCTGTTTTTATTGCTCAGTTTTTACTAAAGTCTTTCGGGTCAGCAGTTCAGTACTTAGTGGTTTTAGTGGTTTTGGCATCATCAATTAGGGGGAAATTGTTGGGGTATCAGTCAGTGGTTGATTTTAATCAACACTTAGAGGGTACTTAGTTTTATTTTATCAGTAGTTCTTGTAATAGGACTTATCTGTTTATCGGTAATGGGGGAAATCTTAGTAATTTATTACTATGGAATTGAAGATCCCAAAACCCGTCTTGTACCCTTAGTGTAGTGTCGTTAGGACTAGATGAAGTAATAGGCTAGACGGTTCTTATTTTTCATTATCTGTTTGTCTAAGTCCTGTAAGGGGTAAGTGTTGGTCTGAACTTCAGTAGGAAGTTACTTTCCAGAACCCCACGTCATCAGTTGTAAGAGCTAGTGTTCTCCAGGTCATCAGCTGACTCCACATCAGTAGAAGATTCTCATCAGCTGACCCACATCAGCAGAAGAACACAGAACCAAGCTCAGTACCTTCAGAGTCACGAGCTGACTTCTCTCATTAGAAGATTCCCTTATCACCAGACTCAGACGAAGAAGACAGAGATCGAATCAAATCTACTGTATCCGACAGGAAATGACCCGAGTTTTAACATCATTCGAAAGTCAGCAGAAGATCATACGAGGATGAGTGAGAGTCAGCTCAGATGAAGACTGATGTCTAACAAGTCTCACCTACCAAAAACCTCGACCAATGAGAAGCGGTCTAAGCTCTACCTGCTCTGACCAACTAAAGTTGCTCTCATGCACAGTAACCAACTACTCTACGACAACATTTCGAACATATGGCCGTTTTCCTTGGACGTTTGTGACATGTGGCATCGTCCTCTCCAACGGACAAATGTCTGGGTCACAACTATAAATAAAGAAGCATTTCCGAGCTCAACGCACGGGATATCAAAGGGATTACACACTCAAACTTACAAACACTCTAGCGCTTTCACGAAGATCCAGCAAAGAACTTGCTCATTAGAATATTTCTAGTTCTTCTCTCTAGAGTTTCTTTCTTTAGATCCCACTTCTCTATCTAAGCTCCATTGTTATATCCATAGCTTAGAACCTTCGAAGGAGTCACATTTCGGGACTGTTCTTATTGTAAGAACTCCTTCATAGTTGGAGAACATCCCCTCCCTTCAAACTTCGGTTTGGATTGTAAAGTCGCTAAGGACTATAACTTAGAAGGGTCTGTCTAGTGCACAGATACCTTGCTGAGGCTTGCTCAAATTAATCAACAAGACCTCCTATTCAGCAGGACCGTGGACGTAGGATCTTACGTATCCAAACCACGTTAAAAATCGCTTGTATCATTTACTGTTTTATTGCATTGTTTTCAAACTATCTTACAAACTCATACTTTGCATAAAACGTATTTGAAAGTGCACTAGCCAAAATTATTTGGTTTGCGAAAAAGACATTTTCAAAATGAGACAAAGTATATCGGGCCGTACACACTTATCCGCACTAACTCTTCGACTGGGGATTTAATACTGACAGAAGTCAGTAGGAGAAACTCAGTAGTTGAGTTACTTTGACCCGCGATCAGAAGGTTACTATTTGACACTGTTCATCAGTTGTAACCTACAGCTCAGTTGTCCTTCACGTTTGAGAAAAAGAACTTGTACTCAGGTGTATTCACCCCCCCCCCCTACACCTGACACTCGTCTTCGGATCAACATCGACCCATACCTAAGCAATTTTCTTCCCCAATTTCATGCCTAATTGGAATTGAATATGTTTCTTCTTCTCCAAGTTATGAATCTTTTCACTAATTGCCTAGATCTTCTACATAAAATATCCAGCACAAGAAAGCAACACTAAAAATAGAAAACTAAACTAAACTAAAAATATGAAATACGAAGACAATAAAAAGGATACGTGTGGGGTGCCTCCCACAATCGCCATATTTTAAAGTCACCGGCTCAACTCTTCAAAAGCACTTTAAGTGGAGGTTCGTAGTTACAATGGAATCTTATCCACTGTTTTCAATTAATGCACGTGATGATAGAGCTTGAGTCGATGGTCATTCACCGTAAAAACGGATTTATTAATGGGATCTTCAAGATAACCTGCTCCACTTGGCTAAACGGACTTGATGTTAAACGACCCAATCCATCCAGAGCAAAACTTCACGAGCATGAGTCGAAGTTTAGTTTGATGCAAAAGTACCAATTGTCTGACTGCAAATTATTTAAGACTCAAATTTCGATCATGCCAAACTTTTCTACGATCCTTATACCATATAGAGGCATCATATGCTTCAAGTCTAAGCTATTCCAACTTTTGTAAATGGTACTTGCGCTCCGCCTCACACTTGAGTGTGTCCCTATTCATCCTTTTAATGTCCCAAAATGCATTATGCTCGAGCTTAATGGGCAAATGGCACATTCTCCCAAAAATCAAACGATATGGAGACATACCAATAAGGGGTTTGTAGGCGGTTTGATACGCTCAAAGGACATCTTCCAAACGTGCTCTACAATCCTTCCAAGATAGATTAACCGTCTTTTCCAAGACATGCTTGATCTCCTTATTGGATACTTCAGCTTGGCCATTTATTTGGGGAATGATACGGAGTAGATAGACGATGCTAACATCCGTACTTTTTCATCAAAGCATCAATTCTACGATTGCATAAATGAGTAGCATTATCACCTATTATTCTTCGTTGAGAGTGTTAAGAGTTTTGTGCATAGATAGCTTGGGTTCCCGGTAGTGTCTCTGCATGAAGACTTCTCTTATATAGTCGTCGATGGTGAATAGATCCGTTGGAGGGAGGTCTAGATACGTGTCGAAACGACAAGGAAAACGGCTCCTTAATTTTGAATGTTGATGAGTAGGTGCACTGTAGAGATTCTCCTTTTTTCAGTTTGGGAGCAGCTTTTGTAGAAAAGATAGGTCGTTGTCAGCTCCTTATTGGTCGAGGTAGATTGGTAGGTGAGACTTGTCAGACATCAAGGTTGACTTCTTTGATCCTGAGTCCAATAGCTGAGGGCAAGATCTTCTACTGAACTATGTAGCTGCGAACTCTAGCCTGCGGAGTTCCTAACAAGCGAACTCGAACTAAGCTATTATAGACGAAGGTACAATATTCCGCTAGGGATTTGGGATGTTCAAATTTATCAATTCATCTACTGAATCCTTATCCCAACAATAAATTCATTCTTGTACCTTCGAGTCCGTCATTTCTTTGATATTTTCGACCTTGGTGAAGAAACTCTAGTGCAATATGAATAGAGACTTAGGAACCCTAGCGTACGCCATAACATCCCCCTTGCGCCACTTATATTCTTGGATAATATTTTCTATATACTCATCCTTCTCATCCGTGAGATTGATCAATGTTTGTTTCTTCTTTCGTCCCCGCTTGGCAGGGGCCTTACCCTTGTCAAACTAGCTGGCTAGTGGATGTACAAATCCATCTGGATATTGAACTCACTGGGATGAGACTCTTAGGATATGTTCGAAGTCTGGCTCCATTACAGGAATACGGCTCTCTTCGAAATTCCTTGGTGAACTAATCTAATCCTGCAATTGATTTATAAAACTATGTTATTACTCAGTAATTTATATAGTTCTAGAGTTTCATATGGAGTAATAGGTTATTAAGATAGAGGACTAAGTTCAAATATACCACATCGTCGTCCCAGTGAGCAGTTGATTCATCCCAGTGAGCAGTTGAGTGTCGGGAACCCTCGGGCTCTGTCTCAGCTCGGTGCGAGGAGGAGTGGCGGGAAGCATCAGGCTCAGGCTCGTTTCGATGTGAAGAGGGTGAGTAGCGGGAAGGCTCGGGTGCTGCTCGGTGCGAAGAGGAGGAGTGGCGGGAAGCCTCTGGCTCGGCTCTATACAACGTGGAGCATCTCGAACCTTCAGGCTCTGCTCGATGGGAAGAGAAGCGGGGGGAACCCTCGGGCTCTGCTCGGTAGGAGGAGGAACGGTGGGAAGGCTCGGGCTATGCTCGGTGCGAGGAGGAGCGGCGAGAAGGCTCTAGCTTGACTCGATGCGACGTGGAATATCTTGAACCCTCGGGAGTGGCTCGGTATGAGGTGGACCCTATCTTCAACCCCATACTCTTCAACACTCCATTTAGATAACTCTTCAGTTTTAGGAAGATAGTTTTCTCCACGTCTTTTGCACATTTCTTCCTAAACTCGGCTTCATTGAAATTTGGAGGATAATTGGAGCCAGTCCGTCGACCTCTAGGTCGCCTCTCAGGAGAAGAATCTGAGCCATTATCTTCCATATGCATTTTTTCCTTTTGTACGGGTAGATCATCGCGTACCTATCGGTGGTGACAACGAAGGGGACACTTCCCTTGCTCTACCACGTGGCCTTGGGATTCCCATGTCCCTCGCAGCCTTAGAACCAAGCAATGCATGCTACGAGGCCGGTCGTAATGCACCCCAAGTGGTTGTCCAATTTGGGTGCTCAGATGCCAACATGATTCATGTTCCAATCCAGTAACTACGAATGTACCACATTCAACATTCTCATCAAAGAAGCCACGAAATTGATCTTTCCATAACGGAAAGTACCACCTTAACAAACGGGGGATAGCATTTGCATTAACAATGCTTCCAGCACCCAAGTGAAGGGATAGCTTTAAATGCCCAAACCTACAATAGAATGTATCAGTAATTAGTGTATACTTTCCTAATATGATGAAATTCGGCCATAAATACTTGTGTAGCCCATATGGGCCCGGCGAAATGGTAGCTGCTCCCGCACGCCCTTCTTCCCAACGGTATGTGCTCCTTATAGTGCAGTAACGCTTGGTATGCATATGCACCCCATGGAAATTTACTCCATCTCTCTAGGTCATCCACCAACACCCAGACGAACTCATCCACCAACCTGACCTTCGGGATGCCCATGATCATCAAGTAAAGCATTACAATATTAGCCACCTTGATGTAGTCTAAAGGCGATGCATTTTCGGCCATATGGCACTTGAACACCTTATGTAGCTCCTCCACACTAGGAATTTTCCCACCACAGAAGAGAGACCACACCGTAATCCACGATGAATCATGGTCAGCAGTAGGGTCGAAGGATGAAGAACCCGTGCACAAGCCGGACACTAGTGCGAGCTCGAACGGACCAAATGAAATCAGTCCACCATTGATTTGGAACCATATTCAGTCGTCAACCGCACCGTCTATGGTCACCTCGCGCCACATCAATTGATGGAGAGCCTTACTAGCAGTCCATCCACCCTTGCATGACATGATGTGTCCAAACGGACTCGTCCTAATAAATTCATCAACCAGTTCCTGCCCACCTACTACAAGCAACGTTGCTCTAATACCCCCTATTATGAAATCCTTCCAATGTGTGTTCAAAGTTGGATAGATTGTCCTGCAGTCGTACCTAACCCACCTCCAATTACCCTGTAGTAGTTTAAAAACAATGAGATAGAGAAACTAAGACTTTAACACGCGTTAGCACTACATAAATACATCTTCACACTTCTTCCTAAATCGTAACCTTATATTGCGACGTATTATGTGAAGAAAGAAAAAATTCAGAACCTAATCCAACAAAAAAAATGTAATATTTAGTATCATTACAATATACTATTTCAAACCAGGCTATGTCGAAGTTATAGGGCATGATTATTCATGAACCACAAAACTAGTATTACAATTGTCATATGAATAACGTGGTTTTTTGAAATCAAAACCCAAGAATGTCGATATGAACTTGAAAAAAATAATGAAATAATCAATTTCTCTAGTAAATGACGTGTTCATACATAAGATATATTCTTGTTTTTAAAATTATCTTAGCTCTATCCAAATAAATCTTAATACTCCGTTTTATAAAAAAGCAGAAGAACTATAATATACTCATAGTTATACTGTGAGTTAACTACCTTATGTTATTTATGTGACTTCGCATATACAATATGCTAATATCAATCTCTATTAGTAATACCAATCTCTATAATAATAATTATTATATCATACTCACACTTACGGAAATAATTCTAGCAATCTCAAATTATTTTTTTTTAGTCTCGGTACAATATACTATTTAGTCTAATTCAACAAAAAAATATAATATTTAGTCTAAGTACAATATACTATTTCAAATCAAACTGTTTCGAAGTTATGTGTTGTGATTATTCATGAACCACAAACTAGTAATACAAATGCAATACCTAGTTTTTTTTTAAATAAAACCCTAGAAAGCCGATATGAACAGGAAAAATGCAATGAAATCATACTATTCTCCAGTAAATGACTTGGTCATACATAAGATGCTTTCGTGTTTTTACAATTATCTTAGCACTGCCCAAATAAATCTTACTACTTTGTTTTATACCTAAACAAAATAACTATAATATAATCATAGTTATACCGTGAGTTAACTATTTTATGTTATTCACGTGACTTCACATATAGATTAAGCTAATCTCATACTTATAAATCTATTACCCTAATATATTAATTAAAATATATTATTATATTATTCAGTATATATTAAAGTATATATTCACGTGACTTCACATATAGATTAACCTAATCAACAAACGTACCAATTTGACAAGGATTCATGCTACCCATATGAACCTACGGCTACTGCAGGTACAAAGTAATACCAATATCTATAATAATGATAATAATTCTAGCAAACCTATACTTACGGAACTCATCTAAATGTAATTCAATCTAATCTCCATTATATATTTTATTTTACATATGAAGGTATCCTAATTAAATGTAATCTAAATTAAAATATTTTATTTTTTTACGGAACTTCTTAGAGTATTCGAATTTCTACCAAACCTAAATTTTGTTTTTTTCCTAATTAAATGTAATTAAGTTAATTCTAGCAAACCTATACTTACGCTAATTGGGGTCATCTAAATATTACGTTGCTAGAAATATTCTACACATTATGTCCCTAAATATTACGAATTTCCCAAAATTAAATTAACGAAATTCCCTAAATTAAATTAGCAAGATTCACTAAATTAAATTAGCAAGATTCCCTAATTTAAATTTACGACATTCCATAAATTAAATTAACAAAATTCTATAAATTAAATTGACGAAATTCCCTAAATTAAATTTACGAAAATATTACAATTTAATTTACGAAATTCCACAATTATATCTTCAAAAAATTCCAAAAAATATTACAATTAACCAAAAAATTTATAAAATTCATTTACTTAACCTAATTACGATATTTCTATCAAATATTTGTATAATGCGTTTACAATAAGCATGCTCTACAAAGATCATACACCAAAATATACAAACCAAAACTAAAACTAACATGTCCATTGTTATGATCGAAATCCATTGACGCCTTTTAGTGAGAGAGGGATATGAAGTTAATCTCGGTTCTTCAAGGAGTGGCTATGATGTGAATGAGGGGAGAATGAATGTGAATATCAACGAAGAAGGAGTGTGAAGAAAAACAGAAGAGGTGTGAAGAATAAGAGAAGGGGTGTGAAGAAGTTCAAAACTTGTTGTCGTGTACTTTGTCGATTCGATAAACCAAGTTCCAATACATTCCTTTCTGCATACTTTCACCTAATGGTTCAGATTTGTTGACTACTTTTAATAGGGTTTGCAAATGTAGAAACACTATTTATGATACTCAATTATTGGGAATATTAGGTTTCATAATATAAATTCTAACATATTTCTTAGAAGGATTGTATATAGGATAATCTTGAATATTGGATAATATTCCTTTTGCATTATTTTTGAATTATTTTCAATTTATTTTTTGCATATTCTTTAATCTATTTTTCGCATATTCTTTATCTCAATTCTTTTATAAACCCTAATATTCTTTATCTCTTTAATTTGAATATTAGGAGAATATATATTAAATAGTGGATATTAAGATAATACTATTTTTTGCTTATTTTTGAATTATTTCTAAGGTATTTTCGAGTATATTGATCAAGATCTTCTAATTATAGGTCAAATCTTATCCCAGATATTCTTGAATTTTTCAAATTACTGGGATTGATTGAGATTTTTGAACATGATAATTTGAATAAAAATGGATTTCCCTAATGATCATATATTTGGTACAACAAAATCTATCGTAAATAAGTAGGAATAATAAGGTCAAAAACCTAGCTGGGGCGGATTCAGGTTCCAAAGACGATATTAGTTATGTAAATTCACAAGAATGGCTAGTGGTACAGTGGTTTCATATTCTGAAAAGTTTTTGTCGATCTCGGGTTCGAACCCTGTTCAGCGCGAATAACCAGTTCAGACTTTTTTCTTTTTATTCTGTTTAGTCTGCACTTATCTTCTACAGATAAAAAGGTTGCAAATTTTACGAGAATAGATAATGGCACAACGGTATCATAGCTTGGGAAATTTCCGGACGTCTTGGGTTTGACATTTGTTCACCTCAATTAAGTATTATTGGTTTTTTTTAAATATCTTCAGCTCTCGGCTTCATACATGCATGCATGTGAAGTTTATATATATCTTTAGCTTTTTTCATGCATGCATGCATTTATTTTGTCATTATCGAGGCAAGTGAGTAAAACAAGGAGAAAGAGTCCGACACACACCTTCACACACACTGCACACACACTACATGTGAAGTAGGTTAATTTGTACATTTTTGCAATTATGGAAAATCATGTACTCCCTCCGTCCCACCCGACTTGGCTTCTTTCCTCTTTTTCATTGTCCCACTTGACTTGGCCACTAACTAAAATAATACTCTAATAAATTCTAATGGGTCCCACCACTTTATACCACTTTACACACAACTACCCACTATTCTTAATAACCGTGCCCAAACCTTATTAAGCCAAGTCGGGCGGGACGGAGGGAGTATATTTTTGCATTTTCCAAGTTCGAAATGTATAGTGTTGATATTCCTCCATTGAAGAAATAGTATCCGAAGATGTAGGGCATTGAGGCCATGGTGGATTCGAGCACGAACGAGAAGCGATGATGTTCCTCCCCGCCCGATGGACGACGACTATGATCTAAGCTTTAAGATGACGCTCTTAAAGAGCGAGGGCTAGGGAGGACATTTATACTGATATGAAGGAGATTGCCATTAGAGTTCGATTCCAGATGCTCCTCAGACTCAGATGGTGGAAAGAGGTGGAACATATTATCACAGTCAAGGCCTTTGATGTTCTCTCAGTAAAAGAAGCCATATTATGCTCGGTGATAGAGTATGTAGAGCCATCTGATCGTACTTCATTAGATGATCTCAGAGCGGCCATGCTTTTCATACTAAGTGAGACCCACAAGCCTTACGCACGCCCGGCTCAAAAGAATGATGAAAAGAGCGATGATGATCAAGATCGCTCCGCTCCGGCACATCGGGAATCACCCGAGAACTTAGGCTCACGAATAGCCTTAATGATGGTGCTCAAGAGAAACAAGATGATAAGGTTAGTGAATCACATGATGACAATGAAGATAATCAGCCTCCTCCATCGTCATCTATTGCTATTACAACAATAGCAACTCTACCATCCACTGAACCGAGATGTCATGCTAAATCAATAGTGGAATGGAATGATGAGTTGAACAAAGCTTTGGAGAAGCATGGTCGGAAGAACGGAAAAGTCGCCACGACCCTAAATAACAAATGGATGGAATCCGTCAAGGGTCATGATCAGAAGATAGCAGAGCTGATAACTGAGATTCAGAAGCTGAACTCAGTGCGCGTACTGGATTTCAATTCTACTATTGATAATGCACTTTCATCTCAGACTAAGGTCTTCGAAGAAGCACTAAAGAAGATGCCCGAAGCTCAAGCCACAAAGTTTCACGAACAAATCACCGAAGCTACTACTCCCCTCATTCTATCTATTGTTGCTTCTAATTTTACACTACATGAGGGGATAGATGCGATAGTGGTTGCTCAGAACACCATTCTCTCCAACATCCATGCATATTCTCAAAGGATGATGCTAGACCGCTACAAATACACAAGAACGAGACTACTTCGGTCCTCAGGGCTATGAAATCTGACAGAAAAGAAGAATGGAACACCTAACTTGGAGTTGTATATGATATTCTTTGGCGGCGTGAGCAAGATGCTATCTTCTATCGACAAATCTCCACCACAGTCAAATCTCTACTATTAGTACCCCTGGCTATTGATGATGCTAAAAGGGGGGAAGGAGATTAGTAGAAATTAAAGAAGAAGAAAGGGAAACGGCAAGATGATGATCCATCTGAGCGGGAAAGGGCCGAGGTTGATCAATTTAAGGGGAAGAGACTTCAGAACCAATCATTGAGGGGGAAGGAACTTATACAACCATTATTCCCACAGAGGAAGGAAGTTTGATCCCTTAGTATTATCAAGTGCAAATATATGATGTCTCGATAAAAAGGACGGTGGATAATGATAGCTCAGAAGAAGAAGAAGAAGAAATTGATTCTACTCCTAAGATACCGAGTCAAAGCTAAAGCGCAAAGGTATAATTACTCCTAGTGAACCTTAAAAGAAATTCAAAAGCAAGGAGGCGCAGGAAGCTTTCGACGAGCAATATGCAATGGAGATGGCCATTGAACTTGAAAAGAAGATGAAAGTAACTATCCCAAGGCAAGAAAGATCTAAAACTGTCAGAAGAGTACCAATGAGGAAATTGGTTATGAGAGATGAAGATGACATTGAAAAGTAAGGAGAAATCTGCTCATACACCACCACAGAAGAAATTTTTTAAAGATCTCATAGCTCATAAGAAGACCGAAGTTACAGAACATGAATTGTGGGATTCCATGGAGAGAACAATATATCCAGGAATTGAACCCGATCAAATTCAGAGAGAGAAGAAAAAGAAAGATGATGAGGAATTTAGATATGTTGAAGAGAAGAGGATGCGAGAAGCCAGACCAATAATACTAAGCAGAGGTCCTCTAGCTAAATATGTTAGAAGAGGAGCCACACAGTTGAAGAGTCATCCCAATGAGCTAATACCCTTTCATCGCCGAAGACCGAAGACTCAGCAAGGAGCAATCAACACAACAATTGAGAACAAAGTGAAAGAGGTTGCTCGTATTAAGGGATGGGATCTTACTCATGACGATGATGATGATATACTAGCAATGAGAGCGAGAGATCTACAAAATGTATGGTCCGACTCCCCACGAGCGAAATCAAAAAATTTACATGAGAAGACTTAGAAATTTAGAATCAAGATGGAGTGAAGACCTAGCTTAGGTTCTCTCTTCTAGTATACCAAGGCGATTCATGTATTGTAATTTCTCTAATTACGAATGGATCCGGTTGCACGGGCTTCACAAAAAATCATTGTCTATATGCTGTTTTTTATTTTATGTTTACACAGGCGATCATACGAATGATCAGCGATATTCTTGGGATTTTGTATCTTTGGAAGCACTTTTATGCTTGTATACAATGTGTTTTTGTCCTTACCACTATTTTATTCTCCTATCGATAAATATGTATATTTGCACATGTTATCCTTTATCTTGTATAATAGTTAGATTTGTGTGGTGTGTCGGGTATCACGAGAAGACAACACAAATTGGTTGAACTAGCAAGATATAAGCGGTTAACCTGGCCCCTGAGACAACTTAAGGATGAAGTTGTCGGTTTAAGGACTGCCGATTTAGATAAGAAGTGGCTTGTCTTAGGCTTTGCTTGTCTTTCTTGGTACACTTAAGGTGGTGTATTGACGGATCACGGTGAGATGTGTTTTCCTAAGCGACATTAGTGGAAAACCAAGATCTCGGTGACTTAGCTAGTCTTAAGCTTGGTAAGACTTCGGTGAGTGCATTTGGCTATCTATCACTTTGACCTACTATGGTGAACGTCCGATGAGCGGCCCGGATCTACGTATCTTGGGTGTTAGTAGTCATTTGTGGCTCGAGTTTGGTTGTCCGTATCTTGCGGCCGTATCCCGGGGAATGGGTTGATAATATCCCCCGAGGAACTCGAAAGGATTAGCACACTAAACCCGGCCGGTTGATTAAGTTCGGGTGTGTTAATAAGGTCGAGTGGTACTACTCGGGAATACAAGATGTTAATTAATTTAAGCGGTCGGTAAGCTTAATTAATTAACGGATATTTCTATCTTAAATACGGAGATCGATTAAGTCTAAAATACAAGCCCTTGCTCAAGTTGGGATAAAGGGGTAAGTCGGCACGGATTCTCTAGTGGAATGAATGCATGTGTTAATTAATTAATTTTACTCGGGCTTGAGCATGGATAATTAATTAATTGGAGGCCCGGCTTTATTTCTTGTATTGGATACTCGATGCGCCCGATTAGTTGCCTAGTAATTTATTATCTCTCGAGAATTCATTATTAATGGATTAATGTATTTTACATTATTTAATAATGTTATTTATACGGAATTAATTGGTTGGGCCAATTAATTGATAAATATTAGTAGCCCAATAAATTAATTAATTATATTATGGGCTGATTTAATAGAAGCCCATTGGATTATAATTAAATTAATGGTCTACAAATATATTAATATTATATAGGTTTTTGAAGCCTATATATATTAGTATTACGTTCGAGAAACTCACACAATTGATTCATAAAAATCAAGAGTGGCGTGAGTTTATAGAGAGAGAATAAATTTATTTTCTTGGGATCTCGACCACCCGGAGGGGAGAAAAAGGTCGGGACACGGATCGGAAGATCGACACGGGAGCAACAATCGGAGCCGCGACAACACACCGGGAGGAAGGTAGCCTTCACGTAAACCCTATTATTCCTTCAATTGGTATCGAGCCTGGTTTAGGCTCGATTGTTGCATAAATAGGTTTTTATTTCGTCGTTATCCGGCTATTTCGTGTTTGGGGGCGGCTGCGAGCCACTTGTTTTGACCCCGTTGTAACGTTTTTCTCGTGAGAAAATCCACGAGTAGTTGATAGGATCAATGTGCTATGTGATTGTACTGTTTGTTGTACTGTAATTGGTCCGATTGGCACGAAAATCGAGGCGCGACGGAGCGAAAGGGCGAAAACCTAGTTTTACGCGCGAGAACACGACTTGCGACGGCGCGTGAGGCGCGTGCTACAGTATCCTTACGATCGTTCGGATAGGTTTGTTCGTCTTCGCGTTAGCTTCGTCTGGATAGGTCGCACGACCCATTCTGATTTTTGGTTTGTCCGGAATAGCGTCGGAAAGGAGAAGTGGTCGTGCTGTCCAGAAATTCCCAAATTGACCAGGAAACCCTAGTTTTCTAGGGTTCCGCCGCATTTTGTGGCGGCGATTCCCGGCGGTTCCGGGGTCGGATTTCCGATAGGCTTGGACCTATGGAATCATCGTCTTACGAGCTTCGCGTTGATAGGTCGTATGGGATCATCCGATCCCGGATGCTACGGAATTGACGTCGAAGTTCGTTTGCTCGTTATGAATTCGTTCCGGCGAATCGTTTGAAATTCGGGAAATTGAGGAACTAATCTCGGCCGGAATCCATTACCCGGTGGTCGTGAGTGTTCCAATTACGTTTCCCCTCTTTCAATTGATCGAATCGTGGCTCGGAAAGAGGAAAATTCGGGCGGCGGAGATGGCAGCGCCGGGCTGCGCGTTTCTTTCGCAATTGCAGCGACGGCGCCGGTCGTTCTTCACGGCGGAGCGTTCGGGAGACGTGCGGGAAACCGAGTGGGAGCGAGGTAGGTCGGAGGAGGCGGCGGGAGGCCGCGGCAGCCGTGCGCGAGACGGCACGCGGATGCGCGCGTGCTCCGGCGATGCCTCATCGCGATTCCGGTGTGCCGTGGCCGGAGAACGGGCGGCAAGGCCGGGGGCGACCTCCCCCCTAGCGGCGGCGGGGCTGCGCCGCGGCTCGGAGGGGCGGCGGCGGCGGCCCTTGCTGAAGAAGACGGCGCGCGCGTTGGCGTGGCACACCACGTCGGCCATTTTTCGACCCGAGCTTCCACGTGTACCGCGCGTGGCGGACCCCGATGACGTGGCGGCGACGGTTCGATGCGGTTTTCGATGCGGTTTCAGTTCGAAGATTTTCAAGATTTCGAAGATCTGTATTTTTATCGGGCAATGTAATAGTTAGGAATTACGTGTTTTAAAGCCCGATAACGATTTTAAATTTCCTATTTTCGTATTTATTTTTAATTATGCTTTAGCATTCGATTATGTGATTAATTGCGCTTAGAAAAGCATGTAAATAGGATTTATGTCGTTGCTAAAGCATGTTTTATTTTTCGCGAGCACGTTTTATTATATGCGTTTAGAAATTGCATGCTTTAGGAATTATGTGATATGCTTGATTTGCTACAAACCTTTTGAATAAAAAGACTAAGCAATTTTAAATTAAATGTTTAATTAGATTCCATTAATTTGGATATTAAACACTTAATCGGACCTCCATTAATTGGACTCTACACGAAAGTAGTAAGATTATGTGAGTAAACGTCCACCTGCGTGGCTTGCTTGCATTTTTGAGCTACCAGTTTTGTGAGATGAGTTTTCCAAAACAATATTTAATTATTATTGAGTAGTGGGAGCGAAGCCGTAAACGTCCACCTGTGTGGCTTGCGTGCCTAGTAAACACGAGTACTCTAGAAGATAATAATTAAATATGATGGCTAATTAGATCAAATTGAATGCGGCATGGTTCGAGTAAGTATGTCAATTTCGAGAATTTGATTCTATTTTGGTCAAATTAATGGTTAATGCTTAGATGTCACCGCAGGTACAATTCACTTCCCTCGAAGTCCCTTCCCGCGTTTTAATAGTGACATGGTCCAGAATATCGAACTATTAATTCCATTCGTCTTAAGAATCTTGACGTGGATTGGAATTAAAGAGCTAGGTAAATAGCTTGGTTTAGGGTTACGCTAGTAAACGTCCACCTGCGTGGCTTGCTAGTGAAATTCCTAGAGCGGTTCGAGGTTTTTAACATCATTGGTTTTTCAAAAGGTTACAATGATCGTTAATTACGAATTATGTGCAAATATTTTCCTTACATGCTTTATTTTACATTATTTTTCGGATATGTACGTTCAAGGTACGTTGTTAATGGTCTTATGAGCCGACCACTTAAAGGGTGTTGACAATTTTAAAGAGTGGAGGAGAAACCTTACACTAATGTTCCAAAATGAGAAGATCTTGTATGTTTTCAGTACCCCTGAACCTGAACTCCCCGAAGAAGGGGCGACTAAGGAGCAGATAAGGGAATCTGAAAAGTGGATAGAGGATAATGATAAGACTCGTTTTGTCATTCTATCCACTATGGTTGATTCTCTTGCTTCACAGTATGATAATACACTACAAAAATTATCAAATTTACCGACGGATTTACCGACGGAACAGAAACACGGGTCGGCTTACCGACGGAATACCGACGGAATATGACTGTTAAACTTACCGACGGAATACCGACGGAAAAAAGCCGTCGCTATTTTTACCGACGGAATATTCCGTCGCCAAATTTCAATTTTGCCAATTATTTTTTTTTATTACCGACGGAATATTCCGTCGGTAAATATATCGTTTTGATTTATTTAAATCGAAACTATAATTTATTTTTTGAGAAAATCATTAATTAAATTTACCGACAGAATATTTCGTCGGTAAACATTTTTAAATTTAAAAAATGATTTTCTCAAAAAATAAATTATTGTTTCGATTTAAATAAATCAAAATATATATTTTACCGACGGAATATTCCGTCGGTAAAATATATATTTTGATTTATTTAAATCGAAACTATAATTTATTTTTTGAGAAAATCATTTTTTAAATTAAAAAATGTTTACCGACGGAATATTCCGTCGGTAAATTTATTTTGATTTATTTTAAATGAATTTTTAATTTAAATTGATTAAAAATCTTTTATAATTTACCGACGAATTTATCCGTCGGTAAATCCGTCGGTAAACCCTAGATTAATTTACGGGCGGAGGAGTAGAACAGAACAGAACAACGCAGGTCTTCTTCCCTCGCTCGTCGCCGCCGCCCGGTGGAGCCGCCGTCCGTCGCTCGCCGCGCGCGCTCGCCGCTCGCGCTCGCCGCCGCTTCGCCGCTTCGCCGCCAATGTCGCTCGCCGGTTGCCGCTTTCGCCGCCCGATAGCTCGCCGAAGCCCCTCTCTCTCCAGGTTACCCTACTACTTTTGTGATGCTTAATTCTTTGTTCAAAAATGCTTAATACGTTGCACAATAATGAAATTCAACTTTATGTCTTTGTGTCTAAAGTGGGACAAGATTATGCGACGACTATACATCATCTTCGGTGATGGTAGTGTAGTTGATTTATGTCCCATTGGTAATAAAAGTAGCCATGAGTGATTTGATTCAATTGGCTTTTCGAGTCTGTTTTTTGTATTGGTTTTAGTGTTGTCATCTCTGTTGGTTGAAGTCTCATGTACTAATTGTTATGCACGAAGAGAGTTTAAGTTTGGATTAATAGTAACGACAACTCCTTTCTTCTACTTCTAGATCTTTTTATGGAATAATTGTTTATTATATATATATAACAATATAGGAGGGACTAATCATAGGTATACACTGTTGTATGTTCGTTTTAGTGAATTTTGAAATTATAAATAAGCACTTTAATTACGATGTTATTTTGGGATGAAATTGCATTTTCTTTGTAAAAAAATTCTAGTGGAGTGGAGTACATAGAACCATAGATATTTACGGTGTCTCATCTCTACAACAATCGATGCTAACGAGGCGCCGTGTTGTGAAAATTAATCCATAGATTATGGCATGTTAATGAGAAATTAGATTGTAGGCACATGTACAAAATATAAAATTATAAGCACACACATAAAGGACTTCGTAGGCAGCGTGTAGATATACTAGATATGGTGGCAATATGGATGGAATTTGGAGGGAATAGATTAAAGTTTCATCTAGATTTAAATATCACCTCACTTACAAAAAAATTCATATAGCTTAGTTATAAATTTCAATGGAATAATATCTTATGGATAGTATAAAATTTTGAGATAGATCGTGTTAGTGAAGGTGGGATCAGATTCAGGCGTAGTAAGCAAACTAGTTTAATAATGTGGCTTGTTGTCCTATTTCTTCTTCTTACATAAAAAATCAACTGTTAGTTCCTACACTTGACAATCCATAAAAAAATTCAACTAAACAATCTTATTTAAATAGCTTGATTAGTTGATTGATTATAAGAGTCGAAATGACAACAAATTTCGGAACAATTTTTTCTCACTAAAGACATACCAAGGTCGAACTTCTCTTGATAATCAACTTGTTTCTCCATTCGTACAATCAGGATTTGAGCTAATGAGTCGTTCGTGGATGTATACACGGTGGACAATAGACGGTTCATTGAATCCTCAATTTGTGAATGGCATTGAGGCTTTTCATTGATTGGGCAAGTAGCCGGACAAATTATATGGACGGGGAAAAAATTAGATGTCCGTGTAAAAATTGTAAGAATAAGGTGTTTTTTACTACACAAGTTGTAAGAGAGCACGTTTATATGAAGGGATTCGTTAAAAATTATAAAGTTTGGTCATCTCATGGGGAGAAACACGTAACCACTAAATGAACAAGCTACGAGAAATGTACAAAATGACACGTCGACCTCCTATCAAAGGATGGTAATGGATCATCTTTGGGCCAAATTATAATGATGCGGATATTGAGGAGTCACCAAATAATGAAGCAAACAAGATCTATGAAATGTTGCGGGCGATCGACACGGAGTTGTGGCCTTGGTTGTGAGACCTACTCACAATTGTGCCGGCGGTTCGGATGATGAACTTGAAGGGTGAGAATCATATGTCGCAAAGGGGCTATGACGGGGATGAGTCAAATGATTAAGGATATGCTTCCCAAGGAAATTTGATTCCTAATAACTTCGGCGAGTCTAAGAGATTGCTTAGTGGCATGGGGTTGCCGGTAGAGAAGATTCATTGTTGTCCAAATTCGTGCATGATCTATTGGCGTGAAGATAATGAACTGGAGAGTTGTAAGTTTTGCGGTACCTCGCGATATTTAGACTACGGTCCGAAATCTAGTAGGAAAGGGAAGAAAAAATTAGTGGCCGCTAAGAAAATGTACTACTTTCCCGTATCCCCTAGACTCCGGCGGATGTATGCATCTAATCTGGCTGCTTCTCATATGCGTTGGCATGCTTCATTAGTGGACGATGGAGTGATGCGTCATCCTGCGGACTCTCCGGCATGGAAGCACTTGGATTCGACGTTTCCTCGATTTTGCCTCGGAGATTCGCAATGTTAGATTAGGTCTTTCTGCGGCGGTTTTCAAACATTTACTCAATTTGGAAAACAATACTCTTTGTGGCCGATTATTATAACTCCTTACAATCGCCGCCGCTGGCATGTGCATGAAAGATCAATTCATGTTTCTCACGGTGTTGGTGCACGGACCTCGAAATCCAAAAGATAACTTGGATGTCTTTCTACGGCCGTTGATAGCCGAATTATTGAACTGTGGGAACATGGCGTGTCTGCGTATGATGTTTCCAAGAAGCAAAATTTCAATATGCGAGCTGCTTTGCTATGGACCATATCGACTTTCCGGCCTACTCGATGTTGTGCGGATGGAGTGCAGTGGGAAATTCGCATGCCCACGGTGCGTGGAACAATCGAGATGCATTTTATCTTGAGAAGAGTGGTAAGATGTCGTGGTTTGACAATCATAGAAAGTTTCTACCACTAAGTCATCCTTTCGGACGAAATAAGAAGGCTTTCTGAAAAATAAAGTTGTAGCACGTTCACCCCACGACATTAGAACGGGAGAAGATATACTTAGTCAAATTGAAGCTTATGGTTTTGTGAAAGTCACCGAAGACTACGATGGTATTAACAAATATGTCTCTAAAGAAAATGTTACGGGATGGAAGAAAAGAAGCATATTGCAGGATCTTCCTTATTGGAAATTCTTGTTGCTTCGACACAATCTCGATGTCATGCACATTGAGAAGAACGTGTTTGATAATGTGTTCAACAACTTGTCCTAAATGTGACGGGGAAAGACCAAAGACACGCCGAAGTCTAGGGGCGAGTTGAATACATATTGTGCTAGACTCGAGGCGAAGAAGCTTAACGAGAGTGACGGACATTATCCGAAAGCATGTTACATCTTTGCTTTGGGTCGTCTGAGAGAAGCATGCATTATTAACGTGGGTGAAGCGGCTCGGACTACCGAGATGGTTATGTGTCCAACATGAGCGAGATGTGTAGACATGAGTAAGTTAAGAATGTTTGGGATGAAAAGTCATGATTGTCACGTTTTCATGCAACGGCTTCTCACGGTTGCATTTCGTGAACTTCTTCCACAACCCGTTTGGACGAGCAATTACGAGTTGAGCTTATACTTGAGAGACTTAACATCTCGTGCTATAAGAATTGAAGATATGAGGAGACTAAACGAGAGTATTCCAATTACTCTTTGCAACTTGGAGCGCATATTTCCACCAAGTTTCTTCGATTCCATGGAGCATCTCCCGGTGTATTTAGGCGATGAAGCTCGTTTAGCCGGTCTGTTCAATATCGATGGATGTATCCATTTGAGAGGTATAATATCATTCATATTATCGTTTTCCTATTCAATATCCTTTCTTCCTAATTATTAATGCATTGAACCACCCTTTATCAGATATTTAGGGAAATTGAAAAAATATGTTGGCAATAAAGCTCGTGTGGAAGGATCCATATGCAATTCTTATTTAGTCGAAGAAGCCTCAAATTTGCTCGTACTATTTTGAAGATCATATCCACACTAGGTGAGGAGGATGCCTCGCAATTGCGAAGTGGAACAAGAAGGCCAGACGGTCGACAACATAGATGTCCCCTCTATATTTCTTCCAAAAGGTCGTCCAATTGGCGCGAAGTCAATGAGATATCTTGATCAAAAGGAGTATAATGCCGCCCACTTATACATCTTGTTGAGCTGCGACGAGGTTACGAGAATATCACAAGTGAGTTTCTCTATAATTCGCTTGTCTTATTTTCTAACTTATGTAATATACGTAACGACTTCAACCAACTTTAATGAAGCCTATTTGAGGAAGAAATTCGACGTGCATGTCCAAATATATCGAGATGAAGATTACCAAACATCGGTGGAGCGAGGAATTCGGAGCTTGGTTCAAATCATATGTACGATGAGCTTATCAATTCTAAATAAATTCGAAAATATTTTCTTTTCTTAATTAGCTTCTTATGATTTTAGGTTTCTTCCCCTTATTGCAATGAGATGAATCCGTATATACGGGATTTAGCAAAAGGTCCATTAGTAGCGGTTTATACGTACCACGGTTACGTTGTGAACGGATATAAGTTTCATACTTTATCACATGGGGTAGGAAAGTCCACTATGAATAGCGGAGTGTGTATACAAGGGCGAGAATTATGGTTCGATGCACTTGATTATTATGGGCGATTGGTGGAGATATGTGAAGTTGAGTACCCGGGTTTACCAATAAAACGAACTATGTTGTTCAAGTGCTTATGGTTTGACCCGACCCCTAGAGGGACTTATATACATCCACAATACAAGTTGGTTTCTATCGATCAAACGAAACCGCCGCAGAATTATGAACCATTTGTCCTTGCATCACAAGCGCATCAAGTGTATTCTTTGCTTCATATCCTAGTGTGAACAAATCTAGGAAGGCATGGTTGGAAGTATGTAAAGTTAAACCGAGATTTAAGATAGATTTGCCAACTAAATCTTCATTAGACGAAGCATTTCAAGAAGATGACATACTAAACCCACCGAGTATGTAACCACGCGACGGTAGAACTTCGATATAACATTATCTCATCCACGTCAAACAATAGAACTTCGATGAGGAAGATTTTGACGAAGGAGATGATGATGAAGAAGAACATGTTCGACATCGAGAAGATGAGGAATTTAGTGATGACTAGTACACCTTACGAGGTTTTAAAAGAATTTTATTTTATTTTTTTGGCCAAAAACGATTAATGATTATTCTTTGTTTTCGGTACATGGCGCCTCCCGGAGGTCGTGGCGGGGCTGTATCGGCTCTGGCTGGGCGTGGAGCACCCCCATCGACATCGGCTATGGGGGCGGTCCCCTTGAGTCGGGTGGACCCCATCGGGGGTTCTACCGACTCTTACTCGGTGGATAGCCGCCGATGTTTCGAGATTTCACTCGAGGGGTATGTAATAATTGCTTTTATTAATTTTAAATATATCAAATTTCACTTGGATTAACCAATTTTCAATAATAGGCGATTGCTTGAGCCATCCGGATTGGCCTCGACAATCGTTGATTGTTTTAAAAAGATCAATAACCCTTGCCGGGTTCACTTGGAAGCGACTCCTCCACGAAATTAAGGAGCGATATTTTGAAGAATTTAAGGTTAGTTTTTCTTTCAAGTTTACAATCTTATAATTTAGCATTTATTTATATATATATCTAACATGTATAAACATGTAAATTGCGAGAGCACTTTCGCCTTTGTTGGCCCAGGACCAGGCGAGTCCACCACATGTGGCGAGAAGAGGGCATCCAAGAGGTTCGGCGGCACTACAAAATGAAGATGGGCCGCCCTCAAAAACCGGACTACATCAACACGAGAGGTGGGCGGCCCTCAACGAGTCTTGGATGCGGCCGAGGTGCTCCGAGAGTCGAGACGCTTCCCGGTGCCGCAGTCGAGCCCGAGCCGGGCGCCGGGATGAGCAAGCACAAAGGAGGGTCCCGGTCAGCCATACGGTACTCACGGACTACGGTAAGTCTCATTTTATATGTTTTTTAGCTTCTTATGTCTTTGTTTTTGACATAATTTTGTTTATGCATGTTATGAATAGGCTTCTCGGAGGGGATGCTCCTTAGAGTCCACCGCCTTTGACACTTTCCGAGTCTCCATTACAAAGGTGGAGACTTCTCCAACATGAAGGCGGCGAGACTTCATGTAAGCACACTATTACAATATAGAATATTATTCTACAATTACGAGTTTGACTAATTTCTTTTTTTATATTGTAATAGGCGGAGGTGGAGCGGATTCTTTGCGAAGAAGGCCCCCACGCGGATAAAAACGCGATTTATCTGCGTTTGGAAGGGGGTTCGGGACAAGAAGCGGCTACTGCGGTTTCGGCGAGGAAGGGAGCGGCTACATCAACGCCGCCGGCCGCTCTTCTACTTCCTCACTTGGGCCATCCCGAGCAATGCCGAGATCATGCGCCCGGCCCGGAGGAGGAGTCGGCGGCTAGGAGGAGCCTCGAGGCGTAGGTTTCATATATGAATGCGCGAGATGACCCGACTTATGGAGATGATGGGCTCCTCTAGCCGACGACGACCTCCGGACGACGGCGGCGATCGATCCCCTCCTCCCACCTCTTTATGATTTATTTATTTATGGTTTATGTATATATACTTGAATATTTGGATTTTAGGATTTATATATTTATATTTCGGTTTGCTTTTTGAGTTGATTTGAATCGTTATATGTGATGCGTTGGTTGGTTAAATATATGTGATGTGTTGGTTGGTTAAAAATTGCGGGTTGTCGATAGCCGGGTACAAAAAAACGAAAAAATTTATATCTAAAAAAAAAAATCTACCGACGTTTTACCGACGGATATTTCCGTCGTAAATAAACCAAAAAAAATATTACAAAATTATTTTAAATTTACCGACGGATATTTCCGTTGGTAAAAAAACTTAAAATTTATTTAAAAAATTATATTAACATTACCGACGGAATATTCCGTCGGTAAATAAAAACAAAAAATTTATTTAAAAATTATTTTAAATTTACCGACGGAAAATTCCGTCGGTAAAGAAAAAAAATTATTTAAAAATTATTTTAAATTTCCTCCTCCTCTGCGACAGAATATCCGGTGACAATCTCCCGACGGTTTATTTCCGTCGGCAATCCGTCGGTAAATATTACCGACGGAATAATCCGTCGGTAATATTTACCGACAAAGCCTGACCCGACGCATTTATTCCGTCGGTATTCCGTCGGTAATTTTTTTACCGACGGAATTTCGCGGTTTACCGACGGAATTTTCCGTCGGTGTACGGTGAATTTCTTGTAGTGATACGCCTCATGCGGGAGTGATATGGGATTCCATGGCTGAAAAGTTCGGTGAGACCGACAGATCTCAGAGATTTCATCTTCTGAGGCAGGTTACTACCTGCAAGATGACTGAAGGTGCATCCGTGCAGGATCATGTTTTACATATGATCGAGCTGCTAGATCGGCTTGCAAAAGTTGGTGGCGTCTTGGATCTTGGCATCAAGATAGACGTCATTCTACATTCACTACCTAAGTCATATGAGAATTTCCGCCTAAATGTAGTGATGTCAAGGAAAGACTACACTACGAATGAACTTTTGAGTGAGTTGATTCTTTGCGCGAAGGAATCATGGGTCGGACTAAAGGTAAAGGAACCCAGAATCTTGAACACTACTAGCAGCTCAAGGAACCCTCTGAAAGGTAGGTTCCAGAAAAAGGGCAAGAAGGCTACAAACGTCAAGAAAAATAGTGGGAGCACGAAGTTAGCACCCACTGCAGGGGTTCAAAAACCTAAGGGGAAGTGTTTCAAGTGTGGTAAGGTTGGACATTCGAAAGCCGAATGTCCCGACTTCAAGGCAAAACGAGAAAGGTACACGCATCGCCTTAGTAGTCGAAACTGTGCTTGTTTCCGCATCTACCCATGAATGGGTAGTAGATTCGAGCAACCGATCATGTTTGTTACACCTTGCGGGGGTTTTACTGCGAAAAAGGGTTCTGGCTGATGGCGAGGTGGTGGTTTCCATGGGCAATGGATCGCGAGTTCCAGCTATTGCCATTGGAGATTTACATTTACCTGTTTTAGACTCTATTTTAGTATTAAGAGATGTTTTATTGGTGCCTGAGTTTAGGCGAAACATTATTTCCGTTTCAAAACTTTTTATTGTGGATGGTTATAGATCTATTTTTGATGATCAAATTTCGATTTCAAAAGGGAAAGATCTTATCTGCAATGGGACTTTAAATGGATCTCTATATACTATTACATCTAATCCATGTACATCTGTTAATGTTGCTTCCTCATCATTAAATCCTAAGAAGAGGAAAGAATCTTCTAAGGTAAATCAAACTTATCTGTGGCACTTAAGACTAGGTCACATCAATCTAAATAGGATCCAAAGGTTGGTGAAATATGGATCATTGGAGTCTCTCCATGTTGAACCATTTCCAACTTGCGAATCCTGCTTGGAAGGTAAGATGGTGACTAGGCCTTTTAAGGCAAAGGGTTATAGAGCTACAGAAGCATTAAGTTTGATACATTCTGACTTGTGTGGACCTATTTCTACACAAGCTCGTGGAGGGTATGAGTATTTTGTCACATTTACTGACGATTACTCGAGGTATGGATATGTTTACCTTCTTCACCACAAGTCGGATAGCTTTGAAACCTTTAAGGAATTCAAGGCAGAAGTGGAGAAGAAGCTAGGTAAAGAAATTAAAACACTACGATCCGATCGTGGTGGGGAATACCTATCCAACGAGTTTAAGGACTACTTGACAGAATGTGGGATTACATCCCAACTGACAGCACCAGGCACGCCTCAGCAGAATGGTGTGTCAAAGAGAAGGAACCGAACTCTCTTAGAGATGGTTCGGTCCATGATGAGTTATGCAACTTTGCCAGTTTCCTTTTGGGGATATGCCCTAGAGACTGCAGCATATTTGCTGAACCGTGTGCCATCCAAGTCGGTTAACACGACTCCAGTCGAGTTGTGGAGCGGGCACAAGCCCAGTATGCACCACATAAAGATTTGGGGGTGTCCTGCTTATGTCTTGAATAAACAGGCCGACAAGTTGGATTCACGTTCAGAGGTTATGTTGTTCATAGGATATCCGAAGGAAACGAAGGGTGGATACTTTTATGATCCTAAAGAATAGAAGATCGTGGTTAGCACCAACGCTCGGTTCTTAGAAGAGGATTATATTAGTAATCATAAGTCTCGAGTCGAGATCATCCTTGAGGAATTACAAGGTGATCGAGACCCACTCACAGAGCCAGTTGTGCAAGATAGAGCTCCACGAGCAACTGCACAATCTATTAACACAACTCCTGACACTGTTCGACGTAGTGGGAGGGTGATATTCACACTGATCGGTATATGTTCACCGGGAGACTTCGACCATCTCCGGCGGATGAACAAGACACCGTGGATCCCCTGGACTTACAACGAAGCGATGGGAGACATAGATGCAGATTCTTGGAGAATCGCCATGGACTCGAATTGAAGTCCATAAGCGATATGGATGTATACGAGATCACTGAACTACCTGAGGGCTGCAAGGCCATTGGTAGTAAGTGGGTATACAAAAGAAAGAGAGGTTCGAATGGAGAGATCATGGCATTTAAGGCCAGGCTAGTGGCAAAGGGTTTTACCTAGAAAGAAGGTATCGATTATGAAGAAACCTTCTCGCTTTGTAGCAATGATCAAGTCTATTAGAATTCTCCTTGACATAGCAGCTCACATGAACCTAGAAATCTGGCAAATGGATGTCAAGACCGCATTTTTAAATGGGCACCTTGAAAAAGGTAGAGACATATATATGAAACAACCAGATGGTTATGTGAAGGAGGGCGAAGAGCATCTAGTCTGGAAGCTTAAGAAGTCTATTTATGGGCTTAAGCAAGCTTCCCGGTTATGGCACCAGCGTTTTGACGAGGTAGTCAAATCCTATGGATTTGTATCCTGTCCGAACGAGGTGTGCGTATACCGCATCTGTGTTAATGGAATAGTGGTGTTTCTTGCACTTTACGTAGATGACATCCTTCTCATTTGCAACAATGTTGAAGTGTTATCAGACGTAAAGAAATGGTTATCCAAGCAGTTTCAAATGAAGGACTTAGGTGAAGCTACTTACATCCTTGGGATCAAGGTTATTCGAGATCGCAAGAAAAGGATGTTAAGCTTGTCACAAGCATCCTACATTGATACTGTTATTACTCGTTTTAGCATGCAAAATGCCAAGAGAGGTTCAGTACCTCTCAGACATGGCATTTTTCTATCCAAGAATCAGTGCCCTAAAACGCCTGAAGAGATAGAAAGTATGAGACTAATACCATATGCTTCCGCTGTCGGTAGTCTCATGTATGCAATGCTTTGTACAAGACCAGATATCTCATATACTGTATGCATGGTCTCAAGATATCAGTCTAATCCTGGACAAGAGCACTGGACTGCGGTGAAAAATATTCTCAAGTACCTTAAACGGACTAGAGATTATAGAATTGTTTACCAATCGAGCAGTCTTGTGCCTTTGGGTTATACGGACTTCGGATTTCCAGTGGCGACGAGACGAGAAGAAGTCGACCTCGGGCTATGTGTTTACCTTGGGAGGTGGAGCCATTTCATGGAGGAGTGCAAGCGTAAATGCATTGCGGACTCAACCATGGAAGCGAGTATGTAGGCGCCTGAAGCCCCGAAAGAGGCAATCCGCTCAAGAATTTTCTCCAAGATCTTGATATAGTTCAGAATTTGCCTAAGGCAATCACAATTTATTGTGATAATGCGGGTGCAGTGGAAAATTATAAGGAACCTAGATCTCACAAGGCGTCTAAACACATAGATAGGAAGTACCACATTATACGAGAATTCGTAAATCGAGGTGACGTACTCATAGAAAAGATCGAAACTGAAGACAACATAGCTGATCCATTCACGAAGAGCTTACCAATTCCGGCTACGAGAAGCATGTTCGTGGCTTAGGATCGGTAAAGATGCCCCCACTTAGGACTTTGCGAAACTTTTGTATAAGTGGGAGAAGAGAAGTGATAGATAGGATTTGCAGCTAAATACTAGTTTACTTAGAACTGACACATTGTATACTAAAAGTTTGCTTTAGTATAAGTGGGAGAATTGTTGGGATTTTGTATACTGGAAGCACTTTTATGCTTGTATACAATGTGTTTTTGTCATTACCACTATTTTATTCTCCTATCTGATAAATATGTATATTTGCAAATGTTATCCTTTATCTTGTATAATAGTTAGATTTGTGTGGTGTGTCGGGTATCACAGAAGACAACACAAATTGGTTGAACTAACAAGATATAAACAGTTAACACAGCTGAGACAACTTAAGGATGAAGTTGTCGGTTTAAGCCGCAGATTTAGATAAGAAGTGGCTTGTCTTAGTTGCTTGTCTTTACTTGGTACACTTAAGGTGGTGTATTGACGGATCACAGTGAGATGTGTTTTCCTAACTGACATTAGTGGAAAACCAAGATCTCGGTGACTTAGCTAGTCTTAAGCTTGGTAAGACTTCAGCTGAGTGCATTTGGCTACCTATCACTTTGACCTACTATGGTGAACGTCCAATGAGCGACCGGATCTACGTATCTTGGGTGTTAGTAGTCATTTGTGGCTCAGCCGGTTGTCTATATCTTGCGGCCGTATCCCGGGGAATGGGTTGATAATATCCCCCGAGGAACTCGAAAGGATTAGCACACTAAACCCGGCCGGTTGATTAAGTTCAGGTGTGTTAATAAGGTCGAGTGGTACTACTCAGGAATACAAGATGTTAATTAATTTAAGCGATCGGTAAGCTTAATTAATTAACGGATATTTCTATCTTAAATACGGAGATCGATTAAGTCTAAAATACAAGCCCTTGCTCAAATTGGGATAAAGGGGTAAGTCGGCACGGATTCTCTAGTGGAATGAATGCGTGTTAATTAATTAATTTTGCTCGGGCCGAGCATGGATAATTAATTAATTGGAGGCCCAGCTTTATTTCTTGTATTGGATCCCTGATCTGGCCCAATTAGTTGCCTAGTAATTTATTATCTCTCAGAATTCATTATTAATGGATTAATGTATTTTACATTATTTAATAATGTTATTTATCTGGGAATTAATTGGTGGGCCAATTAATTGATAAATATTAGTAGCCCAATAAATTAATTAATTATATTATGGGCTGATTTAATAGAAGCCCATTGGATTATAATTAAATTAATGGGCTACAAATATATTAATATTATATAGGTTTTTGAAGCCTATATATATTAGTATTCTGTTCAGAAACTCACACAATTGATTCATAAAAATCGAGAGTGGCGTGAGTTTATAGAGAGAGAATAAATTTATTTTCTTCAAATCTCTGACCACCCAGAGGGAGAAAAAGGCCGGGACACAGATCATAAGATCTGACACAGGAGCAACAATCGGAGCCGCGACAACACACCAGGAGGAAGGTAGCCTTACTGTAAACCCTATTATTCCTTCAGATATATACTTACTTTATGGATCTATTATTATATCAGTGTAACTGTCTTTATGATCATCTATTTAGTAGTTAAGTTTTGGCATCATCAAATAGGTGAATTTGTTGGGTGATGATTAGGAATGTGAGATTTGTATGATCTCAAAGCCCTAGATAAAAATGAACCGTTTAGTTATAATAGATTGATTCTGTTTAGTTGAACTTATCTGTTGGGAAACTCAGTAGACTAGTATAGTTGTTTTCAGTACATCTGTCTAGATTAGTAGAGGATTTACTCTGCAGCATCAGAAGATGGTTATCTAAGGATCCAGTAAGATTCCACTCAGGATTGAACCTGTACAGGCTGTACTAAAATGTGAGAAGTGAAGTCAGAAGCAACAGTTTTATCGACTAAAGTTATAAGGAATGTCAATATTGATCGACTCAATAAAAGTGTACGAGATTTTCATCCAAGGAAGTCAACACAGTATTTGTCTTGAAGTTTGAACAAGTCTCACCTAGCTAGTCAACTATTGTATACTGGAAGCAACTTTTGTGCTTGTATAGAATATTATTATTTTCCATTGTTTGTGTTCTCTTATATGATCATTATATATTTGCACTTGTTAAGTCCTTTTATCTTCTATAATAGTTAGGTTTAATGTTTTCTAGATCACAAAAGACTACACAATTGGTTGAGCTAGAAAGATGATATCATAGCTAAGATACCTTTAGAACGAGTTGCCGACTTAAGCTGCAGTTTAGATAAGAAGTAGCTTGTCTTGGCTACCTGTATATTCTGGTACACTTAAGGTGGTATATTGACGGATCTCAGTGATATGTGTTCTTCTAACTGACCTAAGGGGAGAATCAAAGATCTTAGTGACTTGGCTGATCTTAAGCTTGATAAGATTTTAGCTCAGTACATATGGTTATCTATCACTTTGACCTACTATGGTGAAAGTCATCGTGACCATTTTGGGTGATAGTAGTTACTTGTAGCTCATGCTTTGGTTATCTCGTATATTGCAACCGTATCCTTGATAAAAGTTGATAATATCCCATGAGGAGCTCGAAATGTTTAACGCACTAAATCCTTCAAAGTTGATTAAGTTCATGTGGGTTAATATGGTCGAGTGGTACTACTCAAGGATAAGATACTAATTAATTTAAGTGCATCGGTGAGCTTAATTAATTATTAAGTCAATTATGTCTAAAATACAAGCACTGGCTCAAATTAGGATAAAGAGGTAAGTCATCACGAATTATGGATTGAGCAAAGATAATTAATTAATTTGAGAGTATACTTTTATTTTTTATATTGGATCCATGGTTTGGGCCAGATAAGTGCTTAGTAGTTTTTATGTACTCTCGTGTAATCATTATTAAGGTATGAATGTATTTTATACATTACTTAATAATAAGAGATTATTTATCCGAAATTAATTGAGCGACCAAGTTAATTGATAAAATTTTTTAATTCAAACTTATTAATTAATTATATTATGGGCTTGCTATAATAGAAGCCCATTAGAAGTTGCTTGGCACTAAACCCAATCCGACGAAAAGCGAGTAGTAAAGTTCGAATTCCTGAAAAAGTGACGAATCTCTACAGTGAAATTTAAATCTCGCTGACGATCGTTTGTTAGTCGTCTAGATACGGTAATTAGGTCTTCTCTCCAATGGATCTATTCACTAGTTGAAACTTTAAATAGAGAATATCTTCCTTGCATTGAAGACATCGGGGAACACAAGCGATCAAAACACACAAGCTCTAGCAGTCTTCAAGCATACTTAGCGAAGAACTCATAACCGATAGCATTACCCATTAGTTCTTCACTGTAGAGCGATTTAAATCCCCCACTTTATTCCTAAGCTAACCGAGAGATATATTAAGCTTAGAAATCGAAGGAGTTCATCTTTGAACAGTTTGTATTGTAAGAATTCTTTCTAGTTGGAAATACCCAAGTGAAACCTAGCGTGTTCGCAATCTTAAAGCCGCTTAGGACAATAACTAAGTCGTAGTCTATCCAGTGTATAGACTGACTGTACTTGTTCAGTACAAACATAAGTTGTCTCCTGTGTATACATGACAAGTAACGTAGGATCATACGCATCCGAACCTTTATAAATAGCTATGTTCTTTACTGTTTTATTGCATATTGACCACCTGCATAAAAAATATTTGAAAATCACAAATTGTTGTTTTTAGTAAATCTAAAATACGCACAACATATCTGAACAATTTCAATAAACAAATGTTTTACTAAAAAATTATAATATTGGGCCTACACTATTCCGCACCTATCTATACTGACCATTAGGGGTGGCAAAATGAGCCCGGCCCGATGGGCCGGCCCGGGGTACCCGGGCCCGGGGTTGGGTTGGGCTTCGAAAATAGAAGCCCGAAATGAACCGAGCCTAAAAAAGCCCGCCCGATGAAAAGCCCAGGCTTACCGGGCTCGGGCCTCAAAAAGCCCGGGGTTTCGGGACTAAAAAAGCTTGCCCGAAATTAATTGTTAATTATATTTTTTTTATTTGTTTTGTTTGTTTTTATTTGTTTTGATTTTTGAATGATTAATTTCTACCCAACTTATTTATTCTATCTTGTTGTAGGTCAAAAATCACGACTAAAAAGAAAGAATTTTGGTAGAAAAAGAGGAATTCGAACATCTCAAGTCTTTCATAGTTTAAGCTTTCGATCATAGACCAATCTATTAACTTGTTTTGTTAATTGTTATCAAATATCAACTCATCAAAAGACTCATATTTTGCACTTAAAGTTGTTTTTAATTTATTTTTGTTGGTTTTAACTTTCAACTTTCGAATTTCGATTATATTTTAAAAAAAAAATTCGGGTTAAGCCCGCCCGCCCGCCCGAAAGCCCGGGATGGGCTGGGCTTAAGATTTCTGGGCCCGACTGATTTTCGGGCGGGCCCAGCCCGACCCGATAAATAGCTAAAAGCCCGGTGGGCGGGCCTGGGCCGGCCCGGCCCGCTACTTTGCCACCCCTACTGACCATATTATGGACTGACTTAAGTCTAAAGTGATACTTTGTACTCGATAACACTTTGCTACTCAATTAGGAAGCTTACTTGACAAACTAAATATGAGATTCAGTTATACTCAGTACAATACGGTCTTCTACATTTAAGTTGAAAACTTGAACTCAGGTATATTAAAATCCCCCCTCCCCGCCTGGCCTGAAATCTCGTCTTTGGATCAATACCAATCATCTACCCAAGTTGCTTCTAGAGCCTATTCTGAAAAAAATAGAAGACTTAGAGAAACTAGAATCGTCTATAAATTGACCTGTTGAAACGGGGTGAGAAGGTGGGGACTAGGGGTGCATATGATGAGCAAAGTTAACTTGGTCCTACTCGGAGGTTGGGCCTTCTCTGTTGGATGTGGTGGCGTTGATGGCGGAGAGTAGATACCCTGTAGAAGACAATCAGAGCTCCCTTTTCGATGGAGCATGAATGACAGTGTTGAAGGGTTAGATCGAAGCTGGAGCGATGACGGTGTTTGGACTTGCATATATTCTGAATTCAGTGTCAATAATCCGACCACCGCTTCTTGTTACCGGAATAATTTGCTTCAACCTAAAAAAATTTTAAAGCATAATTTCTATTTATTATATGGGTTAGCTTAATAAAATAAATTATATATTTTTAATGAGATTTTCATAAAAAATATATATCACGAAATTAAATGTAAAAATGAAAATATTTTCCATGTAGACAATTATATTCTAAATGTGTGATAAGGTGTCAAAAAAATGTTAGTTTGAGAATAATTTTTGAGAAAGTGTTATTTAGAAAATATTTTTTTTAAAGGTTGTTATTTTAACAATTGATAATTTATCCATGGATGGGATCTGGTAGGAAGTCGGACTTATATAAAAAAAAATAAGAAGTATGTATAGTGGTTATATTTTATTCATGATCATTATATATTTTTATACATAATTTTACTCTTTTGCACCCATGAATAATATATATAAGAATTGTGCATAATAAATGATTTAAGGATATTCGATTAAAACCATCCAATTTTATAGATTTTTTTTTCTATTTTCAATCTTAAAATTTCTTCACATATGATCCATTCTGTATATTAATTAGGTTTACTTAAGTTAATACTTACTTCACCATTGATTACTTACAAATAACATTTTTTCTATAGCATTTAAACTAGATTTCGCCAGCTAAATATTGAAATCTCGACCGGTATCTATGTGGTTCGACTCACAAATGTCCTCTTATTTAAAAAAAACACGGACGCAAAATTCAAACTCTGGATTGGCCCACACCCTTTGAAATTCAATGCTTTTTTCTATATAAATAAAAATAATAAAACCAGTAGTCGGCACCTCAGTATTTTTTTTTTAATTTTGTTTTTGCACTTCTGTATTGGAGTCATAGTAATCCCAACGAAGTATGAATGAGAAATTGAGAGAGTCAGATTGAGATAGTTGCCCTATTGGGGTGGCATTTTGGTTTCCTCATTTTATAATGACCACCGCTATTTTAATAGCTGGCATAAAGCTAGAGCAATAAATGCTGGGGACACTTTAACAATATTAAAAAAGATAAGGGGGCTATCACCCCCTTGGGATGACATAGCGGTGAAGGTGGGTGGTCGGGGCCGATAGGCCATGGATTCAATTTCCACTAGACACGCTATGTGTGGCCTCATCACCCCGTCACATTAAGGGTGATTTAACTCTTCTGTGGTTTGCGGTATTATCGCATGAGCGATGTTTCTACTCGGGCTGCGGATTCCTCGTCAAAAAAAAAAAAAAAAAAAGGATAAGGGGACCAATTCCTATTTTTAGTAGTCCCCATTCCGGCATTGGCCCCTTCCCTCTTTCCATCTGTAAACTTTGTATTAAGAAAGTGGTCTCCAACAAACTTCCTCATCTACTTTATTTTCAGTGAGAAATAACTATATTTTTATTTTTAAACTTTATATTATTCTGAAGATATGTCAAGGGGGAAAAAATAAAAATTAGTCTTTATATATTCCAAAAATTCATATCGGCACTGTTTAGCAACGAGATATGGAATATTTAATTCTATGAATAAACATATTGCTAGATAATAAATAGACAGTTCACATCATGCACTCAAACCCAAATTCAACTTCAGCCATGTACTCCCTTCGTTCCATAGAAAGTGTCTCATTTTTATGAGGCACAGAGTCTTAGAAAAGTTAATTTTAGTTGGTAAAGATATGAGACCCATATAATTAATAAATTATTTAGAATTGATTTGTGAGGTATAGAGGTGAGACCCATGTAAATTAATTAATTGTTTTGAATTAATTTAAGTTGAAAAATGTATAGGGTCCACTTCCGTTTTAGGAAATGAGACACTTTCTATGGTACACCCCGAAAAAGAAAGGGAAACACTTTCTATGGGATGGAGGGAGTAGTACATAATTTTAACAAATAATATTGTTCAGACGAGATAAGATATGTGCTAAAGGAATGGATAATGTTATTTAAAGTATTTCATAATTTGATGGTTTGGATTGAATATGCTCTCGAATATTAGTTAGACATATTTCTTAAATATTTATACATAATGGTTAAAGTGTAAAAATTACAAGGTTAATGTATAACAAAAATAACGACTATGCATAAAAAATATAAAAGTATGCATACTTCCTATTTCATATATAAGTCTATCTTCCTATCGAATCCGTACGAGAATGTGAATTCATTCTAAAATTTCTCAAATAACTTACAAAAATAGTGATGGCAATAAGAAACAACAATTACAATCATAATTAAAGTCCAAACTACAGCTGAAAAGGAGAATAGTGATTCTTAATATTTAACAGTAAATATCTTAATGCCTTATTTGTGCTACGTCGAGAAAAAGTAGTTGTTTGTGATTCATGTGGAATTAAAATTGAAAACTCGTTCTCTCTTCACTAGAATGGGATCACCTCAATTAGCGCTGGGATCACCTATCCCATATCCGGTGCATTATTTGGTGGCCCACCAATCACGCGGCGCCAGACATGTATTGGTGGGCTACCTTTTTACAACTCAAATATTAATTTATTGACTTGATGGTCCACCAATACACGCATGGCACAAAAGTGATTGGTGGGCCACCGAGTGGTCCACCGAGAATAGGCCAGAAGATCCGGCTTGATCAATTAGACCATTCCCTGCAGATCACATATTTTAATTTTCTTTTATTTTGTACAAAAATATAAACACATATATTGTTGATACAATATAATACAAAATCGACATTATATATGGAAAAAAAAAGTATATTTCCCTCCGTCTACCCCCAGCCGACCCACCACCCCCTCAGACATCTCATCTCTTCTTGAAAACAATATCTTTATAAACCAGAAGACATCTACACCCTTCCCACCTCAGGGTTCACCAAGAAAAAAATAATCCATTCCTACCCTCAAAAATAAGGAAAGGAAATAAAAATCTCGTATCACATCAAGTAAATGCAGTATCAATCGATGATCGGCGGCGGCGCGTCGACGACGAAGCTGGAGCGGTACAACAGCTACATCCGGCGCGTGAACAGCACGAAGCTCCTCCAAGCCTCGTCGAAGCTCCTATTCCGCGTCACCCTCCTCGTCGCCCTCCTTCTCATCTTCTTCTTCACACTCAACTACCCGCCGCTGTCCTCCACCGACGCCCAGCACATCCACGGTTTCTACGGCAGCGGCGCCGGATGGGAGAAGCAGGTCCGCCACTCCTCCACCCCCCGCCGCCCCAACGGGTTCTCTGTCCTGGTGACCGGCGCCGCCGGGTTCGTGGGATCGCATTGCTCCCTGGCCCTGAAGAAGCGCGGAGACGGCGTTCTCGGCCTCGACAACTTCAACTCGTACTACGATCCGTCCCTGAAACGCGCTCGCCAGAATCTCCTAAGCAAGCACCAGATCTTCGTGGTGGAGGGGGACATCAACGACGCCCAGTTGCTGAACAAGCTCTTCGACATCGTCCCCTTCACACACATCCTCCACCTCGCCGCCCAAGCCGGCGTGCGCTACGCTATGCAGAATCCCCTCTCTTACGTCAGCTCCAATGTAGCCGGCTTGGTCAATCTTTTCGAAGTCGCCAAGGCAGCCGATCCCCAGCCGGCTATAGTCTGGGCTTCCTCCAGCTCAGTCTACGGCCTCAACACTCAAGTTCCCTTTTCAGAATCAGACCGCACCGACAACCCCGCCAGCCTCTACGCCGCCACAAAAAAGGCCGGCGAGGAAATCGCCCACACCTATAACCATATCTACGGCCTTTCAATAACCGGGCTCAGATTCTTCACGGTGTACGGCCCGTGGGGAAGACCCGACATGGCCTACTTCTTCTTCACCAAGGATATTCTGCAGGGGAAACGGATCAACGTCTACGTGACGCAGGAGGATAAGGAGGTGGCGCGTGACTTCACTTACATTGACGACATCGTGAAGGGCTGCGTGGGGGCGCTAGACACGGCTGAGAAGAGCACCGGAAGCGGCGGGAAGAAGCGGGCGCCGGCGCAGCTGAGGGTTTACAATCTCGGCAACACTGCTCCGGTCACGGTGGGGAAGCTGGTGGGGATACTGGAGAGCTTGCTCAGCGTGAAGGCGAAGCAGCACGTGATCAAGATGCCACGAAACGGCGACGTTCCGTTCACCCATGCTAACGTCAGCCAGGCGTACAGGGACTTCTCCTACAAGCCCACCACGGACTTAGCCGCCGGACTGAGGAAGTTCGTCAAGTGGTACGTTAGCTATTACGGGATCAAGTCGAGGGTAAAAAGGAATTAGAGTCCAGCATCACCAATGAGCATTCAGATGATTAAGCATTGGACACCATCTTCATCACATGGGAGGTGGGCCCATCTTTACTTATTTTTCCCACTATTTTCTCTTTTTCTTTTTTATAAAAAAATGTTAATTTGCTTATATGCTAGAATAGGAGCATAGATTTTCATACAAAAAAGTGAAGAGGTCAAGTGTAGATCTGTGAACCCGGAGTTGCAATAAATTGGAATCTGTACAAAGAAAAACTAGTGGTTCAGATCAACCCATATCAATTGTATTCAGAAGTGTATAATTAATTTGTTGTAGCGAGTTGAGCTCAAGTGTATAATTTGTTGCAACATTAGTGAAGACATCAAAAGATTCTTCTTCCAATTTTATGTAATATATACAGTATGCTTTTTTCTTTTTCTTTATTTCTAATTACACTAAAATTGTTAAGATTTGGATGTATATAGTGTGATGAAGATGGGTTCCATGATGGTTGTCGGCAACAATTGATGAGTTGATAATGTAGTGGGTCTTGTCATAAGTAGGACGTCAATAGTGGACTTAAGTACTAATTAATTGCTTACTAGTATAATTTTATTTCAAAACTAGCTAGCTAGCTTTAGATGTATACTTTTCCTTGCATTTTTAGACACGCGTACTTAATAATTTGTTACGGAGGTCTACTTTATTAATTAGAATAAAATAATTATGCTAAAAAAAATAGAATAGAATAATGATTTTTTTACATGTTATTTAATACTCCTTCATTTTCAATTATAATGTCCATTTTGTTTTTTTGCACATTTTTTTTAAGGAGAGTTGATAGTTATGAGTAGAGATATATAAAGGTGTGGGTGCTACAAAAAATTGTATGTAGTAATTTGTGAAAAAGAAAAACTGAATATTATATTTGAGATAGCCCGAAATGAAATATTGAGCATTATAATTGGGATGGAGGGAAAATTTTAGTATTTAATAGTGAAAATTAGTTCCTCCCTAAATTAGTATTCTTTGGTTTCTTTTGAGCATAAAGATATAAAAGAATGATATATTATGATTTATGTTATTTGACATTTGAGTAGTTAATTTGTGGCCACAAATTCTTTCCACTTTTTAGAACACAAAATATTACTAACGAGATATCCTTTAGAAAATAGAAAACATTACTAATAGAACTGAGGGAGTATGATATTATACATGAATAGAAATAAAAAATGAAAAATGATGATTCATAGTATCTTTTATCAGAAAGATACGTCACATATTTGACTTTTACAAACCTAGATATTTTTCAACTGTACATGCATATACATGTTTTTTTCTATAGAATGAATTACTATTTTATACATTTGCTAATAAAGATTTGGCAAGCATGTGTAAAAGTAAAAAAGAAAAAGTGCGTCCTCATGAGATGGCGTAGCGATTAAGGTGGGTGGCCCGAGATCAATAGGCCCTGGGTTCGATTCCCACCAAGATCGCTATGTGATTTGCCTTGATCGTAACTCACAATCAATAATGTGTATATTGAATAAATCTCATTCTAATATACATGTACTTAATTTAATATTACATTACATCAAATTAACTTGAATTTTACGTGGTGCACCAATTTAAAACTAAATATACCTTTAGCATTTATTCTTTTTAAGACATACAAAATTGTATACATGTAAGTAAAAGTTTTTAAGCAATGTTGATATTAGAATTTAGAACATCTCGGTTATGAGCCCCTCGTTGCATCAAGTGGGTTCTAGATATATGTATGTATATCTTTGTTTAGGGATAAGAAGATATGTAATTTCTCCGTCTTGCTATTAGCGACTCTAAACTCTTCAGTGTAGGAATTTAAAACGTTATTTTTTGGTAGTAAAGTAATATGACTCAAAATTCTTAATGCAACATCCAAAAAAGATTACAAGCCACTTATAATAATATGGAGAGAGTTATTTTGTAGTGTTGTATTTTAATAGCAAATCATAACCACAAAAAATACTCTCCGTCCCATAAAAAATATCTCATTTGTATAGGGCACGGAAATTAAAAAACTTGTAATGTATGATTTATATTGTTTGACTTTTAGGCTTGTTAATTTTAGTCCATATATTTTTTGTTTTTTTCAAAAATAAGACAATTTTTATGCAACGGCTCAAAAAAAAAAAAAAAATACTTTCTATAACGGAGGGAATATATAATATGTAACCATATCTTACCATTTAGTTAGCTTGGTAATTCCCGGTCGAAACTATTAAATGAATATGAAAAGGTGCAAAAGGTTAAGTTGCATGGCTGTAAGTAAAATAATTAAATATAAGACATCCCTATTCTATAATGTGAAGCCCAAAAAGAGCAATCAAAAATCATGGAATGCTTCTTCTAGTTGTAGCAGCAGCAGCCAGTGAAAAAGCTGACATGTTTTTGATGTTTTTTACTATTCCAAGAAACAGACAGATACAGTTTTGCGTAAATCCCTTCTGATTTGGTGAAAGAGCATGTTTGTGTATTTATATTTCTACTTTCAATTTATTATTGATAATAAAGGAATATTTTTACTTTCAATTTATTATTGCGTAAAGGAATATTTTTTGTAGTATCTGTGAATGAATGAATAAATATCTATTTGACTCCTTAAAAGCTTCCTCTAATAAAACTACAGTACTCACAGTCGCATCAAAACAAAACCCCGGGAAAAATAACCGCTACACGCGCATTATTGCTTTCCAAGCGCGGATGCCAAATCTTTAGATGGATTTCACGCGCTTTGGGAGATTACTTTGCCAGAAAAAAAAAAGGCCAAAGAAGCTGCGCGGCCCTCGATCAAGAGTATCAATTTCACAAAACCAGTTTTTTATATTTGGATAGTTCATCTTACTAGAGTAGAGAATGGTAGAGTTTTCTTTTAGTTTTACTTTACGCCGTTGGGAATTTGGCCTCGCGTCTATCATAGTCGACTTGTTTCGATGCTGCTGCTTCGATTTCTTGTTTGTACTGTCTTCGTCTTGCATTTGTTGCACCGGATGTATAATTGATTCTGGTGTTATCAAATCATTTGAAATTCAAGAATCGTGGTGCTCTCCGTTGGTTCTGGTTTGCGCCGTGGTCAATTCTGACTCTATGTTGTCATCGTCGATTTATTTGCCTGATGCATCTTGTATTTCTTTGGTTGTTATGCCGTGTGTTTGCAGTTGTGCATCTGTGCTTCGGTGCCTTCCTTTCTATTGATCAATTTTTTGAGTCAATTTTTAATTTCAATCTATGATGTGGGTTTGACTTTGTTTCGCTGTTCTTCAATTTTAGTCTTTTTTTCGGGAGTGTACTTATGTCGGTCTAGTCTGTGCCTACTGATTTGTATTCCTCCGTTCCATCAATCTTTGCAACATTGACAAATCTTACAATATTGAGGTGCCGATGCAATTTTTTAAGATAGTGGGTGTAAAGGTAAAATAGTAAATGTAAAGATATAAAATAGTGGTGTTAAGTTAAAAAATAGTGGGATCCAACTTTTGAAGTGAATGTGGTCCACTCATTTTCTTTCTATTTTAAGTAATGTTGCAAGATTAATGAGACAATTTAAAAAGAAAATATTGCAAGATTGGTGTAATAGAGAGAGTAGTTGATTTGTAGTTGTCTTTTTTTGGCTTGTTGTTTCTTATTTTATTTACGTTTTTCTGATCTTCATTTCAGGATTTTTCATCTTGGTGGCGGCTTGAGTATGCACTGTTGGAAGGGTGCATATATTTGTTTTGATACGGTTTATGTTTGTGCTATGGGTTTCTGCTTTTGCTAATTTCGATGGGTGGGTTGTATATTTCATGTGCATGTTTTCTGCTTTTAGTTGTTCTTCGTATTAGTAGCATTTTATTATTGGAATTTTGTATATTGAAAGCAATATTTTTGCTTGTATGCAATGTATTTTTAATTCAACTGTTTTTATTCTCCTATCTGATTAATAATATTCACGCATGTTGTTCATTTATCTTTTATAAGAGTTAGATTGTGTAGTGCGTTGTTGTAGTTTACACAAGACTGAACAATTAGTTGAAATAACAAAATATAAAAAGTTAACACAACTGAGCTAACTTAAGGACAAGTTGTCCGTTTAAGCTACAATTTAGATAAGAATTGATTTATCTTGACTATTTGTCTATAGTGGTACAAATGAATGTGGTGTATTGATGGATCACAATGTGATGTGTTCACCTAGCTAACCTTATGAAGGATAGGGAAGATGAATTAATACTTGTATCCTTTGGAAAACCTCTGATTTCAGCTCGCGTATGGAGCTTCTAGACTGTGTCCTAGTCCTTCCTCTCCTCATTATGGATAGAGATCTGAGAGAATAAATTTTATAATTCTATCTCTCATTACTTACGTTCTCGCCGTTTCTTTTTGTCTATAAATCTTAACCGCTTGAATCAATCTGAACGCGTATATAAAATATTGAATAAACATTATTTTATAATTGTGGCCCATTAGTAATTACTACCTCCAGTCCCGCTATTTCCCCGAAGGAAATATGTTGGTCCGGAGACGAGTGTCAGGTGTAGAGGGGGGGGGGAGGGTGAATACACCTGAGTACAAGTTCTTTTTCTCAAACGCGAAGGACAGCTGAGTTGTAGGTTGCAACTGATGAACAGTGCCAAATAGTAACCTTCTGATCGCGGGTCAAAGTGAGTCAACTACTGAGTTTCTCCTGCTGACTTTTGTCAGTAGTTGATTCTCAGTCGGAGACTTAGTGCGGATAAGTGTGTAGGCCCGATAGACTTCGTCTCGATTTGAAAACGTGTTTTTCGCAAACCAAATAATTTTGGCTAGTGCAATTTCAAATACGTTTTATGCAAAGTATGAGTTTGTAAGATGATTTGAATGCAATGCAATAAAACAGTAAATGACACAAACGATTTTTAACGTGGTTCGGATACGCAAGATCCTACGTCCACTGTCCTGCTGAACAGGAGGTCTTGTTGATTAATCTGAGCAAGCCTCAGCAAGGTATCTCGCAGACCGGACGTACCTTTCTAAGTTATAGTCCTTAGCGACTTTACAAATCAAACCGAAGTTTGAAGGGGAGGGGATGTTCTCCAACTATGAAGGAGTTCTTACAATAAGAACAGTCACGAAATGTGAACTCTTTCGAAGGTTCTAAGCTATGGATATAACAATGGAGCTTAGATAGAGAAGAGGGATCTAAAGAAGAAAACTCTAGAGAGAAGAACTAGAAACATTCTAATGAGCAAATTCTTCACTGGATCTTCGTGAAACACGCTAGAGTGTTTCGAAATCTTGAGCGTGTAATCCTTTGATATCCCGTGCGTGGAGCTCGGAAAGGCTTCTCTATTTATAGTTGTGACCCAAACATTTGTCCGTTGGAGGGGACGATGCCACGTGTCACAAACGTCCAAGGAAAAGGGCCATATGTTCGAAATGTTGTCGCAGAGTAGTTGGTTACTGTCATGAGAGCAGCTTTAGTTGGTCAGAGCAGGTAGAACTTAGACTGCTTCTCATTGGTCGAAGTTTGAGGTAGGTGAGACTTGTCAGACACCAGTCTTCATCTGAGTTGACTCTCACTCATCCTCGTATGATCTTCTGCTGACTTTCGAATGATGTTAAAAGTCGGGTCGTTTCTGTCGGATATAGTAGACCTGATAAGATCTATGTATTCTTCGTCTGAGTCTGCTGATAACGGATCTTCTACGAGTGGAATCAGCTGAAGACTCTGAAGGTACTGAGCTTTGATACTGCGTTCTTCTACTGATGTGGGTCAGCCGAAAAGAAATCTTCTACTGATTGAAGTCAGCTGATGACCTGCGAACACAAGCTCTTACAATGATGACGTGGGGTTCTGGAAAGTAACTTCCTACTGAAGACCAGTCCAACACTTACCCCTTACATGACTTAGACAAAAACGATAATAGAAAATACAATCAGTCTAGCATATTACATCATCTAGTTTTATCAACACTACACTAAGGATACAAGATAGGTTTTGGGATCTTCAATTCCATAGTAATAAATTACTATTATTTCCCCCATTACCGATAAGCAGATAGGTCCTATTACAAGAACTACTGATAAAATAATACAAAGTACCCTCTAAGTGGTTATTAAGATCAACCACTGACTCATAACCCAACAATTTCCCCCTAATTGATGATGCCAAAACTATTGTAAATTCTAAGAACATTAAGTTCCAAACTACTGACCTAAAGAGACTTCAGTTAGACTGAGCAAATAAAGCAAGGCAGTCAGTAGCTAAAAGATAGGCATATCAGAGAAAAGGTTATGTGTGTATGTGTCAGATCACTTTAGTGATCAGCTGTGATAACGAAAATAAACATAGCCGTAAGACAATGAGTAGTTGTCTGGCCAGAAGAAAGGTACTGATATATATATGAGAGATGATTACAATCAGCCCTAACTTCTATACAGAGAGAGAGAAAATCTACTGCTATCGTCTGAACTTCTTAATCTTGTCCTTGAATTCAGCAGACTTGACAGCAGGAGGATCCAACCCATAAGATCTGTAGATTCTGGCTCGGAGGGTTTGGATATCCTTGACATCACTTGGCTGCAAGGGATCTAGATCATGGTGTCGTGCAGCAGTGTCGACCTCATCTTCAATCTCTTTCGTGCATAAAACTCCTCGAGAGGTCATGGGTGGAGTTAGCTGTCTATAGGCAGGGGCAACGAGTGGCAGCTTTTCCTTGAATAAAATAAGCTGAATATGTGCTCTGAGGTTGGCGTCGTACTGATGAATGAACTCATCGAAGAGATCAGCAATCGGTACCTCAGCAGGATAGCACTGCCATACGTAGTATGCCTTAATGAAATCAATCTTCAGCTCCTCCCATTCCTCGTTCAGGTTCCAGGGAATCCACTTATCAACATGGCAATGTGGAGACTTCTTCGATATGTAACATTACGTGCACCTCGCCCGAAGAACATGGAAGTCCCGGGCACATGTTTGCTCCCGTCGAGAATTGGCTCCTTGGCGATGTTGGGATTGTGTATACCTGGAAGCATTTTTATGCTTGTATACAATGTGTTTTTGTCCTTACCACTGTTTTATTCTCCTATCTGATAAATATGTATATTTGCACATGTTATCCTTTATCTTGTATAAAAGTTAGATTTGTGTGGTGTGTCGGGTATCACAGAAGACAACACAAATTGGTTGAACTGACAAGATATAAACAGTTATCACAATGAGACAACTTAAGGATAAGTTGTCGGTTTAAGTCACAGCTTTAGATAAGAAGTGGCTTGCCTTAGCTGCTTGTCTTTACTGGTACACTTAAGGTGGTGTATTGACGGATCACAGTGAGATGTGTTTTCCTAACTGACCTTAGTGGAGAACCAAGATCTCGGTGACTTAGCTGGTCTTAAGCTTGGTAAGACTTCAGCTGAGTGCATTTGACTATCTATCACTTTGACCTACTATGGTGAACGTCATCGCGACCGGATCTACGTATCTTGGGTGTTAGTAGTCATTTGTGGCTCAGGCTGGTTGTCTGTATCTTGCATCCGTATCCTAGTAAAATGGGTTGATAATATCCCCTGAGGAACTCGAAAGGATTACCACACTAAACCCGGTCGGTTGATTATGTTCAGGTGTGTTAATAAGGTCGAGTGGTACTACTCAGGAATATAAGATGTTAATTAATTTAAGCTTTTAGTGAGCTTAATTAATTAACGGATATTTCTATTTTAAATACGGAGATCGATTAAGTCTAAAATACAAGCCCTTGCTCAATTTGGAATAAAGGGGTAAGTCAGCACGGATTCTCTAGTTGAATGAATATGTGTTTATTAATTAATTTTGCTCTGGGCTGAGCATGGATAATTAATAAATTTGAGGCCCAGCTTTATTTCTTGTATTGGATCCCCGATCTGGCCCAATTAGTTGCCTGATTATTATTGTCTCTCAGAAATCATTATTAATGTATTAATGTATTTTTACATTATTTAATAATGTTATTTATCTGGAATTAATTGGCTGAGCCAATTAATTGATAAATATTAGTAGCCCAGTAAATTAATTAATTATATTATGGGCTTGTTATGTGGAAGCCCATTAGAAATATAATTAAATTAATGGGTTACAAATATATTAATATTATATTAGCTTTTGAAGCCCATATAGATCGATTCATTGCTCGTAAACGCAATTACACATATTTTCATAATTATTCACACACGGCGTGAGTTTATGGGGCGACGATAATCTTATTTTCTCCAGTTCTCGACCACCGTAGGGAGAAAAAGGCCGGGACACAGATCAGAAGATCTAACACAGGAGCAACAATCAAAGCCGCGACAACATACGAAAAGGAAGGTATCGTTTCTAACCCTAAATTATTCCTTCAATTGGTATCAGAGCCTTGTTTAGGCTCTGATTGTTGCTGTTAGGTGTATGATTAGGGTTCAATTCCGTCGTTATCGGGTTAATTTTCGTGTTTGGGGCGGCCTGCGAGCCATTGGTTTGTCCCCGTTGTAACGTTTTTCTCGTGAGAAAATCCACGAGTAGTTGATAGGACCAATGTATTATGTGATTGTACTGTTATTAAACTGTAATTGGTCTGGAATGCATGAAAATCGAGGCGCAACGGCGCGGAAAGACGGAAAAGGCAAAACACTAGTTTCTGGCAGGCTCACGACCGCCAGATTGTGGAGGCGTGTAGGGGCTTGTGTAGCGTTAGTTTCCGATCCGTTTGGACAGTTTTCTTCATTATTTCGTTAGCTTCGTCTGGATAGGTCGCACGACCCATTCCGATATCTGGTTCGTCCGGAATAGCGTCGGGAAGGAGACATGGTCGTGCAGTCCAGAAATCCCAAAATTGGCCAGAAAACCCTAGTTTTCTAGGGTTCAGCCGCATCTTACGGCGGCGATTCCCGGCGGGTCCGGGGTCCAATTTCCGATCGTCTTGAACCGATGGATTCCTCGTCACACAAGCTTCGTGTCGATATGTCGTATGGGATCATCCGATCCGAATGCGACCGGAATCGACGTCTGAAGTTTGCTGCTCACCATAAATTTTTCCGGCGACAAATTCAAAAATTGAGGGAAATTAATGGACGATTTCGGCCGGAATCTGTTCATGGTGGCCTAAAATCGTCCAAGGATCATTACCCATAAATAAATTGAACTAATCAGGGATCGGAAAGAGGCAATTTTGCAACGGCGGAGCCGGCGGTGACGGGTTGCGCAATTGCGCGGATTCCCATCGCGGTGGCGGAAATCGCCGGCCGTTTGGCACGGCCCAGACGTCACCCAGACGTCTGGAGAGAAGAGAGATGGGGAGGAGCGCCGGGGGTGGGCAGAGCGAAGCAAGGCGGTGCACGGCGCGCGATCTGCTGTGTGCAGATGCGGCAGCGCGACTTCAGCCTCCAGGCGACGCGGCGGCGGCTGTTTCACGGCGGGTGGTCGGCAGGTGTCCTCCAGGTGGCGAGGAGACCTAGAACAGTCGGTAATATGGCCGCCTTGGGCGGCGGCGACGTGCGGCAGCAGCTGCCGCTGCTGTTCGTGGTGAAGAAGACCGCTTGCTCTCGCTGATGTGGTGTACACACGTGGCGGCCACGTGGCAGCTACCCCTGCTGACGTGGATTTTTTTCCAGGCAGCTTTCGGAAGTATTTTTGACGCAAACAACACCAGATTCGAAGATTTTGAAGATCGAAGAGCTGTATTTTGATCGGGCTATGTAATAGTTAGGAATTACGTGTTTTAAAGCCTGATAACGACGTTTTAAATTTCCTATTTTCGCATTTATTTTTTTATTATGCTTTAGCATGCGATTATGTGATTAATTGCGCTTAGAAAAACATGAACATAGGATTTACGTCGTATTAAGCATGTTTTAATTTTCGCGAGCACGTTTTATTATGTGCGTTTAGAAATTGCATTCTTTAGAAATTATGTGGATATGCATGATTCAAAACAAACCTTTTGAATAAAAAGACTAAGCAATTTTTAAATTAAATGTTTAATTAGATTCCATTAATTTGGATATTAAACACTTAATCAGACCTCCATTAATTAGACTCTACACGAAAGTAGTAAGATTATGTGAGTAAACGTCCACCTGCGTGCCTTGCTTGCATTTTTGAGCTACCAGTTTTGTGAGATGAGTTTTCCAAAATAATATTTGATTATTATTGAGTAGTGGGAGCGAAGCCGTAAACGTCCACCTGCGTGGCTTGCGTGCCTAGTAAACACGAGTACTCTAGATGATAATAATTAAATAGGATGACTAATTAGATCAAATTGAATGCGGCATGGTTCGAGTAAGTATGTCAATTTCGAGAATTTGATTCTATTTTGGTCGAATTAATGGTCAATGCTTAGATGTCACTGTAGGTACAATTCACTTCCCTCAAAGTCCCTTCCCGTGTATTAATAGTGACATGGTCCAGGATATCGAACTATTAATTCCATTCGTCTTAAGAACCTAGACGTGGATTAGAATTAAAGAGCTATGTAAATAGCTTGGTTTAGGGTTACGCTAGTAAACGTCCACCTGCGTGGCTTGCTAGTGGAATTCCTAGAGCCGTTCGAGGTTTTTAATATCATTGTTTTTACAAAAGGCTATAATGATTATTAATTACGAATTATGTGCAAATATTAACTTTATACATGCTTTTTAAATTATATTTTTCGATATATGCGTTCGAAATTTTTCGAGTTCCTAAACAAGTCTCACCAACCAAACCCTAACGGGTTTAACAATTTTTAAATAATTTCATAGAGTGGAAGAGATATCTTATCTTCCCAATAAATGCTCTGCAAAGGTCCTATAAGAACTTCTGTTTTAGGACCTGTATGTCTAAGAACGAGTTTACTATGAGTATGTTACTCAAATCTTTGGTAGCGGTCAAAGAGGTTATAGGAAAGGGCAAGAGTGCTCAAGTCTTGAATATCCCTAGTAGTTCAAGGAATCCTTCGAAAGGCGGAACCAGAAAAAGAGCAGAAAGGGTGGTCAATTCAAGAAGAGCAGTGGGAGTAAGAAGACGGTCCTTACCGGCGACATACGAATGTCAAAGGAGAAAGGAAGGTTCTTCAATTATGGTAAGAAAGGACACTGGAAGAGTTATTAACCAGATGTCAAGGCAAAACAGAAAGAGGCGTGAGTCGCTCTTGTAACTGAAACTGTTCTGGTTTTCTCTTCTACCCACGAATGGGTAGTGGATTCGGGGACAACTGATCATGTTTGTTACACCTTGCAAGGTTTCTTGCAGAAAAGGTAATTGAGCAATGGCGAGGTGGTAGTCTCAATGGGCAATGGATCGAAAGTTCCTGCAATTGCCATTGGAGATTTAAATCTATCTTTTGATAGTTCTGTTTTAGTATTTAAAGAAGTTTAATATGTGTCTGAGTTTAGGCGAAACATTATTTCTGTTTCAAAACTCTGCACCATGGATGGTTATAAATCAAGTTTTGATAGTGAAGTTTCTATCATGAAAGACGATGATTTTATCTGTGGTGGACCATTAAACGGATTTTTATATACTATTACTTGTAAACCGCGTAGTTCTGTTAATATTGCTTCCTCATAATCAAATCCTAAGAAGACGAAAGAGTCTTCTAAGGTAAACCAAACTTATTTGTGGCACTTAAGACTAGGTCACATCAATCTTAATAGGACTCAGAGGTTGGTGGAACATGGATCATTGGAGTTTCTCCAAGATTGAACCATTTCCAAGTTGGATTGCTTTGAAACCTTTAAGGAATTCAAGGCAGAAGTGGAGAAGAAGCTAGGTAAAGAAATCAAAATACTACGATCTGATTGTGGTAGGGAATACCTATCTAACGAGTTCAAGGACTACTTGACAGAATGTGGGATTACATCCCGGTGCCGACAAAGACGGCACGCCTCAGCAGAATGGTGTGTCAGAGAGAAGGAACCGAAGTCTCTTAGATATGGTTCGGTCGATGATGAGTTATGCAACTTTGCCAGTTTCCTTTTGGGGATATGCCCTAGAGACTACAGTATACTTGCTGAACCGTGTGCATTCCAAGTCGGTACAAAAGATCCCTTTTGAGTTGTGGAGCGGGCACAAACCCAGTATGCACCACTTAAGGATTTGGGGTTATCCTGCTTATGTACTAAATATGCAGGCCGACAAATTGGAATCACGTTCAGAAGTGATGTTCATAGGGTATCCGAAGGAAACAAAGGGTGGATACTGTTATGATCTTAAAGAACAGAAGATCGTTGTTAGCCCTAAGGCTCAGTTCTTAGAAGAGGAATACATTAGTAACCATAAATCTCGAGTAGACATCATCCTTGAGGAATTACAAGGTGGTCGAGTTCCACTTGAACAGCAGTTGTGCAAGATAGTACTCCACGAGTAACTGAACAATCTGTTAACACAGCGTCTGACACTGTTTCGACGTAGTGGGAGGGTGATATTTACACCTAATCGGTATATGTTCACTGGGGAGACGTTTGATCATCTCCCGGCAGATGCACAAGATACCGTGGATCCCTAGACTTACAACGAAGCAGTGGGAGATGTAGATGCAAATTCCTAGCGAATCGTCATGGACTCAGAATTTAAGTCCATAATTGATATGGATGTATACGAGATTACTAAACTACCTGAGGGCTGTAAGGCTATTGATAGTAAGTGGGTATATAAGAGAAAGAGAGAGGACCGAATGGAGAGATTATGTTGTTTAAGGCCAGGCTAGTGGCAAAGGGTTTTACCCAGAAAGAAGGTATCGATTACGATGAGACCTTCTCGCTTGTAGCAATGATCAAGTCCATTCGGATTCTCCTTGCCATAACAGCTCATAAGAACCTAGAGATCTGGCAAATGTATGTCAAAACCGTATTCCTAAACGGTTACCTTAAAAAAAAAAGGTAGGGACATCTACATGAAACAACCAGATGGTTATGTGAAGAAGGGCGAAGAGCATCTAGTTTGGAAGCTTAAGAAGTCTATTCATAGACTTAAGCAATCTTTCCGGTTATGGCACCAGCATTTTCGACGAGGTAGTCAAATCCTATGGATTTGGATCCTGTCCTAACGAGGTGTGTGTACCGTATTTGTGTTAACGGATCAGTGGTGTTTCTTGCATTTTACGTAGATGACATCCTTCGCATTGGCAACAATGTTGAAGTGTTATCAGACGTAAAGATGTGGTTATCCGAGCAGTTTCAAATGAAGGACTTAGGTGAAGCTGCTTACATCCTTGGGATCAAGGTTATCCGAGATCGCCAGAAAAGGATATTAAGCTTGTCACAAGCGTCCTACATTGATACTGTTATTGCTCGTTTCAGCATGCAAAAAGCCAAGAGAGGTTCAGTACCTTTCAGACATGGCATTTTTCTATCCAAGAATCAGTGCCCTAAAACGCCTGAAGAGATAGAAAGTATGAGGCTAGTACCATATGCTTCTTTTGTCGGTAGCCTCATGTATGCGATGCTTTGTACGAGAGCAGATATCTCATATCTTTGTAGGCATGGTCTCAAGATATCGCCTAACCCCTAGGAAAGGAACACTGGGATGCAGGTCAAGCATATTCTCAAGTACCTTAAACGGACTAGAGATTATAGGCTTGTTTACCGATCCGACGTCCTAGTATCTTTGGGTTATACGGGAATCGGATTTCCAGGCTGACAGAGATGAGAAGAAGTCTACCTCGAGTTATGTGTTTACCTTGGGAGGTGGAGCCATTTCATGGAGGAGTGCAAAGCAGAAATGCATTGCGGACTCAACCATGGAAGCAGAGTATATGGGCTGCGCGTAAGCTTCGAAAGAGGCAGTTTGGCTCAAGAATTTCCTCCTGGATCTTGATATTGTTCAGAATTTGCCTAAGGCGATCACGTTTTATTTTGATCATGCGGGTGCAGTGACAAATTCTAAGGAACCTAGATCTCACAAGGCGTCTAAACACATAGACAGGAAGTACCACATTATACGAGTATTCGTAAATCGAGGTGACGTGATGATTGACAAAATTGGAACTGAAGTCAACCTAGCTAATCCTTTCATGAAGAGCTTACCACTCCCGGCTTACGAGACGCATGTTCATGGCTTAGGGATGGTAGAGATGCCCCCCACTTAGGACTACAGAAACTTTTGTATAAGTGGGAGAAAATGCAGTGATAGATAGGATAGATAGCTGAGATATAGTTGGGTACTAGTTTGTACCTAGATAGCTGAGATATAGTTGAGTACTAGTTTGTACCTAGAACTGACACATTGTATACTAAAAGTTTGCTTTAGTATAAGTCGGAGAATTGTTGGGATTGTGTATACTGGAAGCATTTTTTATGCTTGTATACAATGTGTTTTTTGTCCTTACCATCGTTTTTTATTCTCCTATCTGATAAATATGTATATTTGCACATGTTATCCTTTATCTTGTATAAAAGTTAGATTTGTGTGGTGTGTCGGGTATCACAGAAGACAACACAAATTGGTTGAACTGACAAGATATAAACAGTTATCACAACTGAGACAACTTAAGGATAAGTTGTCGGTTTAAGTTGCAGTTTAGATAAGAAGTAGCTTGTCTTAGCTGCTTGTCTTTACTGGTACACTTAAGGTGGTGTAGTGACGGATCACAGTGAGATGTGTTTTCCTAACTGACCTTAGTGGAGAACCAAGATCTCGGTGACTTAGCTGGTCTTAAGCTTGGTAAGACTTCAGCTGAGTGCATTTGGCTATCTATCACGGAGATCGATTAAGTCTAAAATACAAGCCCTTGCTCAATTTGGAATAAAGGGGTAAGTCAGCACGGATTCTCTAGTGGAATGAATCTGTGTTTATTAATTAATTTTTCTCTGGGCTGAGCATGGATAATTAATTAATTTGAGGCCCAGCTTTATTTCTTGTATTGGATCCCTGATCTGGCCTAATTAGTTGCCTGGTTATTTATTATCTCTCAGAAATCATTATTAATGTATGAATGTATTTTTACATTATTTAATAATGCTATTTATCTGGAATTAATTGGCTGGGCCAATTAATTGATAAATATTAGTAGCCCAGTAAATTAATTAATTATATTTTGGGCTTGTTATGTGGAAGCCTATTAGAAATATAATTAAATTAATGGGTTATAAATCTATTAATATTATATTGTCTTTTGAAGCCTATATATATCAGTATTCTGTTCAGAAACAAATTACACACATTTTCATAATTATTCACGCACGACGTGAGTTTATGGGGGAGACGATAATCTTATTTTCTCCAGTTCTCTGACCACCCAGAGGGAGAAAAAGGCCGGGACACAGATCAGAAGATCTAACACAGGAGCAACAATCAAAGCCGCGACAACATACGATGAGGAAGGTATCGTTCCTAACCCTAAATTATTCCTTCAGGCGATTCTGTCAGTTAGCTTTATTATCTTCGCCAAGTCTTCCAGCCTCTTCTTCTCCCTAAGGGCCGCAGCTCTTCTATCTCCTCTCCGGAGATTCAGCCCTTGCTGCGTTGCCTCCCAGGTTGCCTTATCATCTGCCTCCTGCTCAGGTGTTAGAGTAGAGATCTTCTTCAATCTCTGAATGAGGGGCAGATTGTCAGTGTCCGAGCCAGCCGGCTCATCAGCGGATTGCTGAGCCTTCTTTTTCTGCTCATCCAAGATCTTTTTGGTTGTGCTCTTGGACATCTTGACAGTAGGCTGTCTCTTCCTCTTCTTAGGCTTCTGAGCCTCTTCCTCCAATCTCAGCTCATAGTCGATTTGATCTTGTAGTTGCTAATCTGCCCTTTTATCGAACTCCTCCTTCTCCTCTCGAGTTTTGAATTTGGGCATCGGGGAAGGAGGTCGAGTAGACTCTGTCGCTTTCTCCTTCCTAGGCCTTTGAGGTGGCAGGGGCTCGTCTTCTTGGTCGACAAACTATGCAACCTCCTCTATGTCTTGCTGCTTGAGCGAGAGGATCCTTGTCCCGATCCTCCAACCGGCTCGGGCGGTGAGTATCTTGGACTACTGGGATGTGAACTACGGGAGGGGGTGCCGGCCCGGTTCCCGGCTGGCGAGCCCCGAACCTTCCTCCTTGACAACTTCCCTTGTCTCGGCCTCCACATCCACTTTGAGCTATCTCAACCACTTTCTTCCCCTTTTTTGGCATCATCGTGGCGGGGATTCGGAAGAGTACGGATTGCTACAATTTCATTCTCGAGTTTGAAGAGAGCATCCTTGATGGAAGTGGTGGTGGTGTTGAAGTCTCTGACTGCATCGCAATAGTGCTCCCAGTCAGCCTCTTGATCCTTTTGGATTTGACGAATTTGGGCTGCTATTTCTTGTCTTTGCTTCAGGAGCGATGCGTCGAGTGAGGCAATCATCTTTGACTGGATGAGCTTTAAGGCGTCCGCCTGATTCTCCAATGCCTTCTGCACGCTGGAGGTGACCATCTTATTATGCTCATCCATAGTCTTCTGGACTGTGGCTAAGCTCTTTGTCAGCTGCTCAGAAAATGATTTCTGCTAAGCTTCGAGCAGCTGCTAACTTTGAGCAGCCAAGTCCACCTTCTGAGCGGCCAGTGCAGTCTGGACGATCTCCTGAATATTTGGAGATGGAGTTTCCGAGACCTTATTGACTGCGCTTGCCAGTCTGTCAACAGTCTCCGTCTAAGACTTTGTATACTGCGTCCAGTTTAGATGGACATCCTTAGCTAGGAGACGGTTTTTATCTCCTTGCTTCCTGATAGCACAGTTGACAGACTTTGAGGACACGGAACCTATAGGTTTGGCCTGATAGGATGAGGTTCCGAGCCTCTGCTCTGAGGCTGCGAGCTGTTGCTTCCGACTGGGCTTTGAAGCAACAGGGTCGTCACCTGATGTAGGAGGTGGAGGTGGTGACTCGCCCTTCTCACTGGGAGTTTTACCCTCAGCAGATTCTCCCTGATCTGTGTCCTTGGGTGGTGCCTGATCCTCATCATTGTTATCATCATCATGATGGGAATGCTGCGATGGGCTGCTGGCTGTCTGCTGGGAGGACCTGAGGTTCAGTAGATATAGCATGGCTGACCGTAGGTCCTCGACGGATGCAATGTCAGCGGGCTTCCCGAACCCTATGGCTAACTGCAGACTTTGCTCCTCTGCCAGAAGGGACAGTGTAGAGTGCTGTTGAATCAGCTCTGCAAGGATATCCCAGTTCAGGAATCTCAGCAGCATCTGAGTCCTTGCCCTAATCGCTATGTCGACCAGATCCTGATGAGATGAGATTTTAGGGATCTGTGCAGCGAATTCTCCTGTGGCTTGGAGACGAGTCTTCTGCAACGTCGACCACTCGGATGACACTTCACCAGCCAATTCCTCAACTTCCTGCGGCTGAGTCTCTTCCAAACTGGTCCGATGTACCTTATCCTTGAGGGTGGCACCCTCTATCCCGTTATCAGCGTCTAGTATGTCCTCCTCCTGAGGTGGTGGAGGAGAAGCAGGCTTCGCGGGAACCTTAGAAGCTCCAGCCTTGGAGAGTTTCTTCCGCTTCGACGGGTCGGCCCATGGAGGCAGATCGGTTGAAGATCTCTTGAGCTTAGTAGCTCCACGTCCGACTGACTTCTCAGCCGCTGCTCTTGTCTAAAACTTAATGAGCTTCTTGTCAAAATATTTCGAATCAGCGAATGACGCATGATTCGTGACTGAGTCTTCAATCAGTATGGACAGCTTGGTCCCATATACTAGTTTGCCCATACTAATTAGTCTCCTCTCTCCTGACTGTGTGGTGGCAAACTTTTGCGCCTGAGCCTTCAGCTCGGCCACAAAGAAATCCGTCCAGTTCACCTGGACTCCGTCGATTATAGCCATCATCACACGGTGCGGGTTTGGACAGCTGGTCGAAGGAACCTGCGGCGCTCGTCAGGGTGTGTATAACTATGTACGCGAGCCCTCTGTACTCCGGCAGGAGTTGGTTCTTCGGCAGCGCGGACTTGAAGGAGATATCGTCCCTTCCATAGAAGCGGTGGACATAGGCGTTCAGATCCTTCTCCTTGTAGCCCACGGGAGAAATCCCGTAACTCGGAAGATCGAAAGTGGATTTCAGCGCTGCCTTGATGTTTATATCGGCATGGATGGATTCCCACTTCCGAGGGGCCACTTCCCTCATGTAGGCGATCTCCGACATCTCTTCGTTGGTATCTTCCACGGAGCGCCAGTTATAATACAGCTCGGCTACCTGGCGGGGAAGATAAGAGCGATGATGCTTCGTCACGGGAAGCTCTAGGCCAGACTCCTCAAGAGCCGAGAAGATGGGCTCAAGATATGGGAGATCTGCCTGGTGGAGGACCATCGTCGGTTCGAAGAGAACCCTTGACTTGATGATCTCCTCAATGTTGTGCAGGGTCTGAACAATCGCCATAGTTATCTGCAAGAAACTCGTTAGCACTTGAAAATAGAGTAAGTTAGATTTGAGTTATGCAGAAGTTTAAGAAATTACCGTAGACAAAGAGCCTGAGTTGAAAAACAGAGTCAGTTTTGGTAGAGAGCGAGAGGAAAAACTGAAAGTTTGAAAAGCTCTAAGTGCGAAAGTGGCGTAAATAGATAGGATTAGAGATAAAAGGAGAGTTTTTATAAGTTTTGAATATCAACCGGTTTTAATCGGACGGCTGGTATAAAATCTTGCTTTTTCATGACGGTTGTGATTTGATGTTATAAACGGAATGATTACATTAGCCGCCTATAACCTAGACCCATGTAAGATATGTGCAGATAAAGTAAGGTGAGAAGACATGCATTGAATGCGTTGCAGGCTGCATTAAAGGCTAAACTTTTTAAATGAAAACGGTTTCTACTGACTTAACCTTAAAGATTAATGGCGGGAAATAAATGCTCATCATGCTACTGAATGCAAACGACTGATTTAATAAATATTAGCATGCTTCTGACAATATTAAGTATTTAAACTACACAAACCTCTTTAGTTGAACTTTTACGATCAGCTGGTTACCGTAATGACTCAGGAGGATCTTTATGGTACTGATAACCATGTTCCCCCTTACTGCGTATCTTGTGTGATTCACCCGATCGAATCAAAGTGCTGAGTCGACTTCGACTGTCTTGCGACTCCTCTTACTGACACGAGTCAGTAGGATCCAATAGACTTAGCTCAACTGATAATTCTCTGAATTTGTTCTCAGCTAGTGGTTTGGTCAGTATATCTGCCCTTTGTTTGTGAGTATGAATCTTCTCCATCCTGATATCCTTCTTTTCGACATGGTCTCGATGAAGTGGTGTTGAATGTCTACGTGCTTGCATCTCGTATGAAGAACCGGGTTCGAGTTATAGCAATCGCACCTTGGTGGAGTCGCAGGTAGATGGGCACTTCATTTTGAATAATTCCATAGTCTCGCAGTTGTTGTCGAAGCCAAAGGATCTGGGCACAACAACTTCCAGCAGCCATATACTTCGCTTCAGTAGTGGATGTTGCTACTAAATGCTGTTTCTTTGAAAACCATGATATCAGCTTGCTGCCTAGGAACTGACATGTCCCAGAAGTTGATTTTCGATCTATCCTGCATCCTGCATAATCAGCATTCGAGTAACATGTTAGTATCAGATTATCATCAGCAGGATACCATAACCCTGCATCAGGTGTTCCCTTCAGGTATCACAGAATCTTTTCGCTGAGTCCAGATGACTTCGCTTGGGATTTGCCTGAAATCTTGCACATACACCTACATCATAAGTTATGTCAGGTCTGCTTGCTGTTAAATATAGTAAAGAATCAATAATAGCTCTATAATCAGTAGAGTTGACAGAAGCACCCTCTTTGTCTAGATCGATTTTAAAATTTGTGTTCATGGGGATCTTGACTGGCTTGCTTGAGTCGCAGCCGAATCTTTTCAGGAGATCTCGAGTGTATTTAGCATGGTTGATGAATATTCCTTCAGTTGATTGCTTTACTTGAAATCCAAGGAAATAGTTCATCTCCCCCATCATGGACATCTCGAACTTCTCCTTCATCATTTTCTCGAATTGTTGACATATAGTCACGTTCCTGCAACCGAAAATGATGTCGTCCACGTAGATTTGCACCAGTAGGATGTCATCTCCTGACTTGATGTTGAACAGGATGCGATCTATTGTCCCCTTCTGAAAACCTTTACGGAGCGAAAAATCTGATAGGGTATCGTACCAAGCCCTGGGTGCTTATTTTATCCCATACAGAGCTTTCCGAAGTCTGTGCACCTGATGTCCCTGATGAAAGCCAGGCGGTTGTTCCACATAGACTTCTTCCTTCAGTACGCCGTTTAGAAACGCCGATCACATGCTGATGTCTAGGTCTGTCAACAAGCTCCCAAACTTTGTTTCGGACAAACTGGTTTAGCTCCTCTTGCGTGGCAATAATCCAGTCAGCATCGTTTAGAGCATCCTCTATCGTTTAAGGTTCTTCAGTAGACAAGAAGCAGGAGTAGAGAGAACTTTCTCCTTGGCTTAATCTGGATCTTGTCCTTATTGCTGCTGATGGATCTCCTGTGATAAGATCTGAAGAGTGAGCGTCAAGCCACGAACGTCTGAGTTTGGCATCTTCTTCTGAGATTACTTCTGTACAGTCAACAGGAGTGTTAGGCATTTCAGTAGTGCTATTCTGTGACTGAAGCAATTCAGTAAGAAGGTTAGGATCTATTGAGTTTCCAGGTTCAGGGGCATTTAGCTCAGGAACATTAGTCGTTCCCCCTGAATTTATATTCTCAATAGAGGTCTCAGTTACCACTGGGGCTTCCTCATTGACCGTTGTTACCTGATGTTGATTTTGTTCGGTAGAATCAACCAGGTTAGCTACAGTGCATGCGGGATGAGTCTGAATTTCTTCATCGTCTGACTCATCATCCTAACAATGCTGGATCTTTTCGGCTTTATCGTTCAGTGTGAGATCCAGTAGCTTGTTGCTGACATCGTTAGGTTTTGTCTTCTTTAATTTCCTGTTCTCAGTAACAAACTCATCAAAGACAACATGAGGGCTTTCCTCCACGCAAAGAGTCTGATAGTTAAAGACTCTGAAAGCTTTACTGACTCGAGAGTATCCTAAGAATACTCCTTGTTCAGATTTGCTATCAAAGACCTTCAACTAATCTTTCCCATTATTGTGAATAAAGCAAGGACAACCAAAAATATGGAAATGAGAAATAGAAGGAATTCTCCCTTTCCACAGTTCGTAAGGTGTCTTCATGTGTGCTGTGTAAGCAGTGAGCGATTCTGAGTGTAACAGGCGGTGTCAGTTGCATCAGCCCAGAACTTTAAGGGTAGTCCAGAGTCTGCTAGGAGCGTTCTTGCTGCTTCTTTAAGTGTTCTGTTCTTCCATTCAGCAAGTCCGTTCTGCTGAGGGGTGCGAGCTGCTGACGTCTCGTGCTTGATTCGCTCTTTATCATAGTACTCTTTAACTACTGAGTTGAGAAATTCTGTTCCTCGGTCTGAGCGGATTCTCTGTATCTTGATGTCTTTCTCCACACTGAGTTTCTTCAGTAGTCTTGGCAACTCAGTCTTGACATCAGATTTGTTGGCTATGAAGATGACCCACGTATATCGAGAATAATCATCAACAACGACGAGGGCATACTTCTTGCCTCTTATAGTCACTGGAGAAACTGGCCCAAACAAATCCATGTGTAGCAGTTGAAGGATTCCATCAGTGGAAGGTGACGGAATTGGTGGATTGCTTTTCTTTGCCTGCTTTCCCTTCAAGCACGCTTCACAATTTCTGTCTTTGATAAAAGCTTCATTGGGCGATCCTCGACTCCGAGTTCTTGGCTAGCTTGTTCATTGTCTTGAAATTCAGGTGACTGAGTCTCTTATGCCACAGCCATCCTGTTTTATCACTGGATTTCGTCAGAGCAAGTAAGCAAGCCTCAGGTTCTGCGGTTTTCCAATTTGCAACATAGGTATTCTTCCTTCGTGAACCCGATAACACTGTTTTCCCTGTAGATTTGTCAACAATATCATAGAAACCAGCGTCAAAGATAACTCTATTCAGATTGTCACAAAATTGACTGACAGAAAGGAGTATATGTTGAAGTCCTTCAACATATGTTACTCTTGGAACTGAAGCAGTCCCAATGTTCAGTGTTTCGTATCCCCTTGTATAGCCTTTAGAGTTGTCACCAAACTCAATTCTGGGACCATCTTCTTATACGTAATTGGTCAGCAGACTCTTTTGATATGTCATGTGTCTTGAGCAGCCGATGTCCACAATCTACCTTATGCACCTGCAAAACAGAAATATTTTTAGGTACCCTTTGGTTCAGTTTGGGTCCTTAAGCGTTAGTGGGTGATTTCGGGACCCAAATTTGTCTCGGGACCTTATGAGTCTAAGACTTCTTCTTCTAAACCTTGTCAGGGTTTTCTTCTCCACTTTGGACCGGGAGATGCGACATTCTAACAATTTTTGGGTTCGGGGAGCTTTCTTCTTACGAGGCTTTGTGCTCCCTCGACCACCAGGCTCATAGTAATACGAACCATATTGTCTTTGGATGCTCATATAGTGGCTCGTTTATCTTTTCGCCCACCTCGACCTTCTTAGTTCCCCCTGGATTTGATCTTCTTTGCTTGCGGGGCTAGAACCTTTGGTCATTTGATTCTTGTTGCTCGGCTGAGGTGCAATCATTTTCTGTTTGTTCTTCGCCTGAGTTGTTAGTTCAACAATCTGAACTTTCCCTCTAACGAACCTATCAGCCAGCATTTCTGAGCTTTTAGAGGTTGAAGTGGAAGCTTCATGAGTGTAGCCAAGTCCTTCTTTCATGGCTAGTGGCCTTTGAGCTCTAAGCATGCATTCCAAATTCTCTTTAGCTCCTAGGTACTGTTCAGTCATCAGTCCTCGCCAGACCTCATCACTTTTCCGAAGTGATTCATAATCCTTTCTCAACTTCTGCGAGTTTCTGACTGAGTCGGGCTATTTCAGTATCTTTCTCAGAATTATCTTTGGTCAGAACTGATAACTGAGTTTCTTGAAGCTGAGACTAAGTCATAAGAGATTCAATCTCTTCCTTGAGTCTCGCAACCAGATTCTCTGAATCAGTAGAGACCTGACAATCAGAAAGTCTATGATTCTCAGCCTTTACCTGTTCCAATTCCTAAATAGTTCTGCTGAACTCTCTACTTAGCTGAATCTGCTCCTCTAGTAGATCATCATATGCTTGTACCACGTCTAGAGGTTCATCTGTGACCGAGCATGTGTCGTGTGTGCTTTGTGAAGAGGAGGTTATATTAAGTTTCGAGTTTACCTCAGCTCTTCTCCGGCCATCAGACAATATTCAACTGTTGATTCAGGATCTGTTTCTCCGACCTCAACGGCGACAAATGCAGCTTCGTCTTCAGAAGAATACATGAATGTATCTTCCTCGATTGAGTCATTGGATATCTCTCCGGTGATATAGGCCTGCCTTCTTTGGGCAAATTTTTCGCGTCTAGCTCTTGCCGTTACGCTTGTTGAGCGGTGAGAGTTCGGGACGATCGTGCCCGATAATGTCCCTCCTTCTTGCGGTTGTAGCACACGAGAGGTTACGCCGCCTTTTCCGGCTAAGTCGTTTGGATGGACTAGCGACGGGGTTACTGCGTTCTCGCAATCGGTAGAAGTTTTAGATTCTTCCCTTTTTCGATAGTCCTTTTTACCCGAGGCGGGAATCTACCGTGATATTTCTTCGACTTCCCGACTCTTTCCTTTTCTCTTTGATATTTGAGAGCCATGAGTGCAAGGCGATCAATAGCGGGAGTCTCGAGGACTTAGCATCAGCGCAACTATTTGTCTTCTTTGGAAGAAATGGGATTGGCTCCATTTTTGCTGACTGTTGCTTTGAAAGCGTGATCTATCTGGGTGTCAGCTGGAGCACTGGAACATCGTTGGGGTAGGCTGTAGTCGAATTCCTCCGTCTTTAATTCTGAAAATATAACATCAGGAGTTAGAGCATTTAGATCTGTGCGACGTAAATAAGTAGCAAAAGGAAGCCACTTCAGTTGAGACAATGCTCTCAAGATCTTGGTGTTCATCTCTTTGTTGGTGAACGTCCTCCCCAGCCCATTGATCTCATTTATCTGGTTTGTAAATTTGACGCTAAGCTTGTCAATGGTCTCGTTGGGCTCCATGACAAAAGTGTCGAACTTTTGAAGATCTAGCTCGAGCCTGTTCTCTTTTATCTGCGGGGTTCCTTGGCTCAGTACAGCCAGGGCATCCCAAAGTTCCTTTGCCGTCTTACAGTCTTGCACCCTCCCGAGGTGTGAATCGCTGAGCGTAGTCAGGATTGCATTCCGCGCAACTCGATCGAGGTTGTACAGCTTTTTCTCTTCAGGCGTGAAGGCTGATTTATCTTTTGCAACTTTAGCACCAGTTTGTGCTCCTACACCTCCCACAGCGGCATATTGAACGCTGTCGATCATGGGAAAGATAGGTCCTTTCTCTAGGACATCAGTCATGCTGTCGTGCAGCGATGTAAGGTGAGCCTCCATTCTCACGCGCTATACCGTGTAGTTCTCCACAGAGAACATCGGTGCCAAATAGTAACCTTCTGATCGCGGGTCAGAGTGAGTCAAATAATGAGTTTCTCCCTTCGACTTTAGTGCGGATAAGTGTGTAGGGCCCGATAAACTTCGTCTCGATTTGAAAACATGTTTTTCGCAAACCAAATAATTTTGGATAGTACACTTTCAAATACGTTTTATGCAAAGTATGAGTTTGTAAGATGATTTGAATACGGTCCTGATAAAACGATGAAATGACACAAACGATTTTTAACGTGGTTCGAATACACAAGATCCTACGTCCACGGTCCTGCGAACGGGAGGTCTTGTTGATTAATACGAGCAAGCCTCGGCCAAGGTATGCGTGCACCTTTGGACGAGACCTTTCTAAGTTATAGTCCTTAGCGACTTTACAAATCAAACCGAAGTTTGAAGGGGAGGGGATGTTCTCCAACTATGAAGGAGTTCTTACAATAAGAACAGTCACGAAATGTGAACTCTTTCGAAGGTTCTAAGCTATGGATATAACAATGGAGCTTAGATAGAGAAGAGGGATCTAAAGAAGAAAACTCTAGAGAGAAGAACTAGAAATATTCTAATGAGCAAATTCTTCACTGGATCTTCGTGAAACACGCTAGAGTGTTTCAAAATCTTGAGCGTGTAATCCCTTGATATCCCGTGCGTGGAGCTCGGAAAGGCTTCTCTATTTATAGTTGTGACCCAAACATTTGTCCGTTGGAGGGGACGATGCCACGTGTCACAAACGTCCCAAGGAAAAGGGCCATATGTTCGAAATGTTGTCGCAGAGTAGTTGGTTACTGTGCATGAGAGCAGCTTTAGTTGGTCAGAGCAGGTAGAACTTAGACTGCTTCTCATTGGTCGAGGTTTGAGGTAGGTGAGACTTGTCAGACACCAGTCTTCATCTCAGTTGACTCTCACTCATCCTCGTATGATCTTCTGCTGACTTTCGAATGATGTTAAAAGTCGGGTCGTTTCCTGTCGGATATAGTAGACCTGATAAGATCTATGTATTCTTCGTGCAGTCTGCGATAACGGATCTTCTACGAGTGGAATCAGCGAAGACTACGAAGGTGCGAGCTTTGATCTTTGCGTTCTTCTACGTGTGGGTCGGCCGAAAAGAAATCTTCTGCGATTGAAGTCGGTGATGACTGCGAACACAAGCTCTTACAATGATGACGTGGGGTTCTGGAAAGTAACTTCCTACTGAAGACCAGTCCAACACTTACCCCTTACATGACTTAGACAAAAACGATAATAGAAAATACAATCAGTCTAGCATATTACATCATCTAGTCTTATCAACACCACACTAAGGATACAAGACAGGTTTTGGGATCTTCAATTCCATAGCATTAAATTACTATGATTTCCCCCATTCTGGATAAGCGAGATAGGTCCTATTACAAGAACTACGATAAAATAATACTAAGTACCCTCTAAGTGGTTATTAAGATCAACCGGCGACTCATAACCCAACAAAATATAAGGTTAGGAACGATACCTTTCTCCCTTCATATGTTGTCGCGGCTCGATTGTTGCTCGTGTGTCGGATCTTCGATCGTGTCCCGGCCTTTTCTCCCTACGGGTGGTCGAGAACTGGAGAAAATAAGATTTTCTATCTCTCCTTCTCTCACGCACGGCGTGTGTAAATTTATGAATGTGTATGTTCTATTTCTGAACATAATACTAATATATATAGGCTTCAAAAGCCAATATAATATTAATATATTTGTAGCTCATTAATTTAATTATATTTCTAATGAGCTTCCACATAATTAGCCCATAATATAATTAATTAATCAATTGGGCTACTAATATTTATCAATCAATTGGCCCAGCCAATTAATTCCAGATAAATAACATTCTTAAATAATGTAAAAATACATTAATTGTTGGTCCCGAGATTAAATGTTCAGGTGTAGAGGGGGGGTGAATACACCTGAAAACAATTTCTCAATTTTAAGCACGAACAGTCCTTTTCAGGAGAGTGTCGTACTGAACAAGTTCACTAGACCATATAAGCTGTTCTGGATCGTGTGGCCGAGTGGCTCACTTTACTGAGGTCTGCTAGCTGACTTGAGTCAGAATTCAGTACCGTTCAGCTGAAGTTCAGTTGTGCGGAAATGTGTAGGCCCAAATTCAGTTGAGTTTAGAAAACGTTTTTAATAAAACAGTTTCAGTATGCTAGTGCGATCAATTAAGCTTTGCTAAAACTCAGTTGAATGATTTTAGAAATTATTTTAGTATGATCAGTAATCAATGCAACAGTTAAAACAGAAAAACACACAAAACACAGAGATTTTTAAAGTGGTTCGGATCCAACAATCCTACGTCTACTGTCCCGAAAGATCAGGAAGCTATGTATTATACTGAGATAGTCTCAGTTGGTTTGTACGCTGGACAAACACTGGTCTTGAGATTTATACTGAGCAAGTCTTAGTTTACAAAGGATCAAACTAAAGCGTGTGACAAACTCTCCAACTATGAAGGTGTCCTTTACTATAAGGATCAGTTCAGATATGAACTCCTTCGTCTAAGCTATGGATAAGATCTGATGAGCTTAGGTTAGAGGGATAGGAAACGAGAAAGTGGCTTCTAGAGCGACGAACAGTTTAAGTATGGACTTGGGTTCGTATTCAGTCGCTTGGATACTAGTGGCTTTATACTCGGGTTCAGCTAGGTTCCCTATGAGCAGGTATGTCATCTTTCACCGGAGATTTCTCTTTAAACTTCTTACGGAAGACTTAGGTCATTTTGAGTTGCTCGTGAATGCTCGTGTGTTCATAGATTTCTTGGTATTCACACTCGTAAGCTTCAATTTAAAATGTATCCCTCTATTTATAGAGCAGAGATAAGGATAGATCTGTTGGAGACGACGATCCTTGTGTCTCTCTCTTTTGGGTAGGTAACGGCTCTTTCAAAGATGGTGGCAGAGTACTTTCCCTCCATTTCTGGAAAGTTATTGACTTGCAGCTTTAATCAGAAAGTTGACAGCTGGCTGCTCGTCATTGGTCGAGGCTAAATAAAGTAGGTGAGACAGAACATACTTCAAGGTAGATCTGAAGCTGACTTCTCTCTTCCTCGTATGCCTTTGTGATTTGACTTAGTAAATTCGACGGTTAGAAGGCATCGTCCGACCGTTCTTTGAGTCGATCTATATTCGATAGCATGCTCTGTTTGAGTTAGCTCTGCGAAGATCAACTCGAGTTCGATGAACTACTCCTGCCGAGTTCGGTTCACGACTCCTTTCGATATCTTTGCTCTGCTTGAGTCCGGTGTTGCCGAGTCTTCTTCTTACAGTGCTGAGGTTGGTAATCTATTGAGCGCATGAACTAAATGAATAGTGTCTACCGAGTGCGAAACCTCAGAGACAAAGCAATGCAAATTACAACGGAATGGTTCATCAACTCAAAGTAGGGTTTTGGGATCTTCAAATCTTTAGCCATTATTCAGAGCACTAGTCTGCTGAGCTATCTTCCAAAAAGTTGTGGAGCGGCGGAATCATCTCCCAACATTTTCCCCTATTTGATGATGCCAAAACCTAACACTTATAAGCTGTCGAAACGAGGCTCCTTACAAGTGTTACAAGTAGGATCGGTGGAGTTGTTCTTCAAGTTCTAGACTGCGAGGGAATCAGGGAAGAAATATCAGAACCTATACAGAAAACTAAGCAATTTCTCCCTTTCTAACAACATTTTCCCCCATCTACAAGTAATCTAACATATTAGAATCTAACAAGGTAAAAACTGACATATATATATATATATATATATTCAGTGAATGTGTGAGTTAGTAATCACTTGAGTGATTCTGTGTATTAAGCATAAAGAATAAACAAGGCCATATAGACAATAAGGAATTGTCAGGGCCGAATGACAGTGATGTTTTATATATAAGGAAATTCGGTACAGATGCATCATACTGCTATTCTAAGAACACAGAACAGAAAAATACAAGACACACATCTGAACTGCTGAATCCTGTCTTTGAAGTCCTTTGATTTTGATTCAGGAAGTGGCAGTCCATACATTTTGTAAGTGATCTTCCTCAGCTTCAGTATCTTTGGCAAATCAGCAGTCTCATCTTCATCTAAGTGTCTTGCTTGGGCAGCATCCTTAATCTCTTTCTCAATCGCCCCATAATGAACAGAGCCATCAAGCTTTAGTGGGGGAGGCATGATCCTTGGAGCTGGGACCCTGACATCAATTTTCTCTATTATGACCTTCTGAACTCTAACAAATATCTCTGGATCAGTCTTCAGAAGCCATTCAGCAAATGCGATGGACTTGTGCATTTCAGGCCAGTATCTCCAGAAGTAGTATCTCTTGATGTAGTTTGCCTTCAGTGACTCCCACCTCTGTGTCCGTTCCCATGGCATCCATTCATCCACTCTGGGCCATCTATGGATCTTAAGGTCAGTAGGGTTCCTGAGTCTTCTGTATTTGTAAGGAATATCTGCTTTCTCAGGAATCATTTGGCTTGCTTCCTTCTCGGCCTTCAGCCTCGAGCTTCTAGGTGCGCTAATCCGAGCCTTTCTCTTCTTGCTTCTATTTGCCTTGCTTGAGTCCCTCTGTCTAGATACCTCTCCATCGATCCCATATTTCTTGCATTTCTAGCTCTTGTTTCTTCGAGGGGACATAGGAGGGTACATGCTCTTCTTCTTACGAGTCGGCGGGGAGTAGATGATTTTTCTTTTGAGGTTCCCTTCGACCCGGTTTACTGCTGCTTTCTTTGTTGTTCCTTCTCTTTCTCCTTATCAGCCTCATCACTCAGCTTTAATTTCCTTGGAGGCAGCCTTGTCCCAGGCTTCCTACCTCCTGCTGGGGCCTTAGTCTTGCCTTTGGCTGGCTTTTTCTTTGGCTTATTAGCAGCCTCAGCCTCGACAATCTCTCTGGCAAGCTTCTCATCTGCAGCTATCTGAGCTTCTTCCTCAGGAGTGATGTATCTTTTAGTTTTCTTCTTGGGAGGAGTGGGAAGCTTCAGAACTTTCTTGCCCTTTCCTTGCACTGGAGGAGGCAGAGGAACCTCTTCCTCTTCTAAGTCCTCCTCTGCATACTCAGCAATTTCCTTGATCATATCACTGGGTGTCTGAGTTGCTTGAGTAGCAGAATCTTTGGGTCTCGAGCCACTTGGGCCGGTCTCGGCGGGCACTACATCTCCTGGCTGAGACACCCTGGGCCTCGCTTTGTGTAGTCTGAGTAGAGGAACCAGTGGGAGCAGATTGTTGAATCTGAGTTGCTCCGGCCACTATCCTTACTCCTTTAGGTACTCTCAGTACCTTCTCCTTCCCTTCAGTTATCTTCAGTTTTCCTTCCCCCTTTTTGGCATCAGCAAATAAGCCAGGGGTGGGAACTTGTACCTTCTGATCTAGACTCCTGTAGGCTGCTGAAAGATCATCCAATGCGTACTGCAGCTTTGTGAGTCTCTCATGCAGTTCATTTCTCGCATCAGTTAGCTATTCGCTGTACTTCTTGTGAGAGGCGTCTACTGTCGTCTGAATATCTTGTAACTTTTGATCCACCTTATCTTCCATAGCCTTCTGAATTGTTTGGATTCTGAGCTCGGAGGCCTAAGATATAGAGGAGATGGATGCAATGTGAGTTGATTGGGCGGCCTTTTATTCTTCCAGAAGTTTCGCTTGGCGAGCCTCCATCAACTTCAGTTGCTCTTCGAAGTTGGCTCGTTGAGTGGCGAGTGCTTCAGTCAGGACTGTTGAGAAGTCGAGGGGCAGGAGTGTTCTGAATAGTTGTTCTGAGCCCCTTGATCTCTGCACTTTGAGCCTGAGTTGTCTGACTCCAAGTCTTGTGGACGGCACGGGCGAGGAGTCTGTTCTGAGTTCCTTGACTCCTCAGGGCCCTGGCAACTGACTTCGATTGTCGGCTTTTAGGGCTGGGTGCTACCTCGAACGCGGGACTCAAGTAGAAGTTGAGTGGTTACTGGCGACATCAAGGTACCGACCTCCGGCCGACTGGTCCAAGGATGCTGAAAGGAGGTTCAGCTTGTAGAAGTTGGTGCATCCTTGTCCAGTTGAGTTCCCTTATCAGGCTTCTTAGGACCTGAATCACGGGGTGGATCCTGACCATCGGGGTCAGACCCATCTGAGGGTGACGTTGCTGAGGTTGGTTGGCGATCATTCAGCATGGCAGCCCTCAAGTCATCTAAGGATCAAATGTCAGATAGCTCTGAGTATCCAACCTTGTTCCTTATCATCAGCTCCTCCTCGTGGAGCTGTTCACGGAGTGGTGTTTGATCAGCTTGTTTAGGGTAGACCACTCCTGGAACCTGATCAACATATGGAGTCTAGCCTGCCTTGCTAGTATGATAAGATCAGTGTGGCTGGCTATCTCCGGAATATGTTCAGCAATCTCTAGGGAGGCTCTTGATTACAGAGCAGATGCCTCCATCCCGATCGATTCTGACTCAGAAGTAGCCTCGGAATCGTCGACTTCAATCGGAGACTGTTGCTTCTCAGTAGACAGAATGCTGCTCAATGGAGGAATGTCCAAGGGGCTCTCAGTCCTAGGAATCTGTTCAGCTTCGACCCCTTGGTCCACTGTCTCATCTCGTTCAGTGGAGACGGCCTTCTCCGGCGGCCGAGTTTTTCTCGAGGAGTCGGCCTCGTCCCTCGGTGCAGAGGTGGTTCAACAACAACCTCTCGTCGGGACCTCATTGACTTTCTTCAATCTCTTGGTTGACGTCTTGGGAGTAGACTTGGGAGGTGACCTCTTCTTTGTAGGAGTGGAGGTCTTCTGAGTTCAGGTCTTGGGATCAGCAGGCCCTGACCCAATCTGCTGAAGGGCCGTTGCCCTGCTCTGGAATCTGACTTTCTTTGGATTGAAATATATCTTGTCGGCATACACCACATTGGTAGCTCTGCAGGGGGGTCCTCTATCATAACGGATAGCTTCGTACCGTATAATAATTTTCCCTTAAGCGACGGGTAGTTGTGCCGAATGATCGAACTTCGCGGCCTAAGTCATAAACTCCTTCGGGGAAGAATTCGGCCCGTTACTTTGCATGATCGTGAATGGCCATCATCAGCTGAATCTTCACTCTCGACACTTGGTCAAACGAGCCGGCCTGACTCGTCAGTATCTGAGTCACTATATATGCAAGAGCTCTATACTGGGGAAGCATAGCGTTCTTTGGGAAGGCAGCTCGGAATGTTGTAGGCTTCCCACAGAACACTTCCAAATACTCATCCATAGGATCATCCTTGTAGCCCACTGTAGTGAAGCTTTCGCTCGGAAGTTTGAAGCTGTGCTGAAGAGCTTCTTTGATAGACATCATCTTGATTTCAGGAATGACGAGGGCAGGGTCTCCAAGAATATGAGTGACAAATCTGTATCGGATGTACTCATCTACTGACTCTGAGTTCAGATACAACTCAGCTATCTGTTGAGGAAGGAAGTATGATGGCTTCCTAGATAGAAATCTCTCCAGCCCAGTCGCCCTTAGCGAGTCAAAGATTTCCTCTATGAAATCTAGATCGCAAGAGTCGTACTCCATCATCGGCTCGAATCATACACGGTCCTTCTCGAGGATTTCTTTCATGTTAACCAGTCCCATAACATCTCTTCCTGCCATATTTTATAATCTGCAAAGACAATAAATCAGTATCGAATGAAAAAATATTAAAAATATCATATACGATGCTAAATGATCATGAAAGATTTACCAAAGAGTTTCTGAGATATTTGAAAAAATGAGTTTGCAAGGAAACAAAGTCTTTTTCTAAGAAAACTAGGGTTCGTAAAGATTGCAGAGTTAAGATGGAGGTTTCTAAACTTTGAACGTGTTTATATATGTTAAAGAAGATGAACAGTTAATAATCCACGGTTCAGTTTGAAATAGCGTTTTGAGATGGACATCTAGGATTTAATGTTATAAAATAGGTAATGATCAATTTAGCCGCCTAAGTCAAAATACAGTTGTAAATAACCAAAGAAGTAACTTGATACGACATGCATTTAATGCGCCGCAAAGTTCAGCATGCTTTACATAGAATGTCGTGTATTTAATGTAAACCATTATATTAAATGATATTTTCTAAGGCATTGAATAAGAAGCTGAATCTGAATCATAAATGTACATGATATTGCATTAGCTACTGAGTAGAGATACGCAAACCTGTCAGCTGAACATTGTAGTCAACTAATACCTCGTGTAGATGGTTCTTTGAGTCTCTACGTCTTCGAATTTACTCGATGCGAGAGTGAACATTCCCCCTCTTGCTGAATGTTCCTCTCCCGAGATCCACTTCTTGGCCGGAGTTAGTAGGGTCCACCGACCTAGCTTTCCTGAAAGTTCTCTGAATCTGGCTTCAGCTAGAGGCTTGGTCAGAATATCTGCCCTTTGGTGGTCAGTATGGATCTTTTCCATCATGATATCCTTCTTTTCGACATGATCACGAATGAAGTGGTGTCTGATGTCCACGTGCTTGCATCTCGTATGGAAGTCTTGGGTTCGAGTGATTGCAATTGCACTAGTCTTTGTCGCGAGAAGATCGGCACTTCATTCTGAATAACATCATAGTCGCGTAGCTGCTGTCTCAGCAAAAGGAT